>CM060658.1:14850080-15450080 GCA_030686955.1 Odontamblyopus rebecca | reverse complement strand
GGCGCTTAGATGCTGGCTACAACAGCATCAGCAAACTAGACGAGAAGATGTGTCAAATGGTGCGTCTTCTTCAAACACTCAACTTGGAGAAAAACCAAATGTTAGAACCAAAAATGCAAGACCTCAGTCGCTGTATAAACTTGGTGTGGCTCAACATGGCAAGCAACAGGCTGAAGTTAAAGCAAGACCCTTTTGCAGGACTACAGGTACAACAAGAGACAACTAAGCCTTTGGTTATAATGCATACATTGCATCAGTGGTTGCAGTTACATGTGCTCTAAATTTGGATTATTACCATATTCTTTTTACTTCTTTATATATTACTTGTTTTTAAAATTCTCATATTTACACAAAACACACATAGGCTTTAAAACAACACCTTAGTAGTAATTACACTGCACAAAGTTATCTAGGTAAGTAAAATACTTAAGAACTTTTTTTTTTTTTTACTTTTTAACTTAGACATACTTTTTTGCAGTAGGCACTTTTTCCCCCTTTTCACCAACTACCACAAGTTTTCTCAAACTCTCCCATTTGTAAACATATATAATCTAACTTTTTTCGTGGGCTTTTTTACAGACCCTAAAATATCTGGATATTTCCAACAACAACTTGAAGTCTGCTAAGCTCAGTATGAAGCCAGAGATTCTAAGTCTGATATATCTGGGCCTAAGCAACAATGACATCAACATTCTGAGGACCGACGACTTTAACTTCCTCAGGCAATCGTCATTACTAGTGCTCAACTTCTCATCGGTACCACTGACAAAAGTAGGTCTGCTTTGTCTGAAAAGGGAACTGAAATTAGCTATAAAATGGAAGTAGAAACTAGGTCTCTCATATTCTTAGTTTCAAAATGTGCATTTTGTCCTATTATAAACTGGTCTTATTTGTTTTGTTTCAGGTGGAACCCGGAAGCTTCAAAAATATTGCAAGTCTCCGTACTCTAGTATTAGATGGCAGCAAAATTGGAACTGCAGTTCTTTCAAAAATCTGCATGGAGCTTTCAGGGTCTGACATTGAAGCTCTTTCTCTCAGAAAGATGAAGCTAGTCTCCCTTACCAATAACACATTCACAGGGCTGATAAATACCAGTGTAAGCAGTGTAGATTTATCTGGCAATGAACTGAATAAAATAGAAGTTGGTTGCTTTTTGGGGCTACACAAACTTCAGTCTCTAATTATGAGTGACAACAAGATTAAGCAACTAAAAAAGGGCACATTTGAAGGACTTCAAAGTTTGAAGATGCTGAATTTGACCAACTCTTTTGACTCCAAATTTGTCTCTCAGTCAACTATAGAGAACTTTGCCTTCCAACATCTGGGTGCTGTAAAGACTTTGATATTGCAAGGATCTGCCATTGGTAAAATCACAGAGGATACCTTCAGTGGTCTCACAAGTTTAAAAGATCTAGATTTAAGTTGGACAAAAACTTCCTCAGGTAAAATCATAACTAATCTGACATTTGCCTCACTTAAGGGATCACCTCTTAGGAAGTTAAACCTTAGAGGAACTGCTCTCAAACAAATTAATCCAGGAGCATTCACATTTTTGACCAATCTGTCACAGTTACATCTAGAACAGAATTTCATTCAGCAAACTCTCACTGGTGATGAATTTGTAGGGCTTGGACAACTGGAAGAACTGTACTTGTTTAAAAATGAGAAAATTACTTTGACTTCAACTTCCTTCCTCCATGTTCCTGACCTTAAGATATTAATGCTCGCTAAAAGTCTTATTGGCACAACCCTAGACATGGAACCTTCTCCATTCAAGCCCCTGTCTAAACTAACTATTCTTGATCTAAGTAACAATAACATGGCAAACATTCAGGAAAC
Source organism: Odontamblyopus rebecca (assembly GCA_030686955.1). Lineage (NCBI taxonomy): Eukaryota > Metazoa > Chordata > Actinopteri > Gobiiformes > Gobiidae > Odontamblyopus > Odontamblyopus rebecca. Next base: position 15,448,241 of record CM060658.1, on the reverse strand, counting down.
ATTGTTAGAAGGGCTGGTCAACTTAAAAGAACTTTACCTCCAACATAACAACTTAGCCCGCTTGTGGAAGAGTGCAAATGTTGGTGGACCGGTAATGTTCCTTAAATCCACACCCAATCTTGTAAAACTTCAAATGGACAGCAATGGTTTTGACGAGATTCCTGAAAATGGCCTGAAAGGATTGTTCAACCTTACTCAATTAAGTCTCTCCAGTAATCTCCTAAATAGTCTGAAAGATGGTATTTTTAATGATTTGCATTCATTGCAAGAATTAAAACTCCAAAAGAACATGATAACTTCAGTGAGGCCTCAGGTATTCTGGACTCCATTGACCAACCTGACGTTACTAATCATGGACAAAAATCCATTTGACTGTACTTGTGAAAGCATTCTGTGGTTTGTGAACTGGCTTAATGTCACCAGTGCCAGTGTACCAGATCTTGAACAAGAGTACATTTGCAATACGCCACTATCCTACTTCAACAAGACCATCATGAAGTTTGATATTTTGTCTTGCAAGGACATGACCCCATTCCAGACTCTCTACATCTTAAGCAGCACCATTGTCCTCCTGCTGATGGTTACAGCTCTTGTGGTGCGATTCCAGGGATGGAGGATTCGGTTCTATTGCAATATTCTAATCAGTCGCACGTTAGGACTGACCGATGCTAAAGCTGAAGAGGGGCAATCCTTTGAGTTTGATGCATATGTTATCCATGCAGAAGAGGATGCAGGTTGGGTGGAGAGAAGGATGCTTCCATTAGAGAGGAAACAGTGCAGGTTCTGTGTGGAGGAACGGGATTCAATACCAGGGATGTCACAGCTCGAGTCAATTGTGGATAACATAAGACGGTCAAGAAAGATCGTGTTTGTGGTGACAGACAATCTTCTCAACGATCATTGGTGTAGACGGTAAATACAGTTTTAATTTACTTCACGATTAACACAGGAGCAGAAGGGTGATCACAGTAGTTACAAATCAATATATTAAGGAGAATATCTTATATATACACACACGCACAAACATGTATAGCCAGATACTAATCAATACTAGAACATAGGAGAAAGTTTTCCTGAAAACATTTAGATACTATTACGATTACTACTACTACTAACATTAAAGAAACAGGTATCACTATATCTCTGTTGAAAATTGCATTTTCTTGCATCAAATTGAATCATTGTGTATTTGATTCATTTTCAATTATGCCTTTTTCATTTTGAAATATTAGAGTTACACTAGTACAATAGTATAGACACTTCACATGTGATATGGGTGAAATAATACATAATACATAAATACATAAAAAGACTACTTAATAGTATGAGGTACTCAAACAGCTGATTTGTGTTGACGATCCACAGGAGTTTGCTTAAATTTACAATTACAAAAGATATTACTTTTTGTTTTGCTTGAAACTGCAGGTTCACAGCCCACCACGCCCTGCACCAAGTGATAGAGGAGAGCCGGGATTCTGTGGTTTTGGTGTTACTGGAGGACATTCATGACTACAAACTGTCCCGGACCCTGTTCCTGCGTAGGGGCATGCTCAGGCCCTGTTGTGTTGTGCACTACCCCCCCCAGAGAGAGAGGGTCCCAGCCTTCCACCAGAACCTGCTCATTGCTCTGGGCAAGACTAACCACTGGCTGCAATAACTATTAATAACTGAAGGTTAAAGAATAATGTTTGCAATCATTGTTAATAAGTAGCCTTTATAACAATTTATTGTTTTTTGCTTTCTGGAGACTCAAAGTTATGTTAAAAAAGAGCAATGTGTGAATTAAAGTGAAATGTACTTGTTCATTTTTTTTTTTTATTTTGGTTTAACTTTGTAGAAATAAATATAATCATATATAATAAATAAATACATTTTAAATAAAAAAAAAATAAAAAAGATTTTAGAAGTGCACTGTTAGAAAGGAAAAGAAAATGTTTTAAATGCAAATATATTCTTGTATAATGCTGTTAAGTGTTGTCTCTTTTACTTGAAGACAGCTGCTCCAATTTGAGGTTTATGTTTACATATGTACATTAGATGCTTTCAAGAAATTCTTTCATAGATAACAAATTAAATAGTAATATTACACCATACCAGAAAATCTCAAAAAGAACCCAAATAGAGTATAGCATGGTATCTATTTGATAAATCTAATAATGACTAAAACAGACTTTCACACTAGCTACATGCTTATGGGTTTTAAATTTCAAACTAGTGTAGTTACGCACAGCAATGAAAACAATGGGCCTCATTCATGAAACGTTCTGACGAATAAATTTGTACTTAAGTCCTTCTTACGAACATTTTTGATATTCACAAAACTTTTTATCAGAAAACATAAGAACAAAAATTCTACTGTTTTAGAATATTATTACTCTGATAATGCAACAAAAAATTCAAATTCCACCATGTAAGTTCTGCCTGGTCATCACACTGGACTCCACCACTAATAAAATGTTCATGTGCACCAACAAGTCAACAATATACCAATTCTCTTGGAGGCTACCCCTTCATTTATATAGATGTGTGTGTGTGTATGTATATATATATTTATATATATATATATATATATATATATATATATATATATATGTGTGTGCCTCTTGGAGGCTACCCCTTCATTTATATAGATGTGTGTGTGTGTATGTATATATATATATATATATATATATATATATATATATACATACACACACACACATCTATATAAATATATATATATATAGCCTCCAAGAGGCATACACACACATATATATATATATATATATATATACATATATACTGTATATATATATACTGTATATATATATATAAAGTTTTCTGTTTTTGTCTTTAAGTAGATCGTAAATTAAGTTGAGAGTATTCATTAAACTGCGTTAAACTGCTTTGTAGTCGGGATAGATCTTATTTGCTGCCAACATCAGCAGCCCCATGCAAAATAATACAACCTAAATGATGATGACAGTGCCCATAAAAACTCCCGGAATAAGGTGAATACAGTATATAATGTTTTTTATTTATTTATTTATTTATTTATTTATTTATTTATTTATTTATTTCCTTGCCTATTTCGATTCTTATTTCTAAGGGTTGGGAATCATGGAAGTCTCAACCAGCTTCCTTCACATACTCCGTTGCTTTGCCAAGGCTGTGCAAGGGATGTTTTGGTCCATTCTTGAATGTCATCGCTCCATCATCTCCTTTGTCTCACTCTGGTCCTCTTGCCATTTTCCACCCTTTGAGCCCTGATGATATGGCCAAAGTACTGTAGTTTCCTTTTTCTTACTGTTGATTAGTTGTTCTTTTGTCCCTTTTCCTTAAAGACTGGCTCATCTATGGGATCCTCGGGATGTGTCTGTTGATGTTAACAGCCTGTAGGGTCTGAACCACAGCTGTACAGTGCCACAGCCACACCAGTGTTCTCAGGAGAAGTTTGGTGCTTTAATGCAGAGTTTGTTGAGTGTTGAGTGACCTCAAGGCAGAGCTTGCTGCCCCCAGTCCAGCTCTGATCTTGTGAAACCTGTCTGCAGTTTCTTTTATAATAGGTAATTGAATTTTTCCACTTGCTCTAGTGCCACATCTCATATTATGCTGCTCTGGATTCCTGATTCCTGCTATTATTTTTTTTTTCTTTTCTTTGTGCTGATTTCGAGCTGGAAGTCTCTTGATACAGTGCCTGGCTTGTTTAGCAAAACTCTTGTTCTTCTGGTGAAAAACTGTCATCTACGAAACAGGTTAATGGTTTACTTTTCTTCTTTTTTTTTTAGTTCTAGAATGCTAATCTAAAATCTAAATGGTAGAGTCAGGGCAAACTGTAATGACCTTTCCTATTATGAACTGAGATAATGTTTATCAGTGCATACAGGTTTACAGCTCTATCACTGTGTGTATGTCCACTGACATGGGGGCAAGTGAGTGCAGCTTTTGGAAATTCTACATTTCTACAACAATCTGGGTCACAGAGCAGTTCGTGCAAACGTGAGAACAACTGTGCAAAGAGCACAGGTGAATGGAGTTCAGATTATATAAGATAACAGTGACATAGTTCATATACACAAATAACTATATTGTTATAGCACTAGTTCTGCACTTTTTGGAACTGAGATGTCAGATGTTTTTCCTGATCTGCTGTTTTTCACAGGGAACTATGAAGAGAACAGTAATGCAAATAAGTAAAACACTGAAAAATCGAAACGTTAGAAAAATGGGTTATTGTGGTGCTCTTTGGGTGCTACATTACCATTGACTTGTAGAAGTGGGGATGATGAAAAATAAAATAAATGACAACATACTAATATGTCCATGTGTTTGTCATTGCAATGATTTGGGTGCAGAAAGAGATCAAGTCCAGTGACGACTGATGAACTGCTGCTCAGACAAGGCATAGTAATAGTAACTGAAACTACTGTAAATGCGTTGATGTGGGAACAACATTATTACAAGGTTATACGCTCAAAAACAAATATTTTGCATAAAATACTCCCTGGATTCTAGAATAGTATATGTATAATGCTAAAGGCCAACGTTCATCAGAGTTCATATTCCTCTGCAGGTCACAACATAAAGATGTTGACAAAGTTGACTTTGTCGCCCTGTCCCTTGTCAATCATTCACTTCACTCTTTTGCACTTTTACACACAGAGCCTCACCTCCTGCATCATCAATATCTGATCAGATGAAAGTTTTTTTTCAGATTGCAAAGAAGTAGGTGGTCCTTCAAAGCCCCCTCCCACCAATGCACATAAAAGTCCAGGCACTTGAAGACCAAGCGTTGTCTTTCTAGAACAAACAGTCCCTATACACACAAAGAAAATGGCAGTTATCACAGGCAGTTATTCAGATTCAATGATATTGGTCAGTGCTTTCATTCTGGCTTTAACATATATCACCTACAAACTGCTAGGGGACTATGTTTCCAAGTATATTGTTATGAAGCCCATTCCTGAGGTGGGACCAACATACCCTATCATTGGAAATGCACACCAGCTGAAAACCGAATCAGGAGGTAAGAGACTTTTTTAACATGTGCAAATAAAATATTGCTAAATATACTTATTGTAATTATTGTAATTTCAACATCTATTTTTTGCATACTTGTTTTTGTTAATATCAGTTCAAATGCTATTCTTCCCAGCATTCTTTAAACAGGTGGTGAATTTCAGTAAAGAAATGTTCACACTGCCAATGTATAAGATGTGGATTGGAACCGTCCCTTTTGTCATCCTGCACCATCCTGACACTGTTGAGGTAAAGCATGTTTCCTAGGAACTATTCATAATCTTAAATGGGAGCAAATTATATTACACATACTTGCAAAATGTTACAAACCCCTGCATAGTCCTTTACTTACTACATACAAAATGCTTATATCTTTCTTTTCATCAGTGTTACTGGTAATCAAAATGTTTACCATAATTTCTTTATAATTTAGACCATTCTGAACAACAGCATTCACATGGACAAAGCTCATGCATACAACTTCCTGCACCCCTGGCTTGGCACAGGTCTGCTCACAAGGTAAAACATTACTAGTTTTATTTATGAGTTACATTTATTGTATATTTTAAAAGTGAGATGACATTTTCCTCAGAGAATATTGAAGGATTTTGAAGGATATCTACTGTTAAACTTTAACATATGTAGACAATTATTTTATTTTGTGTTAATTGTAGGTCTGAATATTGATTTACATTAACTAGATCTATTGATCTAGTTAAATAATAATAAAAAAAACTTATGTGGCAGTAGGCCTGTGTGTCTGCTGGTAGCCTACTGCGTGTGACCTGAAGCTTTAAAGGGATAGTTCATTTTTTTTTTTTTTTTTTACATGAATTTGTATGGCATCCCAGTCAGCAGTGTCGTACATCAACACTGACTTACCTACTGACAGCATCCAGGAAGTTATTGCCTGGTTTCAGTGCTGACGAAAGTAGGCAGGGGTCACGAAAATAAAGCTTTTGTCTTCTCAAAATAGTATGTGTTCAAAAGAGTGAAACATTTGCATCACAAAACATGAAACACGAAAAAGTCAGACCTCATAATTGCCTGGAACTATTTTATCTCCGGTCATATCCCTGCGCACTGCTGTCAGGTGTGCACAAATCCAACACTTTTTCAGTAGTTCAGTAGTGTTTATGTTGCCCCTCCCATGCTCGAGAGGGGTGAGAATGTGAACCCTGAGAAAAGATTACAAGAGACAGATGATTCGTCTTGTGCATCATAAGACTGCAGGGTTTTTCTGCTTTAGCAACAATAGCTTTCATGTAGTATTAACATGTCACAAATTTTACATTTAATAATAACAAAAAAAATTGTGCCTGACTTCGAACTCAAAATGGCGGCCAGCCCGTAACAGCAGCACTCACACTTGCACTGCACTTGTACATGAACTGTCACATTAACCTGTACATTCTGTGCTAAAGCTTTACATAACTATACAAAACAAATGTTCAAACAAACATGTGACCATCTCCTACTGTCTCACCAAGAACCCAAAATACACCCGCGCTACTTCCCCACGGCTGCAATCCGAGAACCACGGTAGCCTAGCCCGCGCTAGCCTAGCCTATGCTAGCTATCGCCTCCAACCGTTTTTTACACACACACACACATAGATTTTTGGATAAAATGTCTCCTTTTAGAAGAACATAGTAATCCAAATATTAAGACAAATATGTCATCTTCTTGTATACTTAAAAACTGTCCAATTAAATTTTTTTTTCTGATTTATCTTAAACTAACTCATGCCAACTCTGAATTGAGTTCTAAAAATGATCTGAGATAATAGTCTATATTTTCACTAAAATATGCTGAAGTATGTCTAAGTACCAAGAACAGAACAGTTCTGTGTAGGCTTATCCCTAATTATGTTTTTGTTTTTTTGTTTTTCTTTATGCCCACAGCACTGGCACCAAATGGCGACAGAGGAGAAAGATGCTGACCCCAACCTTCCACTTCTCTATTCTGACTGACTTCCTGGACGTGATGAATGAGCAGGCGGAGATCCTGGTGGAGAAGCTGCAGAAGAAGGCTGGCATGGGAGTGTTTGACTGTTTCCCCTATGTCACCCTGTGTGCTTTGGACGTTATCTGTGGTCAGTAGAGTGCCTCAATATGTCACACATACAAAGAAGATAAAAGTTTATTTCACTTGCTGTCTGTGTCAAATGTTACATACAGTATTTCAAATGCTTATCAATATGCCTCCTTAGAAACTGCCATGGGAAAGAAAATCTATGCTCAGAGCAATTCTGAATCTGAGTATGTCAAGTGCGTGTACAAGTAAGAAATAAAAGTTTTACAACTTTATTTGAGTTGTTTATAACTGTATTTACTGTTTAGTTGTTTACACTTATATTCACTGTTGCCTTTTCAGAATGAGTGAGATTGTCAGTCGAAGACAGAGGGCTCCCTGGTTTTGGACAGACTTCTTGTACTATATTATTGGAGATGGCAAAGAACACGATAAGACACTCAAGGTTCTCCATTCCTTCACATACAAAGTGAGTCAATACTTCTCCTTTACATTTGTACTATCACAGAGAGCCAATAGTCCATTTTTAGCACCTACAAAATAGCTAAATATTGAAAAACCTACATCTAATAAAATATATTTTTATGTTACTAGGTGATACATGACAGAGCAGAGAACATTTCCAACACTGAATCAGACAGTGAGACAGACGGGAAGAAGAGGAGAGCATTTCTGGACATGCTCCTGAAAACCAAAGACGGAGAGGGCAACAGCATGAGCCACCAGGACATTCAGGAGGAGGTGGACACCTTCATGTTTGAGGTGAGACATTGTAATAGAATGGATGAAAAAATATTATTTTTCAGTTAGGTTTAATATTCTGGAATACAGAGAAGTATCCCATGATCACATTATCACCAAAAACATCTCACCAAAAGCGTAATTAGGTTATTCATTCCTTCATTATAAACATAGCTACTTTTTTTCCATTTGTGCATATAACCATTTTTATTGTTAATTTTTTATATAATGCTGATGGTTATTTGCACGATAGCTTACATGCTGTTACATTAAGAAGTTACCTATGCACATTTTAATCTGGCTTCTGCGTTCAGGGTCATGATACCACGGCTGCTGCCATGAACTGGACTCTACACCTGGTGGGCTCCCACCCTGAGGTACAGCGTAAAGTGCACCAAGAGCTGGACGAGGTGTTCGGTAAGGGCAATATGCATAAATCATATTTACTTCCTTGAACTTTTTATATGTTGTTGCATTACAAAATAACATACTATATGCTTTGGTTAGCGGCACGGTGGCTGAGTGGCAACACTCAGGCCTCACAGCAAGAAGGTCACGGGTTCGATCCCCGGGTCGCCCGGGCCTTTCTGTGTGGAGTTTGCATGTTCCTCCCCGTGTCTGGATGGGTTTCCTCCGGGTACTCCGGTTTCCCCCATCAACCTAAAACATGCCCGCACCCCTATGAACTAACATCAAGGACCATGTTGTCCACCCTCCTGTGGGCTCACCACCTGCAGAGGGGTTCATAGGGGGGGTCAGGTGCTATGAGGATTGAGGGATTAAGCGGGAGAAGATGGATGGATGCTTTGGTTAAGAATTATATATAAAACCCTGAGAAAATCTTTTAAATTTTATACTGATGAGGATGAATGTTATCAACCTGTTGGACACATTTGTGTGTAGAATTATCACAGTTGACTTAAGACTTCCTTGCAAATGAATAGAAAATGATCAGTGATTGTTTATGTAATGTATTCAGGTACATCAGAAAGGCCCATAAATATAGAAGACTTAAAGAAGCTCAAATACCTGGAGTGTGTGATCAAAGAGGGACTTCGGCTGTTCCCCTCTGTCCCATTCTTTGCCCGCGCCATTTGTCAGGACACTACCATCAGTGAGTACACTTACTGCTCTGACATGTTACAGCGTTAGACACAACAGAGATTTTGAAATTATAAATTGCATAGTACTGCACTGATTTTGTGCACAAATATATTACTGTCTGTCTGTATCTCCAAAGCTCAAAATACTTATATGATGAAGTGGTAGTTTTCAAGTTAACAGCTACTTTTACCTTTTGTTCAGTAAAGTTGGGCAATTCCATGGCTGAAATTATCTAAATGGTTCTAGTGAAGTTGTATGAAGTTTAAAAACACAATTATTAAAATCACAAGGTGGAACAGTATTTTCTGTTTGAACTCAGCCTAAATATGCAGAGTTGTCAAATATCTGTAAATGACACAAAACACAACTCCCAGTATGTTTCTGATAAGGAAATAACATTATAGCATAGATCAGAAAATAGAGTAATATGGGGCCTATAACTGTGAATATACTTAATAGATTACAATAGTCAGGAAAGGGATTTGATGTTCATGTTTCTTTCTCTCTAAAATCTCTGGATGGCATTTTTCGGCAGAGGGCTATAAAATTCCCAAAGGTTCCAATGTCATAATCTTCGCTTATGTGATACATCGAGACCCACGGTACTTCCCTCATCCTGAGGAGTTCAGACCAGAGCGATTCCTCCCAGAAAACTCAGTGGGACGACCTGCCTATGCCTACATACCCTTCTCTGCTGGACTACGCAACTGCATTGGTAAGACTACATACAGACTACATTTCAGCTGGACTTGATCAAGTCTTGTCTCCTGATGTCACAGTAGCCCAGTCTCTTGTTAGTATATATACCTAAAATGGACACTTTTTCATTCTTTCATTTGATTGTAGTTTAGAGGTCTGCATGGGACAGAATTTTCAATCCCGTTCCCGCCCACATCTGTGATATTTTGTCTCGCTCCTGCCTGAAATTCCCGCAAGATGGGGGTTTGCTTTCTTTCTCACGAAAGGCCTTGATTTCTTCAATTTCTTCCTTTCTAGATTTTTTTTTTACTGTAAATGTACCTCTCTTTAAAGAGGAACTTCCTTCTAAAGCACTGTGAGATTCACTGGGACAGGGGTGCACACTTTTTCAGCATGCAATATATAAAATGGCCAAGTCAAAATAATCTACCTACTACAAAAATGCAAATCATTTATTTATTTATAAATATATTGAGAATCGGTAATGGTGGTTTTGCAATGGTATACCAGACTCTGCACATTTACCAAAAACACATCATGACAAATACAGATGCATTTGTGCACTTTTATTAGGAAAACTTCAACCACGTGTTGCAGTAGGTCTAAGCAGGGAGCCTGTGTGCGCTGTACGCGGGAGGAGATAGAGCGTGAAAAGGCCAGAGGTGGTGCGCTGACGTGAGGCAGATGGACAGGCAGGATTTTTTAAGAAGTTTAACCTGTCCTGTGATACGCGCTGGTGCATGACTGGACACGCTGTGGTGGACAAGCTCTGCACTGGGGACATGTGTGTTTGTGATGTGTGATGTGCAGGGCAGAGCGTTCTAGTCTCGGGACTAGAAGCCCTGATTCTGCCGTGTCTTTGAAGCTCTATCAAACACGGGGAAGTGGAAAGGAATGGTCTAAGGTGCGCAAGATTGACCACATCAGCAAGTTCAGGCCAAATAATGCCAAATAAAATATCCAGCACAAATTATGTATGATAGGTATTAATCATTTGTATATTTTACTTTACACTCATATTTAGTTTGTGGGACTGCAGTTTATGATCGCGCCCGCCCTGTGCAGTCCCGCTCCCGCCCGCACCCACAATGAGATTTCAAAATATGTCCCACGCTCCACTGTTTTGTTCTTCTGTTGAGTAGGTCTGACAGAGTTGGTTTATGAATTGTAGGGTATAAGAAGGGGGGCGAGGGTGGGATTTTGCAGCAGGGGCAAGGGAGATTTGAAGAATTAATAAAGTCACAAAGACTACGAATGCACCGGTACATGTGGGTAAGTAGTTAAATAATATAATAATAGGTTTCTTATAATAATAATAATTAAAAAAAAGGAAAAATAAAAAATCATAAAATAAATAAAAAAAGTATGAGTTGACAGAGGTGTGGGTGGTATTTAAGTAAAGAAGAGTGTGGGTGATTGTGTTGTGAATTGGTATAGCAATAAATAAATAATAAAAATAAAAAATACATTATCATCAGCGCCACCCCTCACATCAATTTACAGTGGTAGTATCGATTCTGTAGTTATTACTACTACTGAGGAGAGAGAACAAAAAAAGGAAATAATAATAATTATTATTATTAATATAATAATAATAATAATAATAATAATAATAATAATAATAATAATAATATGTGCTATGGCCTGCAAATATATGCAAATGCCATAAATTTAGTGCAATTTTTGCAGAGTGTAAGCGACACGTAACATAGGCAGAGTTGCATACAACTGGTGTCAATTTACACCAGAGGCAACAGAGCTGCTCCTGTGATGCCAGCCTCAGGTTTAAACAATAAACTTTTTACATTACTTATGTATTCATTGTTGATTGGATGAATTATGTTTTAAATCACAAAACAAAAGCTGACAACAAGAAAGACGATGCTTTGATAACAAGCCATAACTGTGATGCTCACATTAATTAAGCTACTCACCATTTAACTTTGGTTGCCTGCACCATGCACCTTTTCCTTCAGAAGTCGTTCTTGTAAAGTTGCTGTCTGATGTCGTAAAGTGTTTTATATTTATTTTCCATGGCGGTAAACTTTCCATAGTCCATCATGAGTCATTCTCTGAGCGGGTGTTTATGCGACTGTAGTGGTTTTAGTGAATGTATTTTGAAAGGGCATCAGAAGTTTGTTTTGACATCACTTATTTCCTGTCTTGCCCCTACTAAAAAGCCTGAACAATTAGAACTACAACCTAATTAGAGCTGCACGTAGCGTAATGACAGCCGTTGGATGCACATATGACACTACTGGTGTAAATTGTCCGACTGGTTAAAATGGAAAGCGACACCTGCACATATGCTGTGCTGCTGCACTTACGCGCTGTTACTGCTTCGGTGTAAATTGGGGGTAAGACAAAAATGATAATATTATAATAATTTTACTTGTCTTGTCAAGATCTACTTCTCGTTCAAATTTCATGATCCATCCATCTTCTTCAGCTTTATCCGTCTGGGTCGCAGGGACATCTGTTCGCCACACAGTCCTCTGCGCACCTGACCCCTATGGTGGTGAGCAAAATTTCACGATACTACGTGCAATTTGTTTTTGCCGTTGTTCCTATACCCTAAGGCCTGGCCACACTGCACACATATTCCGCCCTACGCGAGCGTAAAAACTGCAACTTTTGGACGTGTATTTTTCAGAATGCATTAAAAGAGAAAGAGGACAGCCCACTGCCAGCGCTTGATGCTCATATGGAGGAGCACGTCCTGCACGCATACATTTCAGAAAATAGAATCCAACCTATTTGTTGACACTCTACACGAGAGTAGGTGTGTAGAGTGCCTACTTTTGTATACTGCATGCTCTCAAAATACATAGAGAGCATCCATCTATTGTTGTAGTTGTATTATCATGAGCACAATGTGTTCCTGGGGCAGTTCTGTATCGTGTGAAAGAGCCCAGGTCCAGAAAGACTATTAATTAGTGTTCTGAAATTTACTTTTCAAATCCTGGCATTTGCCAGAATCAGCCTGTACAGAATGCGGCCATTCAAGTTTGATTGGCTTTCCTATTGAGAAACACAGAGCCCTGCACAGAGCCCTGTGCTGCACGCATATGTCCTTCTGCTGCTGCCAGTGAGGTCATCTTTGCGTTGACACACAACAGTGGTTTTGTGAGGTTAAGCATGAAAACGCTGACACATGCAGTGTGGCCGGGCCCTAATGCAATTTTTTCTTGTGTGGGGGCACTGATGAGACATTTTATTGATTTTTAGAAATTGAAAATAGCCAAAAGTTAGAAAAGCACAAGTTTTAATGTTGAGCAGATTTTTATGAGTTTTCGCCAATGTTCACTAGGTGAAAAATGGGTGGGTTGGTTAGGAGAAAAAAAATTTGATACGAGAACAATGCTCTGCTTTTTTTCTATATATTAAACTATACATTTTTGGAACGTTCAGGCACATTCCTACATCACGGCGAGGGTCCCTGGGCACTATGGGCAACTCATTTCACGTCAGTTCACTTCCCGTCTATTCTTAACATCGCATCGCTTTGCGATACTAATAGGCCCTTCATCAGCTTTTGGCGTTTGGGCCTAAAGAAAGAAAGAAAGAAGAATATTCTGTTCTGCTTTTTTTTGGCTAACAAACTATACATTTTCAAAAAATACCCTTCATTGTAATGAGTAGATGAGGCGGGTATAAAAACCTACACTGATCCAAATAAAAGCATTAAGCAAGGAACTTCCAAGCGTAATTGTGTTTGTTTGTTTCTTTCAGGCCAGCGTTTTGCCCTGATGGAGGAGAAGGTAGTGTTGGCGTCTATACTGCGGAGCTTCACTGTTGAGGCGTGTCAGAGACGTGATGAACTTCATCCAGTGGGAGAACTTATCCTACGTCCAGAGAAGGGCATCTGGATCAAACTAGAGAGAAGGACTCCATGTAACTCCAAACACTAACTGTGTTTTACTGTTGTTCTTTGCCCTATGTTTTGTATTTATCTAACTGAATTAATATATAAACCTGCCTTGGTCCCTTCCATTTTCAAATACCTTATAAATTACATTCTAATGTCAGCTGTAGTAAGTATTACTATTTATGTTGTAGATTTTCGTAGATTCTTATCACTATGAATAAACAAATACAGAATGTAGTAAACAAAACATTTGAGATTTTACACCCAGCCACACAGCTATTGATGATCACTGCTATTGATAATCACTGCGTTTGACCTTGACAAGGCACAGCTGTGAAGTGAAAACCATTTCAGGAGACTTCATTGATTTTTTTTCTTTACTGCATAATTTTGTATATTTGATGTCTTTTGTATGTATCTAAAATGTAAAATGAAATAAATTGTTAGTAATGTCAGAGATCACAGAATAAATCGCAAAGGTCAGGCAGGCATGCAGGATTAAGGTGAGCAAAGTGCACAAATGATTGGTTCTAGTCCAAAGTACATTATACAGGTTTAAATAAGTAAGATATCGTAATTATAATGAAATCTCCATAAACAAGTACCAACCGATACCTGTAACCACAGATAAAGATTTAGGAAATGAGCCAGTCAGTTGTGCTGTCCCAAATACAACATGTACTCTGGACTGAGGAGTCCAGTGTTCCAACTCAACCCAATGACAATTTCATTGGCCCTTGCCAGTAACGAAGTTAATGGTGAGGGGTATTGCTTTTTGTTGGTTTCTTTTTCTTTCTCTATTATTATTTTTCCTTCTATTCAATCATGATTTTAAAGGCCTAAACATCGACAAAAAGTTCGCACACTGGGTATCAGATCGACCAGTTTGGTGCAAAATTTGATCAAATGGGCATCGCGACAATGCACGAAGTGACCCAACTCAACAGCGCCACCTAATAATAATAATAATAATACATTTTATTTATATAGCGCTTTTCAAGACACTCAAAGATGCTTACCTAGAATTGGATCCCTATAGGAGGAGGGACAAGCAAATTTTGTTGCAGGCAAACAAAATTCGGGACAGTGATAGAGAACAGTAAGACAAGCCAAAAGATGAATTGGAGCACATCTCTATGACCAACAGGTCAATAATTCACAGCAGTTTTCCCTGGTTTTAAGTTTAAATGAGGTCAGATTTGACATGTCACATCTACAGACATAGCTTCACAAAAGTTTTTTTTTTTTCCTGTATCTTTGATGACCGCTCACGGAGAGGTCAAATCCAAATCACTATTGCATGATCCAGACCTGAATGTGATGAAATATGAAATCTAATAAAAGTGAACTCTAGCGCCACCTAGCCTATACATGAAATGTCAACCCAGTCCATTGCGCACTGGTCTTGCTCTTCCCCATCTGGAACCAGCACATGGAGGACGGAGCCTCCAGACCGATCTGACCAACGCTCTCGGAGGCACAGGACCAAGAACCGGACCCCCAATCCACATATGGGGAACAGCGGTAGCGCTCAATCTAAGGTTTATGATGCATTTAAAAAAAAATATGAAAATACAATATTAAAAAAAATATCTCAGTTATTGAAACTCATCATTGCAGGAACACAAAAGATGCATTTACTTCACAGGCCTGTGTGGGGGAGGGCAGGCGGATGGGATTTTGGGGGGAGGAGGTCGGTTGTCTTTACCTACTTTAAGGGGAGGCTCACAGCCACCCGAGTTGATAGTATATGAAAAGTGAACACTATAGTGAAACTTTTAGAATTTTAAAAGCACACTATGTAACTTTTCTGGTGGAGTGTCTGTTTTCATGCACACTTATAGACAGTGCTCTTGATTATAAAAGTCACATGATCTGGGGCCTAGTTTCTAGAATTTTGCTCTAGATCATTCGCATTTTACAATACTAAAGGTACACTGTGTCATTTTTCTGATGGACGAGTTGTAAGTCTGGGTGGCTGTCGGGAAGAGAGAGTGGAATGCCGGGGTGGGCATGAGTCCATGACAGTTGTGTGGGAGGGGTGTGTGTGCCGGGACAAGGGCCATCATCACCGTGAGTGGCTTTAATTACCTTTTTTTTAATCACACAGACCGTTTGTAGATATTTAAATGTCTGTCCTACACTGTATCAACACAATAAGGCCAGGCCAAACTGAACCAGGTCAATTCCCTGTCAATTATTAACATTACTTGACTGCAATAAATACAAAGTTTAGCGCAGTTCGTTCACCCACCCACAAGTTTTCCTATGTCATGAATAAGTCTAATAATACTGTGCATTTTTTTGAGTTAGCCAGGAAGTAGGCAGTCCCCCAAAGCTCTCCTCCCACCTTGATTTGTGCACATAAAGAGTCCATGCACCAGAAGACCAAGCACTGTTTTTCTAGTACAAACAACCTGTACACACAGAAAAAATGTCAGTTCTTGTAGGTAGTTACTCGCTTCCAATGATACTGGTGAGTGGTTTCATCCTTGCTCTAACATTCCTCACATACAAACTGCTAGGCGACTATGTGTACAGGTACATTATAATGAAGCCCATTCCTGAGATTGCGACCACATTCCCTTTTATTGGAAATGCACACCAGCTGAAAACCAATGCAGGAGGTAAGACAACATTTAAAACAAGGAGATTAACTCCTGAAGATGTTTATTTTTGCTCTATATTTATAAGTACTGCTTTTACAATTTCTTGTTAATCGTCATTGTAAATGTGTTGCAGAATTTTTCAACCAGATTGTAGAGCTCACCAGGGACTTTTACACATTACCACTGTTCAAAATTTGGGTTGGCACTATCCCATTTATCATCTTGTACCATCCTGAAACCGTTGAGGTAGGAGCACAGATAAAATGATAACTGTAAAAACACTACTTGATTTTGAATACACATGATTTTTAACAAATTAACAATTTTTACATATAGCAATGTAAAATGTCCCTGCACAGTATCATGTCTATTTTAGGCTGCGGTCTCTTTGATTTTGATCTGTTATTTAGTTTTATTGTAAAAACAGATGTAGAAAAACAGTACAAAAGTAGAAATAACTGTCAAACAAAACTAGCTCAAGGTTAATAAGCATGTGGTTCTCTAACTTTAACTCAAAATACTGTAAGACAAAGATTAATGGACTTATATATTTGTTTGTGTCATTTACTGTATAGGAGTATACAGTGTCAGTTGTCTGTGTTGTCACAATACTAATATTTCAATCTTGTTTTCGATACTCAGCTCAGAATACTCAATACTGTTTCTAATAATGCTGTTTTTTAGACAATAGAATCCCATTCTCAATATTAAATAAAATCATAGTACATTCTACTATGCGGTCTTATACAGCGTATCTGATACATCTTAAGTGAACTTAAGTTAACTGTGATTGTGACTTTATTAGTATTGATACCTGCTCAAATCTAGTATGTAGTTTCAATACTAGATTTAATATCAATTAGTATCTGATTTTTGACACTTTTGACAACCCTAGTCAGTTGAGGGCATTTATTGTAACAGCCAGCATGAACTGAGCTGAACTACATTCCCCTTGTTTACTCTTTGATAGTTTAAACTCAGATGAACTCCAAACCATGGTAACGCCCCTGTTTATCATTCTAAGCACAGCGTGGTAGGACAGCCACCCCCTTTGGATACTCAGTGCTGATTCTGAAACCACGATGATAATAATACTCTAATAATTATATATTTATTTAGACAACAGAAGGTCATTTTCAACATAAAATTGTAGTGCTTGCTTTTATATTACCATGCAGCCTTATCTATGGAATCACTTCGTTGTATATGCAGTTGTCATAGTGGTCCATGGGCGATAGCTCAAGATCATTCTGCTATTACGAAAAGGTTCATTTATGTCCTGTGAATCTGTTTTTTTTTAGTGTTGATACTTGCTCAAATTGGTATCTAGTTTCAATATTACTTTATGACTGAATCAATTAGTATATGATTTTCAATACTTTTGACATGACAGCATTTGTTTTTACACAGACCATTTTGAACAACTCCATCCACATGGACAAGGCATATGCATATAAATTCTTGCACCCCTGGCTTGGCACTGGTCTTCTCACAAGGTACAAGCTCATAATCAAGCATGAAGAACTTGACTTAATAGTATGCCAAACAACATCAAGGTTTCATGAATGTAAAATAGGGGTGTTAAATTTCTATGGAGTATTAATTGTTCAGTGTTCACACACATTTAGATCCCCATGTTACCTTTTATTGTTTTGAATATGCTATTCGCTTTAAAAAAACATTCAAATGTTTCAGTCACTCTGCCTTCAGCTATCACAACACAATCTGCATGTATTTCACTAATGAAACTACTGCACATTACATTAGAGTTGTGAAATTGAAGTGTATTGTTTTGTATCATGCTTTTGTATATTTATGAAAAAATGTTGTGTGGGAGCATGGGTGACAAAGGCTTGTAGGCTGAGCCTTATAGACTCATACTATTAACTGGAAAGTGCATTTGAATAATGGGCAGACCACTTCAAGCAACTTTGCATAATACCCCTTCTTTAAGATTACAAAAAAGCTATCCAAATACAAAATACAATATAATATGATTAAGCAAAATATATAACAGCCTTTTGTATACATGTGGGTAGGCTTGCTTGACATATGTTGTCTTTACTTGAATTAATATTTTGGGGGGAATAATATCAATTTCTTTAAAAATATATGTTAAAGGTTCTACCCTTATTACACGGTTAACCACTTAACAATAAACATACTCCACCGTTTATACTTGCATTACTATGTGTAATTTCTACGATTGTCAGCAGATGGCACTATAGGAATGCATTTGGTTAGTACCTTAGTCTACGAAAAGCTACAAGACCAGCATGAATGACAATGTTGTTAGTTTCCTTTATATTTCATTGTATTTCTAATATTTTCTTCTTCTTATGCCCACAGCACTGGCACCAAATGGCGACAGAGGAGGAAGATGCTGACCCCAACCTTCCACTTCTCTATTCTGACCGACTTCCTGAACGTGATGAATGAGCAGGCTGAGATCCTGGTGGAGAAGCTGCAGAAGAAGGCTGGCATGGGAGTGTTTGACTGTTTCCCCTATGTCACCCTGTGTGCTCTGGACATTATCTGTGGTCAGTAGTGTGTGTCAAATCACTTCAGCCACATGCACTGTGTAGTCAGCAGTTGGCCTGAGAGATCATGGAGGCCCATCTCACATTATTATAAAACCTCAAAATTGCTATTGAAACTATATTCAGATAATCTTGACCTCTAATCCAGCAGGATTTTATGTGAGGGTACCCACAGTTAATTCAGTGACACACCCTCCACATATACATCATCATGCATATGCAATTGAGCAATGATCAATTGTCTTTTTAATACAAGTCAATTGGAACTACACCTCAGATGGAACCAGTTCTTGTCCATGGTCATTTGGAAGGTGACAGCTAGCAGGCTAGCTGTGTCTGTGTGTATCTATGTCCATCTATGTATATGGTCTATGGTCATAAGAAACATGTTTGCGATATTGGCAATGTTGTGATGTTGCAAAAATAAATTAAAATATAAACCTTGATCACATCTGTTATTTCTGTTGTTTGCCTTTGTAGAAACTGCCATGGGAAGGAAAATCTATGCCCAAAGCAATACCGAATCCGAGTATGTCAAGTGTGTGTACAGGTATGTGAGAATTTCTTTTTACAAAATAATTTTTTATTACGTTATATTATTTATAATTTACCACTCTGTTTGCTCCTTCAGAATGAGTGACATTATCAGTCGGAGACAGAGAATGCCATGGTATTGGCCAGACCTTTTGTATTATTCTATAGGAGATGGCAAAGAGCATGACAGGATTCTCAAGGTTCTTCACTCCTTTACATACAAAGTAAGTGATCACATCCCCATTCTTACAAATAACATACATGTAAATAGACATTCTCATAAATGATTAAAACCAAAAATCAAAACAAAACCATGTCTAAATATATTAAATAATCATCCAATGTCCAACAGAAACCAAAAATGAAAGTTCACTTAGGGTAATATGAAAGCTCAGATGTATTAGAAACTAACATGTCTAACACTGCCTGCAAGGTAATACATGAGAGAGCCGAGAACATTTCCAGCACTGAATCAGACAGTGGGACGGACGGGAAGAAGAGGAGAGCATTTCTGGACATGCTCCTGAAGACCACAGACGAAGAGGGCAACAGCATGAGCCACCAGGACATTCAGGAGGAGGTGGACACCTTCATGTTTGAGGTGAGTGTGAACTAATGAGTAATAAAAGCAATCAGCAAAATCAAAAGGCTAATACAGTGGCTCTCAAACTTTTCCCACAAAGTACCATAGAAACTATTTGTTTTTCAAGTACCACTAGATCTATAGACACAGGCTAAAAACATAACTATTCCATGTAAGGCTGGGTATCGTTAAGAAGTTGCCTATACAATACATAGATAGGCCACGATATGATATGCATCTCTATACAGTGAGCTTTCAGTACAATATGATATATTTCAAATCCATTCAATATGGTTAAAAAAAGAAGCTAAATCAGGGCTGTGATGCTAAGTCATTATTAAACCTCTTCTTATGCAAAGTTGATATGAAGCACACCCATTTTAATGATCAAAACAGTAAACATGTAAAATGCCTTGCATAAATATGTTTCCTGTAAACAAGCAACAAGACTGTAGTGCTAAAACAAAATAATTTAGTAAAATACACAAAACAAATACTTTTGGTGATATACTAGCATATTAAATGATACAATATATCAATATTTCAATATTTTTGCACACCCCTAATCCAAGTCTTATCAAGGTCTATGTCAGGTCTAAAAATGGGCTATCATTGCCACTGTAGCTCTAAATAAAAATGCATCCAAAGGACAGACTAACTTTCTAAATTACCTCACCCACAAACTGAAGAGCTATCCATGTATCAACTGAAGGAGCTTGCATACCAGTAGTAGATGTACCACAGTTTCAGAAACACTGGGCTAATATTCCACATTGTCACTATGCTTACTCCAGATTCCTGCATAATTGAAAAAGTGGTTTTATTCTCGCCTCTCCCTCTCCTCAGGGTCATGATACCACGGCTGCTGCCATGAACTGGACTCTACACCTGGTGGGGTCTCACCCGGAGGTGCAGCGTAAAGTGCACCAAGAGCTGGACGAGGTGTTTGGTAAGATCAACATTGCTGCTCTGATAGTGCTCACCTGCTGACTCCAGCACAATCTTAGACCATGCGCCAATTTCCAATAAATAAATAGAAAGCAATTTAATTTGTGTGAATTACTCAACATACTGACAACAATATCACAAAGAAGATAAAACATGTTCCTTTTTTATTAATGAAAAGTCATTTTCACATACAGAATGATTGTACTTTATTTGTTATTATGGGATGTGGTACTTGTTCTGATAAAGCTCAAAATGACACAAAAAAATGACAGGAAACAATTTTGTTAAACAATTTTGGTCACCTTCCTTACTAGCAACAAAGCCTACACATTTTTGTGAGCTTGATATCATAGTGTTCCCTCAAAATGAACTAACTCTGAGTTGTAGGTTCAAGAATGTAGTTTAGCCATTTGCTTATAGTATAAAAACGTACATATACTGTAAGAGTAAAAAAAAAGCTACTCTTCTACTCTGCAAACTATTACAGATAGGGCACATACAGTACTACAACAGCGTGACAGCATTATGTGAGTGTTAATGTTGTGTGTTCAGGAACATTAGAGAGGCCGATCAACACAGAAGACCTAAAGAAGTTGCGCTACCTGGAGTGTGTAATTAAAGAAGGGCTGAGGCTGTATCCCTCAGTCCCATTCTTCGCACGCACCATCTGCCAGGACACCACTATCAGTAAGTACTACTGGGTGGTTGATACTTTGCAAATGATGTCATCAACATTCTGTTGAGTTAGAGTTTTTAACACAATATGACCAGAGAGAACTGACTTCTCTAGCTAGCTAGCATTAGTCAATTAGATTTTTAGTAGGTTACACTCACTTTTTGTTAAAAATCAAACACCTAAAGCTGGGCTTTCCAAATTATTTTTAAACTCACTGTGCTATTCAACAGAGCAATTGTCATATACGCAGACCTGTTCACACTGTACGACGGACATGAGCTAGAGGACATGTTTCTGACCCCACATCTTTTCATATATGCTTAAACATCATAAGATAAGATAAGATAAGATATCCTTTATTTGTCCCACAATGGGGAAATTTCAGTGTTGCAACGCACAGTAAAGAGAACAGCAAGAAACAGTAGCAGCAATAGAGTACAGTTAAGTTAAAAATAGACAAACACTATAGGGATCTAAAGACAATATATACACAATATATACAATAAATTGCAATCAAAAAAGCTATATATACAATAAATTACTATCTTACATTATTGCACAGGGTCCCAGTATTGCACAGGCAGCAGAGTTAGCAGTGTTCATTGTAAAGTCTGACAGCAGCAGGAAGGAAAGACCTGCGGAACCTCTCCTTCACACAGCGAGGGTGGATCAGTCTGTCACTGAAGCTGCTCTCCAGAGCAGACAGGGCGCCCTGAAGAGGGTGAGACTCCAGGTCCAGCATAGAAGTGAATCTGGCCAGGACCCTTCTGTCCCCCACCTCCTGCACCGAATCCAAGGCACAGCCCAGGACAGAGCTGGACTTCCTGATGACTTTGTCCAGTCTCCTCTTGTCCCTCTCTGTGATGCTGCTGCTCCAGCAGACCACACCGTACAGGATGGCTGATGCCACCACAGAGTCGTAGAAGGTCCTCAGGAGGGGCCCTTTCACTCCAAAGGACCTGAGTCTCCTCAGGAGGTAGAGCCTGCTCTGGCCCTTCCTGTACAGTGCATCTGTGTGGTGAGTCCAGTCCAGTTTGTTGTTCAGATGAACACCCAGGTACTTGTATGAGTCCACTCTCTCAATGTCCCTTCCCTGGATGTTCACTGGTGGGGGGGCAGTGGAGCGACGTCTGCGGAAGTCCACCACCATCTCCTTGGTCTTCCCGGCGTTGATGAGAAGGTGGTTCCGCTGACACCAGTCCACAAAGTCCTGCGTTAGTCCCCTGTACTCTGCGTCATCGTCGTCCGTGATGAGTCCGATAATGGCAGAGTCATCAGAGAACTTCTGCAGGACGCAGCTGTCCGTGTTGTGCCTGAAATCTGCAGTGTAGAGGGTGAAGAGGAAGGGCGCCAGGACAGTGCCCTGGGGCGCCCCTACACTGCAGGTCCGAACATCAGACACACAGTCCCGGGTCCTCACAAACTGGGGCCGGTTTGTGAGGTAGTCCAGGATCCAGTCTGCCAGGTCGCAGTCCACCCCGGCTGCCTCCAGCTTGTCCCCCAGAAGCAGCGGCTGGATGGTGTTGAAAGCACTGGAGAAGTCAAAGAACAGAATCCTCACAGTGCTGCCGGGCTTCTCCAAGTGAGAGAGGGAGCGGTGTAACAGGAAGATGACGGCGTCCTCCACTCCGATGCCAGGCCGGTATGCGAACTGCAGTGGGTCCATTGCTGAGCTCACGGTGGAGCGGAGGTGGCCCAGGACCAGTCTCTCCAGTGTCTTCATCAGATGTGAAGTCTCTCCAGTGTCTTCATCAGATGTGAGCACTGCATAGTTTAAAGTCTGAGGTTTTTGTCACCAAACTCTTCTAGCTGCCGTGTGTGTGGTGATTTGATCAGTTGATGTGTCAGGATCGCTTTATCGCTCTGTGCCTTGCCCAGCACACCGGAGCTGTGTTTACGTCGCCTAAAACTCTGCCATGGACACGCTGCTCTCACAGCAGCGCTCGGACCCTACAACTCATGACAAATATCCGTCATGTCTAATCTCTCTGCGACTGCATGATCAGTTGCCATGTGTTCATGGGAGCAGGTGATTGCAGCTCGTATCCCCCTGTACATTGTGCAACGTTGAAGCAAGGAGGAGCCGATATTCGGGACAATTTTAAAACGGTTGTGTGGCTAAAATTCGTGTCAAAATCGGCCTGAAAACCACACAATGTAAAACCAGCTTAAGCGAAACCATAAATGCTTGCAGTGAATACAGGTTCCTACAGATGCGTTCTTTAAATCCGTTTTTTTTTCTTAAAGCTTCTTTGGCGGTGTGCTGATGTGAGCATTGTGTCACTATGGTAACTGCTGAACATTCCACCATAGGCATACATGAATTGCCCCTTCCCCCCATCCTCAAAGTATCAATATACAATAACATAGGCTATAATGCTGTACAATTAATCATGTATAATAAGTTCAACACAAATTTACATCCCTACTTGAAATTCAATGTTGTCAAATTTGCAGAGGACTTCAAGGTACTCAAAGGTTCCACAGTCATAATTGTGCCATATGCGCTACATCGGGACCCAAGGTACTTCCCAGAGCCTGAGGAGTTCAGACCTGAGCGATTCCTCCCTGAAAACTCAGTGGGACGACCTGCCTATTCCTACATACCCTTCTCAGCTGGACTACGCAACTGCATTGGTAATCCTGACATTTCAAACTCTAAAGATGGGTTAATATGACAGATTGATTTTTGGGGCTTTCTGCTGTTATAAGGTTACCTTATCAAGACTATGCCTGAAAAGGTTTCACATGTCTTCCATGCATGTTTAAATAATCTAGCGATCCCTCCCAGGCACTGTTTGAACCCTCCTTATGGTTGGCCATATGATCCAGTACAGTTATCATTAAAAGGTTAAAAATTAACTCTTGTGAGTTTTAAACCATGTTAGAATGTTGTTGGAACCACCCTCATTCACTACAACAACACAATGTGAGGCACAGCGCAGAGGAGATTCATGATGTGGAATTAGCCCATTTGTCTGTCTACATTTCCAAAGATAAAAATGTTCTGTTCCACCTTGTGACATCATGAAGAGGTGGTTTTCATATTAACAGTTATCCTTACATATTTTGTTTAGTAGAGATTGGAATTCCCAGGGCTGAAATTATCCAAGCACTTCCTGTATTACCACGTGACATCCCAAGGCGGAGTGTTTTCTGTTTGCAGAGAAGCCTAAATATGCAGGAATTATGTGTTAAAAGTGTGAAACAAAACACACAATGTCTGTGATAAGGAAATAACACTATAAGAGATCAGAAGGTTGCCTAACACAGGCCCATTAAACATGTAGATACATTGTATCCAGTGAAGCATAGCATTTTATAAACTATAAAAAGTTACATAGTGGTCTAAATGTGAAGTGTAACATCCCCTCTTTATACATGACCTACTCTTCTTGAAGAGACACATTTATTTGTATGGTTGTTTCCAGGCCAGCGTTTTGCCCTGATGGAGGAGAAGGTGGTATTAGCATCCATTTTGCGGTGTTTCACTGTGGAGGCGTGTCAGAAAAGAGAGGAACTACAGCCAATGGGAGAACTCATCCTACGTCCAGAGAAGGGCATTTATATCAAATTGGAGAAGAGGATTCCAGGGGCGTCTGCGCAGTAACTGTATTTCTTTATTCAGTATTGTGTAGCTGTCTTGAATTAATGTGGAAATAAAACTATTGTTGTCACCTTATTATGGAAGTAGCAATTACTTAAACTGATAAATATAGCACAGTAAATGGGATGACAGCTTTTATCTAACCTTGTACAGCAACAAGGACTGTTGCAATATTTGTAAGTGAGACTCAAATAGTTGTCATGACTTTCAGCGAGATTGACATTCAGCTGATCCAGATTGATAATGTGTGCAACTCAATTCTAAGTGCTACATGTGCCATTCTGGCAAGACCCAGGTTAGTTTTTATCTGCCACAGTCCAGAATTTGTACATTTCATCACAACATTTATGATTGTGTCAAATGGGATAGAATGGAGCACTAATTTCTACCAATGAATCATCTTTGGAAACACAACTGTGCCATTAAAAGGCCTTTACCATGTAATAATATTCCCCCAAAGGTCAATCTTTTTAAGATTGGTTCTACAATCTGGGATAGCAGCAAAATATTACATATTATACTAGTACATAAGAACTCACAATTCACAATAGCATGTCACCTGAAGGATTCCATGGAAATAGAAAACCTCCTCCATGAAGAGAGATAAAGAGTCAGGTTTCTGGAGATGCAAGCCTGTCCAGAGGCCCATATTTTTAAGTAAAATAAACAAACCCAAACTGATAAAAACATGTTTGTTTGTTTTTTGGCTAAAAAGTGACATACCAGGGAATTAAACTAATTTACCAGAGGTGTAATATTTTGATTTTGTACTGTAAGCCCAACTAAGCAAGTATTACTTTGAAGATAGGTTGCTCTCATCATTCATTTCTGCAGCTCAAAAATAATGAATGGAGTTTTAATGTATTCAGCATTCACACACGCCCTTCCTTGTGTGCTGCTGTACATTTATGCAGATAATCATTTGCTGTGAGGACATATTTGTGTGTGCGTGAGAGTTGGAACAGCACACAAATGTGGAGATCACTGACCCCAATAATCCTCTTTCTACCGGCATATGCATCTCTTTCCTGGTTGGAGCTGAGCTGTTGTCAAGGCAACTGGCACGAGTGGGCGGGGCGATGGCAGATAAAAGCGAGTGGTCTTGTTTCTCAGTGGGACTCTGGGATGAGCAGTAGAGCGGCAGAGACATTAGCCCTGACACTTCTCACTGGGCTGCAGGTTGAAGGTCTTAATCAGGAGTGGTTAACCTTGTAAGTACCGGAGGGGTTAGGATTGACAGAAGTGTCAAAAGTCAGATACTACTGGCACTAAAACTAGTATTGAAACTTAGTACTCATTTCAGCAAGTATTGATACAAAAAAGTCACATGCACAATTCACAGGACAGAAACTATACATGCAGAACATAGACTATATATGCCAATGGACCACTATGGAACCTACCTGGATGACTAAGGGATTACATGGATATAACACATATTATACATGGTAATATAAAAAGAAAGCTCGATGAATTTATGTTGAAAATCACCTTCTATTGTCTAAAGTATTACACCTATAACTTAGGGCTAGTCTAAGCTTCACAGGCTCATCTACTCAAATACTACAAATACCAAACAATACTACAAATACCAAACAAGATTACATTTTGCAGCAATAATAACTTGGTTTATTTTACTATGACTTGTAGAAACCAGCAAACTTTATTACTCAGTTATTTACTGGTATGGATGATTACCTTTAATACAAGGTTTAAGATATTACAATGTGGTGTAATCCATTTTTAAAATCAGGGTAAGGTGAGGCTGCAAGATGGCCACAAAAGGGACCTTGGGCACAGCAGATACTAAATAACAACAGTGTTATAATAAAATAGGAACAGTATTCCCCCCTTTTTGACCTTTTACAAATGGCCCATAGAATTGCATTTGTTTTCCAACGTGCAGTTCATGAGTCCCCAGTGTTCACCATCTGGAAAAATCCAAAGTGGGAGACATGGAGGTTTAACTGGCCAAGCTAGAGGCCAACCTCTGTGAGTTGAAGCTCTCCAACCCACATCTGTCACCATGCGGCTATCTTGGGCTGGCACAAATGAGGCACGGCTGATAATAAAAAACAAAGATTAGAACTATTATTAGGACTATTGGTTGTTTAAAAAAGTGGTCTTTACTCGCTCATGAGAAGTTAGACAGGACCTAGGAGTTGCATGAATCCTGATACATTCTTGTAGCTTGAGGAAGGATGCAACTTTTACATAGTGAGTCAACAGGGGAAAGTGCAGGACTATTGTTTGTGTGTCCCAAACTACCAATACTACACTGTATAACAGCAACTGCTCCTACCTGCAGACACAATGCCTGTCGAAACACAGATTTATAGCTTACTGAAATAGGAAATCTTGGCAAATCTATAAACATACAAAGAATATGTTATAGTTCAAATAATTTGAATCTGTGTATTGAAACTATGTTTTTGAAACAAAAGCAACTTAACAAATAAAAAATACATTTGAAAAATAATCATTATAGTTGCAACGTGAATGTTATGAGCCATTAAAGCTCAAGCTAAAAAATATGACATAAGTGGGCTAATACCTTCATCAAACCTACGCCGTTTGTCTTCATCTGGCCTTTCCCTCCCCCACATAAACCACTTCAGTGTGGAAACACTGCCCTTCCCCTATCCCTGCACAGCTCCTCCTCAAAACTCCCAGCAGCACTTCAGCCAACACATGACGTATGAACCCAGATATACACACCACCACTCTCATTTATGTATTTTTCATCCATAACATGCAAGGGAAGCTATTCTTAGCACATATTATTGCTCTAGCATTGTCACCAGACTAAATTTCAAACTCGAACTTGAGACTAAGGAATAGACTCAGTAGTCAATATTGTTTCCAATACTATGATGATGATGATAATAATAATAATAATAATATAACATCAAGACAATAGAATTAAGACAATAGAATGTTATTTTCAACATTGAATAGTTAAGATTTGATTAATGAGTAACCTGCACCACTGACAGAAACTAAATGTTAAATAAACATATTTATATTGAAATTTCATCCTTTCCAAAAAATGAACTATGATCCTGTCATAACTGTTGTTTTTTTCTCAGTTTCCTCTCAATGGCCAGCAGGACCAGTGTGCTTAAGCACTGTTAACCCACTGTGTTGCATGTGTCAGACTTCACCCTTTTCAGACTGAAGTTTCTCTCTACCCCAGCTGATAGTAAGCCAAAGCTTGTACAGTTCTGGCATTGCTCCATCCAAACCCATGTCTTTGAAAAATGAAGTCACATAGTTTCTCACGGCAGTAAAGGATTTTAATCTGCATCAAATAAATGGCCACATTAAATACATCCTGTGGAAACCTGTACCTCAAACTGTCTTGGATTTATTGGTTCAAGAAACTGCAGGCTTTACAAGTTCGAGAAACATGTTGAAATGTGTTCAGTGACATTGTCAATGATGGCCATGTACACATTTCTGTAGTACTCCTGAGAAGCAGCCAGTTGTGACTGAGTCCTCTTCCTTCTGAGCTCATCTTGAGGGTCTCTCGTGAGGTTATCTTATTTTTACAAAACCAGTTGGAAAACCTCTCTATATTTTCTCAGAAGATAATCCACTTTGTTCATGCAAAAAATTACATACATTGCCCTCTGCTGGACAATGTTAAAAACAACATCTGTTTCACAGATCTGGTTTAAATGTGCAAAAAAACAAATAAAATTCCTCCCGTTGCATAATGTCTTCCATTGGAACATTTTTTGGCAATTTACAACACTGTAGAAAAAAACACCAACTTTGTAGATTTGGAAAAAAGCGGCAAACCCAGACAGTGTTGCAAAGAATATTCTTGACTGAGCCAAGCATTGAGCCCCCTGAGACAAGGTTCAGCCTGTGTACATAGATATAAGCATAAACATAAAAATGCACAAATGTCGTGTGGCACAGCAGCAGCAAACATGACACTCACTGACTTCTCTAAACTCACACATCTTTCCTTAAAATGCTTTTCTCCCTCTCTCCTTTGCCGTGTCTCTCCCTATCAACCAGCGCAAACGTCAAGAACCAC
The DNA here is from genome assembly GCA_030686955.1 of Odontamblyopus rebecca. Taxonomy (NCBI): domain Eukaryota; kingdom Metazoa; phylum Chordata; class Actinopteri; order Gobiiformes; family Gobiidae; genus Odontamblyopus; species Odontamblyopus rebecca. The sequence goes on along the minus strand of CM060658.1, from coordinate 15,419,252 downwards.
ACACACACACACACACACACACACACACCCACACACACACACACCCACGCCCACGCCCACGCCAACACATCCACACCCACACACACACACACACACACACACACACACACACACCCACGCCCACGCCCACGCCCACACACCCACACACACACACACATACACACACACGTCGCTTGATGTCTGGGTGGGACTTTATTTTTTCTCCAATCAGCACATCACTTTTTCACTGTTCTGATTGGCTGAGCATCTCTCTCACACACTAGCTGAAGCTGGCGAACAGCCAGCTGCCCTTACGCCCTGCAGCAGCTGAGTTTTGACAAAGAGGTTAGAGGAACACCATAACAAACATGCTCATGAAAGACAAAAAGGAAAAAAAATTAGGGGAAGTTTAACCTCCCATGTATTCACAGAGAAATTGTTTAAATTGGTTAAATGCAGAGGACAGATTTCCCTCTGGCAACAATAACGTGTACCTTACCTTATTGCCACTGGAATATATAGAGATGCTAATGGAAATATTAAGCTGTCAAAGCTGCTAAATAGTAATTAATATGCAAACTGGATTTACAATATTTACTGACAACAACAGTGTTGAATCATGTATTCATACTGTGTTTCTGATGAAAACAACACTGTGGGATAACTCTTCACACAAACCTGCCATTATCCCCTGCAGATTCACCTCTGCTTCTTACTTGTTACTGTGGGTTGGTTGTGTGTTCTCACTACTTCACTGCTGAAATGACTGATTCATAAAGCCATCAATTATCCATTAGATAAGAGCTTGGCTGCTTGGCATGATGATGATCATGATTATGCTCAGCAGGGAAATCTATGAATCATGGACTGCAAAGAGGATGGGAGGGAGCCTCAGATAATCATTCACAATTACAAATATTCTCAAAAAACAATAGTCATTATAACTTTACACACTGTTATCTATTTTACACAATATTCATTTACCCACAAAAAAGCTGAGCAATATTTTTGTTATATTATGTAAATAATCAAATACTCATCAAGGGACCATCAGTGATACCTGACCTACTAAGTCAAACCACAGAATGCTAAGTACATAAAGTGCATTAAGGTAGAAGTGTCCAATATCAACATTTTGGGACCTCTCTACCATCCAAGTAAATGAGTGCTCAAGCCTCAGGCACTGTTTGTTGAAGTTAAAGACGAATTGCCAACAAAAAGTCTACCACCAAATGGAAACAAACTGTTGGTCCATGTTATCTGATAGGAACAGCATGCAGGCTACCTGGATCAAAACTGACATTTGAAGTAACAATGAATGAAAGCATAGCCTAAATAAATAATAGTTAATAAAAGACTTACTTTAGGCTACTTTACTTGGGTTATCTAGCTAAATTCACTAACCTGCCTTAGATTATGACACATTACGAAATATGTTGAATTGCGTATCTAATGATACACTATAGTCTAATATTTACAATAATACTTTAACATGTAGTCTGCATAGGCTATGCAGCCATTGTTCTTTTTTAAGCCCTTCAGCACGCGCCAAGATTTTCACTGAACAGTCTAAAACGTGAATGATTCTCTTACAAATAATAATGAATGGGCAGCTGAACTAAAGCTAAACCATGAATGGGAGCGTGGATGAAAAAAGTAGGACGCGCTCCGGAGCTTATAATGCAATTCCTACTTACCGCCGCCATGCGGCCGTGTTTCCCCTGTAAATAAAAAGCGCTCCTGCCCGGGCTATTTGGTCACATGCTGGGAAGGTTTGAAGTTGTCACACACACGCGCGTATCGACAAAGTGAATGGCACAGCGGAGCAGGAGTGATACCAAGGCGAGTGAGCGCAGGAAGGGTTGCATCACTGCCAAAGCGCCGAGCAACCACCGGCATCCAGAGCGCGCATCCAAAGCACCGAGAAGCGAGAGAAGAGCAAGCGCGGTGAAAGGATGAGAACCGCGGGGGGCAACAGCGTCTCTCCACCGGCGTCTTCCAAACCCAGGCTCCGCTGATTTCCCCTGTTCGGCTCCACTTTGTGAAAGTTCCGCGGCTGTATACAATGGTTATAAATGGGTCTGACCTGAACAGCTCCACAACGCCAGACCCCGCTGACACCGTCCTGAACCGGCCGCCTTGGGTTACCACAACTTTGGGCTGCTTTCTCATCTTCACCATAGTTGTTGACATCCTGGGCAACCTCCTTGTCATCTTCTCCGTGTATCGCAACAAGAAGCTAAGGAACGCAGGTGAGTGATCGGTCAGAGGGAAGGGCATAGCCTCGTGTTGAAACCACCAAAAAACTAACTCAGAGGCAAAAATGCTTTTGTACTTTTACTTACTACAGTTGTTGGATGCATGGTGACATTGTTATACTACTTTGTAGACACCAGTATGCATTTCAGCGAGGAAAATCCCGTGTTTTTATCTTGCTTTAGCTTGCTGCTCACCCTACCGTGTCTTAAGTTGGCTAAAGCGCCACTGTACACTATAAAACAATAACATCAAAGGGATCGCTCTAAATCCGCGCGGAGGGATATCTTTTAACCTATTTTCTCCATTCAGTGTTTAAGGTCTAGTTTTCCCACACTCTGCTGGACTTTACCCATGTAAGCAGTGGTAGTCATAGATTTGAATCGACCTCACACTGGCCATAACCTACTTCTCAAGCGGATATAATTTCCCTGACCTACAGCAAGTGAACGGACAGAGTTATAAGCCAGGCTCGTGGAGGAGAGTGAAGCCAAGAGAAACATTAGCAGTTATTGACAGGGAAAGCCCACCTCGGCTCTACTTATCCTAATGCTTTCAGGCTTTTCCACACTCAGTGCTACTCCAGCGGGAGCTTAAATGCAATAATCATAATGACAATATTACATTGTTATTGCCAGTTCCGTGATTTCAGTAATAACATGGGAGTTGAGTGTGTTTTATATACATGTTAGAGTGTTTCACTGAATTGAGATTGGGTGAAAAAGTGCGCTTCAGACAGAATATGATCAAGACTAATCAAAACTATGTCAAAATAATTTGATTTGTGGTGAAACGCATGTGCCCATGTTGAAACTTAGTCTATGGGCAGATGTATGCAGGGCTCTTGTTTGTTTTGATTCATTTTCAACTGCAGCAAATGATAATGACGTCTGCTTGTCTTCTCTGTATTACGGCAAGGTGACTGGCCATGAAGTTTAGTTGAAAACAGAACACTGATACAACAATAAAGTAGAAATTAATTAATTTATAGTAACAGTGTAAATTGCCGCCAAAATGAAAATAATTTTGTATAACCTATATATTTTGTAGCCAGTGTTATGAGAAATTGGTTAGATAAAGACAACTTCAGGCTTCAGTAAACTTTTACTGTTTTGAATCAGATGTCAGCACGTTTCAGGATTTAATATTTACTGTTCATATCATTATTCATAGCCTATTTATTTTAACAGGATCTATAAAATGTATAGCCTTTAAATGTGGGTTCGAAGCAGGACTGGGGAAGCGTTGCATGTATACAGCTCATAGTTTTTATGTGTTCGATATCCATTGTACACTTTTGTGTTTATTAGCAATTGTAAGTGCTTTTGCTACATTCCTAGATGCGCCTGAACATCTCATAGTCCCCTGTTGATGCCTTTGCTATGAATAAATGATGAGGCTACAGTTTTGTGTAAAACGTTAGGAAAAAATCAAATGTATCAGGAGTCAGCAAAGGGGTTTGACCTTGAACTTCTTGTGCTTCTTTTCAGTCTAAATGAATACAAATGATGACTGTATCCTTCTTAGGGCCAAATGGATCAAATTAGTATCTAGCGTAAACACATATCTGCTATACGGCTTATATACTTGTTATGAACTTGGCTAAATTACAGTTATATAGCATCCACTACTCACAAAAATGTAAGCAGGTGTCTTAAAACATTAAACACAGTAAATTAAATATAGCATTAAATAAACAGATTTCCATAAGCGCTCAGCCTTAACACAGATATACAGGGATTTCATTGCTTTGCCGTAGTCTGCATTATAGAGAAAATGCTGTAGTATGACGGGCAAGGTGGGACTATTTCTTTTGTTTTTCGAGCTTAAAGGTGCACTGTGTAACATTTCTAGTAAAGGGTCCACCACCTGTTTGTCTCCATAGAATTTGTATTGCTTTTTCTAGAATGTTCCACAGTATAGATTAAACCTATCTCGAGGGAGACAAGCAGGTTACAGCACTACGCTGCAATACAATTCAGATCTGTGGAGAGTCGCCCCTATTCACAGAAGGAATTATTGGATTTTTGAGCAACAGAAACACCCGTAATGAATAAATGCTAGATATATATGTTTATTGTCTTACCATGGAACATTCCAGGCAAAGCAATAGCATCTCTATAGAGACAAGTAGGTGCCAGAAAAGTTGCGCAGTGCACCTTTAAAGTTTTAAAACACATTATATATCGCTCTATGTCATCCTTTGTATTTCCAATTGAAAGAATGTGCTGAGATAAGAGGCAAGATAAATTTAGGAAATCTTTGAAGTTACATTAATTATGACTAATTACATGGAAGGAGGTCAGAATACAACATCAAATTAACCATGCATGTATTTAACGTATATTCAAGGCTGTATTGAGAATTACCAGCTGGGATTTTTGTCGGACCATGCGATGCTATTTTTAACAAGCATGTTTTCATTATCTAAGCTTGTTTGAAGATCAATGTTTGTGACGTCTCTACTCATATCCAGGGCTTTTGGACACTGTTTTCCATTCAAGCTCCAACAGAGTACGTGCTGAACTCAAAGCTGTTTCAATACACTCAAAAAATGAATGCAAATTGGCAGACATATTGATCGACATCATTCATATTTGGTTGGATTGTGATGCCCTTAGGTCGGTTTATTTTAGCAAACTTTCTCATTGGGAATTTGACACGACTCTTGGCAAATTGAAATTTAGCTTGGAATCTGTAATTGGTGGAGGGATCAGAAGTGTATTTTCACTGCCAAGAAAGAACTTCTAGATTGTTGGCAAGATTAGGTGTCTGTTATAAAATGATCCATTGTGTAATTGTTTTGTTATATGGAATAGTTTTGTCCTGCTGCCAAAATTCAAACTTGATTTAGATACTAAGGAATAGACTTGATACTCGGTGCTGATTTCGCTACTATGATGATGATAATTTAGACAGCAGAATGTGATTTTCGACATTACATCTTAGTGGAGCAACGGTACCTCATTTGGTAAAGTCCACTGATCGGAAGGTTGGAAATTCTAATCCCGTTCTATACATAAACATCACTAATAGAGCAGTCAGATCCGCTGACACACAGGTTGGTGGTGCGATTCCAGCTTCCGCCGATGTCATGCGTACACTGGTGTATGAGTGTGTATGTGAATGGGTGGGGTGGTTCCTTGATGTAAAGCGCTCTGAGTGCCTTGAAGGTGGAAAAGAGCTATATAAAAATTTTACCATTTTCCATTTATTGCCACAGTTGTCCAGATAGGTTCCATAGTGATCCACTGTCTATGTGGTGTAATACTTGTTCTAAAGCCATTCAGGAAAGGTTCATTTCTGTCTTGTGAATGTGTTCTTTCCTTTTTTTTAGTATCGATAATTGCTCAAATTAGTATCTAGTTTTGATACTGGTTTTAGTATTGGTTAGTATCAGATTTTCAATACTTTTGACATCTCTAATATGGAAGGAACATTTGGTAACTGAAACATTTTTTCAATAAAAAATGCGCCAGGCTTGATGTTGTATTGTAGTCACGTATTGAAAAGTTAGTCTATAGCTCTAATCCAGGGCAATAACATGAAGAGGCGGTTTGTGTGCGTGGAGGAGGCACCATTTCAGGCCCGTAGCCAGACTTCCAAGGGGGGTGGGTCGTTTTTTAAGCCAAAAGTGACCTTTTTATACGGGTGCCTTTGCGACCCAGTGATTGTACTATAAGTACATGCTCTATGGCATGTGATGCAATGGGTTCAGGGGCATCCTCACCCAGAATGTTTTTAAGTAAAGAGCCTGTTTTAGCACATATAAAAGTTAAGGCTGTTGCATATGCTGAATATAAATAATTATCATGATTTAAGGGTGTACAGAGGATAAGCACTATTTTAAAAAAATATTTTTTGGAAAAAGGTGATCCCAGTCTCGGGGTCTGGCTACGGGCCTGCATTTGCTGAGCGGTCCGAGCTGTAGGTGAATGTAATTAAACTCCGTAACAAGGAATTTATGTCACAAGGACCACAGAGCCGCCATAACATTAAATTAATTTTGTTTCTTGGTAGGATTTCTTTATTATAGTATTTTTTAAAGCCACAGTATGTAAATTGTAATCCACCCCCCATATTGCTCGATCTTGATTTTCGATTTGATCTTCTTCCATCCTATTGAAAACATAGACCTGTGGACTTCAGGCAGAGTGTTAGGGTCACTACACTTTTTATTTCGGGTTGGTAGGACCATGCACGCTTACTCCCACTTATCATCGAGATTGCCCAAAGTAGAGATTGTGATCTATTAATCTTACAATTTGGCACAGCCCTAGGTCCGAGTGTGGGATCTTTTTGGTTTTACAACATCTACAATACATTGTTGAACTATTTCTTCCCATGTTTTGCTCTACTGTTCTGTACAAGGCCGCTAGCTGGTGCATGAAATGGCCAGTGTGCTCACAAGCGTGAAGCTCCTACACCACATGGCAAGCGGTCAGGGACTGCGTGGCCACTGTGAAATCAGCTCAGAGCCAATAAATCATCTCCAGTGTATGTGGTGGTTTGGAGATAAAGACCTTTGTTGAATTAACTCAGAAGAAGCGAGAGATGGTTGTATCCAGTTCACTCAGGCTCTCTCACTTTGATATGATTCCAACATCATCACTCACATCACACAGGGACAAGAAACTGATTGGACATGCCCGAAAAGTGGTTAACACTGAATTTTAAGAGCAGTAGCGGAGTGGAAAATGGGAGCAGTTTGTTAAGTCTGCGATGGGTGTCAGCAGTCTTCATTGGCAAATGGTGATCTGGCATCAGTTCCCTCCCCACTCTTCATGAGCTGTCAGCTTCACTTAAAGAAAGTACTTTGTAATAGGGACGTCCCCAGCTTCTGTTTAGCCATAAATCATCCTTTGAGGAACCAGCCTGCTCTTTTCTTCCTACACTACTGCATAGCAAAACTTGAAATGGGAGATGTTTACATTTATTTGGAATGACTGTTGCAATGTGAATTTTTAACCATATTTCAGTCTGTAATTTTACCTGAAGGCCTTTTTGGTTGTTGTTGAGGGGGCACTAGCCTCCCCTAGAATGGTCAGTGCACCCCCATAGCTCCCCCAAAGATGGTTGCCCCATTTTCAAAGGACATGAAATCTTGAATAAAAGTGTTCAAATAGCAACCCCAGAGAGTTTAAAATGAGACTACAATAAAAAATAATTCGATATTAGGTTTTGTAAATCATGACTAGGGACGGGACAATAATGTCATTTGTCAACAGTAATCATTTGTAGGACATTTTTATATCATCGTGATTATTGCCAACAAAGATAATTTCCATAAATCACCAGAATGTGCTGAGAAAAAAAAATATCCATGATGTTTTCTTCTAGATAATTGTAGTTTTCACTTTCACTAACAAACACTAAAACAGTTTAAATATTTAACCTATTCATAATATTCAAATGATCATTGTTCATATCCATAACATTCTTTAAACTGCCAGCAACTTTCAGAATTATTGGGATATAATCGTTAATTGCAATTATCTTGGCCATGATAACTGTGACACCAAGTGCTGAGGTGCTGATGTGATAAGAGGAAAAGGATCTGACATATGCAAGGCCCAATTCTTCACTGTTGTGCTGGTGACAAACCCCAGCACTGCTCCCTTCTTGGCTCTGTGCCTCCACAATGTTATTTCTCATTGTCAATGTTGCTAGTGTAAAGAACATTTTCTAGCATTAGCGCAGATTAAGTGGCATTTGGATACATCTTTAATTAAGACGGATATTTTATTTTTTTCTGAATATCGTACAGCCCTTGTTGTTTGAAGAGGAAATTGACTCAGAAATACACAGGCCTAGTGACAAAAATGAGTGTGTAAAGAAAACAAATAGGGATGGTTTTACAGAAATACCGGTAGTTGATTTCACAGCTTCCTGTTTGAATTTAATCGAGAGGAAGGCCCAAACAAAGACTGTTGGTGAGAAACTGTGATCCTCTTGGCTGAGTTTTACTGAGTTGCTTATGAAAGTGTGTGGAATCAGAAATAGTAGATGTTCCTCAGAATAAGAAAAAAACATTTGAGTTATAAAAGTCTGCCATGAAATGTCAAGGAATTCCAAGGAAAAACTTGATTTTGAATGTCACTGGCTAAGGTTACATGCACATCAAAATCTGATTATTAGATTTGTGAAACTTTAAAATTATATACATGAAATTCAAACTGCAAATCTGATGTGAATTTCATGATTTTGCTGTTTACATGTCATTTTAATAGTCTCTTCTAACTTTTTTTTTAGATTTTGAGAATGCATGTAACCACAGCCACTGTAGTTAACTGTACTGGAGCTGGACACTATGAGCGATGTCACACTGCTGTGTCCACCTCTTTTTATGGTTTATGATTAAGACTTTTTTCAGTTTCTGAGCCCTCTCCTGGCAACATTGGGGAGCAAAGCAGAATAAAATATGCCTAAACCTGGTTTATTGGTATTCAGTACTTTTTTGCTTACTATTAACCATTAATACAAACAAATTAAACAAAACTTGAGACTGACTCCGATCCAGACCAATTTGCTGGATGCAGTATCGGTTCAAGCTTCTAGTTTCAGCCATTGTCTTTATTATCATAGTAAGGTTCCCCTATGACATTCTCAAACTAAAGCATTGCCCTACCCTAACATGTCTGGCCATAGAGCTGTGACATCAAGGTCACCGCAGACATGCTCTTTTATTTATTTATTATTTTCAAGCAACATATGGGACATAATTACAAAACATACTGTTCATACTAAATACAGAGTTTCTAGGAAAGGTTGTGACTAGTTTACTACATTGAACATTAATCTTAGTATATTGAATAGTCTTAATCTTACAAGAAGTTGCAAGACAAAGACAGTAACCTCAATTTCCCTTTGCAAACTTACTTAGATCAAAACATCTAAATTTGAACAGTTAATATGTGGCCACACTCTTCCCTCAGTGTGAGTCCTTTGATTTAAAAATACACCGATAAACACTGCTTTGTTATTTTTAGACCCCAGCAGTGTAGACGGCCACCCCCCCACCCCCACCCCCCACAGCGCCCCCTATGTCTCCCCCATAGACCGTATATATGAGTGGACAGAGCTAACGCGCTAGTCGCCGTGCACCAAACAGTTAGTGTTCCAGGAGGCTCTTCCGGCTCCTTTTGACCCTGGATCCCATTGACTTACATTGGGATCTTGTGGCTCCTCTCTCTGTAACTGCTGCAATGAGCTTTTTTTTGCTATTTTGTCTGTCAAAACAATCCTATTCATAACATAGAACTTGGCTCCAGATTTGCCCCGGTTAGAATCATGAGCCTCATTTGAGCGGCGCCGAACGCTATGGGTGACTCACTTAGTCTACTTTTTTATACAGTCTATGATCTTCCCCCGCCCCACTCTCACCCACTGCGTCTAATGGTGTATGGTTCCCAGTCTTATCTTCTTGACTAGCCTTAGCTCACCCAGCATGCTCTGTGCCGCTGCCAGGTGAGCACTGTCTGTACCTCAGTGAGTCTAAAGGCAAAGCTGTGCATGAGAAATGAGCCATCAGTCAAAGAGTTTGTGTCGAGTAAGCACAGATACAAGTGCTGCTGTTACAGCCTGTAGCAATGTTTGGAGTTGACTGGAGGACACATTTTAAACCCTTTGAAAAGAATTTGCACAGTAACACTTCCATATTCAACTCAACTATTGTTGTGGTTTGGAGGTAGGCAGATGTAGAAATGTGAAACATCTAAAACGCGTCTACACAAAACTTATTCTAGGTACCTTTGTAAGTAAAGGATACAGATAAAGCTTTATTCGAACACTAACATATTTAGAGATAACTGCTCAGAATGTGACTACACAGTTTATAGATTTGTGGTTAAAAAAATGGTGTGGGTGAGTTTGTAGTAAATGTAAATAACATAATTTGAGGGAAATAATCCAAATCAGCCCTACTTATCAGCCCAAAAATACTGGTCCAAAAAAAAAATATTGGCAGAGTTTATCGGCCTTCGGTTTCTCTGGATTCTAAACAATTTGCATCAGCCGTGAAAAAACCTACATCGGTCGATTTCTAGTTTAGACCCATTGAATCCTGGTTCAATCTTGGCTTTACCTTTCATGTTTATTTGTTCTTGTGCTCTATCATAATTTTTTTCTTAACTGAATGCTGTCTAGAAACTGAGAAAAAGAATATCCTGGAAACTGGAGAGTGCCATCTATGGTTCTTTAAGTTAGGAATGCATTGATACCAATACTTGCATCATATATCGACTCAGATCCAGACCAATTTGCTGGGTGCAATATCGGTTTCTGGGACATCGCTTCAGCCAATGTCCTTATTATTATAGTAATGTTCCCATATGAACTTCTCAAACTGAAGCATAACCCTACACTAATATGCTTGTCCATAGAGCTGTGCCCTCAAGGTCACTGCAGACTATGTAATGCAAGAAAAACATGTTCATAACAGTTTCCTTTTATATAAAGTTCAGGTCAGGTCTCGGCAGCTATTGATACCCAGCTGAAAAGATTGTTTGTTGACACAGAAGAAATGTATGACGCCTGGACATTATCCTCTTTTACGACTAATAAAACAAACATCTATCCAGAATCATGATGGGAATATTGGTTTAAAATGTGATACAGCAGACCCTTTCGCTCAATAAAAACACCACGCATAATAGCATACAGACTAGCTTATTTGTCCAAGGCCTATGTTGGTGCAGTATGACCTACGCTGATGTAGTGTATGCTGTCATTCATGTCTATGTTTTGCATGAGTGCAGAAGTCACCTTTGTGGGTCTTTGTGATTTTCTGGGGAGGCAGTGGCGATCGACATCAGAGCAGCGCAGTAAGACAGAGCGCTAACTACTCCAGGCTCAAGGCTCACTGTTTGGAGCCCTGTCTCAGTCAAGGGGTCAAGACGTAGCATTAATACAAACAGTGTGGTGGTATAGACACAATTCATCAGTTATGTTAGACAGGACATGTTGCATCAGAAACATACCTGGAGTTTTGTTTGTTCATTCATGCATGTTCAGGTAATCATTTCATCTATGCTTCTGTCTCTCTGATAAGGCTTTATTTGACTTGTCCCGCCTACTGTCCCCATCTCCTCCTACTCCAGGACTGTGCTACACCAGTCTGCTCTAGAGTTGTCATAAAATGGAAGCCAGATACTAATCTATGCTAAAACTAATAATGAAACTAGATATTCCTGTGAGCAGGTATTTACAATCTTAGTACTGTAACAACATTACACTGCTTTTAGTACGGGTGGGCAATATTGACAAAAATATAACTTTTTAAAATTTTATTCTGGTAACAATTTCCAAACCATATTCTACCAACAGAAATGTGCTAAATCATGTAGTTGAGGCTTAAACTTTCCATGGAAACATGAATATGAATTGATTAGAAAATTATCCAAAACATCCCTGTATATTCTTTATATTTCAACATGTATTTTTATTTTCATTTATAGTTTTAAACAACACTTTTTGAACAATATACTCAACATTCAAAAATTGCATATCTTCAAAAAAATAAATCTAAATATTATCTATCTCTTAGTCAGCAAAGGTAAGGTTTTAGTGTGTAGTGTGGCATTATTACATCTTGCACTGATATTGTTGGCAGTAGGTAATCATTAAATGAAATAGTATGTGCATAAACTTCAGCATCTTTGCTAGTTACTTCTTCTGTTATATGTAAATGGCACTTGAGATATTTGCAGGTTACTCACAACTTGAAAGACTTACAGTTCAATACATGCTGTCAGTGCTGTGTATGTGAAAAATGTGTTTTTCTTTACATAAAATCAATGCTAACTCTTTGTTCTCTTCTTGATGTTGTTCTACAGTTTCCTGAAACAGAACAGACAAAGACAAAGCGGATAAGGATTTCCATTCTCCCTACTTCCTCTTAAATTGCACTATAGATTAGTTAATGTCCCTATACTCAGTTGGGACATAAAAGGAGTGGCCTGAGTGTGTGTCGGGAGGCTCCTCTGCACCTGATAACTTCTTAAGGATTGACACTTCTGCTTTTAGAGCTGTGTCTCCCTGGCTGTGAAGGACTATGTGCCATTTGATTCATTACGGCAGATTTACTTTCAGGCATATCTGGTTAGAGACCTGCTCAGCTCTAAGTATAAGTATATAATTTAAAATGGTTAAAAGGATTTAAAATGCAAATATTAGGTCACAAAGGAGCAAATAAATTAAATGGAAGAATCGAAAATCAATCGGTACTAAAACTAGATCTTCACTTGAGCAAGTATCAATACTTCAAAAGTCACAGTCACAGGTCAGTAATAAATATTTCCCTAATAACTTTAGAACTATCTGTAGGTGTATCACAACTTTACAACTGAGGGAATTTATAGATATAACACCACATGGGAATATAAAAGAAAGTACTGCTATTTCATGCTCATGTCACCTTCTATTGTTTCAAGAAAGAAGGTTTTTTATTATCATTGTGGTTTCAGAATCGGTTTTGAGTATTTAGTCTATTTCTTAGTATCAAAATCAAAATTTCAGTATTGTGACTATACTAGTGGAGGATTGGCGCTGGCTGTGTGTGCATCTTTTGTCACGTCTTCAAACAGGTCCTGCCAGTGGCTGCTTAAGTCATGGAGAGCATCACCACTCAGGTGTGATACTGGAGGTAAATATGAGAACCAGAAGCTTCAGACAGTTAAATGTATTATGCTGTATGAGTAACTTCTAATAAGGGTTGTTATCATTTGGCAATTGCTGGGTTTTAGTTACCTGACCAGTCAGAACCACACACTTTGAGGGAGTGATTGACAGGTGGATTAACCAATCAGAGAGATGCATAGTCCAAATATGGCAGCATAAACATAAAAAAGGGAGGAAAAACCTTAAGAATGCTCTGGGTGACTGACAGCTGGATTTAACCAACTGCAATTTGTAAACCTTCAGAGGAATCAGAAGACATCTTCAAGTCAATATTGTAGTAGTATTGTAGTGTAGTATAATATACACATGAATTGTGATAGAAATCTAAAGTGTGATCAGGCTCCAAGAAAATCTTGGTATTAATATTTTGGTATATTGTCCACCCCTACTTTTGATAAACATTTTTGATCAGTGCATGGTTTTACTTGATATTGATGTAACAGTGGTTTCAGGTTTTTTTTCTCCATTTTGACCAACTGTATATATCCAGTGTATAGACTTTGTTACACTTTCTTCAAAGCAAGATGTTTCTAGATTCAGTTCCTGGATCATGTGGAGTCCGCATTGTTCTCCCTGTTTCTGGGTGGGTTTTACATCTTCCTCCCATTATTTTAAAGCATGCACAGTTAGATATAGTTATGGTCAGGTCCCCTTGATTAAAAGGTTGCTCTGTGGTCGCCCTCTGCCTCAGACAGGTTTCCCCAGGACACAGTTTGAAGGATGGGTTAAAGCAGGAGTTAGAAAATCACTATTGGTCGGGGGCCGCATATTATATAACATTATATATGACCACCAAACTAACATGTAGAGTAAACTTGAATAAATTGTTGCAATATAAATGTTTTAAGTAGGGCTCAACTGATATGGATTTGTTTTTTTTTGGGTTTTTTTTGCGGCCGATATGATACCGATAAAATGAGAGTTGTAGGTGCCAATAGCCGATGTAAAAGCGTAAAAGCCGATATATTTAATGATGTAAAAATTCACTGTAAATCTTCATTGATTGTAAAACTTAGGTCTGGCTCTACTGGATTTTAAATTGGGTTTGTTTAGGCTACATTTATTGTTATTCTGCCTCTTTGCAGTCATATTAAAGATAATAGGTCAGTCTAATGCCATTTTTGCATGACATTCTAGCCTGTAAAGAAAGTAAACTATAATCAAGCTCTCCATGTTTGTGTGCGTATTTACCAGTGTACTGAGAAGTTATGAGCCTAAACTTGTCTACTGAGAACAGAACACAGGCACAATTTACATATAGAATGTACCATCATCTCCATGGTCATGATTTAGCTTTAGTCGGTTGGCACAGAGGTTAGATTTTATGTTTGTCCTTTAATCATAATTTATCTTGATTGCATCTTCTTGAACTTTGTGTTGTAACAGTCTAATTTCCCCATTGGGGGACAAATAAAGGTTTCTTATCTTATCTTGTATGAAATAAGTGCCCAGTAAGGCACCATTTAACTTCTTCTGTTGTTCACAAGGTAATACATGAGGGATGGACTTTTATTATTTTTATTTAACCTTTATTTAACCAGGAAAGTCCCATTGAGATTACTAATTTCTTTTCCAAGGAAGTCCTTGCCATTCACTCCACACTCAGTGATGGTAAGCTACTATTGTAGCCACAGCTGCCCTGGGGCAGACTGACGGCAGCCTTTCCTAAGGACTAGGGCTGTCAGCATCAACATGTTTAATCACAAAAAAAAAATCACACTAATGTTTTTTTAACACAGATTAATCACACAATTTATTTTGAACACACATGCTCCTCTATCAAAAGCGCAGATGGTGACCTGAAAGGCAGCGCAGGTTATTAGGTCAGTGATCAGGTCTGTCCATACGCAGATGTGAAGATGACAGATGAGACTGTGACTGGTGCTCAGCGGCAAATATCTCTTCAAAAAAAACTGCCCGATGGGACTTAAGATAAAATTAAGGTAGTTTGTATATATTGCAGTGATGAATTCTTTTTCCACAGAAGCACAAGTTTAAAGACCATCTTAAAGCAAAACACGTGTTTGATTCAGCGGCTAGCAAGGATGCTACTTGTGCACCAACAACAGGCCCAGCAGCAATAAATTGCATTTTTGTCAAAATATTTTGATCTTTTTTTGGAGAATAATTAACTTAATTAAAATTCTAAAGTGTGATTAATCTGATTTAAAAACTTAATTGTTTGACAGCACTACTAAGGACACAATGACAGTTTTTGCGTCTGGCGCCCGACTGTGGTCCCTGGAATTCCCAGTGATCTCTCAAGTACTAACCAGGCCCGGCCCTGCTTAGCTTCTGAGATCTGACGGGATCAGGCTTTGACAAGCCGGTATGACCACATAATGGCTTGCTGACGCAAAGAGCGCTTGCAGTAGCAGGTTTCTTATTATGCCCTTATCCACCTTATTTCTCCAATCACTTTTGTTCTTTTGTTGTTTGTTCTTTTGTTGATTGATGTAGCATGTGACATTACAATACAAGGCAACAACCCTCAACAACCCTCTCAAATATATGATGCAAAATATACGGAATTATGTAGTAAAGGAAAGAAAGTTAAATGACTTTACTATATCTATCTATCTATCTATTTATCTATCTATATAATGCTGCAAACTCTATCTTGCTATCTTGCTATCAATGAGCTCCTCGATTAAGTCTCCTAAAATGGTTTTCATTTCAAGTTGTGTGATTTCATGGTCTGTTTCTTACATTCCTTATGTGTCCATGCATAGTTTTGATGATCATGGAAATAAAGATGAAACATACATTAAAACAGCGTCCAGACTTTTGACTACTAGTGTTTATGGAAGAACGAAATAAATTGAGATCAAACATTTCACAGGTTTTACCATAAGCAGGGAGAAGCAGATAGACACTCTCTCTCTCTCTCTCACACACACACACACGCACACACAAACACACACAGCAGGGCATTTTAAGACCTATGGCCACAGAGGACTCTCATCACACCTTTATAGGGCTCACTGAATATCATTTTGCTATCTATAAAAGTATCAACTCAAAAATCCCGTACATGTGAGTTGTAAGCCATTTTTCCCCATAAAAGCAGGATAGTAGTTTGTAATGCAGTAGTCTTTGTGCGACCTTTAAAACTGCCTCTTCAGTATGATTATGATTTATTTTGCAGCCCCATTATGCATATTGGGCCTATAGACTCTTTGTAGACCACAGCACTCTTCTCTTTCGTCTGTACTTCACCATCCCCCATATTATTTTTGTATCATAATTAAATCACCCTGATCCCAAAAGGACTTCTTAAGCATGCTGCAAGAATCTAAATAAACACACTCCTGTTAAATTTATTCTGCTTGTCACTGTGGTCCTGCAGTTTCTATGTACTCTTCCGGTGCTTATCCCATCACATGCTGTCCGGATTTCACATTGTTTTTCACTTAATTCCATGACTCTCTGTCTGTTTTCATCACTCTGATCCGACACCCCCACCGCTCTCCCAGGATGCCATGTTGCCAGTGCGTATACCTGTGGAGGGCCTCTGCCAATAGCAATCAAACCGCTCAACCAGTAAGATTATTCACCAGTCCTATAGCAGATTTCTTAACCTCCTGAGACCCGAGCTTTTGTCTGGTGTGCATTTTTCATTTCTTCTTGCTATTTGGGATAAGTAGGACCTACTAAGTAAGTCTTCTGTATGACACCATTGGTTAAAAAATGTAAAAACTTTAAAATGTATAAATAAATTACAAAAAAAAAAAAAAACACCAATTAGATGTTTATTTGAGCCCTAAACCTGCCAAATGTGACGTAGGTCGACCGTGAGCGGGTTGGGGTTCAGTGAGTGAGGTTAAAAACACACAAAAAGGCCTGAAAATGTGGTCCACAGTTTTAATTTTTTATGGTTTTCAATCGTTACAAAAAAAGTAGAGGTGCAAAAAGTGGAGACAGGCAGCAGTTTCCTATAGCAGCAGAAACGTCCAGCAATTTATAACTGTAAACTCATCTAAATATCCCCAAGTTTACCTAACAACATGTACAATCAATAATATAACATAGTCCCAATGTCTTCAAACGAGGACATGACATTTCCTGATGCTCTCGTCTGCTGTGGTCAATAAAATGTGTCAAATTTTAATGCCAAATGAAGATACATTGAGATACATGAAGAGACATTATTGTACATAAATACATTGGTTTTATTCATAAATTTTGCATCTAAACTTTACCATGCAGTTTTTTTTTTACTTTCGGGAGCTGCTGTAGAGGTTTTTAGTTGATTACAGGTGAAAGTTTAAAATAATTGAAAATCATGGTGCTAAGAGGCAAAAATGTAATGTCCTCGTATGAGGCCACAGGGTCTCAGGAGGTTAAAGGGCCAATATTATGCGATTCTCTGATTTCTGTTGTTTGAATGTTGTTTCCTCATCAAAAACATACCTAGAATTTTGTTTTGATTCATTCACACATTTGAGTAACTCTTTATTATTAGTCTGTTTACGTCTCCAAATCTCAATATGCTCTGTTCCACCTTTTCCCCTTTGTTCAGTAGAGATGGGCAATTTCAGGGATTGTAATGAAGGTTTAAAAACACACCACCACTTCCTGTGACATCACACGGTAGAACAGTGTTTTCTGTTTGAGAAAAGAACTCAGCCTAAATATGCAGGGTTTGTGTGTTAAACATGTGGGAATGAAACAAAACACGATTTCAGGTATGTTTGTGATGAGGAAAAATTATAACAAAAATCAGAAAATAGCGTAATATCGGCCCTTTAATGCACAAATCCTGCATATTTAGGCTGTGTTCATCTCTCAAGCAGAAAACACTGTTCTACTTTGTGATGTCATGTGATAATTCAGGTGCTCCATTGTGTTTTGAAACTCTATATGCCTTCACTAGAATCATTTGGATCATTTCAGCCCTGGAAAATATATATATATATATATATATATATATATATATATATATATATTTTCCAGGGCTGAAATGATCCTGAAATATATATATATATATATATATATATATATATATATATATATATATATATATATATATATATATATATATATATATATCGATATACAGGAGCAGGCCTTGAGCACCCGAGCAATAGAGGCCCAGATCTACCACACCAGACAAGACCCAAGGTGTAGGTTGTGCAAAGAAGTGCCTGAGACAGTCCAGCACATAACTGCAGGGTGTAAGATGCTGGCAGGGAAAGCGTACATGGAGCGACATAACCAAGTAGCGGGTATAGTGTACAGAAACATCTGTGCAGAGTACGGGCTGGAAACCCCAGGATCAAGGTGGGAAACGCCTCCAAAGGTTGTGGAGAATGAGCGGGCCAAGATCCTGTGGGACTTCCAAATACAGACTGACAGAATGGTGATGGCGAACCAACCAGACATCGTGGTTCTGGATAAGCGGGAGAACCAAGCTGTGGTGGTGGACATTGCAATACCGAGCGATGGCAATGTCAGGAAAAAGGAACACGAGAAACTAGAGAAATACCAGGGGCTCAAAGAAGAGCTGGAGAGAGCCTGGAAGGTGAAAGCATCGGTGGTGCCTGTGGTGATCGGAGCACTCGGGGCCGTGACCCCAAACTAGAGGAGTGGTTGCAGCAGATCCCAGGAAGGACAACAGACATCTCAGTCCAGAAAAGTGCAGTACTGGGAACAGCAAAGATACTGCGCAGAACTCTCAAGCTCCCAGGCCTCTGGTAGAGGACCCGAGCTGATGAGGGTGAGAGAGACCAACCACCGTGGAAGGTGAGAAATGCGTTTTTTTGTTTTTTTATATATATATATATATATATATATATATATATATATATATATATATATATATATATATATATATCCAATATGAAGAGACGAAACTTGTTCAAGTGCGGGTCCAGTCAGGTCCACTTGGGAGCCAAGTGCATCAGCTGGTCGTAAAACTAGTCTTAATCCTACTTCACACTTAAATCTGAAAGTTACAACAAATCCATGTTAGGACTAGGACACCAGGTAGACTTGAGCCCTCTGTGCGCTATGCCAGGCAGTGGCAGCGAGTGCCCAGGGTCCCAGTGGCGGGTCTCTGTCTGTGTATCTGCTGCTCTGGGTTTGTTTAGTGGTGTCTCTCTCTCGCTCTCTCCTGTGTAGAGGTTTAGGTGAAAGTAACTAGCCGCCACTAGCCAGTGGGTGAATCCAAATAAGAGTCATAGGATACAGATACACTCATTCCAGGTTAATGCTTTTGTCTTGCTTGACAGAAGGGTCCTGCTGAAGAGAAGACATATTACTACCTAAAAACTGTTCCTCTGACACACTTTGACTTGAAGTTGAACTCGTCATAACTCCTGTAGCACACAGCACTGTTGTTGTCCATCCATTAACCTCTAGTAGTAACATGCCACCAGTGGAGAGTTGGCACTAGCTGGGAGAGAACTAGCACGCTGACTCACAATAGGCCAGCTGTGTGATAAACGTTTATGAAGACCAATCCCTTGATCTGAATGCACCTCGAGCTTAGCCCCAAGGCGTAAAGTAATGGGCAGAAGCACTGTATTTGACGTCAGATTTTCTCTAAACTTCAGGCTCTCCCATTGACCTCCACTGAGTTTGCTCTGACCCAGCGAACTCACAGGGCAAATGCATGAATCAAATAAAGTGATATGACCACATTTAACATGATAAAAACACATTCAGCTTTAAACAGAATATGAAACATATAGCCTAATGCACAACATCTTTATGAATGTTTTATCTTTGTCTAGGATTACTCAAGCGGGTGTGAATGAAACAAAAGACAACTCCATGTATGTTTTGGAAAGATAACATTTAGGGCTGAAACGATTCATCGAGTTAATCGATTAAATCGATTAGAAAAATGCATCGATTATTATTTTTTGCCTCGATGCTTCGTTTTATTTTCATACGCTCGGCGATGGCCGGAACCTTTTGTGGTAGAGGTAAAGTTTCCGCACGACCACTGCACTTCACTGTACACACAACAGCGTGGCGCCCATGGATGTATAATGGATGTATAATGGATGTATAATAAGAGCATAACCTCCTCGTGCGCGGTATGCTCCGATACGCCGCGCACCCCGCATTTCCGGTACACCGCGCGCTCCGCATCTCCCATACGCCGCGCACTCTGCCTGTGGATAATCCGTGTATCATTCGTTCTTTCATTTTTCAATATAAAACCAAAAATAAGAAAACGAAAAAAGAAAAGTTTTTTTCATTATTTGTCTCCAAAACCAAAATGAAAAAACGATTTGTTTTTTTCAGTTTTCGATTTTGTTTTTAAATGAAAAATGGAAAAAAACGGATAACGGCTGTTTCCCATTTTGTCCAAATTTGATCCTTGAGCAAGCTGCGTAAACCGGAAGTGAACCTTTACTGGGAGCAATGCGCGCGCAGCGGAGGAGCCGCTACGAGATGGAAAACTGTACCGTGTCCCATTTCAGGAGGCTGCGAAGGCTGCAGCCTATGCGGCTTCAGGAGGCTGCACCCTCCAGAGGCTGTGAAGACTGCAGCCTCCTGAAGCCGCATAGGCTGCAGCCTCCTGAAGCCGCATAGGCTGCAGCCTTCGCGGACCGCAGGCCGTGTCGAAACGGGACAGGTCCAGCCCACGGAGCCGCGCCCGTCGCACAGCAACCGAGACACGCTGCTAATGCTAATGCTAACAACACGCACCTGCAGATTTCGCACACAGATCATTAACAAAGATTAAGCACGGGTAATCAAACTGTCACATTTTGAGAACAAGTTATTCTAATCCACATTTTATGGCTAAAATATTGCTGTTTCTCCAATACATGTAAAATAGGCTAAATTACCTTAAAGTTTTAAAAACAGCAATGAGATATGCATTAAGTATTTTTAAATTGATAAGGAATTACATGTATACAGGGAATGCATTTAAGTCATTTTATAAAGACTCTCCTTTGAGGAAAAAATGGTTTATTAAACAATCAATTTATTAAACAACAATTCTTTATTTGTATTTTCACTCTGGAAATACTTTGTCATAATATGAATAGTCAAACATTAAACCATCACTCACACACACACAGACACACACACAATGCATTCATAGGTTAATAATAAATAAATAAAACATGTCAGTGTACTCCCCTCCTGTGGGCTCACCACCCGCAGAGGGGTTCATAGGGGGGGTCAGGTGCTATGAGGATTGGGCAGCAAGCTGCCCTCGCGACCCAGCTGGATTAAGCGGGAGAAGATGGATGGATGGATGGATGTCAGTGTACTCCCATTGTGTAACTTTTTTTTGTTGTTGTAAAGAAGCAGGTGCCAATCCAAAATGAACAAATTATCTTTGCCAAATATGATCAGATTGAATACTGCTTCACTGCAGTACAATAGTACATTCTTATAGTACATGTAATTATAGTTACTATTAAAAGACGCATCAAATAATTGGGACATCTCACCGTGAATCAAATGTCACAGTGAAAAACGTTCAGATAAACTTATTCTGAACCTAAACTGCATGGAGACATCACTATTAGGACACATTCAGGACAGCAGCAGACAGCGGGTGCAGGAAGCCAGATGCAACCAGAGGCCCCACAGGTCTTCTGCAGGTTGTGACTCTGCAGGTTGTGACTCAGAGGTTGTGACTCTGCAGAAGTCCTCAGTGACTCTGGACATGGACAGTGGAGACATCTTGTATCTTCTGAAGGAGGAAGAGCAGAATGAACCTTACGTCTGATCGGTTCTGTTGGTTCAAAGTCCTGTCCTGCAGAGTGAAAACCTGTAATGACACACACATTAAGAAAACTACCAACTATTACAGGAAAATGAGGTCCACAGAGCAAAGTACATTCACATCCAAAGTGTGTTATGTCCTCATCCAGGAAGTTGCAGATGAGAAAAGAAAATTCATATAAAACATTTCAAACAGTTTTCTCATCGTTATATTAAATGTGACTGGCCTAACAGACACAGGTGTCAATATAATGTATTCCCAGAATGAAATGCATGTGTGGGAGGCTTATATTACGCGATTTACAAGTAAATATAATTATACTGCATGAAATAATGCACTCCTGTGGGCTCACCACCTGCAGAGGGGTTCATAGGGGGGTCAGGTGCTATGAGTATTGGGCAGCAAACTGCCTCCGCGACCCAGCCGGATTAAGCGGGAGAAGATGGATGGATGGATGAAATAATGCGTGTTTTACCTTACCTCCGAGCTGCCCCTGTCCGTGAAAACGTGGCGTTTCTTCCTCTTTAATCACTCTTTTCTCCAAACAGTAAAAAAAAAAAATAGTGTTTGATGGAAATCTGTCCAAATATGAAAATCTGAGCGGACTTGCTTAGCTGTAAATTACTAGCCAAACTTTTAGCTCAAAGCTCCAAAGTTCACGCAGTTAAAAACAAACTTTTTTTGACAGTTTTGTGGGAGTTATTTTAAGTTTACCGTTGTGTTAGTGATGATTTCCAATAGTTAAAAGTGTGTACTCACGTGTCTGCTTTTTACCTTATGTACTGATGACAGGAGCAGTTTGTCTTTTACGCCGGAGTTGGTGTTGAATACAGAACCTTCTCACCAACATTTCCGGGGATCTCTTAATACCAAACTGTCGCAACG
This sequence comes from Odontamblyopus rebecca, assembly GCA_030686955.1. Taxonomy (NCBI): domain Eukaryota; kingdom Metazoa; phylum Chordata; class Actinopteri; order Gobiiformes; family Gobiidae; genus Odontamblyopus; species Odontamblyopus rebecca. The sequence continues at coordinate 15,396,754 of CM060658.1, read as the reverse complement.
TGTTAGAAATCTCAGCGTGCGTTTTTCCAACCTTAAAAAGCTGTTTAATCATATGATAATGATCCTCAAGTCCAGCGGCCATTAGGTTTGTTTTGCTCACCCCCCTCGTTATACACGTGTGTCGCTCCCAGTAAAGGTTCACTTCCGGTTTGCGCAACTTGCTCAAGGATCAAATTTGGACAAAACGGGAAACGGCTGTTATCCGTTTTTTCCATTTTTCATTTAAACACAAAATCGAAAACTAAAAAAACGAGTCGTTATCCGTTTTTTCATTCTGGTTTTGGAGACAAATAATGAAAAAAGCTGTTGTTTTTTCATTTTCTTATTTTTGGTTTTATATTGAAAAACGAATGAACGAATGATACACGGATTGTGGATTGTGTCTTGTCGCGTACACTCCGTGGACCGCGCCAGAACTCACACCAGGACTAAACCAGGTCTAAAGCAGGTCTAAACCAGTTCTAAAACCAGGACTAAAACAGATCTAAAACCAGAACTAATCCAGGTCTAAAACTAAACAAGAATTTGCAGGAGTTGGTTGCTACATTTATGTAGTTTTAAAAATCATGACAATATCAAGTAATCCAAAATATTCAGATTACGTTATTCACTTTAAGTAATTTAATTGATTATGTCACAAACTACTTTTTGGGGAATGTAATATGTAATCTGTAGGGGATTACATTTTAAAAGTCACCTTCTCAACACTGATGGTACAACATCTAAACAGAAAGCCCCGTACATTACATCAAGTGGAAAAGAAACCGCGAGGTGAGTCAACCTTAGCCCAGCGATAATTACGTTTTTTCATGTCCAAAACACATGTATCTGTCAATGCACGTGGTGTGTACTTAACATGTGCAAAGTAGACGCGACAATAACAAACGATTACTCGATCATTCGAACAAAATAATCGACAGAATAATCAATTACTGTAATAATCGATAGCTGCAGCCCTAATAACATTATAAAATGGCTTAAAGCTCACAAGAGTCTATCTTGTGTAATATAGGACGTTTAAAGTTACTTAGCTGAAACATAAGGGGCTTTGGTTTGTGTATTATATAAATAAGAAATAAACCTTTTCCTGATTTTGTGGCAGAGTTGTTACTTCTCGCGATACACATACTACGCATGACTTAATTTGTCTGACTGTAAATATCCTACTTGCTACTGTATCACCCCCCCATCCCCCCCTTCCCCCTCCCCCATCCCCCCACCCCCCTCCTCTTGACATGCTTTCCCCGTGCTATTTTTAATCATTTACAATATTATACAGTGCAAAGTTGTTTCTGCTTGATAGGAGCTGGGGATGACGCACGTGGGGGAGCTTGGGCAGTGAGATTAAGTAAAACCTAATGCTCATCTGAGGGGAAGTACTCAACACATGCATTCATACTGCACACGAAGCCTACTGTAATGCACTGTCTGATGGCATATAGAGACTGATAGTGGCTGCTGTAGAGGAAGATGGGAGTTTAAAGAATATGTATTATCTTAAAGAGGACGGGCAAGCTTTAAAAAAAGACATACTGTACCTCTGTCTGCTTAATTATTTTATAATTTTATAATTTCCCAGTCCTCCCATTAAGAAAACTGTGGTGTCCAGTGGGAGTGGATATTGCCGTAAATGTCATCACAACAAAGAGCTCTGATCGCTTCTTCATCAATATATCATACTTCAAAATTTGTTATATCCTAAAACTAGTATCAAAGCTAAATACTCATTTGAGCAGGTATTGATTTTGATATTTAGTTGTATCAGAACAAATATAAGACCACCTATGGACCACTATGGAACATAACAGGACGGCTGAGGGATAACATAAATATAACACCACATGGTAATATAACAGAAAGTACTTTTATTTAATGCTGAAAATCACTATCTATTGTCTAAAGAAAGAGTGTTTTTTGTAATTATCGTAGTGTCAGTCTGAATCGGTTTTGAGAATCAAGTCTATTCCAAAGAATCAAAATCGAGTTTGAAATTTTAGTATCGTGACAACACTAGTGACAAGCTTACCATGTGTCCCCTTTAAAGTGCACTGACATGTAAAGGTGACCTTGGCTGCAGCACACAGTTCACCATTAAGTTTTAAGTGTGATGCTGGTGACCTGGAGCCCTCCTGCTGTGAGAGCGTCACATTGCATGACTGTAAAAGCTGCACAGACAAAAACAGGAGAAGAAGTCTCCCCAGTGAGGCCTGCTCCTCTAATGTGGCTTTTACAGAGTGGGCAACAAGGAAAGGGTTTTAAAAATCTAGTGGTATTGATGGAGCCACACATTTTTGGATTGCTGATTTTTGTGGAGAAATATTTTGTGATTTTGTTCCATCAATAGACTAAACTGTTTATGTAAGTGGACAAAGATGAATTCCATCAACTCTGGATCTAGTTCATGTTCTACTGAGAAACCATCTCGGCTCTCTCTGTAACTCTGCATTTGCATAAAGTTTTTGTCTTGCATACCTCCAAAGCGGTGTCTCACACTCTTGAGTACCCCCTATATTGGTATTATATTCTCTACTATTAATTTCCATCTTTATTTTAAATCTGATATCATTTCAAATACCCCCTGGCAAGTGCTCATGTGCCTCAAGGGGTCCCCTTTTTGTTCTTGGTCTTGTTCAAATTATATGATCCTGGTGTTTTTATTTTTCTTTTTCACCTGTAAATCAAGATATGAACAACAACCAATCAGATCTCTTCTTACACCTCTTACAAGATCAACTTTAGCTAGCGATAGCAACAAGTTTGGTTGACAGCACCTTCCTTGCTGAGTGTCCACCCCCTGCCAAATAAGTGTGGGTAGGAAGGGGGCAAGTACGTCACTCCTGATTGGCTCTTTGTTTGCCATGAAACGCACAGCCGGGACTTGCTGTTATAACTGCTAGCCTTGATTTTATGGTATAGTATATGGTTCCACCTTGTATTATGGTACATTCTAGATAGTGCTCCCCTGTCTTTCGAAAATCTACACACATTTTGGTCATTTCCGTGCCGGAATTTCACTTTTTAGATCCACAGTATCTGTTTCCCTCATCAGTGTAACAGCAGAGGGCAGATCTTGGCTCCTTACCCTAGGGATGCTTCAGACTCAGGGCTGTGTCACTTGTAATTTTGGTTTCCTATTGAAGTATATAGAAATGTCAAGTCACATCCTCCATATGTCTTCAGTTAGTTTTAAAATCACATATTGCCTTGGATTTTTGTTTTGGGGGATATTTCACATTATTTTTACCCAAATAGAACTGTTTTCTCCTGTAAATAAGCATCCATTTCTACAATTGAGCACCGTTTTTTATATTATAATGAAAATGTCAACCAAACAAAGATCACAAAAAATAAAACATTGACAACTCCAAAAGAAATATTAAAACTGTCAACAATTAACCCCCAAAACAATACCATTTAAAAGTGATCTATATACTAATCTATTTCTATATTTTGTATTTGCATGGATCTGCCCAGTGCCCTTATCTTTTTTTCCTCCGTATTTCTCCCATTTCTTGTTGTCTCTCTTTAAATTCAACAGCCGACAGCTCTACCTAAAAGCACCATCACTCTGCATTGCATTTCTGGTGATTGTCGTGGCAGACACATGAATCTAAATGTAGTCCTGCTTGATTCAGGCCATGATTGTTGTCACTTTGATTTCTCCTGGTGCACTGCTGCTGTTAAACTCCACAGAAGCTTTGAGCTATATATCGAAATAGCATCTCTTGAGGTCAAGTTTGTGAAAGAGCACATTGGCATGCTAGTATTTGTTAGCTTTATTGTAGTGGAAAAAATCACTATAAACATATTGTGGTCAATAATTAGGAAGATAAATGAATAATAACTATTGGCTGCTGCAAACTGTTTAAAATGAACTATTTGTCCTGTTTTTAAGTCAGTAAGTGAGGTACAGTGCCTTTAAAAACTACAATAAATCTGAGTAGACATTTTTACTAACACTGACACCAACCAATGTGAATAAAATTATTTAAAAAAGAAACAAAAATCCAATTTGGACAAAGTAATTGAGTCTTGGAGGTTTTTCTTCTTAAAACCTTTTGATACCAATGTGTGTGATGTTTCTTCTCACTATTTGATGGATGTGATTGGCAAGACAAATTCAATATATTTTCACCTGAAGGAACACATTCAATTGGCTAAATTGCTGAGAGAAATCCAAAAGGTTTTGACCAGCATAAATTAAGCACATCCAACCTTATTATCTTACCAATAACATGGAAAATACTGGCAATTTGCCTTTCAAAAACATTGGATTAGTCCATAGTCAAATGAACAATATTGAGTACACAGAGGCCCTAAAGAGGCTGTGACAGTGACATGAACCAGTATTGGCAGAGGGGGACTATGGGAGATGATTGACAGGATGATTGGAATGGCTTTTCTCCGGAGAGATTGTCATTCACTGTGTTTCTGACCTATGAGGGGACCTAGGGAGGCTAAATTTAATTTATATGAGCCCTGGAATACTTCTCTTAGTTGTCTTTTTGCAAGCAAATTTTTTTTTAAAGGCTTCATTTTCCCAGCATGCATAACATTGATAAGTTAGTGAATACAACTGTAACAAAAATAAACTAAACTTGTCATTTTGCAAAATAGAAAGACTTTAATAAAATAAACTTACTTTAAGGTATATTATTGCAAATGATGAAAAACACAAACTTGTGTTGTGTCCCTACTTGCGCTCGTGCTCTTTCTGCAACTGAAGTTCTTAATAGATAAATAAAGTTATTTTAATTTTGATTTTTGACTGAAGGTGCACCACTGTGCAACTTTTTGGTTGGGGCCCGGTGCCTGCTTGTTCCTATGGATATGACATTGCTCTGCTTTGAATGTTCAGTGTTGACATTAAACAGCTCTACCTCACATTTCCTCAAAAACTGGTGACTTTATAGCTCAAAAAACAGGCATTCTGACTGTAAGCGGCGATCTCACCAGTAACTTGGTCTGGTTTGGTCTCCATGAAGATAGAAAGGTTTAAAGCCACTGTGAAACATTTCTGAAAAAGCCATTATATCTCCATGGAGAAAAGCATTTGACAGAGTTTATACCTTTTATCTTGAAATATTAAATTACTTAATAATTTCCCCAAATCCTAACAGCGAATAACAAACAAAAGCAATGAGTTAATTTGAGAGAGGGCAAATGGCTGAACAGAACAGAATCTTTAATGCATGTACTCATATGCCCCCCCACTAAAATAACATAAAACACATATTTGTATCACTTTAACAACAGTCACTTTGTTCTAGCTACAAGCTGCTCTGAAACCGCTGTTGCAAAAAATTCAGCTGATAAAAGTCACAGTATCGCCTGAATAAGCAACAAAAAACAACCTGACCAGCACGCGGAATAAATTACAGTTCGATTAGCCACCCAGGAGGTAAATTTAACATTACCTAGCATGGTGCTTTCTTTAATTAGCAGCATGGGTTTGTGCGAGAATTGCGAATCACACTATGTTGTTCATTAAGAGCACAGAACCCCCCTCTTTTTGTGTGTGATCATGGACAAAATGAGGGTTTCATGTTTCATTTGGGTGGCATAAAGTCATATGTAACAGTGAAGTTGAGTTTAATCAGAAGGTTTTAATAGACTAAATATTTTGGTTTTGTTTTTTAATAAAGGGCCTTATTTAAAACAGTGTGTCAGGAAAATCTATCTGAGCACATAATCTAGTCTAGCAGATATTCCCTGGCCTTGGGGCACATGGAGAAAATTATTTCTCATATTTTTTTGGTCTTGGCTTGATTTGTGTAATGGACAAAATACAGCAGGTACAATGCAATACAGTGATACAAGCTTAAATTGACTGAAATGCTTGTATGATTTAAATGGGATTTCCGGTTTTAAACCCCTCATTAAAGGATCACTTGTATGTGTGGTTATTAGGCACGATATTTGTTTTTTACTGTCTTTAGAGTGTGATGAACAGTGCTAGTTCAACACAAACTGTTTTCACCAGTCCAAGTCATTCCTTACTTCCTTAAAGAGGGGGTTTAAAGCAAAAAATTGATTTTTTCTTAGCTTACTACATAATGTTGTTCCCTCATCAGTACATGTCTGAAGAGGTTTTATCTTCTTATGTAATCCATGCATGTTTCAGTAATTTAGTGATCTCTCCTGAGCCCTGTTTGAACCCTCCATACGGTTAGCTGTAAGATTATGTCCAATGCTCAGACCATACACCCGCGTCATCCATGCGGCCAGGCGACAATTTTCCATAAATATACAAAAACATGATACAAAACTCCACAGCAACTTGACAAACCTGATGCAATGTGCCGTAGTTTCATTAGCAGGATGCATGCTGATTGTGTTGCGACAGGGCACTGAAGGGGGAGGGACTTAGCATGGAGATATACAGCGAATACAGCATGGTAATTTAAATATGTTATGTGTAAACAGTTGATATTCCTCTTCCATTTTAGGATTCAAGTTACTGCTGGCTTGAAACTCATCTTGAGAATGTTTTTCTTGCAAAGACAGTTTTCTTGTTCCACACAAAAGGTGACGAGGTAACATTTCACTTAGCATAAGAAGTTTGGCTATTTTCAAGAAGTATATCATCTCAATGATGTGTATTTAGTCACAAACCGAAACACATTAGCACAGCGCTGGACTTCCTTGGGCCCATTCCAAAAACAACTGAGAATTAAGAGTTAGGAAGTTGTCGGGACACCTACTTCAAGCGGTAAGAGGATGACAGTGAATTGCGTGGAATGTGGAGTTAAGCAGGGATAAAGAGAGTTTATGGAAAATTTCACTGGGATTTGTGTATGCAATAATAATATGGCTTTGGGACACCTAATAAAGGCCACTCTACTGACTTACAGGCCATGTCCGGTTTTGTAATGCTCTGTAAAGTGTCTTTGGGGACATGTGTCTGTGAAAAGTGCTATATAAATAAAGTTACCATACCTTACCTCACCTTGTATGTGACCAGTCTTGATATTAGATCCACAGAATATATGGGAAAATCACGATATTGGCTGACACAGCAATCGATATTGCAACATACTCTATTGGTGAGCTATAAAGAAACAACTGAATGACAGTATCCCAGACCCCCTGTGCCATGGTTCAGTATCACAACAGCAGAAAGTGGGAAAAGCTAAAAGTTCAAACTAAAACATGATCCCGACTCATGGTCTGAAACCAGGTACAGGTTTAAAGAACTGACTCTTGTGAGCTTTAAGCCAAGTTATAATGTTGTTTCCAAAATTAGTGGAGGGTACAACATCTGCTTGTCTCCATGCCTGAAATGTTCCACAGTATGGCATTTAACATATCAAGTGATGCCACCACACCAATTTACATTAGATCTGTGGAGATGTGAACCTGCTGCCATTAAGAAGGCATATTTTTCAATGTTTGTTTGAGCAATAAGGACATGCAATTATTATTATTATTATTATTATTATTATTATTATTATTATTATTATTATTGCCTCTTGTATTACAGGTGCCCACATCTCCTCAAATTTCTTCATTTTAAATTGCAGTCTTGCTGTTACTCTTTCCATTTCCATGCATCTTTAACCCTTTCCCACCGATTTTGCTATGTTTAGGAGAACATATATATTTTTAATAACGTAATATTTCACGATCCATAATACGAGTAAACAAGAGCTAATAAAATTTACAAGAGAAAACTATATTAGCACACCCCCACATAATAGAACATGTTTGTTTTGAGGGGCTGACCTCTCATTTCCTTTGACCACTCCAGTGCCCCTTTCCAATGACAACATAATTATTAACTCACTCCCAGAGGAACGCTGAAAAAAGTTTCAAAATAAGTTTTTATTTAAGTAACTGTTTATTATCTGTAACATTTTTTTTTTTGCAAAAAACTGAAATCTTTATACAGTTTAACCTCAATCGAATTAATGGGTCTGTTTATATTGTATAGGAACATATTGTCAGATGATAATAATGGTACTAAAGGTAATTAAAAAATGTTCCATTAAAGCAAAAATTACTATAGTTACTACGATTAAGTATTAAGTAATACCAGAGAATAACTCTAAGTAGTTACTAAGCCACATATTATACAATACAATACTTGTTTTGGCTTTTAACCATATTATATTGCTGTCAAATACATACCTGGAGCTGTATTGTATTTTTTCTGCATTAACACCTGTTTCATTCATCTATTAAGCCAAAATTTTCTCTAAGCACTCAAAAATACTTTGTTTGCATTTTGCCTGCATTGTTGCATCACAGGTAAAAAATAAATACTAAATACTTAATAAGAAACTGAGATGTAATTTATAAAATGTGTCTCCTAAATGTAGACATTATTTTAAGTTAGAAAATGTAAAATACTCCTCAAAGGTCATCTATGCAACCCCTTCCCTTCCCCATTAATGCTTCAACTAATTCATTAGTGGTTAAAATTAGTTTATTTTGTGGGATAGTATTTGTGGTAAATATTTATCATAGTTTTACATCAGTTAAGTTACAATTTGTAGAACAAAAATGAGAAAAAAAAAGAAAAAAAAATCTGCAGCCCATGTCAAACCAGGAAGTAAACCTATAAACTTCACCAAAATCTAAAAAAGTAGACACAAAACTAGACATGATTTGAGGGTAAATCTCAAATATAATGATTTTAACGATGTGTTAGTGAAATGACTAGTCTAACCTGGCCTATGCACTTTAAATAATCCGTAGAGCATAAAAGCATTACATTGTGGAGAGACATACCCCGAGGTCAGGTGTGCTGACGTAACCACGGCAACTTAACCTAATTCCTGTACAGAGAGTGGAAAATGCATGAAGCTTTACACGTCAAAGCGGAGCCAGTGCAGAATATGAGATGTATTTGAGGATTTCCCGATAATTCAAGTGGGCCTGACACCGGCTGCTGCACACACCGTGACCAATTCTGCACATGGTATTAAACACAACATCAAAACGAGAGTAACTGATCACTCATTCAACACCGCTATGCATTAGTTCAGCTCCGGCAAAGTCAATGCAGGCCAAAGCCAGTCTTAATTATCCTTATCGTAATCTTATAATTCAATATATGAACGCTGAAACAACACATTATTTATCGTGTGTACAGTTCTTTGCAAAAGTGGGGGAATTTTGTGTATTTTTGTTTGTGTAATGCAATACAGTTTAACCTGTCAATAAATAACGTCTATGAATAATTATTGCTTCATTCTGCCATTTATTTGTTGCAGCTCAGGGCTTTTCAATATGTGTCTAGTTAAAAAAGGTTAACTGGGATTTTCTTGCATTATTATTTTCGTGTGAGAGGCATATTTCTTTGTAGTGATATATCGTGCTTCAAGATTTGTTATCGTGGCAGGTTTACCCTTAATACAACCAAGGCCCACCCCATGATGAGGCTCCATGACTCGACCATCCTTTTTCCCACTTTGTCCCATTTCCCATGTGTTTCCTCAAGTATTTTACGAAGATTTCTGTCCTCAGTTAATCTTCCTGTACCAGAAAAAATAATGCATAAATATCACAGGGGACTGAAAAACATGTTCCTTTGTTTCACATGCGTCACTGAAATAAACAAACCTGATTAGACGATCATGTTTGGCCAGGCCTGAGAATAAATAATAAAAGCGATATCATTCTGGATTTTCAGGAAAGATAAATGTAGTATGTTTGTTTTGTTGTGATAGTTTTTCCAGGAGCAGGGGTGGGCTATCACATGCTTGAGTCTGAAGATAACAGATGCCTTAAACTGTATCTGACAGACACTGACAGGATGGAGATCTCATTTGCAGAAGAAAAATGATTGTAATGACAGCTTTGTAAGATTAAAAATACTATGGAAGTGCAATATTGTGGCGTTTTGGGTACATTTTTTTGTTATTGGTATTTTTTTGGTTTTCCTGAAGTACGTTTGTTAGTTGTAGGGCTGTAGGCCTTTAGTTGTTTAGTCGATTAATCCGTTGATGGTGTTGATTACTAGGACACCATCAACTGATTTGGATTTGGGACAACAATAGAAAGGAGTAAGTAAGTGAGTTAGATCATAATTGTGCATTTTATACCTCAAAAACATCAAATTGGGAGACAAGGACGGCTGTTTTTTCTGCTTGTTTAAACATACAGACTGTGGAAATGTCTGCTGATATGGACCAGAATGGATTAGGGTGGTCAAAAGTATTGAAAATCAATACTAAAATGTAAAAAGTATCAAGTGTAGATACTCGTTTGAGCACTTTGGGTCAGGTATTGAAACTAAAATAAAAAAGTCACATTCAGAGAACAGAAATGATCCTTTCCTGAATAGTTTTAGAACGATCTGTATCAGAGCAAAGAAGACAAGTAAGACCACATTGTATATGCCCATGAACCACTATGGAACAGGGACTACAACGCCATAACATAGCGATATAAAAAAAAATACAATTATTGCATTCTGAAAAAACATAATCTATTGTTTAAAGAAGTGGTGTTTTTTGTTCATTGTGATATCAAAATCACCGTTGAGAATCAAGTCTATCGAAATCGAGTTGAAAATGTTAGTATCGCGACAATACTACCGGTGATGCTTCCATAAAGTGAGAGCTGATTAAAACAAAAACAAATCAGTGTTTTCTAATAAGAATAAGAAGATACTAGTAGTTGCTTCACAATTTGTGCAATCCTATCTTAACCATAACATTTATAGGCACGTTTTTGATTGATTTTCTGAATATGGCTATTGATATAATATTCATGCATGTCAATATTGTGCACCTCGTTCTCATTTGTCATTGTGTTCTTGAGCAAGGCACGTCACTCACTTCCTTTCTTTAGTCTGTCCCAGGGGAGCTGTGCCATGGGAGAAATTTACCACCAAGTTTACTTGAGAAGTGAATGAAAAATGCCACATTATAACAGTGGTTGGAGTATATTCAGACTTAGACAAACTTCACTGATCCACAAGAGGATTATTTGGACACAGTGACTCAAATATAACAATAACAAAGAGCTAAATATAAATGACAACACAATTTAAAAATAATTAAAGTAAAAACAGCGAAGACTTCTCTCACATTTGGGTTCTGCTGAAATCCATTGGTTTAAACCTAAAAGGACTCCGTCACTACCTAAACCTCAACTCTGTAGCTCAGTGAGGGGATTCTGGAGGTTCTGAGCTTTCATATGAGGCATGGCCTGTCTAAAAACCGACCCAAAAGTGTACTCTATTTGCAAGTTAAGGCACTGGCAACCCACATTCACTTGTGATAGTAGGAACTTTCATTAAGTATGAGCACAGGCTACATGCAGCTCATTTAAATCAGATATAGTCACCTCTAAAATTCCATAATTATAATAACAGTAATTAATCGTAACAACCGTAGTCCCAGTTTGTGGATCATTTCAATATGAATAATTAGACTTGGAAACACTCACACGGAAAGGTTAAATGACCCTGATGAGAAAAAGGAGGTGATCCACAAAAGTATAAAAATACACAGATCAGTGAAAAATCTGACATTTGGGTTGCTTTGGATATGATGTTAAAGAGGCGATGCTGCGTGACGTCAATATGAAACCGGCTACTGAGTCCAAATCTTGAATGCGCGACGAAAATGGCGAGATAAGCCTTTAACCGCAGCCAATCAAACGTGCCTCATTTGATCAAAGCTTGTAACCGTTTTGGCATGCATTTCTGAAAATAGTCCAACGTTGACATCTATATGAAAAAAAAAAAAAAAAGTAAAAGAATGCCAGCTATGGAATAAGAAGATTATATTGAGCTCTTTGGGTCAATTGGGGTCAGAGAGGATGATGGGAATGTCTGAAGCACAAACGAATCACATATAATAAAGTTCAACACATGCTCCCACTCAAAGCGACCTAGTTTTTCCATGGGAACATTGAGAATATAACCAAATATACAATGGGTGGCTGGATTATTACAATTACATAAGGGAGTGCTCAGAATGGGATTGGTGTAAGTGTATAAATCCGGCTGGACATAGTTGGTAGAGACTGTTAGTCTAATACTAATAGAGAACAGCAATTTTATTAGTATGTCAATGTTAGGTGGAAATGTAAAGGAGAAATTGAATTGTATTTGAATATAAAATGTTCTGTGTAGTAAATGTTGCATTCTTAAGAGTTTGGAAATCATTATCATTCAAAGTAATAGTAATACATTTATTTGCCAAGTACCAAAGTTAGAAATATTATGGAGTTTTATGAAAATAGGTAAGAATCTCTAGGGGCGACAAAGCGGTTCTGTCTGAGTAAAATATGTTCTACTTATATGTTGAATTCTATGTGATCCCTCAATGCCTCTTATTGTAGTTTTGCTGATGCTGTTGGGGCCGGGTGTGAGTGGTGAGTTACGTTGTGTTGTTGGGGCTGGGTGTGAGTGGTGTGTTATGTTATGTTGTTGGGGCTGGGTGTGAGTGGTGTGTTATGTTGTGTTGTTGGGGCTGGGTGTGAGTGGTGTGTTATGTTGTGTTGTTGGGGCTGGGTGTGAGTGGTGTGTTACGTTGTGTTGTTGAGGCTGGGTGTGAGTGGTGTGTTACGTTGTGTTGTTGGGGCTGGGTGTGAGTGGTGTGTTACGTTGTGTTGTTGGGGCTGGGTGTGAGTGGTGTGTTACGTTGTGTTGTTGGGGCTGGGTGTGAGTGGTGTGTTACGTTGTGTTGTTGGGGCTGGGTGTGAGTGGTGTGTTACGTTGTGTTGTTGGGGCTGGGTGTGAGTGGTGTGTTACGTTGTGTTGTTGGGGCTGGGTGTGAGTGGTGTGTTACGTTGTGTTGTTGGGGCTGGGTGTGAGTGGTGGATCAGGTTGTGCTGTTGCGTAAACTTTGTGCTTGGCTGTGTGTTGTGCTCTGATAGATAAAGTTCACCCAATAGTGACCAAAATGACTACCTGTTTCTGGCATTTGTTAGAATACTAAATAGCTTATATATAATACACATATTTATATATATATATATTTATAATTTTGGCCTAGGGGTCCCTCAAAAAATTACACCAGCCGCCGCTGCACTCGCCTCTGCCTGATGTTGCACCAGCAGACCCAAAAGTTTAATTAGTTCGATATTATTGTCAGACTACATTAACGTGTATATGCCAATAAAATGTTGAATTTAAATTTATTTATGTTTAAAATGTATTAGAAAAAACAACAAAACACCACAACACCCCTGTTAAAAATTGCTTCCCATGGCCCTGACTATAATAAACAAATACTTTGTGTTGAAAATGAAAATTCATGAGTCTACTTTTAGTACTGAAATCGAGTTTGAAATTTTAGTAGCGTGACTACACCACACCGTAGCATACAATAGAGCATGTCCTAAAGTTGCTTGTGACATATTTAAGCACTAACTTCCCTGTGATGGCTGGCAGGGTCGAGGCAGGGGGTAAAAATGACCCACTCCTACTGCTGAATAATTGAATTGAGAGCTGTGTTCACCAGCTGCTAACTACATTAGACTGTCTGCAGCTTGGCATCAGCAGCATGTGGTAAGGCGTGTCAATGGGAGGTGGGAACAAACACACGAATGAGCTGGACACTGCTAAACAGACAGAGCAAATGCAATACTAACACTGCAATCATGGGTTAGTACTCGTATGTAGTGTCATTTTAAACTCGATGTTGGCAACACTTTAGAAGATTATGGTAAAAGTTAAAAGTGCACGATGTAACTTTTTGGGTGAGGGTCTGTCACCTGCTTGTTTCTATGAATATGTCATTGTTCTGTTTGGAATATACAGTGTGACATTAAACTGCTTTACCTTACTTTTATTAAACTACAGGTGGTTTTTTGTACCCTGGTCTGGTCTCCATGAAGATAATACTATGAAACAAAGAAATAAGTTCTCCATGGAGACAAGCAGATCGCATCTTTACACACCAACACATCTTCTCATGCCTGCACATCAGCTATTTTCTTCTTTATACATTATACATATATACTCTGGATGAAGTTGGGCCCCTGAGCACGAGACTTCATATTGATGCTTTGTAGTGACATCGTGCTGGAGCGTTCATGGTCTTGTTTAGGTGTCTGAATTGTAAACAAAAAAAGGTGGGTGACTAAAAGGTGACTGTTAGTTAATGCTAGCTTCAGCTTGTGACTGTAACGTTATTTGAGAGGGACTTGTTTAACAGCAAAAATCAGCTCACCTGTTGTAGTTCCATCTAAGTCAGATCTTTATGGTTAGATTGTATTCAAAAGCTTCAAGTCTTAAAGATTAAAGTCTAACAAAGCCTCAGACAGAGCAGTGTGTACAGTTAGCGTCACACCCCCAGTGTTTGTTGATGACATCAGCTGCAAAGTATCAGTAGGCATATTGTCTACAATGAGCTGATAAAAGCTGAGGATTAAAAATAAATAAATTGAAGCTAGTTTGAGTTGTATTAGGCTAAATGATAAACGATACAAAAGGCGTGTCAGTGAGTTTTGCCAGTGAGAGGCACACCTCGCTTAGTAAATATGCCCCACTGCAATTACTACGAATGCATGAAATAAAACCATGTGGACATAGCCTGAAGAAATGGAGTGACAGTTTTCCTCAGAATCAGCTGTGTACAGTGATAAGCTTTGACTTCCACTTCCGTTGTCAAATATATTAATGGATATCTATAAATAAACCCATCTGCACACATAAATATTTACTATCAGTTTCCTACTTCATGTAGTGCCTATTTAAACTTGATACAACTCACAGAAAGCATCTTCTCTCCATAATACTGGATCATATTTTTAAATACAATTTAATGTTCAATAGAAAAGTCTGGATAATCTTATATAAAGGTCTAGACATGTCAAAATGTATCTTGCTCCTGTACAGACATACAGTATTATAAGTCAAACTAAGTCTGCTGTGTACTGTGTATCAGTATCTGTGTATCCCCCCTGGTTATAAGAAGACTTTTATGACCTAAAAGGACTTTTGACATGTGATGGTTTAACAAGTTTTTAGTGAATACATTGAACTTTCCCTTGATTAATCTCTGGTTTAAAAATAAATGTTAGCCACAGTTCACCAAAGCAGGATTTCTTAAGTCATGTGTTCTAAAAGAAAAAAACCCAACAAAACATTATATTATGCATGGTCTGAAAGTTATTGTATTTTAGTGAGAATTTCATAAACTTATAAGGTGTCATGTTCAACAATAGCTGTGATGAAGGAAGCGCTTGGTGTTAAATGCATGCTGTTTTATCAGTGGTGTTTTCACAAAGCTCTGAGAACACAATTCACAAATTGCTTATGGCCTATTAGCACTATTAGCACCTACTGTTGCATATGCTACTTTATTATCTCCTTGTATGTATGTCTAACACAGTGTTTACTGAGTGTTTTCTATTGACTGATGACTGTTTCACTGATTCATGATCTAGCTATAGCACTGTAGGCCTTTAGTTGTTTAGATGATTAATCGGCCGATGCTCTTAGTCTAACCTGGCTCACGCCTGATTGACATGTGGAGCACTCTGAAGTGAGTTTTACACATTATCAATCTGAGATGGTTCTCACTGAAAAAACCAGAACGTCATGACGACTTTTTAAATCTGATTGATTAGTGTGTCATAACAGCAGAACAAGTGGAAAAATCTGATTTTGTTACATCCAGCTGGGAGAAAAGCAGAGACATCTTCCCTGTCGGCAAATGCTCAGCGCTTACCTTCTGCACACTTTTCACAAACAAAATAGCCTGTATTGATGTTAATATAGACTAAAGTATGTCTATTGGTATTGCCATGTTTGTTTTGATTTATTTGGGCACTTGGCAACAGCAGAAAGGAGTATATATATATATATACAGTTTCCTTGTACTATCCATTTCTCTTAAATAACTGATTATGCATGAACTTCCATCCTGTTTAGGTCAGATACATGGTCAGTTGGTGAAAACATTTTCTGAGCACTTAGTACAGGATTACTCAAACTAGGGCTGCAGTGTTTTTGCAATACTAACTTTGAATGGACGCAATTAGCAAATCTTAAAAGCTGCCATTTTTGAAATACCATAATTTCCTCGATAAATAAATGTATCCTGTCTTCTTCTGCATTTGTAGTTTGTCATTTAAAATTTCTTCTTTTCAATTCTTCTGGATGTTCTGTATTTAAAGTTTGAGTTTGAAGACAAATAGTAAATCTAATCATAATGCTTGTCAGAAAAACAGTCCATTTCATGCGTGAATCAATCAAAATACAACTTTGAGTGGGCTAATGTTGAGGAAGGACCATTATAACCCAGTTAAAAGCTTCTCAGGTCATTTTGCATAATACATCTCCTTTGAGCTAGCCCTCCACACCTGTCTGAGAGCTTTGTATGTCCCACCAGTCAATCCCAGTAAAGCAGGTGTCTAATAATTCATGACTTATGCATGATTAAAGTGCTGCACACTTAAATTTGTGATATTCCAGGTTGTCCCATTGCCAAGCCTGGATTCTTTTATAGTGGTGTGACCCTGCTACCCCTGAAGTCTGATGGGGATGCTCTTTTCATAATGGGTGGCAGTGACTCCTCATTAAGGATTTGCTTTCAAGGGAATGACATAAATGGGATCTGGCCAATCTCCTGACAGGTTCAAGCTTCCTGGTAATTGCAAATGGGAGCTGGAGTTGCACTGTAAATGATGTCTTTGTGAGCGTCGCCGGGTCCAATGAATGGAGTCGAGTTTGTTTACAGTTTAGCTTAAAGGTGCTGTGTCTTAAAGGTCCTATATGACAGAAAATTGATTCTTATGCGCTTTAAGCCATGTTATAATGTTGTTACCTCCTCAAAAACATATCTGGAACATATCTTGTGTTTAGTTTCATTCACACATGGATAATTAATCTTTCTATATCTCCATAGCTCAAAATGTTCTGTTCCACCTTATGATGTCATAAAGCGGTACTTTTTAAGTTAACACATATCTTTTACCTTTAGTGTGGTGACTGGCAATTCCAGGGCTGAAATTATCTAAATGATTTTAGTGAAGGTGTATGGAGCACTTCCTGTATTGCCACATGACATGAGTGGGAGAGAATAACTCAGCCTAAATATGCAGGATTTATGGGTTAAACATGTGGGAATCAAAGAAAACACAACTCCAGGTATGTTTTTTGGTGATTTTATGAGTTGAATGAATGAGTTAAACATCATAACAGAAAATAGCATAATATAGGCCCTTTAAAATGTGAAACAGAATAAATAAATATGAAATGGTTTGCAACAATCCAGTTACTCCTCACATACCGTGTGCATTCCTAGAGTTCTAATTATTCACCATGATGAGTTTACAAGCATTTTTCAGAGCGTTCAAAGATGAGAGTTTGCCGTCACAGTAATGCTAACAATAACTGGCATGCTAACTGTGCACTTGCTCCTGATCTTTTGACTATATATTGCTTATCATCAGATGCAGACAGTGTAGACCCAGTGCATTGGTTCAGTATTTTTGCTGAACCAGGATCCTCCATGTGACCACAGGCTGGCATCACCCCTGTTCATCTGCACACTGGCTCTCTGTCTTTTGAGCTGTGCTTATGCTCTTATGTAATCAACAAGTGTACCTTTTGTTGTTTGTTTGCTGCTAATTTTGACTTTGTCTTGAGGAAATGAAGCAACATGTAGGTCACAATAATTACTATATGGACTTATCTGTGACTTATTGACATAGAGTGTTTCATTTATTTGTTGCTTGAAGTCATGTTCATTAAATAAAGGGTGTTTGGTGTATTAACTGCTAACACATAGCATATTTAGATTACCATGTTGCCTTTACTTTGCTATATTCACCAAAAACAACATATTAAGAAGTTTCACTTTCGTTTTTTGAGTCTCCCTTCCCAGTCTTACAGCTAACCATAAGGAGGGTTCAAACAGGGCATAATAACATCTCTTCAGGCATGTTTTTTGATGAGGGAAAATGTAATAAGGAGAGAAAGCTCAACTTACTACTTTAATGCTGGGCTAGTACATGTAGAGTAGTAACTTAGTGGGAAATCCTGCTTTAGAGTTTAGGTTATTGTGTTAGTAGCATATTGGTATTCACTATTTTCTTCAGTAATATAATTTTGTACTGGCCTAGTAATGTGGCAGAGGGAACACGGTTTGTGAGTCTATTCAGCGTAGAAAACATTAGATCATTGGCAGTGTTCATGTCCATTAAGGGGACATTAAAAACTGAAACGAGGAGGCAGGCGAGCAGTTCAGTATGGCATGAAATTATTATATCAGCAAACAAAATATGCAAATAGCTAGAGTGAGAAAAAAACAGCACACATCAGACAGACATATACAGTTTTTGCCCACAACAGAAGCTAAAATCTTCATAGAGGTATTACTGATTGAAAATGTTCCACTGTGTAGCATTAAACTTATCTGTTTTGCATGTATTCAATTACATGTGTTTTTACAGTCTCCTGGAAATAGAGGTTAGTGCTATATGTGGAACATGCCAGGCTAAACAATAACTACCGCATGGAGACAACCAGGTGGTGCACCCCATGTAACTTTTCACGTGGAAGGTTCGTGACCCCACCTGGCTGTCTCCATAGAGATGACACTGCTTGGCGTTAAATGGCATTAAACTTATCTATTGCCATATCATCCTATAGAACATTCTAGGCAAACGTATAACATCTGTATGGAAACAGGAGCATTGCAGAACCTTCACCATGAAAGTTACATATAGTGCAACATTAATGTATGTATAGAACACTACAACTCTCTCAACAAATATGCACCATAATAGATCTTTTGTTACTAAAATACAACCTCATTCACACAACCACAACAGCTTTTGAAATACATTTTTGTTCAGTATTCTTCTTGGGTCTGTGCCCTGTGTATGTGAGGACAATGGTTAAACAGTAACACAGTGGTCACAACAACAGTGTATTCAAAGCTGTGGCGCACGTCCCAGCTGAAGCGGAAAGATGCCCATCACTATCTAGGTCAAGCCACCAATCCATCAGACGCCTGCAGAGCTCAGGCTTTCACACCCCAGCCACAACGCTCTGCAGAATCACCTGTACGACTCAAGCAGAATTACACAGATCTAGTCCACTCTGGTCTTAGTGTTGTCACGATGCTAACATTTCAGACTCCATTTCAGCATCAAGGAATAGTAATAAGTTCATTCTTTATTTGTCAGGGATCATGTAGAGATTCATGGATCTTGAATCAAAAGAAAATACTGTAGCTACACTGCAGCTCCTAGGCAGGTGAAAACACATAAAAATACCCATTACATTACAATTACATTACAAGACTAACCTGGTTCATCATTTACATTAGCAGAAAAATACAATAAAATGTCACCATTTCCAATACTTTATGTTTTTACAGCCTTTAAAAATAAATTATGTTCAACTCTTTACAGTGAATACAGTTTAAACTAACTTGAAATAGTTTAAAATTTCCAAATTCTAGTGAAATTATCAAGATCTACAGAATTTCAGACAGTTTGGAAGCTGATCTGATTCTCAATACTGATTCCGATACCACGATAATACAAAAACATCTTTTCTTTAGACAGTAGAATGTGTTTTTCAACATTAAATCGTCGCACTTTCTTTTATATTACCATGCAGTTTTATATCTAGGTAATCCCTCAGTCATCCAGGTAGGTCCTATTGTTGTCCATGGTCGTGTAGTAGTCTATGTGGTCTTATATTTGTTCTGATACAACTCACGATCATTCTAAAACTATTCAGGTAAAGTGTAATTTTTTAGTACGGATACTTGCTCAATTCCGTATCTGAGTATTTAGCTTTGATACCATTTTTTAGTGTCTTATTTTCAATCCTTTTCACATCCCTACTTTGAATCCACGGTTACTATAACTGTCATTTGGGTGAGGGCAGATCCCATAGCAGTAAACAGCAGTGTGAGAGTGTGAAACAGCGTGACACATCAGCCCACCACAGGACCACCAGCACTCCCCACCGTGATGCATCTCACCGGTCACCTCACGCCCACACTACAACACAAACATACACACACGCTGTGACTCATGCTATATTTGCATTATGTATCTCCTCCCAAGCCACTGGAGAGCGTATGTAACTATGACAGTTGTGTGTGTTTTTAAATCAATATTTGGATACTCTGGGTTGGAGCATTTATAACTTAACCTAAACCTTAAAATATAGTGGAATTACACTGACCTTTTGAACGGTCAGATTAAGTGTCAGGCCTCCTCTGCTGGCCACTGTGGGGAGTGCGACATGTTGAAATGTCAAATGAACAGCACGGGTGTTGTCAAGAGGACACCAGTGGATAGATGTCTCATAGACAAGGTCAAGAACTCAAATGATCCCAACAAATGATGGTGTGTGGATGTAAATGTAAATTGTGTTCAGTAGGGATGGGACTGTTCTCAAAAGGCTCACTGCTGCTATATTCTAACAGAGGGGAGTTTTATCTTTAAGTCACTTCATTATTTACTTTACGTTGATAGACTCAGAATTGACAAAAATATGAACTTTTAAAAACTCCAAAACCGCTTTTCAGCTGTTGTTAATGTTAATCAATTATGCTTGTATTTCACTCGCGACTCGTGATACCTCAATCAGTCAATTTGACTTAGTGCATAACCCGTGTAGACATTATTACATCTTATAACATGTTTAGTGGTAAAAAGAGAAGAGGAGAGCACATTTTTATCAGGAGGAGGGGCACCTGCTGGGAACAAGGCAGAAATGTGCAGATATACAGACGTGAGTCAAAGAAATGATCAAAATAAATGCAGAAAACAAAACATTTAATGGTGATGTTTATATGTAATAGCCTTTCAGTAGCAGATCATAAACCAGGTGCTCCAAGTTTTTTTTCAATGATTGTAGCCTAAATCAGAGGTTTTCAGCGGGTGAGATGCACCTCCCCTGGCGGGTGCCAAAGAGCCACTGGGGGGGACACAACACACATGCAAAAAAAAAAAAAAAAGGTCCACATCTGTACACATCTGCAGCAGTATTGATGTTGGTAATTATGCGTGTGTGTGTATTAGCTAAAATGCTTCGTTTTCTGATTCCATCTCATCAGAAATCAGGAGCAAGGGAGGAGACAGGACCCAGCAAAAAATGTATGAAATATCCTGATTATTTAAAATTCGGTTTCACCTGGTCGGGTGACTGCACCTCTGCCACAGCATCATGTAACCAGCGGGAGCAGTTCTGGTTCAGGCCGGGCTTAGATGAGCCGGAGTGGGGAGTGGTTCAGTGCCTCGGCCTTAGAAGCGTTTTCCCCAGAACCGAGCTCGCGGAGGACGGACCACTCAGAACAAGATAAAACAAACCAAACTTGAATCTCGCTTCTGTCAAGACGCTTTGCACCTCCTGGGAACCAACCCCAGGCCTCGAGCACGGAGGACCTGAGCGACCCACCCGGATATATAATCCACTGCACATTCTCCCTTTCCCCACATGGAACCAGCACAGAGGACAGCACGGAACCGCTCAGACCCAGACCATTGCACACTGGTCTTCCCCGTCTGGAACCAGCACATGGAGGACGGAGCCTCTGGAAATTATTTGCTGTTTATGAATGCACTTTTAAAAAACTATGAAAATGCCATATTAAAAAAATATATATTATCAGTTGTTATTGGAACTCATCATTGCAGGAACACAAAAGATGCATTTATTTCCAAGGCCCGGGTGGGGTAGGGTGGATGGGATTTTGGGGAGGGGGAGGCTCGGCTGTCTTTACCTACTCTAAGGGGAGGCTCACATTCAACCAAGTTGAAAACCCCTGACCTAAATCATTAAGCCAATACAATAAAATCATACATATATATTTATCCATCATGGCCAATTGCTTTAGTTTAATTATAAGAACTGGTGACCTATTTATATTACATTTACATATTTTTTTATTTAATTCAGAAAGTTATTATTTTATTTTTACTATAATTATTTTATTTCAGATATCTACATTGTGTGTGTAAAATCCCTCAGTCATCCATGATATCGACAATAGTAAAACACAACATTTATAGTTTATGCAAATGAAAGTTCTGAGCATTATTAACAATAACTTTTTTTTTAAACTCAGTGGTATATTTTGTGTTTCAAGGGAACAAATAATGTTCATTTAAGGAAGTTATCAAAATCGAAGAGAATCAAAAATCTGGACTCCAAATGGAAAATCGAAACAAATCATGACTTAGTGAATCATCCCATCCCTCGTGTTCATATAGGTGTAGTTAACAAAAAGATAAACTAAAAATAACTCCAAATTTGTTATAGATTTTTTTTGAAAGCCCTTCATCCTTCTTTTTCACCACTGCTTTAAACACCTGATATTCTTTGACCCCTGACAAGAGACAGGAGCCTCCGTGATAAAGCTCTTTGCGAGAAGACCAAAACAAAGGGTTGCTACTTGGACAGATTTATATATACATATACACACAGACTTTTGTCCATGGATCCACATGAAACAAACCCTGACCTCAAGCTGCTGAGGACAAATGGAAGTCAGCAGTATTCAGCTGAGTTTTGTTATGCATTCAGTTAAAATAAAACAAGACTGTGGTGAATATATTTTCCCTACCAGTG
The DNA here is from genome assembly GCA_030686955.1 of Odontamblyopus rebecca. Lineage (NCBI taxonomy): Eukaryota > Metazoa > Chordata > Actinopteri > Gobiiformes > Gobiidae > Odontamblyopus > Odontamblyopus rebecca. The sequence goes on along the minus strand of CM060658.1, from coordinate 15,374,244 downwards.
CTATTTCCCTTTCCTCTCCGAATAGGGGCTTCTATTATAACAGGATTGCTTGAACTAAAATCGTGTTTATTTACAAGTGAGTTACTGAGATTTCCTTAGTCAGGGGTAGAGGGAGCTACGATTGGAAGGGAATCTCTTTGTGCATGGTGTAGGATTGCAGACAGCTCGACTTTGTACCAGCGTCACTCTCATTTCATTGTCTCTGTGAGATACACAAGATATTGTCAACATGACTTCACAGTTAAATTTCTCATCTAGTATCACAACCACAGATTGAGTGTAATGCCATACTATGGAATATTCCAGGCAAAATAACAACATCTCCATGGAGACAAGCAGGTGGCAGACTCTCCAGAAAAGTTGCTTAATGCTCCTAAATATTTTTATTGGAAGCATGAAACAATGTCAGGTACAGGCTCCACAAGGTTATATGCTTCTTTTTTGTGCATTGTACAAAGGGCAACAATGACAAATAGAAAGTTAAGTACCGTATTTTCCGGACTATAGAGTGCACCTGTATATAAGCTGCATCCACTCTACTTTTAATAAAAAAAATAAAAAAAGTATATACAAGACGCAACCGGGTTATAAGCTGCTGATATCCATGTTGAAAAATTAGATATTTACTGCATCTACAGAACGATGTTGTACTGTAAATTTACAGTTTTATGTACCTGAACAGATTCTTTCTGAACAGTGCCTTTTAACACGGCAGCAACTGTGCTGATTAAAACGAGGTCAAAAACAAAAAGAACCGGTAATTGATCAACTTCATTTCTCCTGTGCAGTGAAACCACAAGTCACTTTAATCATCTTCGCTGAAACCATTGACGCCAAGCTTACGTTCAGCAGCACGGTAGAGGTCTGCGCGGGACAGAATTTTCAGTCCCGCTCCCACATTCTTTAGTCCCGCCCACGCCCGCAATAAGCTTTCAGAATATGTCCTGCTCCGCACTGTTTTGTGTTGGGTCCCGCGGGTCCCGCGGTGCAGGGCTCTACAGCACGGTTTCCTTCCTGGAGCAAGATCGATGCCTTCAACTTAAAATTTGCATCATACAAACTCTTCATGATGAAGGGGTGAGGATTTGAAAATAATTACCAGTTAGTAATTTGTCGTGTGTGTTATATCTGCTAAATAAAAAGTAGCGTATTCATCTTTGCATTAATTTTCCATCTATCTTGTTTTTGAAATTCCGGGTAGAGCGCCCTAGCAGTGGAAGAAAAGTCAGTTTTTCAGTTTTTTTTTTCAGTTTTTTTTTATATAGCACTTTTCAGGACACTCAAAGACGCTTTACAAAGCATTATTCATTCACTCCAGACCCGGTGGTGGTAAACTACTATTGTAGCCACAGCTGGTAAACTACTATTGTAGCCACAGCTGCCCTGGGGCAGACTGACGGAAGCGAGGCTACAATCTGCGCCATTGGCCCCTCCGACCACCACCACCATTCACGCACACACCACTTTCATACTAGGCAATGTGGGTGATGTGCCTTGCCTAAGAACACTACGACAGTTTTTGCCACTGGTGCCCCACTGTGGCACCTGGAATTCCCAGTGGTCTCCCATCCAAGTACTAACCAGGCCCGGCCCTGCTTAGCTTCTGAGATCTGACGGGATCAGGCTTTGACAAGCCGGTATGTCCACAGAATAGCCGCACCTTTGTAAAAGCTGCATGGTTCAAAGCAGCTTATAGTCCGGAAAATACGGTACAATAAAAGTGGGGTGTATGTAGTACCATGTGTATACGTGTACTGGCTAATTTAACCTGCATGTTTATAACTAGCGCTTCTTCATGACACATAGGGATTATGTAATCAGACTGACATGTCAGAGGGTGAGCGGCGTCTGCGTGCAGGGAGATGTGACCAGCACTGTCAGCCTGTGTGGGCCCCCGGCTGCAGGGCTCTGGCTCATCCAACGTGACTCCGCTCATGTTCTTTTGCCTTCCCCCTCACTCACAACAACAGCACAAAGAGAAGCACAGCAGGCAGGTATTTGCACAACACAAGATGCTCATAGTTGTTGTAGAAAATGTAATGCTACGTTTCATCACAACATCCTATAGGCTAGTAATATTTAAAGGGTCCATATTATGCAGCGTTTTGATCTATGTTGTAATGTTTCCTCTTCAAAAACATACCTGGAGTTGTTTTTTTGTTCCATTCACACATGTTGAACACACAAACCCTGCATATTTAGGTTCTTCTCTCAAACAGAAAACACTCAGTTCTACCTTGTGATGTCATGTGGTAGCACAAGAAGAGCTCTGCTGAGTTTTGGAAATCCATACACCTTCACTAGGATCTATTGCCAACCTCTACCCAACAAAAGGTAAAAGGTAACTGTTAACTTGAAAACTACCACTTCATGACATCACAAGGTGGAACGCAACATTTTGAGCTTGTGTGAATGAGACAAAACACAACTCCAGAAATGTTTTTGAAGAGGTAACAACATTATAACATGGTTTAAAGCTCACAAGAGTTGTGCGCATGCGCGAGTTCGCGTGTGCAGCCTGTTTACAGAGCTCCGATTCCTTTCTTCGCTTTTCTTGCTTTTTTGCACTTTTTACCTTTCTTATTTGAGCACACTTTTGAAATAGTTCTTAACAACACTAGAGTCAGCCGAGGGAGTTTTTTTGGCGACTTTGAGTGACCCTTAGGACTGTTTCTGACTGAAACGGGGTTACAATGCTTCGCTACAATCGGGAACAGCTGATGGCGCTGAGAGACGCTGGAGCGGCTGCTATGGATACCATCGTGAGCTCACCTGACATCCCAGCGGACTGCAGGAGAAGGACACACAGGGGCTGCAGAGGAAATAAAAAACTGCGACGGAGGAGGATAGCAGCAAAACAACAGAGACTTATGTTCAAGCCGTGTCTCCCCTCTATTGTGATGGGTAACGTGAGATCCCTCGTAAATAAGATGGACGAACTGACAGCGCTAGCCCAGAGTCAGAAGGAATATCGGGAGTGCAGTTTAATGTGTTTCTCCGAGACATGGCTGCATGAAGATGTGCCTGATGACCACGTTTCTATCGCGGGCTTCTCCACTGTACGGGCCGACAGAGAGCGCGCCAGCTGCGGGAAGAGCAGAGGCGGCGGGCTATCGGTGCTCGTGAACCACCGCTGGTGCCATCCATCGCACATCACCGTCAGGAACGGATCTGCAGCCATGATGTGGAACTATGTACTGTCGGACTACGGCCTTATTATCTACCGAGGAGTTCTCGCATGTTGTGTTTGTTGCTGTCTACGTGCCTCCGTCAGCCAACGCCCACAGCGCCTGTGACTCTATCCACGCTGCGGTAGCCCGGATTCAGACCGCTCACCCTACAGCCTTCATCGCCATCTCCGGGGACTTCAATCATGTCAGTTTGGCCAAAACTCTCCCCCACTTTCTACCAGTTTGTGAACTGCCCCACCAGGGAGGGAAAAACATTAGACCATCTGTATGCTAATGTTCGTGGCGCATACCTGGCGGCCCCCTGCCCCCACTTGGCCGTTCAGACCACACCCTGGTGCTCCTCAGGACATCTTACACACCTCTGGTGAAGCGCTCTTCCCCCCTCCCCCGGTCTGTGAGGAGGTGGACAGATGAGTCTCTGGAGGTGTTACAGAGCTGCTTTGAGGTGACAGACTGGGCTGCACTCACTGAGCCCCATGGAGAAGACCTCGACGGGCTGACTGACTGCATCACCAGCTACGTCAACTTCTGTGTGGACTCAGTTGTCCCAACAAAGACTGTGAGCTGTTATCCAAACATCAAGCCATGGATAACCAAGGACATTAAAGCCACACTCATTGGGAAGAGGAAGGCCTGCAGCTCGGGAAACAAGGAGGAGGCCCGGGCTGCTCAGAAGAAACTGAAGGTGCAGCTGAGCCAGGCCAGACAGAGACATGGGAGGAAGCTGGAGTGGAAACTTCAGCAGAACAACATGAGGGAAGTGTGGAGCGGCATGAGGACCATCACGGGACACAAGCCGACCCGAGGGGGAAGCGTTGAGGGAGACGTGAACACAGCTAATGAGTTCAACATCTTCTTCAATCGCTTTGACACTGCAGGAACTGTCCAGTTCCAGCCAGCAGCAGTCAGTACCCTACCCCTCCCTCCCCCGTCTCCTGTGGAAGACCCAGCTCACACCACAGACGACACCACCCCACCCCCACCCCACACCACCACACTGACTGTCACTGAGGAGCAGGTGAGGTGTCAACTGCTGAGACTGAAGGCCGGGAAAGCACCAGGACCTGATGGAGTGAGCCCCAGAGTCCTGAAGGGCTGTGCTCCCCAGCTCAGTGGTGTTCTGCACCAGATCTTCAGCCTGAGCCTGAGTCTTCAGAGAGTCCCCCTGCTATGGAAGACATCGTGCCTCGTCCCTGTCCCGAAGACGCCGCGCCCCAGCGACCCCAAGGACTACAGGCCCGTGGCACTGACCTCCCACATCATGAAGACTCTGGAACGACTCGTCCTGCAGCAGCTGAGGCCTATGGTCCAACATCTGCAAGACCCTCTCCAGTTTGCCTACCAGCCCCACCTTGGAGTAGAGGACGCCATCCTGACCCTACTCCACAGAGTCTACTCCCCACCTGGACAAGCCGGCCGCCACTGTGAGGATCATGTTTTTGACTTCTCCAGTGCGTCTCAACACCATCAGGCCGGCTCTGCTGGCTGAGAAGCTGGCAGTGATGCAGGTGGATGCCTCCTTGGTGTCCTGGATTGTGGATTACCTCACTGGAAGACCACAGTATGTGCGTTTGCAGAGCTGTGTGTCGGACAGAGTGGTCAGCAACACCGGGGCTCCACAGGGGACAGTCCTGTCTCCCTTCCTCTTCACCCTCTACACCACAGACTTCAACTACTGCAGCCAGTCTTGCCACCTTCAGAAGTTTTCTGACGACTCTGCAGTGGTGGGATGCATCAGCGGTGGTGACGAGGAGGAGTACAGGACTGTAGTGGACAACTTTGTCACTTGGAGTGAGGAGAACCACCTCCAGCTCAATGTGATGAAGACAAAGGAACTGGTGGTGGACCTTAGGAGGACCAAAGCTGCTGTGACCCCCATCTCCATCCGGGGGGTCAGTGTGGACGTGGTGGAGGAGTACAAGTACCTGGGGGTGTACTTGGACAATAAACTGGACTGGAGCAGGAACGTGGACGCGGTTTACAAGAAGGGCCAGAGCCGCCTCTCTATTTCCTGAGGAGGCTGAGGTCCTTTGACATCTGCAGGACAATGCTCAGGATGTTCTACGAGTCTATGGTGGCCAGTGCCATCATGTACGCTGTAGTCTGCTGGGGCAGCAGTCTGCGCCTGAGGGACACTAATAGACTCGAGAAGATCATTAGGAAGGCTGGACATGTTGTGGGGGAGGAGCTGGACTCTCTGGCGGTGGTGTTGGACAGGAGAATGCTGGACAAAATCTGGACTATCCTGGACTCTCCCTCCCACCCCCTCCACAAGGTGCTGGCCAATCAGAGGAGCTCTTTCAGCCATAGACTGCGGCTGCCGCGCTGCTCCACTGAGAGACACAGGAAATCTTTCCTGCCTGTCGCCATCAAACTGTTGAACGCTGCACTTTAACTCACTTTAACTCACATACTACTCAATCCTTTCATCCTATTCCCTGCTCACACATGTATATAGTCATAAAGATGTCAATGATGTAAATAATTTCCCAGAGAGAGCTATTTTATCTTTTATCTTATTGTATTTAGCTTTTTTGTAACTTGTTCGATGTACATGCTCTTGGTCGGTGGCATCTGTAACAAAGAAAATTTCCCTCGGGATGAATAAAAGTAATTCTGATTCTGATTCTGATTCTGAGTCCATTTTATGTAATATAGGTGATTGATGATAAATAAAGTTTGAGACCATTTGTTTTTGCTGGTATAACAGTATAACATTAACACATTCAAACATGCTTGCTTCAGTGTAACAGGGTTAAGCTTCCAGTGGAACCAAGGTGTCATAGAAATTTTCACTTCAGATGTGTCCCACTGCTAAACCCCAAGAGATATTAAGGCTGTGCTATCCAAAAGCGGAGCTCATTAATCTTTCCTTAAATAAAACTACGACATGGTTAAAAATGTGGTGTGGGTCTCGGCGAAAAAAGGAAAAGTGTTACAGGAAGACAAAGGAACCTATTCTTAGGCCTGTCACTATAATTACTATATTTACTTAAAGGTGCATTGTGTAACTTTTTGGTGAAGGGTCTGTCAAATACTTTACTCGACGGAAATGTTATTGCTTTGTCTGGAATGTTTCCCAGTATGGTATTAAACCTTTCTATCTTCACAGAGACCAAACTAGACCAAGTTACAGGTAAGATCTGCGAAGAGGCGACACCACTCACAGTCAGAATGCCTGTTTTTCTAGGTATTTTTCACATATAAAACCACCTGCAATTGAATAAATGTGAGGTACATCTGTTTAATGTCATACTGTGGAACAATCCAGGCAGAGCAATGGCATCCATAGAAACAAGCAGGTGACAGACCCTCCACCAGGTAAATTACCTGCACTTTTAAACTTAATCTGAATCAATATATTTGTGAGCTCAGTGTTTATAGAGTGTGTAATTTCTTTGCAATAGTGGGAACATTTTAGCCATTTTTGTTGTAATATAAGATTTGAACTGTAGAGAGTAAAATAAGTAACTTTTATGGCTAATTATTAGTTCAGTCTGCAGTTTATTTGTTGCAGCCCTTGCCTTTAATGATACTGTATATTGCACATTTATTGTAAAACTGGTTTACTGGGATTATCCTGTTCTGTGTCAGTGACATAAAGCAGTTTCAATATTTTATCGTTTATCGCAGCATATCTCTGTATCAGTAGTGTTTCAAAAATTATGACACTTTCACTTTTGTTTCACTTTCACAATAGGCTAGATATTGATTCTTTTTCTCACTTTAAGTCGCTTTGTGCATTTTACAGGGCTGTTGGGCTAACATGAGTTTTTAAATAGCCATAATTGTTCCAATCGGTCCTAACAAAAGGATACACAGCGAAGCACCCTGGGACAGTTTTGCTTGGGCTGAGATTTTGGGCAGAGTTAGCTGGAGGATTAGCCTACTGTTTTATGCAGGAAAGGGTGGAAATTACTTGTTCATTTTTGTAATCTTTAGGATGTGGGACAATAATGTTCAGTATCGTGCAGTATAGTGACTACTTAGATAGATAGTGAACATTTAAAGGTAGTAACTTTTCTGGTAGAGGGTTCACACCAGTTACTTGACTCCATGGAGAGGCTATTGCTTTGCCTCCAATATTCCAAACTATGGCATTACACTTTTCAATCTCCATAGAAACGAGCAGAAGACATCAACAGGCCAGTTTGCTTGTGAGATCTGTGAAAAGGTGACCCCACTCACAATACAAATACATGGTTTTAAAGGGCATTTTTGAACAATAAAAACACCCATAATTGTATAAGTTTAATATGACATTGTGGAACATTACAGGCAAAGCAATAGCATCACCATGGTTAAGTTACGCAGTGCAGCTTTAATGTTAATTCAAAAACTTTCTAATACTGTAGTGTGATAGTACCAGTACCAGTATCAGTTCAAACTACACAGTCCCCTGTTCAGGCCAGTCAATATGAGACAGTTCTTAAAGTTCATTCACTGGCGCCACAAAACAAGATAAAAACACAGATATGTTTTGAGGCTATGCAAATATACACAACAGCGGGCATCTTTGCCTCAGAAATTCCTTCTTGTTGAGAGCAGTTCATTGTTTAAAAACCATGAATTCTCTCAGCACACAAAAGCCTCACATTTGATAAGTGCGTTGATGCTGGGCACGAGTCATGGACAGGAACGTTTGCTTAAAGCCATGGCATGAAAGTTTTGGCCAAAAAATTGAACAAAATAAACGCTTTTTTTCATACTGGCTGTGTTTATTACACTGAAAAATATGCTAAATAAATAAATAAACAAGCAGGACTCCAGCTTGTTCTCATGGAAATGTTTTTGCTATAATATATTTACTATAATATTTACTATATTTACTATAATATTCCACACTATGGCACAGAACGTTTCTATCTCTTTGTTAAGTATGGTTTGAAAGGTGCACTAACTTTTCTGGTGGAGTGTCCATTAAATGTCCATGGAGATGTTATTGCTTTGTCTGGAAGGTTTCTAAATAAATCTTCATGTAGACCAAACCAGACCAAGTTACACGTCAGATCTGTGAAGAGGCGACCCCGCTCACAGTCAGAATGCCTGTTTTTTTAAGTATTTTTTGAGCTATAAAACTACCTGTAATCTAATAAATATAAGGTAGAGCTGTTTAATATCATAAGGCAGAACATTCCATAAAAACAAGCAGGTGACGGACCTCCAACTAAAAAGTTACATAGTGCTTTACCTTTTTATTTCTATGGAATTATACAGGTAATGTATCACCGCCAGAAAATTACATTCAGTATCTTTAACTTTGCCTAACCATTATTAAATCTTTCTCGATGCATTGGTTTTGCTCCATTGAGTTTGATTTCCTCTTGTCACAATTTCTTTTGCACATTCATGATGGAGAAATTCTTTGTTAATACACATAAAACTCTAAAAGTTATTTTTGGCCGTGTATTCACTTTAGAGTTTCAACATGATTCTCAGCACTATCACCTCACAGCAGGAAGGGGAGGGACTTATTGACCTCAAGAGCTGCTCATACAAGACAAAGTTTGCTCAAATACATGAAGAAAAAAAAAATCAAACCATCTTAAAATGCACATAAACTGCTGATGCCTCTCTCATTTGAAGCCAAGTCAACTGTCACCGTTAGCATAGCGCTGTGACACGGGAGCACCCCTGAGGCTTCGCTGTGCCTGCTCAAATCAGCTGTTGTGTCGATGATTCTTAAGAAGTGCAAGACAGCGCTGTATTCATGCCCCCTCTCTGCTCAGGCCACTCGAGGTCATTGTTGAAAATCCATTCTTTTCTTGTCTCCTTTCTGCCACACCGAGCACCGAAATACTCAAGCTCCCGTAAACCCCATGTTCAAACTGCTTACCCAAAAGAATATGGGTTAAGTACACCTTTTTTCGAGAGACGATTGCTATGGTTACTGATATTTTTGGTTTGGGAGTCCTCTTGCTTCTTGACAGCGAAGTTTTGGGATTTGCGTTTTTGTGCATTCTCTCGCTCTGGGTACATTAGTCTCCTGTGTCTATAAATGGACAAAGCTAACGATTCACATAGGGAGCGAGCATGGGGGCACTTCGGGCTCCACGGACTCTGGCTCCAGTTCTCTTTACATAAAAAATTTGTCACCCCTCTCTCTGTAACTGCTACAGTGAGCCTCGAAGTTTCGGTCTTAAAATGTTTGTATTTATCCACTCTACATGATCCCGTGGTTTTTATTTTGCTATTTTGTCTGTTAATAACTTAATATTCCTAATATGGAACTTGGCTTCAAAATTGTTTCTACATCTGCTAACCTCGTGAGCTTCATTTGACTGGAGCCGAACACTATACGTGGCTTCATATTGCCTTAATCCACTTCTTTATACAGTCTTTTGTCTAAACTTGTGTAGCGTTTAATAACATTGGTTAACTGTCTACCTCAACGTTTTTTTAAAAGATGTGATTCGCCTTAGAAAACACCCATTTCAGGTCATCCTTTCCTTGCTGCTTCCTGTAGCATTCAAATATGGCTTGGTCCTGTAAAGCCCAGATTATGTGCTTGATTTTCAACAATGCATTCTGAAAGGGCATGTTGTTCCGGTAAAGCTCCTGTCACATTTTGTTTTATGGAGTCCTGTAATAACACAATGTGTGCTCTGCTAAGCCCACGCCTGCCCCATGTGCTTACTTACAGCAATTATTGTCAAATCCACATTCATATCCCTTTCCTCTCCTTTCTGTATTTAGAATTATTACGACCATTCCAAAAATTGGCCAACGATACTGATGTAGATTATTTTAACAATATTAGGAGAATTATGAGGATCAACCATACAAATTTTGCCAAAAAACAAAAAAGACTAGCATTTTAAAGGTGATAATTCTTTGCAAAATTCACTTTTAGAGCTCCGCCTCTCATTTACTCACATTGTATTTAGAGTGAGTCATACATGCTTAAGTATTCTCTGTATTCAAGACATTATTGCTCCGATCTAACCCTGTTTTCACTACTATCAGAACATGTCCACTGCACTGTACATACTTCATTCTGCAGTTTAATTTTCTTAATACATATATCAAACAAAAGCACAATATGTCTTCTTTAAACACTGTAAATGTATTCTTTGTGAGGTAGTACTGGTAGTAGGCCTGTCACGATAATTACTGTATCGACTTACCGTTCAATACAGGGCAAATGGGGGTCAGTATTTATTATGTGTACTTTTAAGATAATAAGATTTTAGCTAAGAAGGTTGAATTATGATCTAAAATTCTAATAAAGTGTTGCATTCTGCTATTTAGCTCAACAATATTTAATAATATTGTACTTTTTTAAAAGTACTTTTTTTGTGAATAATTCTGCTTTATGGTTTAGTTTCAGTATTATTGTTTATAGTGTATATTTACTGTAGCCATATATCACACTTCAAAATTTGTCATCAGTACAGCTCTAAATACTGGTAAAAAATGTTACAGGAAATCCAAATGGTTCCGTCAGAACATAGATTAATCTGAACCACCTGAAATCATAAAGGCTGTGGAATATCCCATTTATAATTAAGATTAACACATGTTGAATAAAACATTTTGTTAATATTGCCTGTGCACACCACCAAACAGAAATAGCTTTGAGTGATTTTCTCTGGTTTAATAGCAGGTGCCTTAGGGTCTCATGCTCTCTGCCTGTCACAGCTTCATTCATAAACACAATAGGCATAAATTGTGACCCGGGGACATAATGATTCCCTAATGTTATTTCCCATCCTGCCTTTCTCTCTCCCTCCCGCTCTATTTTATTAGCACTATTGCCACGCTCCGAGCTGGCAAATCTCCAATAAAGATCACGTTCAGCTTCTCCGAGGTTCAAATGGAGTTCCTAATCTGGATCACAATTGAGAGCAGTAATACACTTCCCACTGTATTTGGAGGATAAATTCATTAAATACAACTTTAGATCACACTTTCATAAAGAAACTAATCAATCAGAACAGTGTAAAACTGAATTTAGTTTCAAACCACAGTCATCATATTCTCTGAGCTCTTTCAAACAGGAGATGCGGTGTTGTTTTGTGTGGTCAAAAAGAGCATAAACAGCTCATTGGGTATAGGTATTGAGCAATTTCTATTATTTAAAATGTAACTAATTACAATTACATAGGTAGAATTATACTCAATTACAAGTACAGGTTTAAAAAATCTATGCAAAAAGTACAGTTACCGAAAAAAATCTACTCAATCAGAGTATGTGAGTATTTGTAGAGAGTTACAGGTCACCTTTAAAGCCTGATTGTGCAATAGTAGGTGGCCGGTGAGTAGGGCCGGGTATCATTAAGAAGTTGCTGATATGATACATACCACAATACATAGGCCACGGAAGGATACATATTTCAATACAGTGCACTTTCGATTCAATATGATGATGATGATATTTCAAATTGATTCAATCGTTCAACTGTTTGATACAGTTAAAAAAAAAATTGGCTAAATCATGGCTGTGATACTAACAGTCTTTGTAAAATTAAGTAAGTACATTTGTATTTATATAGCGCTTTTCACAGACATATGTCACAAAGACACTTTACAGAGCATTAGTTACAGAGCATTATTTACAGAGCTTTAGTTACAGAGCATTATTCATTCACTCCATACCCGGTGGGGGTAAACTACTATTGTAGCCACATTTACTGATGGGATCACGACTGCCAATGGGCACCATCGGCTCTTCTGATCACCACCATCACTCACTTTCATACTAGGCAATGAGGGTGAAATGCCTTGTCTAATGACACAACAACAGTTTTTGTGACTGGCGCTCCGCTGTGGCACCTGATTTTCAAAACTAGTCTCTAACAAAATCATTTAGTAAAATATACCAAAAAATACTCTTTGCGATATCAATACTGTATCATCACATTAAATGATATGATATAGCGATATTTCAATATTTTTGCACACCCTTACTGGTGAGTCAGTATCTCCTACTTTCTGTTCGAGAGCAGCACTAAATGGAACAAAACCATGGAGCACACCAGACAACCGTTCAGTGTTGGATGGACCAATCACAGAGGCTTATTGGTCGCGCGTGTCTCTCAGATCTCAAACAAAATCTAACTTTTTCATCAGACACATGTGGCTATAGTGCGTCGATTGTTGATTCTGCAGAATTCTCAGTGTTTCTCTGTTATTTTTTTCCTTTCTTTTTCCATTCTTGTTTTGACACCAGTTGACCATGTGTTTCTATGATTGGTTAATCCACCATCAGGCCCGTCAGAAATCGTGGAAACAGGATAAACATCTTTACTGAGTATGGTAAAAGCATTTGGTTTAGTCTTTAAAAAGATCACATTAGTTATAAAATTGTGGCCCCAAGTTTGTTCCTAAGACAAAATTCCATGTCGCCATCTCCTCTTTCAACAGTCTCACACCCTAACATATGATGGGCAGGTGCAGGCTCCAGCGCTCAGTCTGGAGCAGCCTAATGAAGCCCTACAGTCACACAGTCTGCACATCCCACCATAGACTTACAAGGGTCAGACCTGAGAGTGCCAATAAAGAAGTCTTTATAGCGAAGCCCTGTGGAGCTCTATTCTAATGTATGCTAATGTGCGCACAATCACCCCAGGAATGTGAATCCATTTTCTAGTCAAAAACAAGAGGCACATCTCTGCTACTCATTAAAGATAAAGATTTATCATCAAGGACACTGTGAAAATGGGCTTCAATAATGAAATGGGAAGCTCATCACCAGTGTTTGTGTCTATAGGGATGGTTATTTATGATTTTGTAAATGTTAAAAGGTAGTGGTAGGGAGTCTAGCATCTGCTTGTTTATGTCTTAGATATTACTTTACCTGATGAATTTTTATTGTAGACTCTTGACCCAAATCTGTGGATAACTGTAGCGATGTCCATTAATATAATCAATTGTGCTGATCTCTCAAATACTCATCTGAATCATTCCACTAACTTTTGCACTTTTGAGTAGATGTTACTACAAAGAAGCATGCAAAAGTGAATGGAAGGGAGGTGACGAGGGCTTTAACTCTCAGACTGGAGTGGTGAAACAAACACGATTTAAGGAGAGGAAATAGACTGACTGCACTTATGCTAAGCTCCATGTCAAATCACAGAGCTCCCATCTCTGCCAAACGGCTGGAGGACAGCTGAAACAGTCCCTGCATGACCCAGTGGAAAGCTCTACAAAAATTTTCAAGTTTGACTGAAAAAATGCAGATTTAGTCAGGAAATATTTGTCAAACAAAGGTTGCGTGATGGTGTGAAACTGTATCTTAGACACGCACTACAGTAGAACTTGCCACCCATTTACAGCTCTATCGTCAGACCCAAACTAAAACAAAGAAAACAGGGAGGTCTGTAGTCTGTGTATAGGTGTTAGATCAGGTGTCTAATCGGTCATACAAAATGTAACTTAGAGACAGATACTATAATGAAGTGACTTACCAGAACCCATAGTTGCCAAGTCTGCTTCTTTATACAAACTTTTATCACAATTAAGTGATAAGCTCAGTCCCTTTATTTATTTGTTCACCTATTCTTTAAGTTAATAAAATGCATAATTTCATTTTGTCATTAGTATAATTTTACAGAGAAAAATTGCTAAATTATCTGTATAAATTTGAAAATGTCAGAGGTCAAATGTCAACCTCTTAGATAATATGAATGAAATTAGACAAATTAGACAATATGAATGAAAACTGAATTAAGAATTTTGTTAATTGCGCTATTTCTTCTCACACTCACTTCTAACACTAAAATGTGAAATTGTAACATAGACCATAGACCAGCCGCATGAACAGTTCTGCATTAAAAATATACTGGCTCCATATTAAAGCACAGTCCTCCATGTGGATGTCAGAAATGGGAAAGGGCTCTATCTCTGCTGCAACCAAATGAAAAGTTAGAGCCACACATCACCCTCAGACCGCAGTGAGAGTCCATCTGCCCCCGGCCCACAGCGCACAACCTCGCCAAGGTCAAGGCTAATGATAACACTGGGTACGCGAACTGGAAGACTGCAATACTGTCAATAATGGAAGGGTACAGCAAATTTGGACTCAACTGAAAGTACAGATATGTGGATAAAAAAGTACTCAATTAGAAGTACAGGTATTGCTGCTAATATTAGTACACATTAAAAATACCCCTCCTAGGAATTTTTATTTGACAGATTTTTATGAGCATTTTAGATTAATATGTTAAATGAAACGATCAAAAGCTGAATTTTGTTGTTTCAAACCACAATCCGCATATTTTGAAGTTAAAAAACACAGAGAAGCTTCTTGGATTACCACAAAACATATTCCAGTGATATGAGAGCTGAATAACTATATGAACTGTGACTCTGTTTGCAATATCAATACTACTTTTCAGTACATTCTTCATGAATTCACTTCATTAAATCAGTTATTGGATCTATATTTAGCTACAGCAAATATGTCTCTATTCTCCAAACCATACAGGATATACACACACAAAAAAAAAAATTCAAATAAATTTTACACTAACCAGGAGATGTAAAAATCCCTTGAATACAAAAATGAATGTGGTTTAAAACAGTGTATTTCTTGTGACCATGAGTTGTACTTACCTTGGTTCCATGGTTCCTTCACTCATGTCACTGGTCCAAATGAAACCCTGCACACCAGTCCTGACCAGCTCAGATCAATACTTTTAAGTGAAGAACATGAACAGTTAAGTGTATTGTGTGGCCTGATGCTACTGCAAAGAGTTCCCCTGACTCTGCACTTTATCCTGCTCCAGAGCTCACATCTATCACAGCTTTCAGGATGGCGTTGGTGTTACTGTCCATTTATTATCATTGGCTCATAGTCAGTGGAAGATGAAAATAAAGTGTAAAGATTTCATTATTATCAGTTTATTATCCGTCATTATCAAGTATCATTATCATTATTACATCCACTGTTTGGCGCCATGGAAATAAAAAGCTAAAACCACATTATCGACTATTCACCATGGAAGTTGATACGTTTTAAGATGTACCGCGGAAGATTATAGTCAAAGTAAGATTTACATGGAAACAAGCAGGAAGAGCTTCCCCTCCAGGCCAAATAAGAGTGTGTCAGGTTTGTGGAGATGTGAGGTAAAGATGTACAGTAAAGATGTACAGTAAAGATATACTCAGTTTTCAGTGCAAAATAAACAAAATGAATTATAGTGTTAGTGTTAAAATTATGAAGTAAAGAATGTAAGGTTTCTGGCTTTGCAGCACACTCCATTAGTCCACTCCTTTTTACATGGTCTTGATCTTCCATTGAGTTACCAGCATTATATTTTTTTCTTTCCACAACTTAAAGGTGTAACTTGTAACTCCATGGAGCTATTATTGCTTGGCCTAGTTCGACAATAGCACATTAAAGTAATCTATCTCCCTGGAGAAAAGCAGGTGGCACCACTGGGCCACTAAGTTCCAGGTCAGATCTGTGGAGAGATGACCTGTGCAAAGTGAGAATGTATGTTTTTTCCAAATATTTTGAATAATAAAAACACCTGTAATTGAATACATGCAACATTACACAGTGCAGCTTTAACTGCACAACTTATGAACAAAGTGAACTCCAAAACACTTTGGTCCATCTTCTTTCAGATAGTTCTCTGTGACCTCAAACAGTCACATGGGAAATAGTTTGAGAGGGTAAATTTAACTCAAAACAAATCTCCTTTGAATAGGACATTTGAAAAACACGTCCGGCGCCCTCTCTGTTGCGCTCTAAGATAGAGATACAATCATAACAGGGCTCATAACCGGCTCACACTAAGCTCTGCCCAAACCTGGGATCTGAAGCAACAGCAGGTGCAGTGCATTCCCAGTAGAGGACACTGGAATGGCACTAACTAACGGACAAACTTTCTAATTAACTGTGAACTGTGTGAAGTAAAGTTATTCAATTTCACTACTAAAACAAATGTTACTATAAGCAGAGGTGGCTAGAGTAGTCAAAAATTGTAACTTAAAGAGTAACTGTCAGGACGTATCAACATGTAATTGGAAGGACAAAGCATTAATTAAATATTGCACTAAATCTGGTCACTTCAAAGGGCAGAAACAAAAAATAGACTAAACTAAATCATATATGAAGGAGCTGTGCGAGAAACTATGTTCAAATCATCATCATTTCATATTGTCAACATAAAGTGTTTGTCACTTACTTATAGTGGAAAGAGGAACCAAAACTTTTACTCAAATAAAATACTGTTACTTCAATAAAATAATGTAAATATTACTGCTAGAAAAGTACTCTGAAAAGCACAGTTTCTTTTAAAAAATTACTAAATCTAACAACTACCTCTGACTGTAACAATTTGGAAATGATTCACCATTGATCAAGTCATGTAGTTCAGGCTTTAGGACAATATTGTTGGGTGGGCTGCATCAGTGAAGGTTGATCTGCCTCTAGTCCCCATCAGACTTGTCATATTTTGGAATTATTCTATTATAGCCCAACTTAAATACAGTTTTGTACCATACACTATGATCGTTTCGTTGCTCTGGTGGAGGTTCACATATCCAAAACTGTGAGTAACTGATGCCAGAAACAAAACTTTCAGTTGAACAAAGAGTAGAAATGTATATGCATGAGCAGCAGTGTATTAACCACTGCTATTAATGACAACGCAAAAATAAGTCGAAGTCACTGCTACACATGAATCACCAGACAAAATAGCGTCTGATCAGCGGTGGTGCTAATTGGCCAGTGAGAGTGGCAGGTCCATGGGCACCGCTCTGATACAGGTGCACCAAATGCCAGGGCTGAAATTGGCCTGCCTCTCAGTGTGAGCCGATGGGAGCGATACACAGTGTGTTTAGCTCTGGCTGACATACAGCGAATGCATGGTGTCATAGTGATGGGCCTGGTGACACGATGAGCGAGGACCCCAGCACTCGTGTGTGCCCTGCTCACTGCTCTGTACAGCGCTGATAGTCATTACACTAGGCTGGGGAGGAAGGCAAGATGACAGCAAAGAAGTCACAGAATATAAAGATGGAAAAGAGTACCGGTAGTTAGATTTACAGTAAAGGTTTATAGAGAAAGACTTTTAACTGGAGATGAGTATATATGCAATACATGGCTTTTAATGCAGATCATTTCACAGTGAGGGCCAGTAAACCTAACCCACACCATACTGATGTTTAGCACTGAAATGAGTTCCACACATGATCAATCTGGAATGGTTTTCTCTGGACGTGATCGGGAGCAAGCAGCGGGTCAGGACCAAACTGAGTGATCGTTGTATCTGAGTTTCAAAAGGGAGCAAAGAGACAATATTCCTGTAGGCCAGGGCCTGTGCACTTTAAATTATAATGCTGTCCACTAAAAAGAGAAGGACAAAGAGTTCTTCATAATACATCAAGTTCAATAACGTTTGTAATTCCTGCTTTCTTATATTAAATCAATAAGAGCTTTTGAACCAGTCGCAGTAATGCAGCCCTAGTGGGTCCAGTCCAGTGTGTGACAGGTGCAGACAGGTGCAGTCAGGTGCGATAGTGGATAGAGCTGTATTCCCATATGGTCAGCCTCCTATCTTAGCTTAGCCGAACTTCCAAGAGACTCATTATTAACAAAACATATCCAATATGTGTTGCTGTTGTGGCTGATAACTGGTTAGGCTGGATGATGAAAACAGAATTGTGACTGCTGCTCTGTGCTTTTCTCCTATTCGTCCTATTGGCCAGCCTCCGTCTGCTCTTAGTGATTGGATTTAACCTATCACAGTGATGTGATAGGGTTAGGGTTAGCCTCTTAAAAGACTATGTAGGCTATATGTTGTTAAATGTTTTTGGTCCCTTTTGACATTAGTGTTATGGATTTGGCATAAAAGGCTAATAGCACCAAACACTGGACATTTTGGTACTGAGCCCAAACTGATCACAGCATGTCTTTACTATTAATACAAATCTGTGAATCTGCAGTGTAAAATCCCCTCGTTTTACAAACACATACTTGAATGTTTCTTTCGACTCCATCCACATCCCCTCTTTCAGTTTATACTGAATATCTTATAAAGATCAAGGGCGTAACACTGCCACCTTGAAAGGGCCTGAATGTCCTTCAACAACATGCCCATATATAATCCACTGGATCAGACTGAAAGACTTGTTTGCCCTTGACTGTGGTCCGACCTCAAATCAAATCAAATTTGTCTGGCAAATGTACTGTGTGAACCTCACTCCAGCAATTACAATTAAAACCATTTCATGATTCATTAACGTCCAAAGTCAATATTAAATGGAAGTCCGGCAAATTGTCAGGGGATGCTCCTGGGTACATTTATGCTAATTCAGAGCTGCATAAATTGACATTACATTGAGATAAATATGACTAGTACGCATGGTTTCTGGGTCATTTAGTATAAATGAATTAATTATCGTTACGTTTATGCTTGTTTTAGCATTTCCACTTAAACTGTATGTAGCTGTATGTGCTCTTACAGTTCTAGAAAAGGTACTCCATTCAAAACTGGAACTGTGTTGCCAGTGCCTTACCCTGCAGACAGAGGGCACATACAAGTATGTGTCATTCTCAGACAACATACTAGACTGCAGCAGAGACTGAGTAATGCTTGTCTGCAGGTACTGGGGTTTAGGTAGTGACCATTCAGATTAGAGAGGTTTAGTTTAAACCAACTGGATTTAGACATTGAAATGGGAAATTCTGCTTTCTCATAAAGAACCAAAACCCAAAAAATCTGGCCATCATGTCCAGTCATTTTGGAGGAAGAAATCAGCATTTGCATTTATAGAAATATTGAGTAATCCACACTGCCTCTGCTTAATGTACAAAAAAGAAAACTTGAAGAGCATGCATTCTCCACAGATCTGACCTGTAAATTGAGCTGTTGAGGGTTGAATAATAAACTCATTACACTTTCAGTCACTGCTATTTTTATTCATGCATTTATTTAAAAACTTGAATTATCCTGCTTAGTGTTATTGTGTTAGTGGCATAAAGTAGTTTTATTATTTAGACAAAAATAAAAGCATGTTTTTTTTTATTTGGATATTTTTATTGCACTGAAAAACCTCCTTTTTGTTTCCATGTAAATATTGATCCTTTGGCTATAATCTTACACAGCATAGTGTATAAAATGTATCATTCTCCATGAAGACTGTTGCAAACATGGTTTTAACTTGCTGGACTTGAATTATCCCTCAATCTCATTTTTAGTGAGATCAGCTTCAGTTTGGACATGGGAATTTTCAGGACCGAACAAATGCTCAATCTGCTGTCGCTCAGTTCAACCCCAGGGACACCAGCTATACCTACTCTTTTATTTACCCCCAAACAATTCAAGCACAATTTGAAATCTGACTTTTCTCTGTGTAGAGCTTGTTCCAACTTATAATGGGAGTAGATCAGACAGCAGAGGCAAAAAAAATACAGAGTCTCAACTTTACAAAGAGTCCAGCCATTTGTCTGTGCTCCAGAGGATTCAGAAACACATTCAGTTTGCACTGAGTGTGGTGAGGTGGTTAAGGGGATGTGCCATGTTCAGAAAGTTACACACTGGAGGAAGTAGGTATTTACATCTATCTGAATTCTCACAAATCCTTTGCACATCATTAGTCTTCGCATGCACTGATGTTTTGCCTCTTGCACAGCTTTAGAACTTTCTTTTTCAAACACAGAAGTGTAGCAGGGTGGACCACCCTTGTTCAGTCAATTAGCTCTCATCCCAAAGCGTCATATAGAGAGTCACATGGCTCTTTCGTAAAAGTTTGCAAAAGTTAAAATGTTTAAAAATAAAAAGACAGCATGTAGTGGTTCTGCTTTTACAATATATTTTTTGGGTGGTAAACAGATTTTACTTATTATGAGGAAAAAATTACTTCAGATGAAGAAGGTTAAAAGATTTTAGGCCTCCCCTTGTGGTTTGAGGTTCTCGGTAAAGATCCATACACAGCTAGGAAATGTCTGTATATAATCATAATAATACCTTCCAATTATATAGCACTTTTCAAGACACTCAAAGCACTTTACAATAGCACACACACATACATACACCTATAAGCATGATTAGGTGGAACTAAAAGACAGATTAAACAGAAATATTTTGAGCAGTGATTTGAATTGATCAGTGGTTTCAGCAGCTTGTCTGTGTGGAGGGAGCATGTTCCAGAGCGCAGGGGCCTGGACACAAAAGGCTCTGTCCCCCATGGTCCGCAACCTCCATTTGTCTCACCACTGTCTTTTCTCTCTCCACAGGGAACATCTTTGTGGTGAGCTTGGCGGTGGCAGATCTGGTTGTGGCCATCTACCCATACCCCCTGGTCTTATCCTCCATCTTCCACAATGGCTGGAGCCTGGGCTACATGCACTGCCAGATCAGCGGCTTCCTCATGGGCGTCAGCGTCATCGGCTCCATCTTCAACATCACCGGGATCGCCATCAACCGCTACTGCTACATCTGCCACAGTCTCAAGTATGACAAACTGTACAGCGACAAGAACTCCATATGCTACGTCATGCTAATATGGGCACTAACCATAGTAGCCATCGTGCCCAATCTTTTCGTAGGCTCCTTACAGTATGATCCGCGGGTATACTCTTGCACTTTTGAGCAGTCGGCTAGTTCGGCGTACACCATCGCCGTGGTATTCTTTCACTTCATCCTGCCAATCATGATTGTGACATACTGCTACCTGCGGATCTGGGTACTGGTCATTCAGGTGAGGCGCAGGGTGAAGCCGGACAATAGGCCCAAGCTAACGCCCCATGACGTGAGGAACTTTGTCACCATGTTTGTTGTGTTCGTGCTTTTCGCAGTTTGCTGGGCGCCCCTTAACTTCATAGGCTTAGCGGTGGCCATTAAACCGGAAGTAGTGGTACCGCTCATCCCGGAGTGGCTCTTCGTGTCCAGCTACTTCATGGCCTACTTCAACAGCTGCCTTAACGCCATAGTGTACGGTGTGCTGAATCAGAACTTCCGGCGCGAGTACAAGCGCATTGTCGTGTCAGTTTGCACGGCCAGAATCTTCTTCCAGGACAGTTCCAATGACGCGGTGGAGCGCCTCAAAAGCAAGCCGTCCCCGCTCATGACAAACAATAACCAGGTCAAAGTGGACTCTGTTTGAGCAGCAATCGGGATAACTGTGACTCAGAGCAAAACAAATACCAAATATGGACCTTGTGGTTTCTTTTGTTTGAAAATGTCTGCGAAGCTGTTACCAGGTGCTATCTGACCTCAGAACAATCACAGTAAAAAAAAATAAAATAAGGGTGCATATTATTATTGTTTATCGAGCACTTGCTTTTAATTTGCAGTACCAGTAGTACCGTAATATATGATGTCTGTTTACACATACATGTATCATGCATTATATGAGTATTTTTTCAGATGTCCTGTAGATATTAAAATATATCAGACTGAGATTGCAGTGGGAGTCATGGTTAGTGTTGTACTTGGCAGTTAAACTTAGTAAATGAGCTCTAACAATGCGGCTTTGTGCGAAATTTACCAAAGGCGAACAACAATTGAGACACTCAGAAGATGAAACTTGTAAGTAGTTGCCAAAGTTCTGGAGAAAAATAATGGAGTCTGGAAACAAACTATAAAAGGCACAGGAGAAAGTCTTGGAGCAATGATCATATCAAGTCGAATTATGATGATTATGAATTATTTGTAAACTTGACAAAAGGCAAAATGTATTTGTAACTGAAGTTTTATATATACTGTAGTGTTTGTATTTGTTTTATGGTCACTTAAAAAAAGTTACAAATTTGCCAAGTACAACCAACCAAAAAATGCAACTATAATGTTTTACATTTTAAGAGGCCAATTAAACTTTTTTTTTTTTTTTTTTTACAAAATGTGCTGAGAGAGAAGTTTATAAATAAATTTATTAACCTTCTTTGTGACACTGTAACACTAACTGAGTGGAAACAATGTGGGTTGCTGCTGTTTTATTATTGTAACTATTATGAGACCTTGAAAAACTGTCCCTTTCATTAGGTGGAGTATATACTATATTTTAGTAGAAAAACCTCACTGTTTTGCCACCCTGTGGGCTCATTTATCGTATGCATGGATATCAGGAATTCTTCATATGCAAAATAAAGCTGATATTGTTGGAGGATATATATATATATAAACACTGTGTTCCGTTTATTCGACTTATTTTGTACAATTCGACAAAATGTATGTTGTCATGTGGCCACACCGGCTTGTCAAAGCCTGATCCCGTCAGATCTCAGAAGCTAAGCAGGGTCAGGCCTGGTTAGTACTTGGACAGGAGACCAATGGGAATTCCAGGTGCCACAGTGGGGCGCCAGTTACAAAAACTGTCATTGCGTTCTTAGGCAAGACACTTCACCCACATTGCCTAGTATGAAAGTGGTGTGTGCGTGAGTGACGGTAGTGGTCGAAGGGGCTGATGGCGCAGATTGGCAGCCTTGCTTCCGTCAGTCTGCCCCAGGGCAGCTGTGGCTACAACAGTAGTTTGCCACCACTGGGTCTGGAGTGAATGAATAATGCTCTGTAAAGCGTCTTTGAGTGTCCTGAAAAGCGCTATATAAAACTGATGCATTATAAAAAACATACAGCAGACAAATTAGAATTAAAAACAATGTTCTAACAATTCTCAGCGAGGACAAGCCAGTTAGCACAATCAGTTTATTTATACATACATAATATACAAACCCTCTGGATAGCTCTTTCATAGATGTATGTTCTTCTAGCTAATGGCTACATCATTTAGCTTGCTTACATTTAATGGGCCAAGATACCTGGACAATCAATTTTTATTAATTGAGCGAGCACTCAGACATTAGCGCTCCTTTCTCATTGGCAAACCTAACCAGCATGAGGTCAAACTGTTAGTTTAGATTGTAAGGTGCTGTGTGCTCTTTTAGACTCTTTTAGTCCAGGAAGGATCGATTTATGAAAGTTCTCTTTGAAAAGTTATATCGTTATCACAGTACAATACACAGATCCTAAATATAGTATCTTTATCTCTTGTCTTGCAGCCCTAATTTACACCTAAAAGAGTTGTGAAAAGCATTTATATACTTATAGCAGTGAATAATTAGGATGCTTGGAATATATAGTATAGTAAGTGAGGAACAACTTTGGATCACTGTAAACTTTAAAATGGACTAGTTCTTCATTATTTCATGTTTAAGACAATAAAAATCCCCTAGAGCATCTCAAAATATACAACACTGAACACACCATTTCAAAAAGGTATTTGATTTCTGACATCCTAATACCACTGTTGCATAAAATTCTAAGACGCCATCCTGAAGATCTGCATCTGACCTCCTTTTCCTCTTGTTCTGGACATGTGGCGGCCGGAGCATGGCACAGATCTGTGTTGTATGGTACAGCTGCTGCAGGGACGAGACAAAGACAGCGTGTATCTGAGGCATGAATGGTCCCGCTCGCCACAGGAAATCCACTGGGCTTACATAACGCCTGTCGACCAGCCCTCGTCCTTAACGCTGACCCACTCCACAGAGGTTTAATCTCATGCGGAGCTGAATGGAACAGGCGACCAGCAAATGAAAGGAAAAAAACTGATTTACGCTGTGGTTATCTGAGGGTGAGATTTTTTATGTGTTGTTCAATTCGTGCTGTTTTATCTTCAAGCTAAATTTTCTACAAATCAGGTAAGCAAACAAAATGATACACAGAAACTAAGTGGTACTAAAACTAATAACAACACTACTGTCTGTGCTGCATCTAGGGCACTTACTGCTATCTGTATTAGAGGTGTGTCAGAACAAGTACACCCCTGGACCACTATGGAACATACCTGAACAACTGAAGGATGACACACACCGCAACACATGCTAATATAAAAGAACATTCAATTTAATATTGAAATTCACATTCTATTGTCTATTGTCTTTTTTATTATTATTATCATGGTATGGGTATGGGTATTGAGCATCGAGTTTCAAAATCAAGTAAAAAAAAATATCAGGGCGCCAATCAATACTGAAGAAAATCATGAATAATTAATAATAAATATTTTAGAAAAGTCTTGATCTCTCAAAACAATTAAACTGCATGGTTCAAGTTTCAAGTACAGAGTCTATTCTGTCACAATCAGGTTTTAAATGTTTGTATTGTATCAGTACTCTACGCATCACTCATCAGTATGTTCAGCTAATATTTTTAAAATCTAGATCTAATAAACAAAAAAATTTTAATAGCAATTTGACCACATCCACAATGTCCAATTTCAAACATCTCGTGGTTGTCTGTCAGTACTCTTCAGAATTAGCCGGGATGGGAGACATCTCCAACTGCAGACATTCATATCTCTCAGGGCTCAGTGCGTTAAGTGAGCCCAAATGGAAAGCCAGACTGAAGCTGAAAGTTCAAAAAATGTATTGGACTAAAGTGTGTGAACAGGCCGAGTGTGGCAAGTGCAAATTTAGCGAGTGGCAGGGCTGGAAACTGTGACCGTTAGCAGGCAAATCATTCCAACAGCAGGCCCCAAGTCAAGACAAAAGTGCAAAAACTGTTCTGGAAAAGTCCAAAAGAAATTAGATGAAACGAAAAACTTATAATGTGAGTACAATATATATTTTAGGGATGGCCAATCTCCAGTGAGCTACCTTTACAAAAAAAATTTAGCAAGAAATTGAGTAAATTGAGTAAATATAAGAGCCACAGTGAGCTTTAGATTGGGTACAGTCAAATGTGTATAAAACAGAAACCATTATCTATGTATTAGTTTATAAAGTTAGGCATCAACATGATACACATCCCTTAGTGAGCTACTTTGAAGGGGGTAGAGACCTACTAGTAGCCACCGAGCTACAGGTTGGAGACAGCTGATATATTTACATGCACAACAAAAATATGACCATTATGTGATTTTCTGGAGTAGTCAGATTAGGAAAAACTGCATGTTTGTATTTCTTTCTGATCTTTTATACCTGTACAGTGAAGAATATATAGCAAAGATTCAATACCTAGTACCTGATCTTTTTCAGTGTATTTGAGCAAAATGTTTCTTGCCCCATTACAGATAATGTATATTGTAGAAGCAGTTCCTGTGGTCAAAAGTTAGCTGAGTGCTGTCTGCATCTAAATGGACTCTATTCACGTTTATGTCAGAAACCCAGAAGATGTTTGGAAACATGTGGATGACTACCTCCTTTGGGCTCTTCTCTTATTTTCGGCAGATCAGCAGTTACAACCAGCTGCCTGTAAGTGACACTGAAGCTGCGATTCGAATCATGTCCCACTTGGAAAGCTTTGGCAGGTTGTGAAGACCGTTGCTGCTGAATCCACGATTTTATCACATGCCCAGTGTCACTACACTGGAAGTCGACGTCCTCTTTTTTCCAAATGTCTTCTGCTAAGTGTGAATAGCCTATATCAGTGGTTCTTAACCTGGGTTCGATCAAACCCCAGGGGTTCGGTGAGTCAATCTCAGGGGTTTGGTAGGGGTCAAGACACACATCTAACTCATATGATTGGTGATGACACGCCCAGTTTGGCCGTTATTGGCTGCAGGAAATTCTTGTGACTGTCGTGATGGTGTCGTGTAATTTCTTTCTTAATATTTTCCCTTCATACTAACAATGTCAAGCAAAAAAAGAAAGTTGTCGGACGAATATGTGCAATATGGATTCACATGTGTGCACCAATAAAATATTAAGAAAGAAATTACACAACACCATCACAACAGTCACAAGAATTTCCTGCAGCCAATAACGGCTATACCTACATTTTGAATTTGAAAAAGCACACAGCCACACAGCACGGTGGCTGAGTGGCAACACTCAGGCCTCACAGCAAGAAGGTTGCGGGTTCGATCCCGGGTCGCCCGGGCCTTTCTGTGTGGAGTTTGCATGTTCTCCCTGTGTCTGGATGGGTTTCCTCCAGGCACTCCAGTTTCCCCCATCAACTCAAAACATGCAGGACCCCTATGAACTAACATCAAGGACCATGACGTCCACCTTCCTGTGAGCTCACCACCTGCAGAGGGGTTCATAGGGGGGGGTCAGGTGCTATGAGAATTGGGCAGCAAACTGCCCCTGCGACCCAGCTGGATTAAGCGGGAGAAGATGGATGGATGGACATTTTATTTTTCCAATGAAGAAGGGTTCTGTGAATGCACATATGAAACTAGTGGGGTTCAGTACCTCCAACAAGGTTAAGAACCACTGGGCCTATATGAAGCATTTTATTGTCTGAAATCTGAGTTGACAAACTAATTGCTGTTATCTTTGCTTCACAGTGACAACAAAACTCCACTCTGGTCTCTGTAAGTTGTTTAAAAAAAATGCTTAAAATTAAAATGATTGCAGTGAATAATTCATCACTTACCGTATGCATTCAATGCATACGGTAAGTGATGCATAAGGCAACATTTGTTTTTCACATTTTTTAAGACAATAAAATCAACTGCAGCATC
Source organism: Odontamblyopus rebecca (assembly GCA_030686955.1). Taxonomy (NCBI): domain Eukaryota; kingdom Metazoa; phylum Chordata; class Actinopteri; order Gobiiformes; family Gobiidae; genus Odontamblyopus; species Odontamblyopus rebecca. Next base: position 15,347,692 of record CM060658.1, on the reverse strand, counting down.
TTTAAGAACAAAAAATATATACAACATACAAAACAACATATTATTTCAAATGGTATTTGAACTTTGACTCCCAGATATCATTGTTACTCTAAAGTCTGTAAAATGATTTTTCCCACATTTCATTTCATTCATTGAATCAGGTACAGTGTCTTCAGAGAAAACTTGCTTTAGTCATTTGTTCGCAGTTATAATCTGAACGTTCCAGTCATGTTGACTGACCCTTTCATAGGAATACCAGGGTAAATAAATTAGAAAAGGAGAAGGCCAAAATTCAACTTTTCATTGAACTCTTTTCATAGAGCTATGACCTTCCAATAGTACATTTCATCTACAGTTCTAAGTAAAGTACATGTTTTTTAATGTCCAGTGCCCACAAACAGCAAGTCAATGGTCATATGACTTCTTGATCTGAAATTGCATGTGCCAATGCAGTCAATAGTCAATATATTTAAAAAAAATAAAATAAAAAAAGAGTGGGTAAATCTTTGTGAAGTTATTGTTTTCATCATTTTATGTGTTATTTTTTGATAAGTCTATTCTACTGGTCAGCTGCATGTCTGTGAGAAAAAGGACTTCCCCTTGGTGGATAAAAGTGATTCTGATCCAGATCTGAATTTAAAAGGAAATGAAGAAGCTGTGTCCAAAAAAGATTTCGTTGGTCATTTAGCTGGTCATTTGAATGAAGTTCTTAGATATTAGGACTAGTGTGGTCAGAAAGCGCTGCTGGCAGAAGATCTGGACATGTGTTCGAAGCTGCTCCTCCTCACATTTCTACCCAGGAGCACTGAAGATAGTTTATAATATATCCAAAATATAATAATAAATTAATTATAACATTCAATCTCTGACTTTTTTAAGAAACAAATGAGACTTCTGATTGCTTGGCCATTTGCATAAACAACCATCTCTCTCCATCTCTCTTTCCCTCTCCCGCAGTGCTTAGAGAACACCATGGGGCATTTGAGCTGATAAAAATGCAGTGAATACCTTCAAATTTCACTAAAAGGCCCACACTATTTGGGCACAAACCTTGACTCACATCTCGGTTCATTATACAGTTTTATGAGTGTGCTCGGAGCACCACAGATAAGAGGTCAGTACTCATGCAGTGATTTAGACCCGAAGAGGACCATTTCACACACGAGTGGAGCAAGACAGCCACTTTATTTTTTATGAGAGTCGTGTGTAGGAATATAATATACAGGGCCTAACAGCTCTTTTCACAGTTGCTAAAAATACATTGGGGCTGTTAAGATAAATAATCGCTAGCTCCATAGAGTTGCATGTAGATTAAAGGTGCATTGTGTGACTTTTCTGGTGGAGGGTCCGTCATGCTTTCCTCCATGGAGATGTTATTGCTTTGTCTGGAATGTTTCTTTTCTTTTTTCACACATAAGTTCAGGCTTTACAGAGGGTTTGAATGCTGAATGGCTGCCTTTTCAATATGCAGGTGCCGTTTATTTGTCTCGACAATTGTCTCAGCAGCATTTGCATGACAAAATTGTGATGTTGTAAAATGTACTACTGACAATGCATTATATCTCTAACCACAAAGCCACAAAGAACTGAGCTGTTTGTTTCATTGTGTTACCAGGAGTGCAAAGTAAGGCTGAGGCAACTGTAGCTTTTGAGAGATTCTGAAGTGTGTGATTTGGGTTGAGTTTGAATTCTGAACTGTAGGTCTGTCATGATAACATGATATATTGTGAAAGAGGAATGTTACTGAGACTACTTTATGCCACACTGACACACTGCAAAAACTCAAATTTAGCCAAATCGTGATTACATGAAGTAAGAAAGTTTTATCATGATTTGAGTATAATAAAGAGAAAAGATAATGCCAGTCAACTATTAACCCAGTGAAACCATAAATAGCCAGTATCATTCAAAAGGTCTGACCTACAACAAATAAATAACAGAGTGAATCAGCAATTGATCCTGAAAGTGACAAAAAGACAAAGCAAAGCAGGAAAACCTAAAATCCGCCAAATCAGACCACTGTAAAAGAAATAACCACATTATGGATTGGGCCCGGGAAACATAGAAAACATCAAGTTCAAACACTGGATCAGGAAGGCCAGTGAAACAGGACACGAGGCACAGACAGCATTAACCGCGATGACAGAGCGTTCCTCCTTTCACACAACTGGGACACCCTCCTCCAGAGAAGATCGAGCGACAGGAGACGTGGTCGGTCTGAGTAACCTGCCAGGTCCCATCAGGCTGACCACGCCTACAGGAAGTAACTACAGCTGATATACGACACGTCACCACCAACACCGTTGGTCTGCTTCGTCTTTAAAAAAGACAATGCAGACCAACTCAAGAAGTTGAGAGAAATTTCAAACTCACTATATCACGATGCAAAAGTAACTTGTACTGTCTGAATAAAAACACATCCGTTCACTGTTTTTACATAGCTGTCGAACAATAAAAATCTGTTCTTTGTCTGCATGCCAGTTAAACTGGGAGCAGTGACAGGAGCAGCGACAGAAGCAGCGACAGGAGCAGCGACAGGAGCAGCGACAGGAGCAGCGACAGGAGCAGCGACAGGAGCAGCGACAGGAGCAGTAGCAGGTGCACAGGCAAAGTCCAGAGGTCTCGTCTCTCTTCATTATGATTACTCACAGATCCAGAGCCAGCGCTGCACTGCCAAACCCACAGCCGCCATATGCTCCTAAATGAAGGCATAGTTAAGTGCACTGTAATAGAATGTACTAGAGTGTCCATACATCTAAACTATGGACACTTACTTTTTAAGTGCTCAGCATTTATTCCTGTAATGGATCTACAGGCGCTATGTTGTCACTTAAAGGGCCCTATTTTCTGAACTCTGTTTTAATGTTGTTTGTTTTTAAAGCTTTGAATGGACTGGCCCCGGATTACATCTCAGACCTCATCCAAATCTACACTCCGGCACGCGCTCTGAGGTCTGAGGGCCAGCTCCAGCTCGTGGTGCCTAGGACCAGACTTAAATCCAGAGGGGACAGAGCTTTTTCTGTGGTTGGTCCTAAACTATGGAACGCCCTGCCCCCCCATGTCCGAGCAGCTCCCACAGTGGAGTGTTTTAAGTCTTGTTTTAAGACCTACTTTTATTCTCTGGCTTTTAACACCGCGTGAGTTGTGTGGTCCTCTGTGTCTTTTATTGTATTCTAGGTTTTTTTTATTATTTTATTGTTCTTAGAGTATTTATTTTTTATTAATTTTATTTTTTTTTGTGTGTTTTTATCTTTTATTGTTTTTTTTATTTTATGGTATATGTATTTGTATGCACACTGGTAGGGCATTTTGATTACTTGTTTATTTTAAACAGTTTCTGTGGTTATTTGTTTATTTTAAATGACGGTTTTGTGCAGCACTTTGGAAACGCTTTCAGTTTATGAAATGTGCTATATAAATAAAGTGGATTGGATTGGAATGTTGTTTCCTCATCAAAAACATGCCTGAAGTTGTTTTCATGCACACATAACTCCACACACCTTCACTAGATATATTTGGATGATTTCTTCCTGGAATTTCCAATCTCCACTGAACAAAAGGTAAAAGGTAACTTGAAAAATACCACTACATGATATCACAAGGTGGAACAGAGCATTTTGAGCTTTGGCGATGTAGACAGAAAAATAATAAAGGGTTTCTTAAATGTGTGAATGAAACAAAACACAACTTCAGGCATGTTTTTGAGTAGGTAACAATAACATGTTTTAAAGCTCACAAGAGTCACTTTAGCATAATTTGTATTTTTTCTGGACAAACGCTTTTCAAATTGACCTGACACCAGATGCTGGGAATTGTTTGTTTTTAATTACATTAGCATATTAGAGAAGACTTGCTTTTGTGTGTTTGTTTCTAGAGCAAGAAAATGTCCCTTTTCCCTTTTCTAATACTCTATAAGTTTTGTCACCTAGTGCCAGTGAAAGGGTCTGTACCAGATTTTTCCCATGTAACAGCATAATCTGTCTTCCTGCAGTTCAGTTTATTGTATAAGCAGGTCTTGAGGTCAAAATAAGTCAGCTGTGTACCATCTGCGGTTTATTGTCCAATAATCAGGAAGTGCACTGTTAGCTTGCTAGTTGTTGTAACCTTTACCATGGCAGTAAAAATTCATTCTGGTTTCTCAAAGCTGTGAGAAAGCACTTAAAAGCACATAAAAATGAGCATGCTGTGAACTGAAAAGGTTAAAGGTGTATTGTGTAGCTTTTCTGGTGGAGGGTCCGCTAAATGCTTGTCTCCACTGGGATGTTATTGCTTCATCTGGAATGTTGTCACAATATGGTTTTAAACCTTTCTGTCTTCATGAAAACCAAATCAGACCAAGTTACAGGTCAGATCTGTGGAGAGGTGACCCCGCTCACAGTTAATGTCATACTGTGGAACATTACAGACAGAGCAATGACATATTAACAGAAACAAGCAGGTGATGGACCCCAAACCACAAAGTTACAGAGTGCAGAATAACTTTGGACCATTGCAAACTAAAATTAAACAGATCAGTTTCAACTAATTTAATTCAACTAACTAAACACACTACAAAAAAAGTTCAAAAATATATAGATCCGTTTAGGGCAGAAGTGATAAAAGCTGAGTGCGCATTTTGACAACGGAAGTGGCATTGACATTACAAGGTAGAACAGTGTTTTCTGTTTGAGAGGAGAACTGAGCCTCAGCAGGGTCTGCGTGTCACACATATGTTAACAACAAGGAGGAAACGTTATAGCAGATCAGAAAATAGCGTAAAATTGCCCCTTTAAATGGAGGCAGATGATATGAAAATGTTAAAGGCAGGTGTTAAAAAAGAAAGTAGAATCACAGCTGAACTTGGGTTGCCAGTGCATTTAACCTTCAGATAACAGATAAGTTTTTCTCATTCTCAGTATTTAAGTAGTGAAGATTCAGATCAGAGAGTCATTTTAGGTTAAACCAACTGGAGTTAAACATTGGCCACGATGTTCACTGTTTTTGTAAATAAGAATAAATGGCCATTGTTACTAATAAGAGCAATATTTGATTTGAACATGTTATATAAAAGCAAGTCAGTATTGCAGATGCAATCCAGATGTTGACCTTGGTTCATGGTACATTTAGTTTCTGATTTTCCCATCCATAACTAATCTCTCAACTAAACTTTTAAACATTTCAAACAGTTATGTAAACAGAAAAAAAAGGATAGCATAATATTAGCTTTGAAGCAGTGCTGGTGTGGAGAGCAGATCTTCACCTGGGGCCCATTTGTGAGCGTGATGACTGCGCTTCTCCACCTCTCACAGTGTGGAAGAACTGGACACGCATGAAAGTAAATGCAAGCTTTGAGGAGACTTATTTGGATAGCTTCAGTCCCAAATGCAGTCCATCCCCAGCTCTGGCTCCCCATCACACAGAGTAATTAAAATCAGCACTGTTAGGTACTGCACAGCAGTGCCATTTTGGGACAGGCATTGTGTGTCCTCAGAGGAGCTCAAGTGGTGTGTTTAAGAGTTTGATTTGGGGCCATACACATTCAAATGTTAAAGGGCCTATATTATGCTATTTTATGAGCTATGTTACAATGTGGTTATGTGATCAAAAAATACCTGGAGATGTGTTTTGTTTTATTCTCACATGAAAACTCCATTTTAAACTCCATACACCTTCACTGGAATTGTCCATCTCTGCTGAAAACAGTTAAAAGGTTCCTGTTAACAAAAAACTACCACTCCATGACATCACAAGGTAGAACAAAGCACTTTGAGCTTTGGAGTTGAAAACAGACTAATAATAAAGGATTACTCAAACATGTGAATGAAACAAAACACAGCTCTGTGTATGTTTTTGATGAGGTAACAATATTATAACATGGCCTAAAACTAACAGGAGTCAATTTTGCGTAATACAGAGTTTTTAAACTGTGAAGGGTGCGTTTTGTGTATCGTGATTTTATTAAGCAGAATAGTTTAGACTTTTCATTTTAACTGTGTTATAGTGAGTGATTGACTGTTTTTGTAGCCTAATCTTTTATTCTCCTGTATTCTAGATGCCATTGCTGCAACTCTGTTTTCTTTACACACCTACTGCTCTGTACTTCTTTCTTGAGTTTAATTTTCTCTATTGGTGACACATTTAGCACAAATTCTATAAAAAAATAATAATAAATCATGCCGGTCTTGCTGACATGATCATGAGCTATCCAAGGTGACACTTTCTTGTGATCAGGTTTAGGGCCACTTACCATAAAGCATGTCTATAAGCACATGTCACAACTTAGAGAGAGAAGTTTTATCATCACTGTAATGCTAACAATAACTAATATGCTAACAGTGCACTGGCTCTACTTCCTATTTTGCAGCCCATAAAGATGCTTTATAATTAGATGCAGACAGCACACAGTGGTCTCTTTAAAAAGGTTTTACAACAGATCTGTGCTGGGCAGTAACAGATTTGACTTAATTACATAAAAACATTGTGTAAAGCCTCTTTAAGCAGACGCCGACCAACTTTTTTCTTTTCTTAAACTTATTTTCATTTATTTTTGCAGGTGCTCTGTTTGCCGGGATCTAGAAAGTACATTTATTTAACACTTTGTGTAGATGTGAGTCGGCCCATTTTCAGATGGGATGATGAGATGATGTGATTGACACGTGGATTAACAAATTGAATAAATGCATGGCCCTTCCTTATCAGAAAACAATAAAGGAGAAAGGGGCAGAAAAACATGCCAGATTAATGGGAATATCTTATATCCATGTGTAAAAAATAGAGATATTCTGGATTTGACAGTCAAGCACCATGTACCTTTTCCGGAATGTTGTCATGCAGCCACTTGATCCCCCCACTGAGATACTATTTGTTTTCCTGGAATGTTCACAGTACAAATGTTTTTACTTCTAAAAATATACTTTAAAAATGCATTCTTCCTGTATGTGGACTCGCATCTTCACACGTACTTGGAATGGCAGCATTTCCATAGTGATAAGTCATTTTAATGCCTTGCTCTGAATATTCCAGGCAAAGCAATATCATGTCACTGTATACTACAAAAAATATAATTATAATATAAAACATCTTGTTACACCTGTATAATATTATGATTTTTTTTTTATTAAATTGTTTATGAATTTACTTTTACTTGTATGTGGCTATTGTGTATTGTGTATTCTAAAGTTGCTTCTGTTGAGCCTCATTGTACATTCATGCATCGTACTGTCTGCGCATGACAAAATCAAGAATATTGTCCAGTGGTCAGTCTGACACAACAGTATCCCCTAACAGGGCTTTAACAGGGCTGCCTATATTAGATGTACTGAATTACAACGACACTGGTGCATTTTGAATATTACACTGTATTAGAAGTCATTAAACCCAATAACTTGTGCAGTGTTTTTATTGTGTGGCACAATTTGTCGTTCATAAGATTTGGTACCAAAACAATATGAGATTCTTGGATATTAAACCAGTCTGAAATTGAAATAATGTTGATGTGAGCAAGGAGGAGTAAGATATCAAACTGGGAAACTAACTGTGAAATCATATGCTGGGATCATCTTTTTTGTATTAATAAGAATATGTGTTTGCCTGGATCATTTCATCAGTGCATGGGGGGGTGCACAGGCCTATGATGACTCACTGTGGGGTAATTATATTTTAGCTTGTGGGCTGCTCTCTCAATGCTTTATCTCTCTTATATACTGTGAGGCTTATTCAGCTGCAGATCTTGAAGTAGTAAAGCACATAAGCACATGTTCATAATATGGTGGATAAGAACAGTATTTAATTCGAAATAAATTGTATTTCTCAGTATCAAATATGAATATATAATTTAAATCCTTTGTACGGCAAAGCAGGGGATAAGACAGTTCACTCACATTGTCCACAGTAGTCATGGTAACTGTCAATAGTGACGGACATCTTGTGTAAAAATCTGCCATATTAGTGTATCACTAGTTTGCGGTGACGAACCCTGGTAAAAAGGGGCCAAGTGAGCATTATTCCAATTCCACACTTCTATACTAATGCATAGTCCACCTCTCCTTTACAGAAAGTTCATGCTGTGTCTTAAAATCGGAAGGATAAGCCAAAATAAGCCCTCTGTAAATGTCCCCACTTCAGCATGTTAATTAATCTGACCTCATGTTGTAACAGTAACTAGCGCACACACTGGGGACACACAGGGAGAGAGTGATGTCCTAATAGAGTGAGGTTAAATGTCCGCGCCCTAATTAGCGTAATACCTCTTTTACTCTGTGAGATAATGAGATTTTATTTAAAAATCTCTTTGCAGGTGATGTCCTTATCTGCCAGGAAATACAAACTCATCTCCCTCACCTTATCACGGAGACTCGTCCGTGAAGCTGCACTAGGCCGACGACAGGAAATATACGTTTAATCAGTTTGTGGCATAACATGTTTTTAGTAACTGTGGCACTGGGGACAAAAACTATAAAAATATTGCATCATAACTGAAGGTTTAAGTCATGTTATGCTAATGCAAATATTTTAATAATACATTAAATAATAATGCTGACAAAGAATTGCATTAAAGGTTGAGTAACTTTTCTGGTGGAGAGTCCGCCAAATGCATTTCTCCATGGAGACGTTGCTTTGTCTGGAATGATTCATAGTATGGCATTAAACCTTTCTATCTTCATGGAGACCAAACCAGGACCAAGATACAGGTCAGATCTGTGGACAGTAAGAATGCCTGTTTTACCAGGTATTTTGAACTACAAAACCACCAGTAATTTAATAAATGTAAGGTAGAGCTGTTTAATGTCATACTGTGGAACCTTCAAGGCAGAGCAATGACATATCCAGGAAACAAGCAGGTGACGGACCCCGAACCAAAAAAATTACACAGTGCACCTTTAAAATACATAATTTATCTGGCCAATAATAACACAAATATTAAAGCTATGCAAACAATGCTATGGAGAATTCTATCCAAACGTTCTGCACAATTCACACGCAAGAAACACATTTTTTCCCCTGATATTTATAAAATTATCATTAATTACTAAAATAATAATTTCTGTGTGCACTAAATGAATTTTGACCCAGTGTACAAGATGTTTGCCAGGTAAGAGTTATGAAATTCCCTAGTATCATGTCTTTTACAACCAATTTACAACCAGGAAGTAAAAACAGAAACCTGAAAAAAAGGGCAAACTGGGGAAGAAAGTGTCAAATGTTTTGTAAAATGTTAAATATAATGATCTTAACTGTATCTTAGTCAAATGTGTAGTGCAACCTGGCAGAGGCACTTAAACTACCTCAGACGCTTCCAGTGCTCATAAAAAAACAGAATGGCTAGGTTTGAGGACAATACGTTATTTTCATTTTTTTATGTATTTTGGTCTGTACATGTCATGACACACTTTATTCACATGTTTAAAAGTGAGCAGTGAGTCTGAAGAAAAGAGGAGCTTTTGAAATCTAGATAATTTGGCTTTCTCTATAATATATTTCACTTGCATCACTTGGGAACTATCCCAAATTGGCTCTTGTGTCTGGGAAACGGTGCCCACACGCCAGCCGTCTTCAAACAAATGCACCACACAGCACACAGCAAATGAGGCAATCGGTTTGGAAATGTGATCAATTATATTTTTTGGATAGGAGGCGCTAGTACCACTCAATTAACTAAATACAGAGATGCACTTTTTAAAAATTGCACTGGATATTTTATTCGATATTTTGTGTATAATTCATGTTTAACTTTTAATTACAGTTTTTTTAATCAAAGGTTTGTACATTTATATAAAAAAACAAAACAACATGTATTTTAGATTCAGATTTTAACTTTGGAGTTGTATCATGGTGGTGTCCAAACAGTAAAAGTGCCCTGAAGATTGTATTTTATCGTATTAGTTTATTTTAACAGGGACAACACATGGGTAAAGAAAAATCTAAAACTTTCTTCACAGTAGTAGTTTAAATTATCCTGGAGAAATATATAGAAATACTGTGAGGTTTTGCAATTTGACCCCCACATACATTGTTTTATGCTTTATTTTGGACATTAGAAGTCCAGAACCCCATTCAGACCCCATTCAGGTTTGTAGTTGTTAGTTGTAATTGTGGTATTTTGATGTTTTTGTATATTTATGGAAAATTGCATTGAGGAACCATGGGTGACGTAGGCTTATGAGCTGAGGGTTCAAATAGAGCCTGGGAGAGATCACTAAATTATCCAGACATCTATACGTGACATCCGAAACTTCTTCAGGCACGTTTTAGGTGACAGAACAGCATCACAACATGGTGGAACGTTCCAAAAAGTCGATACGGCATACTACCCCCTCTTTAACATGCCCTTTAACATTTTCCAACAAAAACCGAACAACTAAACCATCAAAATACACCACATTTGAGACTAACATGAGTGAAGCAAATGAAAATAAGTAATTGCCCAGGGCTGGATGTGTGCATTTAACCACGGGCTGCATTATTCACATTGCAGCGAAGTCATATTTGATTTAATGTAAGCTGCTATTTATAACCGTGTAAAAGGCATGTAAGCACACAGGGTCGAGGGGGCATCGGGGAGAGTGCTGGTGCATGGTGCAGTAGTCCGTGGAGGGCAGACAGTGTCCATTAGAGCTGCTGTTGACATCCTAAGTTTCCTATGACCTTATAGTTCTATAGGTTCAAGGTATATACAAGACATGTTGGTAAAATGAAAATATGGCGGTGTGGCTGGATATAGGGTTGCAATGATTAATGGGGACAACTCTGACTAGCGGGTATTAAATTACCTTTAAACAAAAACACTGGTATTATTAAATCAAAATGTCAAAAAAGAATAGAGTCACACTTTTATAAAGCTTTTCACCTTCAACTGCACTCTTCAACTGCGCTTTACATCAAAGAACCACTCACCCATTCACACACACCAGTGCACACAGACATAGAGCATGAAAACCTCCACCTATTCCCTCGATCTCATCCAGTCCACCCTCGTCAAACCCTGCCTGCCAGCTCTCTCCCCACTCATCATCTTCATCATCAACTCCTCTTTTGCCCCCATTCTTAAAACGCCTGGACTTGACCCTAACATCGCAAAGAACTATAAACCCATCTCCAACCTCCCATTTCTCTCCAAACTCATAAAGCGTTGTCTCCACTCAACTTAAATCCTACCTCGGAAGCAGTAACCCATTTGAATGCTTCCAGTCCAGTTTCCAGTCCCACCAGAGCACTGAGACAGCCCCCCACCGAGTCACCAATGGCCTCCTGCTCTCCTCCGACTCCGGCAACCTCAACATCCTCATCCTCCCGGACCTCACCGCCACTTTTGACACCATCGACCATTCCATCCTCCTCTACCGGCTTCAGACCACCTTCAACATCACCGACACAGCATACACATAATCAAACTTGTAATATATGGTTGTGAAAGTGGTTATCAATTGTTTAAAATACCACACTACTAGTACAACATGTGAGCATAGGTAATAGGTAATTACATATAACTTTAAATTGCTGAACTTTGTACAACATCAACACTACAACACATGGTTTACCTTGTCCCCATTCACTACTCCATCTCCAGCTGCGAATCCATCACAAAATATAGAATGGTCTATTTTGTTTTAAACATTTTCCCCAAAACCACACAGAGGAGTGAATCTTCTTCATTCTTTGTCAACAAAACCATTGTATTCCACAACACAATGTGGCACCTCAAACTGCAGCAAGTCCTCAAGTAGAAAATACAGGTGGTTTTACAATGTGGACATCACAAGCAGAGATGTCTGCTCCATTAGAACAGTGCTCTATGTTTGTTGGTGATTGTTTTGGTAATGGTGGTGCCCAGACAGAAGCACAGTTAACATGTGGCTTGTGACCAAGCACAAAGGCTCCCAGAAAGTACGAGATCTATTTTGAATGTTTACTTTATTAAAAAAGTGAAAAACTGAACTAGTTCATTTTACACGGTTTGCAGTTTTGAGCATCCTAAGGGTTCACTGTGATGAATTCATAAGCACTTTTCACAACTTTCAGAGGCCACAGCAGTTTGTTTTCTTTCTTTATACTAAGATGCAGACAGTACACAGGAAACTTAGACCTCAAAATCTGCTTATTGAGTATATTTGTACTGGGGCAAGACTAATTTTGCTCAAATACTTACTTACATCATATGTTATCGCTTTGCCTGGAATGTTCCACAGTAGGGCATTAAACGTATACATGAATGGAAACCAGCAGGTGATGCCAGGCCAAGTTGCCCAGATCTTGCCAGGTCTAGTTTCCCAGAATTCTTGTTTTTCATGCCATTTTTGAGCAATGAAAAGCCCTGAAATTGAATACATGACTGGTGGGCATTATATGGAGGGTCCACCACCTGCTTATCTACACGGGCATGTAACTGAATATTCTCTGCAGTATGGAAACACATCTACCTCAATGAAGAGACAGGGGACAATGCAGGCACAGGCAAAGTACTGTTAAATGTTCTGTACAAGATGTTTTTTCCCCAATTCCTGAGGTGCATCTAATTAGAAATCATTGTATTGTCCATTAATCAGGAAGTGCACATTAGCATGCTAGTTAGCTTTACGGTCATGACTTTTATTTTGTTTCATTCACAAATGTTGAACACACAAATATTGCATATTTAGGCTATGCTCTATCTCAAACTGAAAACACTTGGCTCCACCTTGTGATGTCATCAATCGCTAATACTGGAAGTGCCTCACTGTGTTTATAAACTCCATACACCTTCACTAGAATTATTAGAAAATTTGCAACCCTGAAATTGCTAATCTTTGAAGCTATAGCCTCACTGAACGTTCTTCGGTGCACCAGAAGATATTGTAAACTTTCTGTGGCAATTTCAACTGAACAGCGGAGGAAGTCACCCGTAACATTCAGCTCCAGTCAAATGATGCTCATCGAGGCTAGCAGTTATAGGGGCAAATTTGGAGCTGAGTTTCATATTTGCAATTACAGTTGTAAGTATCATAGCAACCAAAGAGCATATTGACGGTAACACCCCTTCCTGCCCTCACCATTGGCTTAGCAAAGAGCAGGTGCCTAGCAATGCTGTCAATCAAACCCGTCACTAACGCTAGCAGGAGGAACATCAGGGAAAGAAGGCACGTGATGTGTTATTCATAATTTATGGACAAAATAGCAAGGGTCATGTAGTGAGTTGATGTGATGGAAATTTCTTTGTCAAGCTAAAGAATGTATTGTTTGGGTTTAGATACTAGTAACGCACAAAGTGCTAAAGTATCTCTGTATTCATGGTCACAGGCAGTCGTGTGATCTGCTGTATCTGGGCTCCTTAAGACAGGACATTATGTTCAGTCCGTGTCTATCGGGGTTAAAACAGGTTGTTGCTTTATTCATTCTCATCATTTAGAATTATTGGTATACTTGAGTTCATCTAATCGATGGCCCAGTTTAACCCCGACAAATTGTCTCCTTCCGAAGGCTGTTTAGACTAAGACTATTGTATGTTTTACCTCATGTTGATGTTATGACGTTTGTCAACTGTATAAGAAGCCTGTTTTTGTTTTGCCGTTCATTCAAATTAGGGAGAGACGGACCTTGCGTGAGGGACAGATAGGTTTCTTTTTCATTTTCTCTGTAATTGTGCACAATTGCTTTAATAAATCCAGACTCTTTGATTGAAGACAACTTCTCTCCAATTTTTATTCAGATTTAAAAATCCACAACAGTTGATACAAACATTTTAAGACCAAAATGACAAACCTGACAGCAGCAGTTATGGAAAGAGGGGCCAAAGTTTTTCAACAGCAAACTGGAGTTGTTGGAGCTGGAAGTGCACCCATGCTCTCTTTTTATTTGGAACGTGGCGGCTAGCAGATTAACTATGTCTCTACAGTCTTTTGTGTCAACCAAAACTACTCCTGATGTTTTTATAAGGTAACCACATGACTAATTGCAATTTTCTGTAACTGGGACCTTCAAAATAAAAACTACAACCCCAAAGGCACTCTTATGTTCCATGAAGACGCTTTCCATCTTCAAGTCAGTCAAAAACTTTACATCAAGGGACCACTCACCCATTCAAACACACATTCATACACACAGATACAGACACTGGGGACGTGGGGGGTTAAGTGGCTTGCCCAAAGACACAATGGCAGCATTCATTTGTGGGAACGGGATTAAAACTGCTAACCTTCAGATCAGTGGACAAACACTCTGCTAACTGAGCTACTGCCAGTTATAATGTTTACCGCTAGCTACTGGAATGTGAAAGTAAACAAACATAGCCCTGCTTTGGAATACTCCTAAGCTTGCCAACCACTCTGCTATAATGACCACCACCATATTTCATCTGCTTAATTATACACCTATTGTAGTCAGAGCTTATTCCAAAAGCGTTATAAATTGATGTGAGTAATCTGGCAGAGAACAGACGCTCAGGCCACATTTAGGAGCTTATCATGGCAGCTGCCCGAGATGGTGTTACGTATACGGTCCGATTGTGCAGCATTAATAAGTGGAACATTGTGTGAGCTTTAGAGGCTGTCTTTGTGGGATAAGCTTTCGCAGGTCTGACCACTTCTGCATACAGGCCCACATGACCATATGGTCTCCACACAGCGTGATGGTCCCGTGACAGAATCCATATTTCATGTCCAAAACTATGACAGTGTTGGATATGGGGCAAATGCAAATGTATTCGAAAATTATACCAACAATCTGTACATCCCTGTTAACATTACAGTATGTTTTCTTCTCGTTTAAAGGTCCTATATTACACAAAATGTATTCTTTTGTGCTTTAGGCCATGTTATAATGTTGTGTATACCTTATCAAAAATCTCTGTGTTAAATATGTTTAAATGAAACAAAACTCAAGTATGTTTTTGATGAGGAAACATTATTACAACATAGATCAGAAAATAGCAAAATATAAGCCCTTTAAAATCTTGCCTTGGTAGTTTGTTGATTCAGTTTGAATGAGTCTTAAGTTCTACTTCTGAAGAGACAAAAAAAAATTGGAAATGCTCCTTCATATTTTTAAAGTTTGTCCATGGTCACTATTTGTTCTCAAAGCCCAAATTGCACTCACCATAACAGATCTTGGCTATTAGCAATGAAGTAGCCAATTAAGTATTTCATTTTAAACTGCTTCACTCTCCCCTGTTGCCAGCAGAGGGCACAGACACTAATCATTCTGCTCACAGCGCAACTCCTCTGGTCATCTGGTTGTCTCCATGGAGATGTTATTGCGTTGCCTACAGAATGTTACATATCTGTGGAGAGGCGACAGAATAAATGCTTTTTTTTTTGAGCAACAA
The DNA here is from genome assembly GCA_030686955.1 of Odontamblyopus rebecca. Lineage (NCBI taxonomy): Eukaryota > Metazoa > Chordata > Actinopteri > Gobiiformes > Gobiidae > Odontamblyopus > Odontamblyopus rebecca. The sequence continues at coordinate 15,332,439 of CM060658.1, read as the reverse complement.
AAACATCCATAAAGAAGAAAATAGATATGTTTAATGCCATACTGTGTACCATTCCAGGCAAAGCAATAACAGCTCCACAGGGTCCATTTACCCAATGGTAAGTGCATCTGTAAGTAAAGCAATCACAGAGTATTCAAATGCCTGAAAGCGTAAGATTGGAGGAATCTCTCAAAAAAAATAAAACATGGTTAAAAGTCTGTCTATCTAGTCCAAAGCAGCATTTATACATACAGTACAGGTGAGTAGGGATGAGCCAGTCCAGTCTTTTCAGTTTAGATACTATAGCTTTAAATATTTGCCAATACCTGATATCAACTGATACCAGACCAGTGACTGAAAACAATTTATTTTAAACAAAAATAATGCAATACTGCACAATGTACTATACAGTTGTGATTTACCTCTCAAGTAACCACAGAACAAATTTGCATAAATAAAAGTTGAATAAAACACTATGAGGCTTTCTGGCCCGACTATGACCAGTAAAGGGTCTAATTACTTTGATTTATATACTATATGACCAATCAGAATATTACCCAATATCCAATCCAGCAATGTTTTCAGTAATGGTGCCAATATCCAGTATCAGTATTGGATCTTGCATCACTACAAGAGAGATGGGAAAAGTGTCTTGCCAAAGGACATAACAAGAGAATTGGGGAAAATTAGTAAATCAGTCTTGTCAGGACAAGAATGTAACCTGGATACTTTTTCTCATGGCAGAATGTTTCTCATTAGGCATTATCACTATGGAATGTAGAATATGTGAACAGACTTGTCATATCAGCAGTTGCAAAAAGAGAATGCAACCATGGCAACGTTATTGTGATGTAAACTACCACTGATCCACTGTTTTTGATCAGGCTGCACCTAAGTCCCACATCAGCAGGCTACAAATATGCACCTCAGGAAATTAAAAAACTCTATACCTGTTTTTTCTTAAAAATGTGAAAAACAGAACAGTTCATTTTAAACATTTGCAGTGGCTGAGGTTCTTACCTTAAGCATTCCAAGCATAATTACTCCATGATGATCTTAGAACAAATGATTCTACTAAGATGAGGCCATACCAGGTTGTCAAAGTCTGATCCTGCTAAACAAGGCTGGGCCTGGATGGTACATGGATGGGAGACCACTGGGAAAATCAGGTGCCACAGTGTTGTTGTGTCCTTAGGCAAGGAACTTCACCCACATTTCCTAGTATGGTGTGTGAGTGATGGTGGTGGTGGTCAGAGGGGCTGATGGTGCGATTAGCAGCCAGGCTTTCATCAGTCTGCCCCAGGGCAGCAGTGGTTACAATAGTGGTTTGCCACAATGGAGTGTGGAGGGAATGAATAATGAAGTGTAAAGCATTTTTGAGTGTTCAGAAAAGCACAATATCAAACTGATGCATTATTGTTAATTATTATTAGATGCAGACTGTACACAGGGACATATTCTGACTTCAAGAGCTGCTTATACAGTAACTCAGTACTTGAGCAAGACATATTTTGATCAGAGACATGGGAAAAAGTGAACAGATTTACCGTAACTTAGATTGATTTGATTTAGCTGCTGTTATGTCATGAATACATCTATAATACCACTGATCATCACTTTATATTATATATTTGAACAAAATGCATTTGGGATGTTTGCACTAAAAGGCTGCATTGGTGTTTCTTCTGGTAATCTATGTGGGGCAAAAGACAACTTTTAATCTGGAAACAATAGAGAGAAGGCAGACAGTTCATATCAGATAAGATCATCTAAATGTGACAAAATGTTTGACATGCTTTCTGTTGGATCAGATGCCAAAAGGTGCACACATTTAAAGGTCACAAGTTAAAGCAACATTGCGTAACTTTCTGGAGATGGCACATCATCTGCCTGATTCCATTGAAATGGAAAGTTAAAATTATACTTTGGGACATCCCCCTTGAAGATAGACACACTGTATACAACAACAACAAGAAATATTATAGCCAAAACGGGCCTAACAAGGGTCAGGTTTGTGGTGGTGTAGCTCTGACAAATGTTTTTTCTATAATTTTCAATGCAATAAACACAATTCTATTTTTTGGCTACAGTGTTATGTATTGAGGATATTAGCAAATACCTTCTAAGAATAATACTGTATATTTGAAGGTTTTCCACTTTAACCGAGGTTGGTTTGCCAAGCTAGCCCCAGACTTTCCTCTCTACACACAGTAACTCCAGCTCTTCTGGGGGGATCCTGAGGCGTTCTCAAGCCAACAGAGAGAGACAGTCCCTCCAGCATGTCCTGGATCTTCCCCAAGGCTTTCTTCCTGTATTTCAGATAAAGTACAGTACATACTGGATTGATTTGACTTGCCACACTTCTCTACACACTTCTTCTATAATTCACATTCATCAATATGCAAGTCTTTCACTGGTGAATCTGAGCGAATTCAGATGGTTGTGATTGAGGGTTGGATTAGCCAATCAGGAAAACACACGGTGCGGTAACGTTTCACCACCCTCTGCATTAATTAAGCCATCCTCCCTCCAGTGCGGTGGATAAAACCGGAAAGAAGAGGCATGATGGATGTCTCTGGAGACAAAGATTGAGGGAGCGTGTAGAGAAGCACCCAAGGACAGCACCTGTAGGACACAGCACAGTGGGGTGCTCTTTCAGCCCAAGCCCATACACTGACACAAGCTGCTAATGAGGGTGTGAGGAGCTTTACTACACACCGGGAAGTCATCATGGGGTTAACCGGTGGCCCCGGAAGACACAATGCAAGGCTCTCCATGCTTCTTCTATGCACACCGGGATAATGACATTCAGAAAATCCAAGGTCATTGATTTTCAACCAGTGTGCCGGGGAATATTAGTGTGACTCCAGGTATTGCCAGGTGTATCTAGGTGTAAAGGGCAATGTCAGATAAGTTTATTTCCACATGCACTTTATTGAATGATTCACAGTTTTGTCCAGAATGTCCTGAGCAATTTTAAGAAACAGTTGAAGAAACAAGACAATCAACAATGCCAAATACAAAAGAACCAGGCAGGGTTATCAAAAATATCTGCACCCTGGACTTAAAAACTTTAATTTCTACAGTCATCGGCCTCTTTAGCATCTCTTAAAGGATTTCACTGCTGCCCCTTTTCTTTACCTGCACTTTGCATGTTTAACTGTATATGTGGTTGAATGTATTTCTGATTCATGCTTGTGTGAATGTGGCTGCACCAGAAGTTCCCCTTGAGGATCAAATAAATCAATCTAATCTAATGCCCTTTTTTAATTGTCTGAAGAGGTTTTAGATGTTGTCCACTCATGTTTCAGTAATTTAACAATTTCCCCAACTGTAAGATTCTGCCCAGTGCTTCAATGAGCCTACAATCCTATGTCATCCATGCCCCCACACGACAATTCTCCAAGATTATACAAGGGCATAATACAAAACTGTACATGACAACTTGACAAACCTGATGCCATGTGCAGCAATTTATTAGCTATAGATTTGTGATGATTGAGTTGTGATACATGTTTGAAGGGGGAGTGAAACGTACAAAACATGTTAATATGCTGTTTTTGGCAAAGATAGCAAAACAATAAACATAACATGGCAATCTAAATATGTTATGCGTCAAAAAAAAAAAAGTGTGGATCTTCACTTCCCATTCCATTAATTCTCTATGGGAAATATGCCAAGACTCACTAAAATAAACCAATATTTTAAAATGAGGCTGGGGAGTGTATGGATCAATGATCTCAGAGGGCCATGTTATCACGCCCCCTCTCGCCTGTGGAGGTGGTTCCTTCTGCAGACAGGGGTGGGTCCTGTGCACTTTTCAAATGCGGTGTGTCTCAGTCTAACACTCTCTGCTTTCTCCAGGTATCCGCTTTCTCTAGGTTCATATTTGGTTTGCAGCCTGACCAACGCTTTAGCAGTACACTTCTGCTCACATACATAACACTGCAGACACTACAGACCCTTATGCTCACATCCTATTATTGTCATTTTACCTTTGCTTATTATTTTACAACAAAGTTCAAGTTCAGTTGGCCTATACCTTTCCTCTGTCTCTCCCTCATTGTTGGTCACCAGCCATGAGCCAGCTTGTGGCACAGAGGAACCATCTCCACAGGCAGGCTAGGGGCCATGACAATGTTAGGTCCTCAAAGCGAATGCTATCTGAAATTAAAATTAATCAGTTTTCAGTCCGTAGGCTGCATGGTGAAATTATCTGTTGTCCTCGCCTTCATCAAATACAGCTCTAAAGTCATTCCAGAGTCGGCTGGCCAAGTGTAGGAGCTCTGCCTCGAAAATGCAGATCTCTACATATGGCACGGATGAAATGCAGGAGTTAGGAGTCTGTTTACAATACTTCTTTGCTGGCATTAACCGGCACTGATCACATATGCACTAGGTGGGCTCATTTTCAACAGGTGATGATCTTTCAGGAGGGGTGGACTAACTGAGGACATCAGTAGAACACTACACAATGTCTCTGTTCTGCACAAGCTTCAGAACAGAGCTTGTGGCGCCTCTACACAATAAAGTGTAATTACTACAGAGGCAGAACTACAAAATATGCAAAATGGTTCTTCTATAGTTGTGATATTACTTACGTGTTCAAAATGTATTTAATGGACTGTTAGATTTTGAACACAGACTGCCATCTGATTTATCTCCCATAATCCAAATCTGTATAGTAAAATAAAAGTTTCAATATTTGGCTTTTACAAAATGTAGCACGTGAATAAACCTAACCACTAGCTATCAGAACCTAAACATGGTTTCTGCAACCAAATACACAAATAGTGTTTAGGGTCACCACTTATGCTTTAAGATTTCATAATCTGTAATTTGTACATTAGTAAAAGCTGACAATGTAATACAGTGCAATATGAATCAGGATAAGAACGTGAATACAGACAATGATGATAAAAACAAGGGTTAAAGCATTTTTCACAAACATACTGTACATCTATATTTTTATCTATACTATTGATCAGTTACAGCCAACTCATCTAGTAAGGGAAATAAGAAACACCATTTACCACAATTTAACAAAAAGTACAAACAGTAACATAAGATGTCCTAAATTTGAATAAGTTAAAGAAAAATTAACAATTTTAATTATTTGAAATTAGCCAAAATTTAGAATAACTAAAGGTGTCTTCAGTGAAAATCCATAAAGACAGATATAGCTCACAGTGGCATTCCAAAGAGACAAAACCTAAGACAAAAGCTCCTATATTACCCAAAACTGACACCTGTGAGCTTTAAGTCATGTTATAATGTTACCTCCTCAAATACATACATGGAGTTGTGTTTTGTTTCTTTCACACATGGTTGAGTAAGGGTTTATCATTAGTCGGTCTACATCTCCAAACCTCAATATGCACTGTTCCACCTTGTGATGTCATTTAGCAGCAGTTTATCTTTTACCTTTAGTTCAGTAGACACAAGAAATTTCAGAGCTGATTCTATTTAGTTTGCTTCCTTTTGATACGGAGTATAATACAGTGTGTGAAAAAAGTGCAAATTGAAGATTAAGTTGACATTTCACAGAGTACCCTCATATCACCGACACTGAACAGATGCCTGGTCATAAAGTATTTTCACCTTGATTGCCATGTCAAAAATGTCATGAAACGTAATTAGCCGAGCGAGGAGCCACACTCACGTGGAATTACAATGGGTTAAAAAGCTGCAGAGACTATGATTAAAAATACTTTGGGTCATTAGGCCGTCATTGACAGTCATTATATTAGTGCTAATGCCTTATCTTTGCAACAGTTAGAGCAATAGCTTCTTGATGAAAACGTGACTTGGGTTGCAATGGCTAACCATCTGTCGCGGAATAAGGCTACATATAACATCCTCCAAAGAGCCCCAAGTTCACAGAGGCGGGTTGAGGGTCATTTATGGCGTGAAGAATTCATGAGCTAATTACCATGGAGTTCCACACACGGACATGACGTGACGTGATAGAACTTTAAATTCAAAAAGGAAGCCAAAGGTTACATTTCCCTGTGGTATTATTATGTGCTTGAAAAATGCATTTGGCCTAATAATTTATCATCTTATGCAACAGTTGCGTTTAGTGATTTTTAATGCTTGGTTAACATAATAGTCATGCAGGCCTATACAGTTATGGGTTAAAGTAGTCAAAATAAGGGAGAGTTCAAAATAGTCATTTCAAGTTGAAGTTTAAAGTAATGGCAGAGGGACATCAACGTAGCATGGAAATACAGAGAAAATATAATCATAGTTTGTCAGTGGTGGAATATTACAATTAAAAGCAGTAAAATACTGTACTTGGGTTAAAAATTGATCTGTACTTTACATAAGTACATTTTAAAGTGATTAGGATTTCATTTTACTTCAATACATTGCCTGCATCTGTACCTTCTCCACTACATTTTTGAATTGGACTTCATTTTTTTTATTAATGTCTGAGACCTGCTGAAAAGGCTGAACTTAATTTTTAACATGTTCATATTGTGGTGGCAACAAGGGGTAGATCAAATTGGAATGGTTATAATTTTTTTTATGTTGATAAGGCACACAGGCAAGTATACAGATAGTATGAGGGGGAGAGCCAGGTTCCATCATTTACGGTCTTTATTCGTGAAACAAATGCATTTAATTTAATTGCAGAGTTCTTCATAAAAGTACACAGCACAAAAAATACGGTGAGTGAAACATGAAGCAAAAACACGGAAAAACGGCGGACAAACGGCAGCGGTGTGCTCAGACACCTAAAGTAAATTGGGGGATTACAGTAGAAGCCTGCAGGACAGAAATACATACCGCAGCTGGAAGCGCCAATCCCGGGCTGGATCAAAGGGACAATTCTACAGGTTATTTGGCGGACTGGGTCCGAACAACACGGATCTTTGCGAGCTGCTGGTGATGCGGCAACGCTAAAAGCAACAGCGATTTAGGCGATGGATTTGCGCAATGCTTTATTTTACAGAAGGGCTTTGGTTAGCCTACCTGTCGCCGCTGTTTAGGGGCCACAACGGCGCACAGCGAGCCTCAATACAGCGAGGGAATAACTCTGTCCACTCGTAGAACTGAGGAAAGAAATGTGTAAGTACATGGCATGGGTGCGTGGATAGAGATGTTCCCGGCGATCATTACCTGTCACTGGAAGATGAGCGCGCACACCTCGTGCTGCGCAAATGAATGGAGCGAGGGACTGATGCAGCGCAGAGCAGCAACGGCACTAAAAGGAGAAGGGATCGTATAAATTTGGGCGTAGCGTGCATGGGAGCTTACGAATTGGGATTTACCTGAGCTGAAGGGCGAGCGACCACCAAGAGAGACCCGGAAGAGCGTGTGGGGAAAAGGGGAGCGAGGGTGAAGGGTGCGCTTAAATAGTCCACCAGCTCAGCGCCACGGAACGGCAGATAAGAGCACCTGCGGGGTAGGCCCCCAATACCGGTCTGGCCACAATATGTTTTAGCAAACTAACATATACAAATAAAAACAGCTACAAAAAAAACCAAACAAAAAAACTATCAATTAAATTCTAGTGAACAAAATTCAGCATAAATCTTTATAAACATTTCTACATTTAAAGTTTTATTAGATCTCAAAATCTGCCTGAAATATGTTTACATTTTACTCATTAAAAATTTTTATATGGGTTCTTTAACTTTACACCAGATACTTTTACTTTAGATAATACTTTACTTTAGAGTTTTTTTTTTGTTTGTTTGTTTTTTTGCTCTGGTATCTGCACTTTTAAATCGAGTACTTCTTCCACCACTGTACTTTATCTGGCACATTTAGGGTTTTACAGTGTTAAATAGCATATTATAATTTACTTTAATCAGATACTGAAAATACCAACAATGCCACCCCAAGGGAAATTATTCAAATAAGGCTCACGTTTGACTGATGGACAGAGACATGTATATTTATGTTCAGTATAATATATGAATATTAAGCAGTATAGAGCATAATATTACAATGACATGATGGGGGCGATTATGGGCAAAAGTGACTCAAGGTAAGCGCAAAGACAAATGAGCACTGACATTTGTGACATCTGAGCATCGAGAATCAGAGGCTGAGTTTGGGGTTGCCAGATCTACTCTAAATCTCATATAAACATATGTCTCCAGGGGGCGCAGCGACCTACAGAGCTGCCAAGTCCAAAGTCACCTTGTCAGTGGACTGGACTTGTTGTGTTACAGCTGTTTGTGACAAGATCACAGGAGAAGCCCCCAGCTACAAACTGCTCATTTCACACAAGCAGTAGGTTTATCCATGTCCCTAATGGTTCCATATTATAAACTTCATTTGAAAACTTTTTATTTGTTGTATTCTGGATTCATACCATCACGTGTGGCTACCCACCATCTCCAGGGTGTGCTCCTATTAATGTTCTAGCAAAAAGGTATAGGTGGTATATACAGAAATGACTGTTTGTTTGTTTTTTTGTTTTTTTTGTTGTTTTTTTTTTAAGGAAAATCAACTTTTAATGCCAGTAAGGTTCTTATGAGAATTGTATGTTGGTGCATTTTCTGTATAAAAAAAAAAAAAGTGAAAAACTCCATGTTGGTGGCTCTTTCTCTCTTCTTTTTAAGGACTCCCTTGAAAAAGAGATTAGTAATTGCAATGAGACTTTCCTGGTTAAATAAAGGTTAAATAAAAAAAATAAATAAATAAAAGCCTTATGATTTTAGATTTTTGACAGAATGACAATGACCCCAGGCATGAGGAGCTTACGAGAAAGTTTGGGGAGGAGTTAACATCTCATTCAAAATCTGCAGTGTTCAGCAGGCTTTAGAAATATGAGGAAGGGTACAAGAGGCAAGCAAGGGCGGAGAAACATTTTTGATAATGGTCCAGTGGACAAAAACTAGATCACATATACTGTGTGGACCAGTCTTATAGCAGTTTTAAAAGAACCAATTAAAAATAAAGAGATAGCCAGCTGAAGAATGAAATGGACTTTCATACATCACTTAACGTTCTTCTGTTTCTGTATAACTATATGTATGTATGTATGTGTGAATATACTGTAAAAAACCTTCAGTTATGAGCAAGTTTTGTTAGCATATTCACAACATTACTTGATAAAGCTTTGGCTAATTCTCCAACAAAAGTTTTTACCAGAAAAAGGCCCTGATAATTCTTCATCTGGTACTGCTCAGAATTCCTTGATTCCTTGCAAATGACAATGGCATTTCACATCACATTGTCACTTTTGCCAGTTGAGGGCGTTTAATCATATTACACTGACTTTTTTAGATTAACAGATTTAGCATTTTCTGTGGACTTTGAGAACAACGTCAAAGAGAGCCTTTTTTCTGTAATATAATAATGAATACATAATGTTTTTTTTATTTGTGCCCTTTTAAAGACCCGGTACAATTTGCAGTTCTCCACAATGCTTTACGAGACTGTTTAGAACCATCTGAAACATTCATACCCCCTTGTTAAAAGAAGCTTTTTGCCACTTGATGGACATGGTATATATCTATTCATGGGTTTCAGACAAACAATTCCTTCCTGAATTAAAGGACATTGTGAGGATCATTCCTCATTCAAAAGATACAATATTTGAATTGCTTATTTTCTATAATCATAACGTCAGATTTTCCTTTTGATAACATTTTACTTGGCTATGAAATACAGAAATTCACAATGAATCTGATCATTTTTATTAGACCCAAGAACTCATTGTATTATAACAGAGATCTGCATTTTAACAATATTCATTTTAGCTGACATCCTGCATTAGATATTACTGGCCTATAGAAAGTTATTATCTATAAACCAATCCCTGTAGAAGTTAACATTTATGGGCATATGTGTTTATTGATAAATGCATTCAAACCCTACAAGGAGGTTCATTCCTTGATTCTTTGTGTAGGGTTCACTTGTACAGGGCACTAATCTCACAGTGAGCAGTCCCCACATTTGCTGCACTGTCAGCAGAGGAATAGTAAATAACAGTATTCAGCAGCTGTCCATGGTTTCTAATAGGCTGTCCCAGCTCCACTTGGTGATGGATAGGTTAACTTGCCTTACTCACTCATTGGAAATGTAGGCTACGTATCATTTGCAGATGTTTGAGTAAAAAATGCAGCAGCAGTATTTCTTCACTCTTATATGCACTGACATCATTTTATGTAAAAAATGTTCCTCAACATTTCAACTGGAGTGGCAGAACTGACAAAATGTGTTTTTCTTTTTTTTGACACATTTTTGTCTGGAGCTATGGTTTTGCTCAGATTATCTTTATACTGTGAAATGGAAAGTGATCTATTAGGTAACGGTGGGGGAGATAAATGACACTTCAATTTGCCCAACACCAAATAATTTCCCTCAACACAGACTAAGAAACATGTTACTTAAGGAGAGAAAAGATCAGTTCAACTTTGTGTGATCCCAAAGCCTGTATCTGTAATAAATGTGTGTGTACATACAGAGAAAGGGAGAGAAATCTGACCTGTAATATTTGGCTGTGTCACTCCTTGTCTCCATGGAGATAGACGGGTAATGGAGATAGATAATACCACACAGTGGGACATGTCATACAAAGCAGTGATATTTTCATAGAGGGATCAGGTGATGAGCTCTCCACAAGAACAATTATATAGTGTACCTTTACAGCATCCATAGTGTAAGTAGAACTATATGTGGCCATCTGTATCTCCAGGCTGTCTTTATTGCAGTACACAGTACACAATACACAGTACAGTAATGCTGCACTGCTCAGGGGCTCCACTGCCAATGGATGAGCTTAACTTTCTTGAAGTAGTGTCTGGAGAAGCATGATACACACTATGGTATGAATGAGTGGGTAGGTGCTGTGCTCTCTCTACCCCCAAGGTTTGCATTCTGTAAAATTCCAGTTGAGCTAAAGGTACATTTTTCTTTAGCAATTTGAAGTGGCTGCCAGACACTGACCAAACATAAGCAGTTTTGTAACAATGGATTTTGTTTATACTCTGGCTTAGATGATAGAGCAATCATCTTATAACCAGGCTGAAAATTCAGATTCCACACTAGTTGATGTTGTTATGCTGTTAGGCAAACCAACTCTACTTACCTGTGAATGTGGTGAGTAGTGGATTGATTTGAAAAGCCTTCACTGCAGATTGGAAGCCATGTTTTGACAATTACTTTAAGCGGTAGCCACAGACTGCTTAAACCCCCAATTTGTAATTACATCTGGAGCATACGATATTCTCCCCTCTAAATGCTACCTACAGTTCTTTGTTCTCAGAACAAGAACACAGCACTAACCTCCCCATTTCACAAGTGCAACACCCACTCACCCCCACCCTTGCACTGTTAACACTTGGACACGGACATATGATAAGATCATATTCACATTATAGAGCCATGCACGCAGAGTAGCCGCTAGCACTAGCACACCAACATAACAAGATTAGCATAAAGAAAAATAAAGTTTGGAAAAAAAGCTGTAGAAGCATCTGACCTGCAGGTGCAGCTGGAATGGAAAGCCTCTTAAAATGTCAGTTTATCCATAATCTATTTGCTTTTGGTTTGTACTCCCATATGTCACAATGTTATATTTATATCTGTTAAGTAAATCTGGCAAAGCTGTTCTGCTATGATGTGTTCGTAGGACTTGCAAATTAAAATTTTCAAGTCCTAAATGCAAAACTATTAGGTCTTTTCCACCAGTACGGCACAGCACAGCACGACATGCTTTTTTTGCTTTTCAACTGGGGGTTGGACCTGGGAGCTGTTACGATTTTCTGTACCTGCTTCAGAGTGGTTCTAACCATGCTGAGGTGATACGACAACGTGATGTGGACAGACTGCTGTCCACTGACTGGTCAGAGGAAATGTCGTCATACGCATGACGAAGCTCGAGGATCTTTAAATAATCACCCGTCATGTGTAAAAAACACACAGACAAGACGAAAGCAAACATGTCAACAGTGGATAAACAATGGAGCAGATTTCCTCCATTGTTGTGTTTACCCCACTGACCATGGTGTGACACTAATAATGTCGCCTAAAATTGACCCCACTACTCCACTCACTTCCAGGTGGTGACAACTGCATGGAAAATCTTCACCGTGTAGTGGCATGTTGTGCTGTGCTGTGCTGTGCTGTACTGTGCTGTGCCTGCAGTGTAGTCGAAAAGCCCCATATGCTGACTTACATGGTTATCATAATTCTGCAGTCTCTCTAAATATGCAAATGGTACCTTTTGCATTTATTTCCATATTTGAATAAAAGTGTATTCAAAGTTACACACATTTCCGGCATGTAAGGTAAGGTCAAAACCTTTTCATGAATTCTGATCACTTAAATAATACCCTCCATCCACCATTAGCATTTTGTCGATACAGAGCCAAGTTATGAATCCATGCGGATTTAACTCCAAATGTGTTTTGGCAGATTGTTCAATTCAGCTGATCCCTTTGCACCTTTTCTTTGGAGCTGGACCATTTCAAGGGAAACATATGGTGCTAATGAAGCATGCTGAAGGGGACATATGCTTCTCTCTTTGCCCGCCCTCCTCCAGGTGGCTCCATGCACCGCTCTGGAGAGGAGGGACTTCCCGTGGTGAATGGAGAGTCAAAGAAGGTCAGTGCTTTGTAGGCTTTTTTCTGAAGAAGTTTTAAATTTGTATTTTATTGTCCTAAGTTATTCCTCATTTACCTTGCATTCCTAGCATCCTCATTATTCACCACAGTGGTTAGCACTCATGCCTCACAGCAAGAAGGTTTCAGGTTCATTCCCCGGATCTCCCAGGCCTTTCTGTGTGGAGTTTACATGTTTTCCCTGTGTCTGGATGGATTTCCTCCAGGCACTCCGGGTTTCCCCCATCAACCCAAAACATGCTAATGCCTTTATGGACGGTATGAAATCAAAGACCATGAGGATCAAAAGGATGACGTGGGTCCATCCTCTGCTGAGGGGTTCATAGGGGTCGGAAACGCCGAGGATTGGGCGGTGAAGTGCTGCCCCCGCAACCAAGCTGGATAAAGTGGAAGACGATGGATGAAGTTTAAAGGTTCAGGTAGTGAAGCTGTATAAAGTTTAAAAACACAATGGAGCACTTCATGACATCACAAGGTGGAACCGAGTGTTTTCTGTTTGAGAGAAGAGCTCAGCCTAAATATGCAGGGTTTGTGTGTTAAACATGTGTGAATGAAACGAAACATAACTGCAGGTAGGTTTGAGATCAGGAAACAACAATAACATAAGTCAGAAACAAGCAAGCGCAATATGGGCCCTTTAAAGGTGCACTGTGCAACTTTTCTGGTGGAGGGCCTACTACCTGCTTGTCTCCATTGAGATGTTATTGCTGAATGAATAGGGACAGCTCTCCACAGATCTGAATTGTAATGTGTGTAGTGCTGTAACCTGCTTGTCTCCCTCATGATAGATGCATCTATACTACGGAACATTCTAGACAAATAATAACATTTCCATGGAGACAAGCTGGTGGGGGACCCTCCAATAGAAATGTGCACCTTTAAGATTATAATTCATTCTTTAGGAAAGGCATTACAGGATTACTCAAAAGTGCACAAATCATTTTAAACATCATATACAACCATGTATTTGCACCAATACCAAGTACCACAGATATTCCTCTCTAACAGTAGAGCGTGAGGCTGGTTGTCTTGCTGCATGGATGGTTGGCATATTCTCTGTGGGATGAGGGGACATTTATGTGATGTCAGTACACATTAACCTCTGGGAAAAGTAAATGGTAAAACAAACAGGGACACATGCGCCCGGACCTCAGCATCTCCTCAGGAAGGACTGGACCTCACGCAGCACAGATACAAATAGAAACAGATAACAACATGGGGTCTTCAACCAAAAATATGACTAATCTGGACAGATGCAGATACAATGTTAATGGATTTGTATTTTGGATTTCCTTTTAAAAAATAGTAAATCCCCCATAAAGTTATATAGGCCCTTGCCCACAAGATAAGATTATTTTAGATCTAAGATTATGACATCATCAAATTCTATAACGTGAATGCAACCTATTGTCTTGGTGCATTCAGTGGTATTGAATCAAAAGTAAAAAAGCTGTTTATTTTTTATTTCTTTGAGTATTTGTTTGATTTGATTAGATCATTTGTGAGGATTCTGTAGAAGATTAGGCAACAGTTAGCAGACCTTTGACATGTGCATCACAACATCAAACTATGAAACATAGCTGACATGTGCCTGAGCAGGAACTGAGTGTGACTTGTTTGTTTCACTGGGACTGATTAACTTGGAGCGCATATCCATCATTAGACCATCACATCTCTGATAAGCAAAAACGCCACAATCCAATAGAGTTTTAATTTGCTTATGCAAATTTTGGTTAAGATGCTGCCGTACAGAACAGGGTTGCGTTTGGAGACATTCTCCAGCATTGACTCAATAAGAGGTTTGGACCACTAGAACTTTGAGGTGAGACAAGATGCTAATGCGAAATAAGTCCACCTAATACTACCAAAGGTGCACTACATTTTTGAGGTGATGTGGCCTGCTACTTGTTTGTCTTCATTTATTTTACTTTAGTTTTCAGTGGGACCGTGTACATTAATAAAGATTATAACAACATAATTAGCCAGAAGACTAGTTTTCATCGACATTCCCCCTGCCACATGGTAACAAGCTTCCTAAAAGTTAAAAAGTTTGTGTAAAAGGCAACATTTTAAAATGCATCATCCATAGAGATGTTTTCACTTACATGGGATATTCCTCACTTAAATAATCTATCTTCCAATTATTCTATTCAATAGAACATGTGTTCCTGAATAAAGTAGGTAGGGTTGCACAAATATGCCCTGTAATTTAGCCTGACGTCACTTGCTTGACTCCCTTGGAAATAAGTTTTATGTGACACAGAGGAACATTCCAGGCATCTCCATAGCATCCCAACACCAGAAAACGTTACACTGTGCACCTTAGTGTGCCTAGGTCATCCTAGGGTGGTCCCGGACAGATTGACAGAAAGCTGATGAGTAAGATGCCAAAAATCTGAAAAGAAAAAAACAAAAGCCAAAACAGGTCAAGAAATGAATGAATGAATGAATGTGCACTTTAACAATGTGTTACCACTATTTTACTCATAGCATAAAAACAGGGGGCTTGTCTTGTAAACGTTGACAAACATAAAAAGTGATCTTAGCTAAAAAGATTGAAGCTGATAAAACAGCTCATACCATGGCAGAATAAAGTCACTCTTCTTGTGGACAGGATCCCTACGATTTCAAACTTTTCTTGTCAAAGTGAGTGGGTGCCGTGCTTCACTCAAGGTGAGTCTTTTATCTAATTCTAATTATTATTGAACACTGTGACAGATCAGCAGCCTCGCTTTATGGCTCAATTAGGCGCATTGTCTGCTTCACGTTGAGTGGGCTTGAACTCCTGACCCTGTTTTGCACATTAGTGTTTTAAACTCAACTCATTTTCCCTCAATTGTCAGCCTGTTACGCCCTCCAGAATTATTTGGGTGCTTTTTTTTCAGTCTCTTTTCACACAGCTGACCTCCCCTTGCTTTCTCCCACTCAAACGAAACACGGCTGAAGCTCTGCTCATTTGAAGACTGCACAGAGGAGCCTCCTTCATGCCTTAGCGATTTCCCCTCACAAGTGCAAATGTGCATGCTAGATTTTAGAAACTGAAATGAAATGATCCTGTAGTCTGTGTTACACCACAGGGGAAGGATTGGTGGGTTGGAGTAGCCAAAAATCGTTCTGAGATCACTTTTATGCTTCTGCTGTATATTATGGAAGACCAACAAAATAGATGGTAATAATTGGGAGGATTTGGCTAATTCTATAATTAAACTACTCTGGATTCAGACTGAACATGGCACAGCTCCAGTTGGGGGCTGCAATTATTCGTTATAATTAAAGTAATCAAAATAAAAAAAGGTGGAAACAGCATAGCAACGCTCTGATTGTATGTGTCCAACACTGGGGATGCAGTTAGACCAGGTGCAGTCTGAGCAAGGTGTGAAACTTCTCTTCCAAACTATTGCAAATACAATGGCTAGAAGTTACAACATGCCGTATGAAATGACTCTTAATACATTTTATGCTGATTCCATGCCCTGGAAAATACTCCACAGTTTCAAGTTCTTAATTTGTTTATTTTCTAATTGTTCATTGTCTGTTGCTGAGAGCGCAGGGTTTTCCAATGCATAAATACCTAAGTGATAAAAGTGTTTTCTCCAAATTTTGGCCCCTATTATTTTAAGTTATTCCTATTTGAAATACTGTTACCAAGGTGACCAAAAGGTAATTTAAAGAAAGAATGCATAATATGTGTTCTTTAAGATGAGACAAAGTTGACCAATCAACTTTTAGCACTACACTTTTTACTAATTGACCTCCCTCCATGACATCGTGCACTAAGCCTTTCTACTTATCCTCTTTAGAGATTAGCCTGTTGTTATAGCCGATGGGGGCGTAAAGAGAAGTTGGAAGCAAACAGCGATAGAGAGCAGATTTCTAATTAAGCCTCACTGTAGGCTCAACAGGACTTACCTTAGGGGATAAGAGTATACAACTTAAAGCTTGGATGTGAGCCGCTACTGTCTGCACATAATACTACTTCATAAAAACTGACGACCAACTGGAAAAGGTCAAGACATTATTGGAAGGTTTCATTATTTAAAGGTGATCCCATGAGAGCCACAAGTGGAACACTAGCAGATATCTGCTGTACACTAGGTTCAGTTTTGAAAACTTCTTTAGACTCTTATATATATATTATGTTTATATCGGAAGTGGGTGGGGAGGATAATTAACCTGGCTCACGTCAGATTGAAATGTGTCACTCTGAATTGAGTTCTACACATGATTAATTTGGGACAGCTCTCGCGGAACATCAGGACAATTATTAAAATGTGATTGGTCAAGTTGTCAGCAACAAGTCGAAAATGTAATTTTTGTTGCATCCATTTGAGAGAAAAACACATACATTTTCCCTGTCCACAGAAGCATCTTTTTCAAATGTTCAAACTGATTTTTAAACAAAATCGTCCATATTGATGCTACAATAGGATGAAGTACATCTGTCAATGTTGCCATGTTTGTTTTGGTTGGTTTGGCTTCCACACAAACCTCAATGCTGCTCTGTGATTGGTTGCCAACCACCTGTCGGACTCTATCGCACCAGCGAAGACAAGCCAAATGGATTCTTGTGAGTTTGTGAACTCACAAATATCATGAGAATCCATCTTGTTGTGCAAGGTCTGGGTGCAATGAAAGATCAGCAGAACAGACAAGGAGCATTTAGGATTTCCCATATATTTACAAGTTAAAAGCAAGACTCATCCCTGCATACTGATGATTTCAAATCTATAAAGTTGAACACAATTTGTGACAATACAAATACAAAGGGTAGGGTAACTCATTTAAGAACATGTTGTCTTCATGGTTTCGTGCATCTGTTTGCACACATGGTACTTGGCAAAGACAGAAGAGATTTTTTAACTCACAGATTCATTTGTTTGTATGCTATGCCAGCTCAGCTCAGGACAAGCTGTCGTCATGGCAACAGCTGTCCCTTCGGATTATAGAGCCTGTCACTGGAGCCAATTCAGCAAAGGGATTTTAGCTGCCTGCTATAACAGCCGAGTCCACTGAACAGAGATGACATTTTTTTATTTAGGAAAAACTGCACAAAATGATTTATGCACTCACTTACAAAATCAGAGTGGACCTGTCAATATGGACTCTGTCATATGATTGTCCAGTCTGTGAACTAAAGAAATTCTATCTAATCAAAAAAGAGAGAAAACAATAGGGAGAGCCAGCACACTATGTGTGAGATCACCCATTAGGGGCCTGAACGATTATGCAAAATATGACCCAAGGACCATTCACACTTAGTGTAGGCCAACAGACTTAGTTAACAAACACAAACTGTAAACAAATAGGTGTGTTCAGCTATCTGTGTGTTACAGTGGAGTGACCATTCCCTTCAGGCAGATACAAGGCAGTGTCCCAGCAGAAACCTGACAAGAACTGAAGGAGCATCTCGGATTTTTGTCCAGGAAGTAGCCTATCCAGTTTGCAATGGATGCTACCTGGACGACTGAAGGATTAAACAGACATGTAAACAGTGCTGGGTGTAGTAACAGTAACTACTTTTTACAGGTAAAAATTATGTAAAGCACTACTACAGGAAATTTGGTAATGAAACGTAATTCCTTTTTCAATTTGGCTCAATGTTACTTTTCTGGGTATGCGGGCCGGTCCCGACCGTGGCGACGGCACTGAGGACAGTCCGCCCTGGTTGAGAGTCACGCCTCGAGCAAAGGGCCCCGTCCCCGAGAGGGCGCAGCAAGCACTGATCCCATGGTGGAGGAGGAGCTGTAAAGCACACAACCGGAGCGTCGTGCTACCTTCACCTTGAGCCTATCCTGGCCGACCCCAAGCCGGTCGCAGCGCACCACCTCAGAGGAAGTGCGCTCGGCGGGGGCCAGTGACACTTGGGGAGAGGTCCCGCAGGGGATCCTCGCACATCGAGCGGCCATCCTTTGCCTGCTGAGTTGAATCCCCCGGGCAGACTGCGCGGACCCCACCAGTTTACCTCTGAACGTTTTCACGTCCTCTTGAACTCTCTCTTCTTTTCAACTATTCCTTACAGCACTTCTTGTTGGTCTTGTGTCGGTATTTAGCCTTAGGTGGAGTTTACCACCAAAGAGTTACCAAAGTAACGAGTAAAATACAAAGCTACTTTCCACAGAGGGTAACTAAGTAAAGTAAGGGATTATTTTTTAGTGACAAGTAATGAACAAACACTACTTTTTTAGAGTAACTTCCCCAACACTGCATATAAATATCCCCCCCAAAAATACAAATGCTTCAGCTCATTCACTAACTTCTCTTTTCTGCTGTTGCTCCAATCTAAATCCTTATAATCTAGTCTAAATAAAATAGTCGACTGATACAAATTTTGTTGGACTGAGACATGTTTGGCAGATTAATCGATGAAATGACCAAAGACCTACGGCCCTACAAGTTTGTCCAAAGTCCATTACAGCTCAGCACTGTTCCAACTCTGGAGACCTCTATTTAATGTGTGCACATGCCCCATAGGACACAGCATCAACTCTTGACTTTCAAATAACTCATAAAAAGTGCAAAGTAAGTTTGAAGGTTTCATAGTCAAAGTACAATTCAAAGTCATAAAAACCTCTAGTAGCTGAACTGACTCCCAGCAGTTAGGTTCTGGCACATTTGTGAGAGCCAATATGGCTATTTCGAAACTAGAGCTGTCAAAAGTATCAAAAATTATCAATACTAAAACTTGAAATGAGATATTTGATAGCAGGTATTGATACTAAAATGTCACAGGATGAAAAATAACCTTTTGTGATAAGCTTTAGAATGGTCTTGAGCTGTATTAGAGTAAGTATAAGTAAGTATAAGACCACATACCCATGAACCACTATGAAGCTGCATTATATGAGGTTTTACACAGATATAAACCCATGGTAATATTAATGAACATACTATGATTTTATGTTGAATATCACATTCTATTGTCTAAAGAGTGCTTTTTAATCTTGCGGATGCCTCTTGCTATCCATGCAGCTTTGAATATACATTTCCATGAAACATTGAGTAGTATTAATAGCAATGTCTGTGCATTTGAGAGAAGGCATTAATTTTCTGCAATTACTAATGAAGTGAAAGGATATTTAATAAATCAGCGGAACATTTTTAGAAAGCACTAACTGGAATCTGCCACCGACGTGAAGGCTGCTGCACTGAAATATGGTGATATTTCCTGGTATTTAAGAGAGAACAGGCCTTTCTATAAGAATTTCATAATTACAGGTATTGATACTAAAACCTCACATTCACAGGACAGAAATGAACCTTTCCTGAATAGCATAACAATGATATTGAGCTGTCCACATAGACTAGTATATGTCTATGGACCACTATGGAACATATCTGGACAACTGAGGGATTACACAGATACATGGCCACATGGTAAAAAAGTACTATTATTTAATGTTGAAAGTAACATTCTATTATCTCAATATTTCTCATTGTGGTATCAGAATCGGTATCGAGTCAGTTCCTTAGTATTAATATCAAATCTGAATTTTTTGTATCGTGATGACATTGTCAAAATTGGTAGCGTTCACCTGTTATATTTGCCTTGTTCAGAGAAGCCTGTAATATAAATGGAGACAAGGGAGAACGATGCACAGGCTCTTGATTTAAAACAATACTCGTTACTCAATAAACAGCGGAGTCGTGGGTACTTAATCTCATGACTATTTAATGAGCTGATATTAAAAACGTGGTCACTCATATTGGGCATACGGAGCAGGCGTGCCATTGTGGCTATTTTTAGAAGCTCCTCGGACTGTTTCCGGCACGACACGTGAGGCAATGGAGGGAATGTCACCACCAAGGCAGTAGATAACAAGACGGAAAATGGGGAAATGTCAGAGATGACAGAGGCGCCATATCAGAGCTTGTTCCTCTAAATATTGTCACCATGATTAGCGGCAGACTGTGAGGTGAAACACTGGCCTTTTGGCTGTCAGGCACAAGTATAACGCTGCTTTAAATGCACATGTTCTCCACGTCTGGGAACTTTTCTTTATGTTGCCGCTCTTTATAGGGAAGTCTGGTCACATGAGTTTAAAAAAGGTTCAATGGAAAATGCTTTAGCGGTGTGCAGAGACGAGTGAAGAAGTTAAAGATGCACTTACAAAAGTCAGTATAGGTCTATATATGATCTCTGCATGTTATTTTTTGCTTGGAATGCAGTGTGATATTAAACTTATCTATGGTATTAAACATATCTATCTGCCATTTATCCATGTTATTAAATCATGTGTCTTTATTGCTATACATTAATAAACATGTACTCTTTGCCCGTTTTACAGATCTTTACAGGTATTTAGACCCGATAGCGTCATCTTCTGCATGGAGATAGATACGTTTAATGAGATTCTAGGGCCCAGAATCTAAGCAAAGCAGAAAAGTTATGCAGTCCAAAGGTAGTAGAGCAGACTGACCATAAGTGCTGTTATAGTTTGCATGTACATGTGTGTCTCGTGGTGTATTTCGAGTTTTTAGCTATAAATGGAAAATAAACTACCCTAAACTATATTATAGATTATAGATTTTTATTTTTGATATTTCTGTCAAAAATTGTAATTCTAATTCTAAACCGTGAACATTTCTTTTTGTTCGTGTTGACTCTCACCACTCAGATTAACAGAGCATTGTTCTCTGTATTTCTCTGGTTCAGTCCTGGTGTTAATCTCCTAATGGTTTTCTCTGATGTACATGTGCCCTGTGAAACCCCCAGCTCGTGTTCATGAAGAAGTGTCTGTATATCTTTAACACACATGGGGCTTCAGGACTTTCTCATGTCTGCACTGCTTGGATAATGGCCTTGTAGAGACTTGAAGGTAAACTGCAGTTGAACATAGAACAATGGGTTTTATTTTGCATTGTGTCGTGATGACAATTTGACACAATGGAAAAACACAAATTAACAAGTGCAAGGTTTTTCAGATTAATTAATGCTGTTGAAATAGTTGTTCTATAGTCAGAGAGAAATTTTGAAGTATATGCTCCATATAAAAAGACACTGTATTTATGATCAGTGCTGGAAGGAACACTTTGTGAATGTATTTAGCTACAGAATATTGAATACCTACATTAAAATGTTATATAGGCATCTGGATTTATCACTAATTAGCGAAGGAACAAAATGCACATGCTGTCAAAAAATGTGTTTCTCACTACAAATATTAATAGATAACAAAAGCCAGTATTTTCTTTCAAAAATCTTTAGCAACACTTTGCTAAGCTTAACTATATTTTTTCTAAAGTACTAATTACAGTAATTACACTTTATGTGGATGTAACTTTTCTGGTGTGGGTTCCATCAAGCTTGTGTCCATGGAAATATTGTTTTTGCTTTATCTCAAATGTTCCACACTATGCCATTAAAGGCGAAAAGCTAGCATTACCTATTCAAGGTGTTTTTATTGCTCAAAAATATAATTACTAAAAATATGTCATGTTGTTATTAGATTTTAATACATCATCATTTAAATAAGTCTAAATAAATAAGTCTATCTACCTTTTGAAATATTGTTTCAACAGGTGGAGTTAATTTGATTGAAATTCAAGCTCATCCTCCCCCTGCTCCTCACCAGCAAACCCCACCTCAGCTCAACCACACCTTCAGTTACTCAGAAGCCCAATTTCTACAGGCACAACACTCCCTCCCACCTCCCTCCCATCCCTTGTCTTGTTTATCCTTCAGCCAGTCGACATCTTCTACAAAGGAGGAGTCCTGAATTGGCTGGGTTGACCGCCTGAGACAGAGCCTCCATCCTGTTTCCACCCAGCCATCACATCTAGCCATATCATCAGTAAATATCTTTATTGTACACCATTGTTGTGACGTTGTCCTTGCTAGAAAAGTACTAACTGTCATTTACACAAGGTGAGTTATTACATATTGAGGTACAAAATGTGATTGAACAGATCCTACACCAGAAAAGTGTCACAGTGCACCTTTAATAATATGTTTTCTTTGAGAGGAGCAAACATTGCTAAATATTCTGTTCACCAAGTGACAGTAAACAAACATGTCTTTGTGTTGGCTATACTGCCTTTGATTGGGCAGCTGATATCGTCTCTTCATAATAATCTCACACAAAGGACCATTCACACTGTAAACATGCATTGTCACTGAGTAGACGAACACATTTACAGAGCCTACATCGGCTGCCAAACCTTGTCCAGGTCAGACCAAATGGAAATGAAAAGCCATTCAACAGATAAATGGAACCCTTTTTGTATGTATGTAGGACACATAACACACCTCATCTTCAAACCATGTCAGCTGGTAGTTGATTCCATATTGAGTGTGGAACAGTGGATGGATGAGAAAGAGTTATGTATACTGGGTCATGTTGGGTTTTAAGGTCCAACATGTATAAATGATTAGATCTGGTTCGGTGGTCAGCTGGAATGAAGTGGGTGGCCCTGCAATGAGATGGTTGGTCATTTTATGCATCAGGACAAGACAATGTTTTCCATCGAAGATGTTTGAACATAGATGTTACACTGCTTTTGGGATAATAGTCATAAGTTACAAACGCTCTGGCCTTTTTGTTACTCTTTAAGTGCATGTTTGTCCTTTGGCACCTGTGAATCCCAGATGATAGCACAGTGTACAGTGCAGTCAAGTTCTAAGTGTTGGTCTCAGCCTTCAACTAATAGAAGGGTGTTGCTTGCCTTCTGTGACACTGTGTTAACTTGTGTCTCCCACTGTAAATGGCTACTTATGTGCACATCAAAGTGCTTGGTCTTGTCTAAATCCAACAATACTTGCTCACATAATGTATAAAATCTTGTCAGTGTTGCTATAACTCAATAAAACATGATTCCATACATTTATAATGTAATGAACTAATATAGTAAATAAGATAGGAGCATTTAATGCCATAATGTGGAAGATTTCCGGCAATAACTGCTGTTCCTGTCTGGGTGAGGCTCACCTGATCCTAGTGCCTCTGGCTCCAAAAGTGGGCCACTCCTTAAGTTGTGTCCCCAGGATGCCAGACCAGTCCAGAGGTGGTGGACGTTGCATCATTTGCACATTTTCTTTAAATTAATAACGTTTGCTAATGTTTTGTAAAATAAAGTCATCTTTTATGACTCTTGTGTTGGCCTCTACTGTAGTTTTGCTGCAACTCTTTGAGGTCATAACAAGATGAGCAGCAGTCCTTGCCCTTTTGTGTGACTTCACTTTGACTTAAAAAAGAAAAAAAAAAATCTGCAGAAGTTACTGTTGTATGTCTGTGAATGTTAGTAAGCACATAACATTACTGAACAACAGTGAACATTTTATTAGATCAAACAAACTGTATTATTGGGCCTACCTCATTAATATTATCATATTGCAGGCATACCAGCGGGTTACTTTACAAAAGCAGTCAATGGCACTCTGTCCTCTGTAGCACACTTAGTGTCAGGGGAAAGTGTGTTTAAGTAGGATGGGAAAACTCCAGAGCAGTGAAACTTCCCTTACTTGGTTAATTCATCTGACAAAAGATTCTGCGACCTTCATTTTCTTGACAAACTTGCTTAAAGGTTGTGCCCAAATGGATCGATGGTTCATTCAGAAGTATGTTCTTGCATTTGAGATGAGTGTGACATGAGAAGCTTGAGCGGCAGATGACAAAAACAGCCAGAGACAGAATTCAAACACCATGTAATGAGTCTCCGTGCTCATAGAGGAAGCTTGATTTGAATATGTCTACGCTCATGTCCCCGGATGGAATAAACATGGCAGTTTCCAATCAAATATTGGAGTCAAAGTGCTGATATATTGAACTGTCAATCTTAATATGCAGAAACAACTATGCATCGGTTTAATATGTTGGGCATACATAATAAGTGCTGCTTACGTTGTAGAATTTGCTAGTGATTTCAGATGGAGGGCAGGGCCTATATAACTCCATCCCTGTGGGGATTTCCAGTTTGGATATTTCTTTTCCCCATAAAATCTCCCAAATATAGGATTTAATCATTATTAGTCAGGGTTTAGATCCACAAATTTGTCATATTAAGTTTACAATTTCAACTGATAACAGTTGGGGTTGAATAGTGGCATGACTTTCTGAAGCTATTGTGACAAAGTCATTTTTGTCACTTTTGGTCATTAATAGTGACACAGCTGATCTCATGTATGTTTGTGTGGTCACTGTTGAGCTCCATTACCGAAATATTAACCATAAACAATGTAAAAATATACAATGAAAGTTAAACTACAAATTCTACTATGTAATTCTAACGTGTCTTTTCAACTATAGGGATTCTAGTACATTGTAATGTCACATGAGCAAGGCTCATTGTTTCGACTTTTTTTTTTACCCTCTCGTGGGCATTCAAGGGGACATTCACCCATTTTCACTCCCATGCATGCTCCCACTCCACACTATCATATTTAGACCCTATATTTTTTACCCAAGGACATATTAGGTCATGTTGTCAGTGTGGTTAGTGTTTCTGCCTCAGTGCAAAAAGTCATGAATGCGTTTCTTTGTGGAGTTTGCAAATTCTCCACCTGTCTGGGTACTCTCAAGCTTATATGCTTATATGCCCCCTTTTGGTGCCCCTGGGATACACCAGGCAGCTTTGTTTTAGCATTTAAGCAAATTGTCAGTGTGCACATCCACTTGCAATTATTTCATTTACACTGTGTCTAGATATCAAAGGTTATTAAAAGTCCTATATTACACAACATTAACTCTTGTGAGCTTTAAGCCACGTTAGAATATGGTTATCTCAACTAAAACATACCTGGAGTTGTGTTTTGTTTCATTCACACATGTTTGAGTAACCATTTGTTATTACTCTGTCTACATCAATTAATAATAATAATAAATTATAATAATAATAAAATGATGTTCATGTTCTGAGAAAAATATGTGCAGAGGGGATTGAAATGAGTTTCAAAGCCTGAACATAATTTTATTGCATGCAACCGTTTTCCATATATTATGTGTGTGTGTATATATATATATATATATATATATATATATATATATATATATATATATATATATATATATATATATATATATATATATATATATATATATATATATATATATACGCAACTCCAGGGATCTTTTTTTCAGTGTAGCATAATACAGGAAGCATTACTGCAAAGTACAAGTGTTTTTGTATTGTTTTTTTGTTTGAGAGATCTAAATATGCAGGATCTGTGTGTTAAACGTGTGAATGAAACAAAACACAACTCCAGATAAGTCTTTGATGAGGAAACATTATAAAACAAATCTGAAAATAGGATAATATGGGCCCTTTAAACCAGATATTGCTTTAAATTTTTTTTAAGAACTGTCACAAAATTGTCAAACAATTATCAACAATACAAATTCTACTGATGCTTTAAATTATTTTGTGATTGATGTGGATTAAGCGCCTTTTGGCTTTTCTCACCTTTTGTTCGGCACTTTTTGACATGATCCAAGTGATGTAAAATGATTAGCATGTGTTAAGCTCGGTTTGTCAATCACCCAAGCCATCTCTGCACCCATCCAGCCCTGGAGCGAGGGAAGCCAAGGGCACGAGATAAGGCTGACGTGCGGAAAAACACGGAGAGGGCACAGTACGCTCGGAGGGGCATGGAATTTTATGGAAGCTTGGTTGGAGAATTGTCAATATTAACGCAGAAAAGGCGGCTTGAAGGGTGTATTTCAGAAATTACTGCACACAAGTTGAAATTCATGCATTATTTTCATTATTGGCATTTTTGGCTCTTGAACCAGCTTTATATTGGTATTATAAGAAATTAAATAAGGCCAATTCATTCGAGAAAATCATTATTTGGAAGTGTGTGGAATCCCTCATTGGAAGTACTGGGTTTCAGCAGATGATGTTTATCATTTGCATGCCATCTGCTAGCAAATGTGGTGAAAAACGAAACAATAGCAGCTATTTAGCTACGTAACCGGCATGCTAATAAATTCAAACAATCCTAATTGTTGAGTGCAGAATCTCTCGAAATGAAGTTACTGTTTATTGATTCAAGAACTGTGCAGGAGATTTTAATCATTATCTATTTTAACTTTCTAGTTTACTTTGAACAGAGATATTTCAAACTGACATTTCTGCAGAATATAAAGGATATAAACCTGACAAGGAGAGTGCAATGAAACTGGTGCTAGCCCAAATTTTAAGTGTTCAGAGCTTTTATTACATTAATTCTTTCAGTACACCTATTATCTCAAAGATACCATCTGTAAATTCTTGTTTTTTGCAGCAGTTGATGGCAGATGTGAAACCTGTTCCCTGTACCCTCACCTGTTTGTTCAGACTCACCTGTGCTCTGTGGTTTTCTTGTTCTGGTCAAAGCTGGCACATTATCAGGCAGCAGTAATGTAGCTAGCATCTAATGGTAACATGTGAGACAACAGGGGTTGATCGACCAATCTAATTACAGAAGGTAGCTTTTAGTTATGTTAATAGAAAATAACAATGCCAAGGTGTTGAAAAAACTTCAAGGCATTGCACATTTTTAATACTTCTTCTGTACTATTACTCCATATGTGACACTTTTGGTTTTATGGTGATTGCATAGATCAAGGCTTTGTTTAATGGTTAAACTTGAAGTCATTTTGCAGGATTATGTTTAGGATTATCAGTTAACCTGGTGCAATGCACAACATTTCGAGTGGAAGGTTTGCAACCTGCTTGTCTACATGGAAATGTTATTGCTTTGACTAGAATGTTCCACTGTGTATATTAAGCCTGTCACAAGGGAGCAGGCTACAGCGCATTATATGTTTAGTGTCATACCACTGAACATTCCAGGTTAAGCAGTAACATC
Source organism: Odontamblyopus rebecca (assembly GCA_030686955.1). Taxonomy (NCBI): domain Eukaryota; kingdom Metazoa; phylum Chordata; class Actinopteri; order Gobiiformes; family Gobiidae; genus Odontamblyopus; species Odontamblyopus rebecca. The sequence goes on along the minus strand of CM060658.1, from coordinate 15,305,088 downwards.
TTCATGAAGACAAGCAGGTGACAGACCCTCAACCAGAAAAGTTGCACAGTGCACCTTTAATGTTAAGACCAGAATGAAGTGCAGGTTATAGAGGGAACGATATATTAGTTAAAACAAAATGTAAGATGCTTTGTTGGTAATATATTCATCCTGGTTGATTTTTTGCTTCAACTTCATAAAATAACATTGAGGTTACAATATTTCCATTTGTTGCTTATCATAATACCCTGTGCATTTAGTGGAAGCAGGATCTAATCTGATCCCCGTTGTGGTACGTGGTGAAATCCAGTCATCTGTATTCCACTGCTCACTCATTAATGTGAAGTGGTGAGGAGCCTTTGTTTTACTGCAAAAGGACTAATCGCTGACAGTGTTCCCAGCAGGAGCCATGTGCACCTGACTGTGTGGAAAAGGAAAACCCAAGGGCATCTATGGGAATGTAATAAGAGGCTTTACAAACGTGGGGGTAAAAGCTATGAGTTATGTATTCATCCTTACATGTCAATAACTTTGGGCCTAAGTCCTGCTACAATTACTCTTGCTTGCTCATGCACCAGTGGCAATACATTTACACCAGTTCTTTTATTGACTGACTGATTTATTACTTAATACATAATAGATAACAAAGCATGAAACAAAGGCAGAGTAAAGTAGAGGGAACGACGTCATCATGTTTGAAATCTCCCCCATTTAATTTTCATCACAAAAAAAGTATTGTTCTAAATATTCTTAACATGTATGCTATAAAACACCATCTCTAATAGTATTACCATTATCACCTAGTCTGTACAATTGTAGAAAAGCAGTAATTAGTATTATTAATTTGTTTCACTTATCAGGGTGGGGTGAGACACCACTGTTTTTTAGAGGTACTCAAATGTAATGAAGTTTCAGACAAAGTGAACAAGGGTGGGGTTTGAATACTTATAATAAACTGTTTCTCCAATTTTTTTTCTGGTTGCACAACGCAAATTTTACTATTATACTAAGTTGCACTCAATGCTACAGTTTAGCTTTAAGTTTCCATTAATAATTTGTCCTAATGATTTATGTGCTGTAATTATACACTCACAGAGTATAGTTTAATCTAGCTAAGCATTTGCACATTGGCATCACAGTGACTAAGCTTTGTGTCTTACTCCTGATTCAAGTAACAGACAAATATTTCTACTTGCAAGACACAGGCCTATTCTGAGCATTACTCTCAAGATGATGGTGCCATGCAGCAATTACTAGTGACAAACGGTGACTATGAGCCTTCCCTTCATTTGTCTAGCCTGTTATACTGACATGTGTTTAACAAATGTCTAGAATACTTCTGTTGTATTAACCTATGTACAACTATTGTTTCAACACACTTTTTTGCATCTTAAAATGTATCAAAATCAAATCGATATCGTGACTTATGTATCAAGATGTGTCTCACCTGCCTCACTTGCCTCCCCTGACCGCACGTCACTCTGTTTCCCCCCTGCTCTCAACTCGACTCCAAACACGGCGGCTGCTCATTTCTACAGTCTATGGGCTGTGTCCTGTCTGCCCGCACCTTCAGTCAGACGCTCTTCACTGTTATGACGGAGGATGGTGAATGTTCGCCTTGAGAACAGGGCATCTAGAAGCCATCAGGATCAGGTGATGAGTGCAGTTTAATGTTTATCAGAAAATAACTACTCAGTATTCTGTTTGAGAGTGATTTTCGGGACATTTAGGTCCAGATTCGGGACAACAGCTTCGATTTCGGGACTGTCCCCTAGCTGCCAACATTTTAAGACACAGTAAACATAGCGGTCTTTCCTTGTTTCCTGTTTACCGTAGTCACAGTGAAGTCGAGTGCTACATACGCTTTACATACAGTTTGTTCACTGCACTTCACATCTCCTGCTCTGTGCTGTGTTTGCTTATGCATGGTGCAAAAAATATGGATGTATTAAAATAAAACCGACACCATAGCGCTAATACCATGGGGCTAATACACCCTGCGCACACTCTGACAGTGAGAGCATCACTGCCAACTACTGTAGTGGATGTGCAATTACACTTTATTCTAGTACAGACATGGTCTGTACTGTACTAGAATACATTATCTTGTTATGTAGCATAACATAGCAAGACCATATAGACTATAGAGGACCTTGTCATAGCAGTCTATCATTACGTCCTTTCATTATTGCAAATAGTAAGGCATTGCATGGTACACTGCCTTCCCATTTTACCATTCCACATTCTTCTGTGCTGTTATCTTGCAATATAATAGTCCCCACATTAAGCACCCAGCCCATCACTGGACACAAGGTGACACAGGCATGAGGTTGAATCACAGCACATAAAACTGGGCATGCATCTTGTTCCGAGCCAGTCTGTTCAAATAAATGTTTCTATTGTCCAGGTTCTGTTAGCATATAGAGTGTTTCCTGTATTGTCTGAATGCAAAAAGCACATTAAATTGCATCTGGTCCTGTATTGTGTTCCGATGAAGCATGTATTGTCTGTTTTATGCAGTGAGAATTGTACGTGTAGCCAAATTACACTCAGGAATTCCCTGCACGGGTACTTGGGTACGGGTACAGCTGGTTCAGGATCTCCAATTTCACACATGCAACACAGTACACGGCTGCAGTAAGCTTGACCGCTCCCATGTGTGCAGAGCTACACAGTAAATTTACATTTAGAGGTCTGTACAAGCAGCAACCCCGGAGCGTTTTCCGACAAGGACTCACACACAGCATCAAGGCCAAGAGGGCTGGAAGGGCATGTGCTCCTGCCTCGTTTTCACCTTAAATTCTATAATCCATAGTTTAATCTGAGCTGGAGGACAGGATTGTATGTTATAATTTAGCCGACTATTGGACTGTGAGCGTGCAGCTTTGTTGACCTTGTTATTTATTATCTTGGCAATGATTAATAATTTATACTGCAATTGGCCTATCCACACAAAGCAGAAACTGGCAGTTTATTCTCAGTCAGTAAAAGTAAACAACAAAATTCAATTACTTTTTCGCAATATCTTCAGAAAGTGGTGCCATTATTCTACATCTTAGACATGATTGCTGTCAGTTGAAATGATGTAAACAAGATAAGGTTGAAGATTTCTTTCAAAAACAGTAAATCTCCTGAGTTACATAGGTCCATGCTTTCCATCTGAAATGAAGATACCATCAAATTCTAAAACCTGAACACAACCTGTTAAAAATGTAGTTAATATGAAATTCAGGAGCAGGACCATGCCTCAACCGCCCTCTCCTCTACACCAGCAAATCACAGATCACTTCGACCACACCTTTCCCAGAAGCCTATTTGTAGCAGCCTTTCCCATCTTCCCAGTTTGTCTCAGCTAACCCGACCCCACCCTCCCATCCCCTATCTTGTTTATCTTTCAGACATAAGACGCCTATGGGGTGGGGTCCCGTTCTGGCTGGGCCAATTGAAGATTGAGACAGAACCCGCCATCTACAAGTCTCAACCCAGCCATCTCCACCCTGCCTCGTACCTTTACCAATAAACTTCTTCTTTGCGCAATGTCGTTTTTGGGATGGTCCTTGCTTCTGAATGTAGCTTTAAAACATGTAGGCCATGTATTGCAACATTATGGCAGAATAATGAGTAGCTGTAATGATCATATTAAATGATCGTTGCAGTTAAACAGAGCGAGGAATTATGGTTTTTACAGTTTTGTCTGGTTTCAATGTTAAATTGCTAAAACAAAAGAGTATACTCTTTATACTGGCCTGAAGAAAAATCTATGATCCATTGACAATCTAGCTTCAGCAAACTAACTATCTCTGCTGTAGGTGACTGGGAAACTAATAACTGTATTTAATGACAGCATTTAATGCAGTCACATTAGACAAGAAAACTATAGATACTGTCAACAACATGATGTGTTATGTAGTTTTTTTATTTGTCAAACTAATAATCTAAGAATCTTGATTTACCGGTCAATCTACATTCCCACCCTCACCTATGGTCATGAGCTTTGGGTAATGACGGAAAGAACGAGATCACGGATACAAACAGCCAAAATGAGTTTCCTCCGCAGGGCTCTTAAAGATAGGGTGAGGAGCTCAGTCACACAGGAGGAGCTCAGAGTAGAGCCACTGCTTGTCCATGTCGAGAGGAGCCAGCTGAGGTGGCTCGGGCATCTGTTTCGGATGCTTCCTGCACTCCTCCCTCTGGAGGTGTTCCGGGCATGTCCCACCAGAAGGAGGCCCAGGACACACTGGAGGGACTATGTCTCTAGGCTGGCCTGGGAGCAAAGGAAGTGTCTGGGGTGGACGAAGTCTCGGAGTCCCTGCTTAGACTGCTGCCTCCATGATGGATGTATGGAACACTAAGACTCAAACCTTTTTCATCTAATCTTTTGTGACACTTTTTAAAATGAGTTTTTAAAAAAATATCATTTTAGCAAGTATGAAATAAAAATTGCGACTTACTGACCACAACTTTGAAAAAGATGATGATACATAACTTCTGTGCAGAGATATCTGATTATATTCTGACAGCGAAATTATTTGACATTTTTTTATTTGAAGTTTTGAAGGACCATTAAGATCACTTGACACAGAAGGATGAGGGCCACGGTTTTGGTTTAACAAAAGTTGCCATGTCATATTGTGAAATTATGTAACTGCTATATCCAATATGGCTGTGGCTCTGTTCTTCTGCATTAAACCTGCTGTCCCTGTAGTTTAGATCTGTACAAACATGTTCTGAAATGTGATTCTTGTATTGCTTTGTCAGTTCTTATTTCAGTCTTTTTTGACAATTCTTCAGGAATTCCATTTAAAATGTGAATTTCAAACAGAATTTTATTACTAAAACAGCAATTGCAAATCTAATCACAACTACACAACTATTTTTCCCAACTCATTCAGCCCTATTTGAGGTTCACAAATGTTACATGTGCTGTACTCCTGTGCGCCCTGTATCCTCTGGACAATCTCAGACATTTTGGGAGTAACTGTCTTCTTGTTACAGCTGATGAACTGTTAAAATCGCAAACATATTTAATCGATGAGTTAACATCAGCCTTGGATTTAAAAGCTTTAAAACCTTGACTATGTGTTGCTACATGATTACTGATTGCTGAAGAGCTGACCCATTCCCCCTGCTTATTTTCAAATGTGATTTGTGCTGAGAGAGGAGTGGGAAGCCTAACTATATTATCTAATGCACCCGAGATAAACTGGGAAGGTGCACAGAGACTGGAGCAGCTGAGAAATGTCTGCTATGTATCTGTGTATTTATCCATTTCAGTAATACTCATATCAGTATTTTGTCATAGCCCTGCTATGCCCCAGTCATAAATGAAGCATTTGAAAATGTCACATAGACATGTTTTTCAACAATAAAAACAAATCAGTTTTTCAGTTCTAAACAGTATGTCAGTGGATCTGTTTCTTTAATGGCTGAAATCATTGTGAATTGTGAATTGTGAATTGTGACGTTACTGAGGCACCAAGTTTTTATATTGCTACATCCATTTATTATCAGTGTGTGAAGGTTGGGTTTGAGGTTGTGTTAAAATAATATTTTTTCTCATAAAAATATAAAAAAAAAAAATAAAAATAATAATAATAATAATAACAATACATTTTCACTTGAAATATCACTGCAGCTGGAGAAATGTATTAGTAGATATAATAGTATAAATATAATAAATATCAATATCAATAAATACAATAGTAAATATTTGTGCTGTACAGTTTTTGCATTTGAGCAAAATTTGTCTTGCCCCAGTACTGATATACTGTATAAGCAGATGTCAAAGTAAGTCTCCTGTGCAGTGACTGCATCTAATTATAGATCTATTCAAAGTGTTTTATTGTCCGATAATCAGGACGTGCTCACTTAGCATGCTAGTTCTTAGCAATGCTATGATGGCCAATACAGCTTTGACATCCTGGTGAATAATTTGAATGCTCCAAATGCATAAGGTAAATGAGGAATAACCATTTAAAATTACTAGTATGGCACATTTAGTGTCAGAACGATTTCAGTGTATAAATAAATTAATCAGTCAGTCAATTAAGCAACCAATGAGTTCTCTAAGCACTGCTGCTCTGGAGACTGACTGATGTTAAAATGCCATGTTACTGTCAGTGCTAAGGATACCCACCCACTCACATGGGAACAATGACATTTAGGACAAAATTAAATATTGCTGTGTTTACTCCCCTTGTATTGTGTGGAGAATATCCATGCATGAAAAAGTGATTTTCCTGTTCATTTGGCTGACCTTTCATGGTTCACCTGGTTGTGTTGAAGCTCCTATAGAACCCATGTTTATCAGGCAGCGTGGAGCATGACATCACATCCCCATGTGCTGCATGTGCTGGAGACGGCAGCAGACACAGTACACTTCAGTCTCTGGCATGGCTCCAGAGGGCCGATATCATCCAACACTAGGTATTGGCCTGAGGCCATTGTTCCTGATCAAGTTCTTCTTCTTCTTCTTCTTCTTCTTCTTCTTCTTCTTCTTCTTCTTCTTCTTCTTCTTCAGGGCATAGGCAAAGTAAGTAGGCTTTGTGAGTTAGTGAGCGTATTTTTGAAACCAATGGACAGAAGTGACAGACTAGACATCAAATCCTTCTCCCTGTCTGACCACTGCCCAAGCAGTGGACACTTCTGTCCATTGGTTTCAAAATGGTGAAAAGTTGTACATGTTTATTTATTTATTCATTTGGGACAGTGCATGTTAATGGACAGTCCACACTCCAGATTATAGGCTAAATCTAATTTCCATCCTAATTTCCATTTGTTGTTCCAAAGAGCTATAGCATATCACCAGTGAATAAGCATGACTGTTACAGCATCATTCTGAATCCGTGTATCATTCGTTCATTCGTTTTTCAATATAAAACCAAAAATAAGGAAAAAAAAACATTTTTTTCATTATTTGTCTCCAAAACCAAAATGAAAAAACAGATAACGATTCGTTTTTTCAGTTTTCGATTTTGTGTTTAAATGAAAAATGGAAAAAACGGATAACGGCCTTTTCCCGTTTTGTCCAATTTTGATCCTTGAGCAAGTTGCGTGAACGGAAATGAACCGGAAATGAACCTTTACTGGGAGCAGCTACGAGATGGTAAACTACGTTCTTTTCCGTGGAAATAAGAGGGTAACTCTAAGATCCGAAGACATGACAACAGAAAAGATCGCAGTCATTTTCCAGGTATGTTATTTTCTTATTTAAAACAAAGTAATAATAGACTGGATGTAAATATTTTTCGCCATTTGCCCGATCTGCGGTCGCGTATCTCTTGTTAATGGTAACGGTAATGTGAGCGCACTCAATGTTACTGCTCCGTTTGCTGCTTCTGCTTCTACTTGAGCATGTTACAAAAATCATGGAGGCTTTATAAAGAACTGGAGAGAGTGACCAAGTCCCGTCCTCTGTACATGTCAATGGCTAAGGCACAGCTAGCTAAGCTAAAGCCAATTCGTAATAAACGCATCTTGAACACTGGGTCTCTGAATTGGCGCCAGTCGCTCTGACCTCTGACCATAGACTGTATATGCTCTTGACCCCGTGACAAGACACCTGCGGGAAGTTGGCCCCCCATAAAACGCAAACCTATACAAAATTATGTGAATCGTTTGTGCTTCGTGACAATTTTCATTTGTGAAAGTGTATTTCTAACATTATTCATTATTATTTCTGTGATATTATATGACGCCATTTCCGCTCAGCTGAATCAGCGACTTTAGCAAAACTTCCCAAATTTAGTGACGAGAAACTATCAGGCTGTGGAAAAGTCTGTATCAGTCTTTAGTAATTTGCTTTTGATTCATATTTTCTAGAATAATACAGCCTGAGATCGTTCATCGCCACTAGTTTTGTGGAATTTGCGGCGTCTGCTGAGCTGCATGACGTCCTATAATTACTGCAGAAATAATAATGAATAATTTTAAACTAAAGCAGCACAAACGAAGCACAAACGATTGACGTAGCTCTTGTGTAGGTTTGCGTTTGATGGGGGCCAACTTCACGGAGGTTGACAACACTTTACTTGAGTGCCGTAAGTACCATAGATTGTATGGTATTTGATACCAATCCATCTCGGCACAAAGTTTAGTTTTAGTAACACACTTACTGATTTGTGCGAATTTGTTCTAGGTTGATTTTCTAATCATTATTTCATTGCAACCTAACCTGTGTTTCTACCATAGGTCCAAAAAGAAACTGTCTATTTGACAGACGACAACAATGTTGCCATATTTCCCAGACCGGATGGTGACTTCAATAACTTTGACCTCCTCACCAGAAGTCATTATGAGGTGCATTATGAGGTGCATATATATATATATATATATATATATATATATATATATATATATATATATATATATATATATATATATATATATATATATATATATATATATATATAATAAATTCATTTTGATCATAGCTTTTGGACCTAAATTTAAACTGCGCTAACATTTTAGGTGATCATGTTAACAAAAGAAGACTATTTCCAAAAATATATATTTATATAAAAAGTGTATATGTATAGCTTGCATATGCTTACATAGGGCCAATGATTTTCCGCTTCAAAAATTGACATTTTCCGTTTCAGAAATTTTTAATTCCATTTCATTTTCGTTTCATTGTAACACATTTAATAATTCAGTTGACAGTGTTGAGAAGGTTACTTTTATAATATATTCAGATTACATACCCCAAAATGTAGTTTGTAACATAATCCATTAAATTACTTTAAGTGAGTAATGTAATCTGAATGCTTTGGATTACTTGATACTGTCATGTTTGTTTTAAAACTATATGAATGTAGCAACCACCTCCTGCAAATTCTTTTTTGGTTTTAGACCTGGTTTAGACCTGATTTTAGTCCTGTTTTAGTCCTGGTTTAGTCCTAATTTAATGCTTGTTTAGTCCTGATTTTAGACCTGGTTTAGACCTGGTTTAGACCTGGTTTAGACCTGGTTTTAGACCTGGTTTTAGACCTGGTTTTAGTCCTGGTTTTAGTCCTGGTTTTAGTCCTGGTATTAGATCTTGTTTACACCTGGTTTAGACCTGGCTTAGTCCTGATTTAATGCTCGTTTAGTCCTGATTTTAGACCTGGTTTAGACCTGGTTCTGGTTTAGAGGTGCACGGGAGGAGATGCGGTGTGTGCGGCGTACGGGAGGAGATGCATACGGTCTACGGCAGGGGTGTCCAAACTTTTTTCTTCAAGGGCCACATATTAAAACACAGACCAGCGTGAGGGCCGGTCGAGGGTCACAGAACTGGTGGTCAAAACAGTGAGTAATTCAAATATGTGAATTTATAACAAGTTTGAATGACCCTCCAGACCTTTGTTCAAGCTTAGACCCTCAAAAGGACACACTACATTTGCTTGATCAAGGTAGACTTCAAAAACATGCAGTAAAAAGTACTACTTGCGGTAGTATGGGCCAATTCACCTGGAAGATTGGGGGCCAAAAGAATTTGGTCTGAGGGCCACATTTGGCCCCGGGCCATAGTTTGGCCATGCCTGGTCTACGGGTTCACGCAGCGTACCCATCTATACGTATACCAAAACCGGAAAAGACGTCTGCTACACATCGATTATCAGTTTTAAGTGTCTTTTAAAAATATTTTAAAGAATTCAGGTCGATTTTTGTGCAAAATTAAAGAAATGTATAATTCCGTTTCACACTGACGATTCCGCTTCACGGTGACGATTCTGCGTTTTCCGCAATCGAGGAAAATCCTTGGCCCTACTTACAGCAGCACTTACCTTATGTATTGATGACAGGACAGCCGTTTCCAGTTCTGCGTCTGATACGTGTCTTTTACGCCGGAGTTGGTGTTGAGAACAGAATCTTCTCACCGACATTTCTGAGGAGCTCTTAGTGCCGAACTGTCGCAGCGCGTTAGAAATCTCAGCGTGCGTTTTTCCATCATCAAAAAGCTGTTTAATCATGTGATAATGACCTTCAAGTCCAGCGGCCATTAGGTTTGTTTTGCCTCCTCGTCATATACGTGTGTCTTTGCTCCCAGTAAAGGTTCATTTCCGGTTCATTTCCGGTTCACGCAACTTGCTCAAGGATCAAAATTGGACAAAACGGGAAACGGCCGTTATCCGTTTTTTCCATTTTTCATTTAAACACAAAATCGAAAACTGAAAAAACAAATCGTTATCCGTTTTTTCATTTTGGTTTTGGAGACAAATAATGAAAAAAAACTGTTGTTTTTTCGTTTTCTTATTTTTGGTTTTACATTGAAAAACGAATGAACGAATGATACACGGATTATTCTGAGTATTTTGTTTGGCTCTTCTTCCTCACCTGTGACGTCCCCTAATGGATTATACATGTTCTTATCTTAAATCCTTATCATTATCATCATTAACATTTCCATGCAGACAAGTGGATGATAACACTTCAATATTGCACCTCAGAGCTGGGGGTCCCTTAGTACATCCAGGATCTTGGTCTGAAGCACCAAAAAAGAGGATTACGCTAACATGCATGGTTTAACTGGATTCATAATACCAGAAACACTGACAGATAGGGGACAGTATTCAAACTTCACACAGAATGGTCTGGTATGTACCATTATATCAGGTCCAAAAGCGGTGTGAAGCAGGTCCGGGTCACGCTCCCATATGGTCAACCATCGGGAGCACAGGTTTACTGGGGCTGAACCAGGGCAGGGCATCTGTAGCTTCCTGTGCCAGAGGATGTGAAGCAGCTGTCAGGATCAATAGGCCACAGTTCCTGAACGTCTGCTAGCTGGTAGTATTCCGTCACTAATTTAGGTGTGTTCACGTTTGCTGATGTTATAATTTCACATGGAGGGCCTACATAACTCTATGGTAACTCCACAAATGCTGAATCATATCATTACTTGTTGGTATCAACACCACGCATCATCTGATGACAAGCCAACCAGGAACATTTTAAGTCCGCCATATGAAACCACTGCTTACCCGCACAGTTGGTACACCAAGCAGACTCACTTCTGTGAAATTGGGACGTACATTGTTACTGCTGTAAGTATTATTGTTTGACCAGGGCTCTTCTTCTTCTTTATCAACTACTTCAACTGCAATATAATAAATGGTAAAAAGGATGACAAAAGGATTGTCATCATTTGAAGAAAAAAACTAAATATTCCAAGGACTTAAGGATGGTTCTGTAGTCAATATTTGTCTCTATACAGCAAATAGGAAAAGTGCTAAGTTCACAAATTAGCCAACAAAAAAAATGCAATGGCATAAAATATTAGTTTCAATATCAGACCAATGGCAATATATGAAACAAAAATATCACAAGCAATGTAGGAGTTCAAGAATGTAAAAAAGTAAGCAAATATAATCATCTAAATATTTTAGACATAGACAACTTTAAACATTTAGTTTGAGAATTATCAGCATACAACATTAGTGAATTTTCTATATTAAATGGCCTGATATTTTTTATTTAAATTCTACAATGTGACTGCAAACTGGTCATGGTAATGGAAAAAGTTGCAGAATGAAAACTGATGTGACTGAGACAGAAGTCTGCTGTTATCTCCAGGCACAGTCCAAACCACATGTGCATTTACTTATCAAACCTCTCCGAGTACTTTAGAGAAAATAGGCAGCGTTTTAAGTACCTTGACTTTAAAAGACTGCTCCCAAATGAAGATAAATGGTCGGCAACAAAACAGCTAGAGTCCCGAGTAAGTACATTCCAAATAAAAAAAACTGAATCCATTAATCTTTTGTATGGCTCTTCTGGCTGCACAGACTTGTCAAATTAGCATGAAATCACTTAAGTGTATGACATGCACACCGGCTTGTTAATGCAGCTGGCTTTGGATACATTTAATAAAGTAGTTCAAAAGCTCAAAAATGTAAAGAATGAAGTTCAGATATTGGCACGTACTGATGTTTGCAAGGCAGTGAAGATAAATTATGTTCAATTTGTTAGGGAAAAGTCTGCTCCTCATAAATACGCATGGTAGAGAAGAGGGGGAAAGGAAAGTCTGTGAGGGTTAATGGTTGTAGTGCTCCAATGGAGAGTCTATGAATGTAAATGAATTTGAAAATTGCTTTAAAATGCATATGCCACGTTAGACAACTCTTTTCCTAGTTGGACATGGGTAGCAGACATAACATGACCAGTAGAGGTGATTCCGTGACTATTATGTGCAGCCATACTGTAAACAACGACCAAAACATGTGTAATTACGCAGGTTATGATTATATCGACATGAATGGCAACACCTAGTTTGTGCACGTAAGGTTTAAACTGACAGAAAAATGCCATCCTTGTGCGTACATTCATATGCCTCAGTGCATCCCTGAGCTGCGAAAATCTGCCTTCTCCTATGCAGCATAGTGGAATCATTTACAGAAAGATTTTGAATTGGAAACTATGGCGTCACTTAATACATTTGAGGAAATTGTAAAAGGTGTGGTGACTGAGGTGTGTGTGTGTTTTTCTTGAGAGATGCAAATGGTTTTATAAGGTGATGGATTTTGTGATTTTACCGTTTTGTATTTATTGTCTTGGCTGCTACCTTGGCCAGGTCTCTCTTGATGGTGAAGGTAATTCCACTGTAGATCTAAGCACTATTTCCTGTATTATTGTGCTTTTCTTCTTGACTGGTGTAAAACTACTATAAATTTAGCACAGGTACCATATAGCTCCTGCAATTCCCATCACACAATCCCAGACTAACACATCAAAATATCAAAATATGCCCGACGTTTACCTGCCTGGACTATGCCCAGGGTTAAAGGGACCTAGGCCCCATTATATTGCAGGTATAATGATTAGCCTGATTAGCCTCTCAGAAACTCAAAGTATTCAGGTCCACATCATGACATCAGTGTTTAGCTCAATGGACGCTTGCCTATAAATCAGCTGTTATAACCCACTACACCACCTTCGAGCGTGACATTGCCATTTTTCAGTTTGATACTTACTGTATATGGCCAATTATTATGCTACGCAGTAAAATTTGTAACAACAAAACACTGCATTACTGGAATAATCTTTACTTATCTTATAACTGAAAAACATTCTAAAGCCCATTTGGGACATGACCTGGAATTTAGTATATCTCCGAATGTCCATAAATATTTCAAACTGCTATGGGAAATAAAATGGATAACTCTGTGCATGAAGTCATTTTCTTATTACCAGCCTCCACAGTCCAAAATGATAAGTGGGCCTCCTCCCACATCAGTTTAGTATGAAGAAAACATGTATATGAATCACACTCAGTTTTTTTTTCTCCCTAGGAATGCAATGCCAGTTCCATAGTAATGAAGATGAGACAAATGCCATGTAAAGCTATATTTTAATTACGTTCCCTGGAGAGAGCCACTCATTAAACCCCAGCGGTCATGCCTCACCTATGGCATCATTTGTTTGAAAAAGAATTTACATGAGGCAAATGTCAATGGCATTCAGGCTGACATCTTCATATGAAATTCATTTACAACAGAAGAATTAATGTCTTGCTATTTAGGCTGCCCCCATCCTGATGAATTAACCCGTGGTGTAACAGAACCCTGCCTGTACCACATCTTGGTCATATGAAGTACAAGATTAAGATTAAGAAGTACTCAATTTTGATACTTAAGTAAAGGACAGATACCGGAGAAAAATGAAAAGTATCACATGAAAAAAAAGTTTGGGTCTGAGGATGGAGTTGCACAGGCTGTACCCGAGACACACTGTCGATGGTTGACAGAATTTTACAGTCCTAATAATAGAGTCATTTTATTCATTTTTTATCCATTTCTTTCAACCCAATAAAAAGCCTATAAAAGACTACACACAACTGTTCTGAAATAGCATTTTGACTTTGTCCATTTGACTAAACACAAATTAATTTTGAAGTAGGTAGCTGTGGGGCTAAGACTCTTCTCACAAATATGCTTGCGCTTACAGTACATTTATTGGATTAGAGGATTAATGTCATCTCATTCTAACAATAAGACCATTTCATTCAGCCCAACATTGTTAACCAGGACTGTGGGAGGTTTGGCTGCAGAACAGTGAGGGAGATTTGAAGGCTTTGTTTAGTATATTAAAGTTATAAGGGGAATATGATTATATTTAAGTGTTTTATGAACTGGGATGGCTGCCAACTTCCTGTCTGCGTAATATCAGACTAGGAACAGCGAAGATACTGCGTAGAACTCTCAAGCTCCCAGGCCTTTGGTAGAGGATCCGAGCTGGATGAGGGTGAGAGAGACCAACCACCGTGTAAGGCAGGGGTGTCAAACTCATTTTGGTCCGGGGGCCGTATGCAACCTACTTTGATCCCAAAAGGGCCGGATCAGAAAACTCAGTTCTCTCTTCAAGTTATTGTATTTTTCTCCGTGTCTCGTAGTGGTGTTTAAGATTATATTCCTCGAGCAACGCCACTTGTTCCAAACACACTGAGCACAGATTTCCCATTCACCTCTGTCAACAAATAAGAATTAGACTATTTTTCTTGGGAAATCCTGAACTCAGCATCTGCTTTTCTCATTTTTTTACATTTTGCTGATGAGGGTCACGGTCGACAGTCAAAACAATCATCCTTTAAGAGCGTTTGGAAAGAGGAAAGTCTTCATTTGTGCTGCTCTGGTGGGAGTTGCAACGTACAGAAATGCCGGAGACGCTGCTATGCTAAACGGTGCAGAAAATTAACAGAAAAATCTGAAAATTTTAAGTATTTTAATAGAAAAATCAGCCGAGGGCCAGATTAAAGGTCTTGGAGGGCCGGATCTGGCCCCCGGGCCGCATGTTTGACACATGTGGTGTAAGGTGAGGAACACTTTTTTATATAGTTCGTAGCTCTCACACACCCTTTGAAACATTGTTAAAATACACATGCATTCATTTTGGGGGACATGTGTACAACTTACGAACAGCTTTTGTCTCAGCATAGTGAAACTGGGGAGGACAGCAAAAGATCAGTCAATCCTAGCCCCGCTTATGGCTCTTACATCCAGGTTTACTAGACGTAGACATCATGCAACTGCCTCATTTGTCACATAGTGTGGCTTTTACGGCAAGGGCTGGGCAAGAGGTAATAAAAATAGAATTGCGATCTCCTCCCTGTGTCGATCTGCTATTTTGGTAAAATCAGCATACCGTGATTCAATATTTATCTATTTACTGCAGCTGTCTGCTCAAATGCAATGCTTTTTTTCTACCTTTTTTTTTAACTTTTCTCCTCCAGTTGGTTAGCTTCTGCAATGCCCAGAGTGAATGACATGTAGGATATAACCAATCACGGTGAAGTGTGAACTTTTAGAAGAAGCAGATGACTGAATTTACTGAATTATAGTCTATATGAATTGTAACAGCACCTTACAGTCAACTATCTGGGGAAAAATAAAAACAAAATGTACATTACAAGAATACGGCCAGATACTCAATTCTTGCATATTTATACATATACATTATTGTCCCTCATCTGTCTACATTGCTCCTGTACGACTAATTAAAATGCCTAAGCACGCTAACGCTACATCCTCTGCTAATTACAAAGGTCATCTTAAATAGCTGTCTGTTTGCAAACTGCTCTGAGGCCTATGTGATTAGTACACTGCAGTGTGGTGGGTAATTATTTGTGTTTGACACATGAAAGAGATGGCTAGTGCTATGTAAATGTGTGCAGGGGTACTATGGTTACTTTAAGATTCTGGATAGTTCTTTTGAACATTTGTCTCAAGTCAGTTAGACCTCATAATAACTAAGACTTAAGCATACGAGTGTAATAACCCCACACCGGTACAGTATGTAAGATTTTCAATGTGTGTAAGTATGAGGTGAACATGTTCAAATATATAAAAAATATAGCAATTAGTGTTATCTGTATGCTGACTTATTACAACAATACCGGAAATTATGGCCAAGTTGTTTACTGATAGAGAATTGCATGGCGGTGCTTTACCAAGGGCACACTGCCAGTTCAGTCCTTGGCCTACGTCATCAGATGTACCGTATTGTTAGACTGAACTGGACTTGAACGGACAACACTATCACAATGTGTTGAGGTTTGTTGTCTCTGGGTCCTGCATGATGAATACACCTCTCCTGCATTAGATATCCAGTCTGATACCTCTACTCTACAAGTCTTGGGCTGTGTCCATTTACTCTATATTCATCTTATTTTATAATTTGGTGTGTTTTAGTTCTCAACAGGATTATCCAATCATCAGCAAGCAGAATGGCCCTCTCATCTACTTTGTGTTGCCACTTTCAATATTGAAATCCAGCAAATCTAAAATGCCTCATTGGTATTACTGTGACGTTCTGAGCGGCTTCTACTTTACTGTCTAGTGGTAACTACAGGCTGAACCAACATTAGCATTTAGCATAACAGAGGAAAAGTACTAACAATGTCACCTGGGAGTTGGCCCAGGATCAGCTAATATAAAAGGCACATAGTTTCGTTGTTGATGGACAGAGGCATACTTCATATATAGCAAAAGGATTCTGTTTAGTTATACATTTTTCATAAATTAGTTCAGTGTGACAGTATATTTCCATGAGTACGACAATTCGGCCCACAGTTCACTGAATGACTTTTTCTTCCAAAGTTTGTTTGTAAATCCAGTCTGAGTTCAGGTCTCCGGAAAACACAGTAAAGGCAAGGCAAAACAAGACAAGAACACCAGGCGGAGGCAGTGCACTCAACTCTGTGGCTCGAGATCTAGAAAGTAAAATGGACATTACCCCCAACTGTACAACTAAGCGATTGTTTGGAGGCCTGATATTACACCACACACACACCAGTACAGCAGCTGCAGCTAACAACAGGGCTCATGGCAGCAAGCACTAAATAAAATCAAGTTATCAGTGCTACGGACCTTATTGAATCCTGAACTTCACATTAAATTATTATTATTACTGTCATCTGAATAAAAGAACTCAATATACTGTACTTAGGATAAGGAATAGACATTCAGCTTTTTGGACCCCCCTGCTATTAAACGCCACTGTTTAGACTCACTTTTAGAAGAAAGAATAGAGTGCTAAAGGGAGTGAGGTAGAAAAAAATATGTCAACAATCAATGTCAATCAATATTTTTAACAAAGAAATAGTAAGTGAATGAATCCCTTTTAATATAGTTTTAAATAAATGTAATAAATAAATCTCACTTCCTTCCAATTTGAAAGAAAGGCGATACGGTCACACCCAGAGAGCTCATTTCCTCTTTTTGGAGGCAATCTAGCCAATCAGAGTCACAAGGAGAGAATGTCATATGTATATGAGATTCTTTGTAGTTGTTGGCAGAGGCTACCATTGCAAATGCATTAGCTGTGAGCTCTGGATCAGGCTTTGTTTTATTCTGCTTCTGTGAAACAGCCAATTAAATGTGCATTTAGGCTACAGAGAAACAAGTTGGAGAAAGCAAGACCTAATGAGTGGACTGCACTGGCAATGTAAAGAAAAGTACTTCAGCTCATGTCAACGATAATAAGTATTTTCATACACTTAACCACATAAATATGTGCCACAATTTTGTTTATTCATTGTTTGATATAAAGCAGCCACAAAATCTGCATAATTACATAATAAAAACATGTTTGTGCAGCTAATTTGCATGTGAAACGAGCATGTATGCTATCGGGAGATGTATGTTTCTTTACGTTGGAGGCTTGGAGCTGAAACATAAAACACAGGTCAAGAGGCCGTCTCCCTGCCTGTGTCAGTGAGTTTGCACTCTGCAGTGTAAATGCATGAGACGTGTCTGGTGTTTGGTCACAACAAGAGCATTTTACTATTGCTGCAAGTTATTAAAAGAAGCTCTTTGTCTATACGATTATTGTACAATGCTTATACTGGGTTAGTACAAATGTCTGGTTTATAAACTGTACCCGTGATACTGCAAATGAAACTCAAGTGGACAATAAAATATCTGTTAACACATGTATAGAATTCCACAATAATGCATGTAATGCTGTGACTGTATTGTCATACCCATATTTTATATTTTTATCATTTGTCTTCCAGTCCCCCCTGCTCAGACCTGTCCCACAGATGTGCTGATGTGGAGAATGAAGTCCTGAAGAAAAGCTCTGATCAGCAGCACAAGAACATTTGTTTTGAAGCAGGCAATCCCCACACACTGACAGATGGAAAGATCTGTGGTTAATATTTCTAACTAAGACTTAAAGAAGACAAAGTGTGTTCATTTTCAGTTTACTGGTACAGCATTGTATATTTAATATAATGGTGTAGTAGACAATTTGATTTGTCTTTTTTTAATATTTGTGATCAATTGGTGAAACATATGTGTTTTAACACCTAAATTCAACTGGGACAATATCACCATTCATTAAACAAATTCAACAGAAACCAAACAATCCCATAATATCTCATATCTTTATTTAATGATTGGCTCAATAAATAAACATATATAATGGCCATATGCACCAATGCTGCTTAGTCTTATGTAACCCAGGTATTTTTCTGCCCCTGGTCCATCTTTACCTTATATTTTCATTCACAGCTGTTCTCAACTATCGCAAGATTTCACGTACATATCATGAGACTTAGTGCATCAAACTCTTTTAAGCATGGCCGTGTGCTGCTGTTCAGCTATGTGTCGGTTCCAGGTATTACTGAGCTGCTGCAGATGCCTCTTGCCTTCATGACGAAGTGGCTGTCGTGTGTTTGTGTCTGTGTGATTGAATTAAATGGAATTGGCCAGGTTCCAGTAACTGGATTCTCCAGACACTGGATGGTGAGCTAAGGCCTAGAGTCTGAATCGAACTCAGAGTGCAAGTATCTGCCTGTGTGGAAGGAGACACACACACTCACACACACCCTCTGCCCCCTGCTGTGGGCACTGGGCCCTTATAGACTTTGCTGGACATTGCCATATTCCCGGCACTCTTTTTGCCTTTTTGTGTGACCCTGTAGATTCTATGAACTGTGTTGCGGCTTGTGTGCTCGGATTAAGAACTTTAAACACGTTGAACTCGTTCATAAATGACTCTGAACTCAATATTTCTGAACAGTGCACAACTGTAAATTCTGTACATAATGCCTGTCTTTTCACTGTATATTACTACTACTACTACTACTACTATTACTACTACTACTACTACTATTGCCATATTAAAAGTCCATATTGCAGCATTGCTACACTTATGCTATCTTGATGCTAATCACAATGAATGAATAATCTCAGTAAACATTTAACTTTATGCACTGAGTATTAGGTTAGTCTTGTAGTCACTGGCCCAGTGTATTTCCTTGTTCCAAAATATAAAATATGAATATATCTAAATAAAGAACTGGGGATTATCAAAGTGTTGTGTCCTAGGGACTGTAAATATACTAATTAAACTAGCAGAAAGGCACCAGGACAAGTTCAAACAATTGTAAACTCTACCACAGATCGAATAACTTATTCTTAAGGTCAGTGTTGTTCCCCTGGGACCTATGCGGTTAAAGGGCCACTATGCAACTTTTCTGGAGGAGGGTACGCCACCTGCTTGCTTCCACACACGTCATTGCTTTGTTTAGAATTTTCCAAAGTATAGCATTAAGTAATCTATCTCACATTTATTCAGTGTTGTTATTGCTGACAAATACTGGGGTAAGTGGGGTCCCTTCTCCATAGACCTGGGCCTCATTTATAAAGCTTGCTTATGCTTGTAGGTGCTCTTTACACTCAGAGTTAGGATGTTCCGTGTGGACTTTAATTGGCAGAATAACAGTGCCTGATATGTGTCTGATGTGTTACATGCCAAATCTGTGTTCTACCTGCCAAAGCGCTCCACATGTCCCTCCCTCGCTCCATTTGCTCTCGCAGGAAGAGCATCTGAATCTCTTGCACACGTTCATAGCCCCTCTGACCGTTCAGATCACTGTGTGCATGTATTGATGAGAATATCTGCATAAACAGGGCCAGTCCACACACTCACATCATAGGCATACTTAAAAATATAGCAATACAACTCTTAAAACAAGATGCACTGTCTAAATATTATGACATATTGTTAAGTTAAGAGATGAGGCATTGTTGTCACTTTTACTTTTGTATTTTATTTGTAAAACCTTGTTTAAGCCTTTGACTTGACTGCACGGTGCTGCTCCCTGTGCTCCCCCTCTGACCCGCTGATTATAGGCTCATGTTTAGGTAAATCTCATTCACAAGTCACTTTGCTCCTTTTATGGTGAAGTGAAGGTGTGGAGGGGGCGTGATGTGACGTGGGTTTACGTGCACTGATTCTAGCTGAGGGTGGCATCTATAAAGCACAGATAGCGTGGCGGACGGTGCATGGAGGGTTTTCTATATTTGGAGTTTGCATGGCACAGGCCTCTGGTGGCCACTAGGAGTAGGCTCATGCTTGGGAAAATGATTACACAGTTCTTTATAAATGAGGCCCCTGACCTGTAGTCTGACCTGCTAAGACACTCCCCCTTCAGAGTCTTACCACTTAACAATCGGAGTGCATCCCGCTAATGAAACTGCTGGACATTGCATCAGGTACCATGCAGGGGTAGGTGTTGTTGATGTAGGGCTGTGGGCTGAGCATAGGACAGCAAAATACTGTTTGGAGGGTTCCAGAGATCGCTTGGTTATTTGGACATGTATGGATGACATCTAAAACAATGGTACAAAAGAAAAGGTTTTGCATAATACCCCCTGCAAGTTGTGAGATCCAAATCCTATTTCGTATTTT
Source organism: Odontamblyopus rebecca (assembly GCA_030686955.1). NCBI lineage: Eukaryota > Metazoa > Chordata > Actinopteri > Gobiiformes > Gobiidae > Odontamblyopus > Odontamblyopus rebecca. The sequence goes on along the minus strand of CM060658.1, from coordinate 15,284,439 downwards.
GTACAAATAAAAGTACCGTGTTGTAGTGAGGTGACGTTCTGCCACTAACATACATAAAGACCTGGAGTACAAATCACTATACAAACGTTTGTATAGACCTTGGGTGCTGTTTATGTGACCAGTGCGATGGCTCAGTCAGGACAGAGTTCCCTTGAACTATGCTGGGTGTGTTTTTATTGGGGCAGATTATGGAAGTCATAAATGTTCTGTTAGTATTCCGTTGTATTCAGGGCAGTTGTGTTGGATCTGAGAGGTGTATAGACATGAAATATAACAAGGATGTAGTGTAATTAAACTAATCTATAAAGTGATTAGATTGGATCTATCTAACCCACCATTTATTTCAGGATTTTCTGTTTGTCTCAAAAACGCTTCCTTCACCCTCTTTCAAACCTGCTTATCATTTGCAGCTCGTTGTTTTCAAATTAGTGACTTTAAAGGTGCATTATGTAACTTTTCTGGAGAGCAGGCCATAATGAAGAACATTCCAAACAAATCAGTAACATCTCTGTGAACACTAGGTATTGGACCCCCCACCAGAAACTTTACATAAAGCAGCTTTAAGATGAAGGTAGACAGGGGCCCATGTTTGAATGCCTTCATGTTGATACATTTTGTGGAAAAATGTTCAGATGTCCCGATCACTGAAACAGACTACTCCTGGACAAATGAGTGATTACACTGACTTCAGTATTGTGTGTTACAATGTTTGTTTTGATGCAAACTACTATGTGTATCTGTGGTTGACTAATCAGTAGTCACTAGTCAGTCACATCCATCTGAACTCAGGGATGTTTTAGTACAGCATTGGGAGAGTGTATATTCTTGGCTGCCTCCTGTGCATCCATTTTTAAGTGCTTTGTTTCAATCAAACATCTACAGGAAAGTCAGTCCACTGAATAACTACACTAAAACTACATAGAAATAAAAAGAAGTTTAAATGTCTTTAGTTTGTCTTTGGCATTACATAATATGTCTAATTCTGAGCCTAAAGCTTCCTGAGTAACTTACATAACTTTCTTCAAAATATATTACTTTGTTCAAATGAATTTGTACAGCCACAGCATTGTGACAACTCAACTGTTAGTGCTGAAAGCAGTTTTTGTTTTTTGCTGTCTTTTTAGCCTTCCATTCAGGAGTGGGGACTTGAACTTTTGGACATGATATGTGGACTGTTTAGACATACTGTTCATTTAGTGAATTGTTTTTTCAAAGTTCATTGAATGGGTGCATAGCTTCCATTCACAAGTGCAGACAGCAAGCACAATACATGTTTAGAGGTTTAAAGGGCGTCTCTAGTAAGTAATTATACATTTATATGTAAATTAGTGAAGTGGTGTTCATATCTAGGTGTTGCTGAATTAGGCGTAGCTCCTATTTAAGAAGACTGTTTTGCTTGCTTACTGAGTTCTTTTTGTTGTGATGTTTGTTGTGATGGCGATGTCATCTCTCATTGGGCACCGTAGTTTTCTAACATGGAAGTCAGTAGACTTCTTTCTTTTATTAAATTGTTTTAGATGAATATTACAATTTAAAACATGCGGATTATAACATAATGATCCATGCGTCTCATAGATTATAACTGCAGACACAAGCACAATATGTCTTCTTTAAGAAAACTTTCATGAATGAGGCCCATTGTCCTCAAATCTAAAACAACAGTCATCTCAGGTCATTCCCTGTAGACATTTTTAAATTGCATGCTTTATAATTGCATCAAGAGGTTATGTCCTGATCCATTTCAGAATCAAATGTTTACCATAGCTGACACATTAGCTAATGTGTTTTTTGGCAATCCTCTCCCTTCCTCACTAAACAACCTCAGTATACCTTTAAACCCAGGGCCAGTTAGACAAACTTACCTTGAATACAACTTTTCAGACAAGGCAAGCATGTTTCTGTGCTTGCGACAACCACAACTGAGGTGTCACAATGTTTTTCACAGCGTTTTAAACACTTATTTGAATAGAAATGCACTCTGTTCTATTCAAATCAAGTCACTGTCAGATCTAGTTGAGTGTCTTTAGAGTCCAGGTTACGGTTCACACCTAAATTGTTCCTGACAAACTCGGTGTCACTTCTTCTCAGGTTGTACATTTAAGGTTACGGTCTATGGAAAATCTAGAATTTGTTTTGGACTCAATATAGACCTGGGTAGAGGTGCATAGAGTAGCCAAACTGTACTCAAGTAAAAGTACAAAGTAATAATAATAATAACAATAATAATAATAATAATAATAATAATAATAATAATAATAATAATAAGAAGAAGAAGAAGAAGAAGAAGAAGAAGAAGAAGACATTTCATTTTATTTCATTTTAGGCACCTTTCTGGACACCCAAGGTCACATTACAACAACATAAACAAATTAACAAATTAAGTATGATTAAAACATACAGTTAAAAACCACAGTTAAAGTGGGACACTATTTAATTGATTGATTGTATGTAGTATTGTATTTAGTAGCATGTTTTGGGTTGATGGGGGAAACCGGAGTGCCCAGAGGAAACCCATCCAGACACGGGGAGAACATGCAAAAATGCAAAAAGGCCCAGGCGATTCGGGGATCAAACCCAGACCTTCTTGCTGTGAGGCTTGAGTGCTGCCACTCAGCCACTCAGCCACCATGGAGAGTGCACTTATGGTCTGGTGGTGTGGTGGAGTGAATAGGCCAGTCTGAACAGGCGTGTGGTGAGTTTGGATTTGAAATGTGGGAGTGAGTCGGAGGTCAGGAGGGAGAATGTACCAGAGCTGAGGAAAAGAACGACTGAAGGCTCTGATTCCCATGGTGACGAGACGGGCAGAGGGAACAGAGAGCTGGAGAGAGGAGAAGGAGAGGAGGGAACTGAGAGCTGGAGAGAGGAGGAGGAGCAGAGGGAACAGAGAGCTGGAGAGAGGAGGAGCAGAGGGAACAGAGAGCTGGAGAGAGGAGGAGGAGAGGAGGGAACTGAGAGCTGGAGAGAGGAGGAGGAGAGGAGGGAACTGAGAGCTGGAGAGAGGAGGAGGAGCAGAGGGAACAGAGAGCTGGAGAGAGGAGGAGGAGAGGAGGGAACTGAGAGCTGGAGAGAGGAGGAGGAGAGGAGGGAACAGAGAGCTGGAGAGAGGAGGAGGAGCAGAGGGAACTGAGAGCTGGAGAGAGGAGGAGGAGCAGAGGGAACAAAGAGCTGGAGAGAGGAGGAGCAGAGGGAACAGAGAGCTGGAGAGAGGAGGAGGAGAGGAGGGAACTGAGAGCTGGAGAGAGGAGGAGGAGCAGAGGGAACAAAGAGCTGGAGAGAGGAGGAGCAGAGGGAACAGAGAGCTGGAGAGAGGAGGAGCAGAGGGAACAGAGAGCTGGAGAGAGGAGGAGCAGAGGGAACAGAGAGCTGGAGAGAGGAGGAGGGAACAAAGAGCTGGAGAGAGGAGGAGGAGCAGAGGGAACTGAGAGCTGGAGAGAGGAGGAGGAGAAGGAACAGAGAGCTGGAGAGAGGAGGAGGAGCAGAGGGAACTGAGAGCTGGAGAGAGGAGGAGGAGAGGAGGGAACTGAGAGCTGGAGAGAGGAGGAGCAGAGGGAACAGAGAGCTGGAGAGAGGAGGAGGGAACAGAGAGCTGGAGAGAGGAGGAGGGAACAGAGAGCTGGAGAGAGGAGGAGGAGAGGGAACAGAGAGCTGGAGAGAGGAGGAGGAGAGGGAACAGAGAGCTGGAGAGAGGAGGAGGAGAGGGAACAGAGAGCTGGAGAGAGGAGGAGGAGAGGGAACAGAGAGCTGGAGAGAGGAGGAGGAGAGGGAACAGAGAGCTGGAGAGAGGAGGAGGAGAGGGAACAGAGAGCTGGAGAGGAGGAGGAGGAGGAGAGGGAACAGAGAGCTGGAGAGAGGAGGAGGAGAGGGAACAGAGAGCTGGAGAGAGGAGGAGGAGAGGGAACAGAGAGCTGGAGAGAGGAGGAGGGAACAGAGAGCTGGAGAGAGGAGGAGGAGAGGGAACAGAGAGCTGGAGAGAGGAGGAGGAGAGGGAACAGAGAGCTGGAGAGAGGAGGAGGAGAGGGAACAGAGAGCTGGAGAGAGGAGGAGGAGAGGGAACAGAGAGCTGGAGAGAGGAGGAGGGAACAGAGAGCTGGAGAGAGGAGGAGGGAACAGAGAGCTGTTCTCTGTTCTCAGTCACTGCTTAGATCACTGAATCTGCCGTGTTTTTCAGTCCCCACTCTTTCTTCCTCATTAGTAGCCACATTTGTTCCTGACTGGCCAATCTACCTGTCAATCATGCTAAAATGTTATACCATGATGTCCTGAATCCAAAAGTATGACGCTAAACAAAGGTTCGCTTGCATGGGTATGACAGATTGTAACTGATGGTAAAAAAAATTTGCTCCAGCAGTGACAAAGGCAATGCTTCATTCTACACTAGTTTTTCAATGTCTGATAGAACATGTGTCCAAGCTGACACAAGAAATCAAATCAATCATCTTTAGTCAAATAAATCACATGTCATGTTAGGTGTAAGTTCAACCGATGATGAAAAACATGAAAAACATGAGCCTTTATCCATTTTTTTAACTGTTCTCCCTCATTAGATTAGATTTCTAATTTAATCAGTTGTTGAAAGAGTACTGGAATTTTTTACTGCTTTTTTTGCTTACTTTTTACATGTAAAAGTACAGCTATAGGGCTAGAATTATCTAGGAACGAGGAGCTGAACTTAAAGGAACTGCATGTAGCCTGTTCTCTCACAGTTTTAAAAGGTACTCTCATTCTCAGTATATGCATGTCTCATGTCAAAGCTCAGAACCTCCAGAAGTCTCTCACTGAGCTGCAGAGGCTGCAGTAGCACTGATTCATGAAATGATTGTCTGTGGGTGCCTGGGTTTAGGTAGTGAGGATTCAGATCAGAAAGTCATTTTAGGTTTAAACCAGCTGGATTAAGACTTTGGAACTGGCAACCCAAATGAGTGTTTTTGTAATATTTTTTAATAAATTACAATTGTCACCATAATATTTGACTTGAACATGTTTACCTTGCATTTGGGGACAGTTAGGTCATGTTTATGGAAAATCAAAATCTTCTTTTAATCAAAAATTCATATTTGAGCAAATTGTTGAATTCATTTTGCATCATATGACTAAATAGGCTAAAATTAGGCTAAAACAATTTTTGCCCAAACTATATTGCATCTACTTCTTAAGAATACACTACGCTGGTGCATTTAGTGCATGTGCTGTGCTTCGCCTGAGGACCTTCGTGTGGAGCTGAGCTAACTGGTGCTGACAGATTCAGTGCATGCAGTCATAGATGAGAGTTCATTTGTGTTGGTAGTTTCTGTGATGTTGACATTGCTGTGAGTGGCCGTGCAGACGTCCTGCTTGTGTGGGGCTTATCGAATGAACCCTGTGTCATGTTACTGTCGTGAAACTGTCCTGGGAGCGCGGGCCGAGAACTAGAGCTGCAGTTACCTGGGATCAGGAATACACACTTCCTCAGTACTTCACAAAGATATGAGACTGGTCACCTGGCCAATCTCCCAGTATTCAGATGAGTGTGATTGACAGGTGGATTAACCACTCAGGGCTCATTTACTAAGGATGCACCTGTGAATCCTGTGAGAAAATATCTCAACAGCAATTTTCATTTTTAGAAACTTTATTTAAGCACTAAAATGTATTTTTGATAAAATAAAATGAATATTTGTGTGTTTTAGCCAACATTACTTCAGATAACACTATCAGATTGATTGAATTCAACTCAATGGAGCAAAAATGTTTTTTTTAAGAAATTGGTATTAAGGATAAAATGATCATCTGAAGATTACATATTCACTTAGTCTTCATAAGTGAGGAAGGATCCCGGGACATAAAAAACACCTGACGTTTCCTAACATGGCTTTCATGCTGGGCTGTTCTAGAGGCTGACAGGCTGACATACTGAGCAGATTTGAAATGTGAAATGTGGCCCCCCGTGGCACCTAGAATTCCCTGTGGTCTCCAATCCAAGTACTAACCAGGCCCAGCTTTGCTTAGCTTCTGAGATCTGACATTGTTAAGGAATAGATCACAAGCAGCAAAATATTCAACAGTTTTATATAAATGCCAGTCTCCTACCTAATTGAGGATTAAATCACCTGAGCCAGTTTCTTTTTACGTGCACACGGGGGAGACAAGACGTGCGCTTCTCTGAGCCTGTCCACGCCAGACTCCCAAAGCCCGCATTTCTGGCACGATTTTTATTGTGTCATTACAATACATCATGTCAGTATACATCATGTGTTAGGTTTACAATAGACAGCATGGTCAAAGTATATCATGTGTTAGGTTTACGTTTCATCAGATAAGCACAGATATATGGTTGAGGAGTCATTCTGTCCCCTCTAGTAGAGGTCAAATGTTCAAACATCTGGTTTTAGCAGATATAGTGCTGTCATGCCACACAGATTCTTAACAAAGGCTCTTTCATGCAGAAGGAGCCTGGTTTATATCATTGAGACTGCCTCTTAACTTTATGTACATTTTTAATAACTTCATCATTATAAGCATTTTATTCTAACAGACGTTCAGGCTTTGACAAGCCGGTATGGCATTAAGCAGTTTGTTTTTCCTGTATCCATGGTGACCCTGTATGGACATAGCTATGCTAGCCAGCTAGCTCTTAAATGCTAAAGACTTTTTCCCACAATCCAACAGACTAACTACACCCAATATGGCAGAAGATGTTCCAGAGTAGATACTTTGAGGGAATGTCCATTCTCATCGGCAACAGAAACAACAGCTCACACTGCCCTATCACTGGAGCTGATGACCTTACCTGATGAGCTGTACTGAGACTTTAGTTTGAAATTTTCTCTTATTATTCACTATCACTCACTCAATAACTATTTGTCACTATTTGTTCTTATATTTTCCCCTCTCTTCTCAGACACACTTTGATCACTTTGCCAAGTGGGATTCAAACCCCCATCCTCAGAACTCAAGTCCAACGTTTTACCTGCTGCCTTATCAGCACAGGGTGATCACCAATGTCATAGAAATAAATCATCAGATCACTTCCTGACAACTGCTGCTCATACCATCAGTTGAACCCATTTTCAGTTATTAATGAGGCAAAAATCTGTATTGAGCTCTGAGGTGTTAAGGTAGCAACAGTTACAAAAGCTATTGGCTTGAGCGGTTCTGGCTGAGCTGAGTTGGTGTGAGCCGTTCTGGGTGGTAGGTGGAGACATCACCATGAAGACAATGGCAGATGTGCAGGAGAACCTTATACTTGCGGAGGTGAACAGGAGGCCAGTGCAGGGTGTGGAGGATGTGGGAGATATACTCATGTTTCTGCACCCTCACCAGGACCCATGCTCCTGCCAGAGATGAGGACTGTGTCACAGTAGTCCAACATGACGGAGACAAAAGGATAGGAGGGGAACCAGTGAAGGGTAGTGTCAGAAAGTGTCAGAAAGAGTGATGTAGTATGAGGAACGGTGGAGAAGGACGTGATGGCTGATGATGTGGAACGCAGCAAAGTGGTCCAGAAGAATGAGGAGGAATATGGAATCAGTCACAGTGTGAACAAAGGAACCTACTTCCAAACAAAAGCCTCAGAGAGTTTATGCCCTGTGTAACTGCAGTGTAATGTAGTGGTTACATCTCTCCTCTGGGAAGCCTATGGTAGTTGTTTCGAGACCAAACCCTGACCATTAGACATTGTCTGCAGTCACACAAAGCCACTGTATTGTTCATTGTGCTTAAATTCCCCCTCAAGGACAAATAAAGTCATATTGATTGATATGTTCCCTCAGTTGTTGGGGTTTGGGCCTGGTTTTAAGATTAAGGCCAGGGTGAGGGTGGGGGTGGATTTACTTTCAAAAATATAAATGAGAATATGTTCTATGGAGACATGCATGTAGAGAGAAAAAACTGTAAAATCTAAACCAAACTTTTAAAAAGTATTTTAAAAGTAATGTTAAATTATTTAATATTTTGTAAACCTGCAATTAAGCAACACTAGCTATTAACTGCTTTGGCACTATGCCCTAGGTTGACTTCAGCATTTGAAAATAGCTGTTCTAAAATGTATGCATGTGGATATTAACAAAGTGCCATAGAGTTTGTCAGAGCTAGGAATAAACTTATTTACATACACTCTAACCCACCAGCATGACACCATCACACTGTAGAATCTGAAAACAACCAGTACAAAGGTGTCCACTGATGTATGCTGAAGACAAGCAGTAGATGTGCGCTTGTTCATTCCTGAATGTGTAGCGTGAATGTTCCTGACACTTTATCTTCTAAGTCACTGTCGCTGTGCGGTCTCTGAGCTGTCAGTCAAATGCAGCAGATCACATGTGGGACTGATTCCAAGTGTTAAGCAGACAAGGCCCCGGAGGCTTTTGGGGCCTGGATGTACCCCTCCTGTCGGCACATTAATCCATGCCTCCAGTGGTAGCAAGGGTCATTCTATCTCTACAGCTAATGAAATCAAAATGTAAAAATGTAGTAGCAGGGAGAAGAAGGGGCTCCAGTGCTGCAAGGAATAAAGCCATATTGTCTGTGGTTTAATGGCCAACGTGTTAGCCAATAGTTTCAACCTATGGATTACATATATTTTTCTTAAAAGTCCTATATTATGCTAAATAATAGCTGGGAGCTTTTAGCCATACTGTAATGATGTTACCCCTTCATATTCATTCATTCATTCACACACACACACGTTTGAGTAATATGTTATGTAATATATTTGAGCATTATAAGGATGTCTGCACCTCCAAAGCTCAAAATGCTCTGGTCCACCTTGTGATGTCATCGAGTGGTAGTCTTAAAGTGAACTATTTTAGAGTCAGATTTACTGTCCAATAACTACAAGTTGTTGCCTTATAATATTGTCACAGAACATCTACATTATCTTCTGGTGCATAGAGAATTAAAAACATTTCAACAAGGATAAAAGCTGTAGTTTCCAAATGATCTAAATTATTTTAGTGAAGGTGTATGCAGTTTAAAAACACTTAATGGCATCACAAGGTTGAGCAGAGTGTGTTTAGTTTGAGAGTGAAACACACCTTAAACACATTAAACAAAACTTAATGTTGTTTTATTTTTATTTTATTATATCATTTAAATATAATTTTTGTTTTACCAATATCTAGATATTTACTGCTATTCACTGCTAAGCACTAAGACATACTATAAATGCATATTATTTTAACTTGTTAACTTTTAGTTGCAAATAGCAAATTTAGCTTGGACTAGTAAACAAAAAACTGTTCACAAATACAGGTTGGCAGTTTAAGAAAAATGATTTTAACAATCATAAATTAAAGTCATTTTAACTGTATCAGCTGAGTGTGAGTCATCTCTTCTGTTTGTCTATACATGAACTGTGGTTACCTAAAATGTAAATATTTCAAATGTCCTGGCCTTTATGGGGCTTGGCTTTAGCATACATTTTAAAAATAGTACTGTCGGCAAACAATGAATAATAGAGGAACACGCATGTTTTAACCATTGGGCTCTAATGCAAGTGCTCATACAACTATGGTTTAGTAGATTAGTTTAAGAGTGTCTTCTGGCTGAGAGGCTGTAACTCATGTAACATTAGAGCTTTGTCTTCGCAGTCACGAGGCAAGTTCCATCCAAAAACACTTATTACTGTTACTTATTGATATAGTTACTTTTACTGTTAGCAGTTTCAATTAGCGCACCCATTTCTCCTCTTGTCCACCAGTGTCGACTCATTCATACTTTGTGGCTGACAGCATCAACGTTCCCTGGGGGCTGAAGCTAACTGAAGGCACTGGTCTGTCAGATGCTCTGTTACTCAGTTTGGACAATAATCTGATCTTTGTTTTAACACAATCTGACCATAAAGAACTGATTTAGCTGGAATAACAAAACTCTGATTTTGTGCCACTAAACAAACAAATAACAAACATTACAGTCATAAGATAGCAAGCATTAGCCAACAGTTTTTCAGTTAGTCATTCTCACCTTTTTTGTTGAAAATCAAACACATAAATGTATCCATAAACACTCGCATAGATCTCAGAAAAAATATGTTCTTTAAATCCATTTTGTATTTTTCTTGAGTTTTCCGGCCCTCTAAAAACTTCAGCCATAGACCTACATGCCGAACACAGCGTGATGTCCCTGCAAAGTATCCATATTTATTTATTTATTTATTTATTTATTTATTTATTTATTTATTTATTTATTTATTTATTTATTTATTTATTCACATACAGTACTATTGCTGGGTGACAAAATGTAATCAAACTGAAAGTCAGGATCAATATATTCAAAAAAAAATCTTTTTTGTTATTTTGCAAAGCCCTAGTTCAGCTAACCTCCTTTCACTGCATCATTTAGCTAAAACTAGTCTGAAAAATGAGACGTTAGAGGACTCGAACACTTGCCTTTTTGAAGTGAGGTCAAATTCAACATCTTTATTAGATTTACTTTAACTTAATAACATGTTTTGTATATTAATGTGTCACAATTTTACACCCGTCAGGATCTATTTCTTGTCACTTGTCATTCAGAAAGCATTTCATGTATGTATATGTGTTTTATGTACAAAAACTCATGCCTGAATGAAACAACTTCACCTCAGCTGCATAAACAATGACTTTGTGCTATTTCTCAAGGTGCCTGTGCCTCGTGATCACCTGCAAGGTTCTTTGGCACCTCAGCACGGGTCACCATTCATATTGTCCATTGGCCCCATGGCTGCGAGGGTGTAAAAATAACCTTGTGTACTTCATCTAAACCATCAAATGGAATTGTGCAAAGTAAGGACAAATGTGATTTAATCTGGGGGTGAGATGCTTTTTGGAATGGCCATACTTGACTTTGCTCGCCCCTTTGGATCTACGTCACTGCTTCTTCATGACCTCCTTTGCCTTCTAAACTTTCACAACTTTTTTATGTGAGTGTTTAACCCTCATCTTAAGACCTTTTACTCTCTGGGTTTAAACACCATGTGAATTGTGTGGTCCTCTGTGTCTTTAATTTTATTTTATTTATTTATTTTTAATGAATTTTTCAAAGTTATTTTTAGCTTTGTGCATTTTAACAATTTGTTATTGTTTTTATTTATGCTTTACTGTCTTTTATTGTATTAACTTGTCTGTGCAGCACTTTGGAAACATGTTTATAAAATGTGCTATAGAAATAAAGTGGCTTGGATTAGATTGTTCAATCTTGCAGTGTTGATTGAGTGAAATTTAATGTCACAAAGCTGCATCTGATTTTCAGGGTGCCCAAGAATAATACCTTTTGAATTTTAGTATGGTCATCCAATGTGAGCCAGAGTCCTTGAAATGTGCCATAAGTCATCATCAAATGGTGAGTGTAATAGACTGATTACTTTTAACCATGGTTTAAATAAAACACACACACAAACACTATTATTTGTATATAGGACAATATTAAAGTTTAAACATTGTTGCATTTGGTGTGGATCATGTTCTCACCTAACTCCAGCTCAAAGGAACCGAACCAAGAGAAAATAGAACATACCCCTCATCTGCGGTGGCGCTGCATCACAAATAGTGTGTAGATTACCACTGTCTGGGAAATAAAGATGCGGACCAAGGTAACACATGACTGTCCAGGACACCAGATTATATTATATGAGAATAAATCCATGTAAATATAAATGAGGATCAGCCACATTTCTTTACAAGTTTGTGCAACTGATTAGCCTCAACTCCACCATTTTTTATGATCAGTCCCAGAAACTATATATATATATATATATATATATATATATATATATATATATATATATATATATATATTTATTTATTTATTTATTTATTTATTTATATATTTGTGTTAACTGTCTAATTATATGAGCTTTAATTTTCTCCTCTCCGTACAGTTTGTCACCTCCCAGTTTGATCGTCATTCTAGAGTTTATTTTTTTCATGTGTGCCGTGCTATGGAAGCTTGTTTAGATAAAAGTCTGTGTTGGGCCAGATCAAGGCCAATTAGAGGTCACATCACAAGCGAATCAGACTGGAGTCTGCTTGGTATGTTAGTCCACACCAGATAAACTGGTCCACTTTCACACCAGGCCAAATCAAACTCGCAGGTGTTCCGAACCTGAGTCTGCTGGAAGGCCCTAAAACCCCTAACTGCTAACTTTTGGAGCTATGTCATAGGGTCAACCATTAGAGTCCTAAGCAAATAGGAGCTTTAGCTGTCTTTGGAGAATTTGACCATCCTAATCAGCAGCAGGAACAACGGAGAAATCACATCGTCCTATAGCTGTTTGATGAAAACTACAACACCCACAAAACAAACAAAATGCTTATGGTCACATAACTGAATTCCAGCTTTAGCCATATGTTCATTGTTTGTAGTTTTGAGAGGAAGAGGAAGGCAATAAACAAACACAGAGTCACACGTTAAATGAAATTCAGATTAAAAATGAAAGGAATCAACAACGGCTTTGGACATAGTTTATTGGCAAACAGACAAAATATGTATAATTTATTATTATTTACTTTCTTTTAATTGGTTAAGTTTAAATTAATGAGTTGTTCATTCACACTGATACATGTGTATACTAGCTCACAGACAGATCCAGGCTCCAGTCTAATAAAGTTAACAAAAACAGTTAAACTAAACAGGAGTTGGTGCTCCAGAGCATTAACGGGACAGTTCGGAATTGGGGACAATTGTAAATGATTTGCTTTGGGTGCACTGTGGATTGGGTAAGACTGTTTTTAGTGGCAGGCCAACTATCCCCATTGACATTCACTAGGCTAGCACCAGAAACCTCTGGAAATACAAGGACATGGAGAGCTAGCTCTTTAAAGTCAACAATAGCTCAATCCAGACCACCACCAGCTGCCTCTTCATCGTGCACCATCACATTGTCCTAGATGAAGCATCCTTAAGACCCCCAGTAGAAGCATGTTGCACACACAATCCTAAAAACCTCCTTGACAATATGTAACAATAGTCAGTAAATGAGAAACGCTTCATTTCATCTCATGTACCAATGCCGGGGTCAGCTGGAAACTACCAGGCAGAGCGTCTGCTGCTGGTACAAAGCTGCTGTGACCCACATAGCATCTTCCACACCTCTCCACTACCACTCCATGCCGCCTTGCCCTTTAAAAGGAGGAGTATTATGCAAAATAGCTATCTAATAATTAGTTATCTACCATGTTATTGTTAATGTTCTGTCCAATGCTCTGCCCACAAGCCTACGTCATCCACGCACCCACACAACAATTCTCCATAAATATACAAAAGAATTATACAAAACCAAACAGAACATGACAACCTGATGCAGTTTCATGCAATGCATGCTGAGTGTGTTTGAGCAACCAAGTCCGGTGGCACTCTGAAGGGGGAGGAAGATGCATGCAAATGTACACATTCAAATTAAACAAAAGATATTTAAAACCAGAATAGAACTGAAAATGATCAGGAAATTATGACCAATGCAGGTTTAGACTAACACATGTACAATCACTCAGTTTGGGCTATTTTTCTTTACAACTATCAATAAACAGGATGAAAAACAAGCCTCTGTGATTTTAGGTGGATGAATTTTGGTGATATTAGTATTATTGTGATATGGCTGGAAGCCAAAGATGAAGCACCCAAACTAACTGCCTATTTCAGAAGATTATGGTCTATTTTAGCAAATTATGGCCTATTTTAGCAAATTATGGACTTTTATGAAAAACGTGTGGAGTGAACTCCTTTAACTTATTTTGTTTTTGGGAGGCTTCACACCCAATCATCTTGAAGACATCCCAGATTAGGTAAGTGTAAAACTCATATCAGAGTGTTACACAGTGTTACACACATCAGTCTGGCTAATGCCAGTTTTGGAAAGCACTTACTATCACTACAACTTCTAAGCACAAAAGTTCGGAATGATTACCAAACTGTATGTGGCCCATATGTGCGCAATTAGTGTCAGTCCAGGTGTCCTATGGGTGCTAAAACTGGTGGAGGATGTTGTATAGGGGTTAAAGAAATACAGTTCTACAAATCTAGGTTGTATACCTAGGCCTTGACAGTTATCACTAAAAGTCTTTTTGACCAAACTTCTTTTGTCTCATCAAAGTTTTATTGTTTAATGTGAGATTTCCAGTCAAAGCAGTTAAGGAGACAAAGGAGATTTTTACAAATGAGTTGTCTGTCAATGTGGACATTGAGGCATTTCTTTCACTGTCTCCTGCCTATTCAGTGAAGAAGATTGATGTTCCTCCACCAGCTGCTTCTAAGTGGGTCAATGATGGTCGCTTAATACTCTAATCCACTGGCTAATGCTCATTCTCTGGAGAGGAGATGCTCTCAAGGCGGCAAATGGAAAAGAAAATAGCAGCAGGCTTAAAGAGCGTGTCTTGCTGGCAAACACGAAGTCGCAGGAGACCGACAAAGGTGTGGAGCCGTGGAAAGAATTCTTACACACAGAAGTAAGTTGGAAAATACAATAATAAAGTGTAAGGCTTTAATGTGGTGATTAAGTTTGTTCTCTGTTTAAGTATCTTGCATACTGTTGTGATCTGAAAACCGTTCTAATACCTGGCTAGATGACTCTCATCTTGTTGTAGATGAGGTCCTATAGATTAGAACTGTAAATGCAAAGTGCAAATGGATGTGTCTCAGTCCTAAACATATCTGCAGCCCGCCAGTCCATGGGAGTTGAGCGCTCCTTCACTGTGGTTCTCTTCAAGGCTTCTTTTTCTCTTTTCCCACTCAGTTTTTCCTGTAGAAGGAGGGACTAGGGACAGGGGGTTTGATTTTCTAAATTTCTGTAGGCTAAATCAATTAACTTTACAAAAATAAATTGAACTTCATGTTTAATTGCTAATAAGATATGCTGAGTTGTGTCCTAGTGATCTGACACAATTAGCTCTGGTGGCAATGACTGAAATAACCGATAAGAGCTACTACGTATTGAACATGAGCAAGTTTGTTGCTGGGCGTTCACCCATCAACGTAATCAAAGCTGGTAGCTCAGCTTCAGGGCAGCCTACTTGGCGTGTAGACATGAGGTGAGAACAAGGAGAGATGGGGACTATCCCTAAATTACCGCTGCAAAAATGTAATTGCCCAGTTAGCGCATGTGCGTACCACTACACTAGACTCGATCATTTTTGGAAGATTCGGTGTGCATTCCTTAATTTCAGTTTTAATATTGCGAATAACACCCCAGCTGTTTGCCAGAAAAGACTTTAAAAATGACTTTAAAGAACCTAGTGCTAGTGGTCCCATTACCAGCAGTGAGAAAACCTTTTTTAGAGCCATGATTTCACAGAACAGCAGCCTCAGGTGTAATCTGTGGACCATAGGATTCCCCCTCTGCTTTTTGCAGATAGTCTTGTCCTGATGACTTCACTGGTCCAGGGCCCAGGTGTGCTGACAGTTTACAGCCATGTGTGAAAAGAGTGAGAAAGAGAGAGTAAAACACCTTCTCAGAACAGTACTGAGGAAACCCACCTGGAAACGAAGGCAAACAAGAAGCATTAGTTATCTATCATTAAGACCAACATCAAACTTCTCTCACCTCAGATTAACAGCATTACGTACTTTACTCATTGATTCTACAGAGGTGTGGCAGATAAAACCAGTATCCAGACAACACGTCTCACATGTACTCAACTCAATGTATATTCTTGGCTGACCAAACAACAATAATCAATTCAGAAATGCAGTCTCCAGTCCTCATCACTGAGGGACGAAAGTTTAACTAGCTGCCAAAAATGTATGTGTGTGTGTGTGTGTGTATAAACATAAACATATATATATATATATATATATATATATATATATATATATATATATATAAAACGCATTTCTCACCTTCCACGGTGGTTGGTCTCTCTCACCCTCATCAGCTCGGGTCCTCTACCAGAGGCCTGGGAGCTTGAGAGTTCTGCGCAGTATCTTTGCTGTTCCCAGTACTGCACTTTTCTGGACTGAGATGTCTGTTGTCCTTCCTGGGATCTGCTGCAACCACTCCTCTAGTTTGGGGGTCACGGCCCCGAGTGCTCCGATCACCACAGGCACCACCGATGCTTTCACCTTCCAGGCTCTCTCCAGCTCTTCTTTGAGCCCCTGGTATTTCTCTAGTTTCTCGTGTTCCTTTTTCCTGACATTGCCATCGCTCGGTATTGCAATGTCCACCACCACGGCTTGATTTTTCCCGCTTATCCAGAACCACGATGTCTGGTTGGTTCGCCATCACCATTCTGTCAGTCTGTATTTGGAAGTCCCACAGGATCTTGGCCCGCTCATTCTCCACCACCTTTGGAGGTGTTTCCCACCTTGATCCTGGGGTCTCCAGCCCGTACTCTGCACAGATGTTTCTGTACACTATGCCCGCTACTTGGTTATGTCGCTCCATGTACGCTTTCCCTGCCAGCATCTTACACCCTGCAGTTATGTGCTGGACTGTCTCAGGCACTTCTTTGCACAGCCTACACCTTGGGTCTTGTCTGGTGTGGTAGATCTGGGCCTCTATTGCTCGGGTGCTCTGCTAGAGGATGTGAATGCAGCACTCAGAGCGATCCCTACCACAACCATCACTGAAACCAATATATATATATATATATATATATATATATATATATATATATATATATATATATATATATATATATATATATATATATATATAAATAAATAAAAACGCATTTCTCACCTTCCATGGTGGTTGGTCTCTCCCCCTCATCAGCTCGGGTCCTCTACCAGAGGCCTGGGAGCTTGAGAGTTCTGCGCAGTATCTTTCCCTGTTCCCAGTACTGCACTTTTCTGGACTGAGATGTCCGTTGTCCTTCCTGGGATCTGCTGCAACCACTCATCCAGTTTGGGGGTCACGGCCCCGAGTGCTCCGATCACCACAGGCACCACCGATGCTTTCACCTTCCAGGCTCTCTCCAGCTCTTCTTTGAGCCCCTGGTATTTCTCTAGTTTCTCGTGTTCCTTTTTCCTGACATTGCCATCGCTCGGTATTGCAATGTCCACCACCACGGCTTTGTTCTCTCGCTTATCCAGAACCACGATGTCTGGTTGGTTCGCCATCACCATTCTGTCAGTCTGTATCTGGAAGTCCCACAGGATCTTGGCCCGCTCATTCTCCACAACCTTTGGAGGCGTTTCCCACCTTGATCCTGGGGTTTCCAGCCCGTACTCTGCACAGATGTTTCTGTACACTATGCCCGCTACTTGGTTATGTCGCTCCATGTACGCTTTCCCTGCCAGCATCTTACACCCTGCAGTTATGTGCTGGACTGTCTCAGGCACTTCTGTGCACAACCTACACCTTGGGTCTTGTCTGGTGTGGTAGATCTGGGCCTCTATTGCTCAGGTGCTCAAGGCCTGCTCCTGTGCAGCCAGGATGAGTGCCTCCGTGCTGTCCTTCAGACCAGCCCTCTCCAGCCATTGGTAGGATTTCTTGATATCAGCCACTACAGTTATGTTCCGGTGGTATGCCCCATGTAGGGGTTTGTCCTGCCATGATGGTCCCTCCAGCACCTCTTCCTCTGCGCCCCACTGTCTGAGACATTCTCTGAGCATGTCATCAGTCTGAGCCTTGTCACTGATGTACTTGTGGAGCTTGGATGTTTCATCCTGGACAGTGGTTCCCACACTCACTAGTTCTCGGCCTCCTTCCTTCCGGCTCGTGTACAGTCTCAGGGTGCTGGACTTGGGATGGAACCCCCCATGCATGGTCAGGAGCTTTCGTGTCTTAACATCCGTGGTCTGTATCTCCTCCTTTGGCCAACTTATGATTCCTGCTGGGTATCTGATCACTGGCAGGGCGTAGCTGTTTACTGCCTGCGCCTCGTTCTTCCCATTGAGCTGGCTTCTTAGGACCTGCCATACTCTTTGCAGGTATTTGGCTGTCTCCGCTTTCCTTGTTGCCTCGTCAAGGTTGCCATTTGCCTGTGGGATACCAAGGTACTTGTAGCTGTCCTCAATGTCTGTTATTGTTCCCTCTGGGAATGAGACCCCCTCTGTGTGGACTACCTTCCCTCTCTTTGTCACCATCCTACTACACTTCTCGAGCCCGAATGACATTCCAATGTCTGTGCTGTAGATCCTGGTGGTGTGGATCAGTGAGTCGATGTCTCGCTCGCTCTTAGTGTACAGCTTGATGTCATCCATGTAGAGGAGGAGACTGATGGTGGCCCCATTTCTGAGTCGGTATCCATAGCCTGTGTGGTCGATTATTTGGCTGAGGGGGTTCAGACCTATGCAGAACAGCAGTGGGGACAGTGCGTCTCCTTGGTATATGCCACATTTGATGGTCACTTGTGCAAGTGGCTTGCCATTGGCTTCAAGGGTGGTTTTCCACAACCACATCGAGTTTGCAATGAACACCCTTAGAGTCCTGTTGATATTGTACAGCTCCAGGCACTCAGTGATCCATGTGTGTGGCACTGAGTCATAGGCTTTCTTGTAATCAATCCAGGCAGTGCACAGGTTGGTCTGACGGGTTCTGCAGTCACGAGCGACTGTTCGGTCAACTAGGAGTTGGTGTTTGGCTCCCCTGGTGTTTTTGCCGATGCCCTTCTGTGCTGCACTCATGTATTGATCCATGTGCCCGCTTATCTTAGCCGCGATGATGCCTGACATGAGCTTCCATGTTGTGGAGAGACAGGTTATTGGCCAATAGTTGGATGGGACTGTACCCTTTGCGGGATCCTTCAGGATCAGGACCGTACGCCCTTGGGTTAGCCATTCAGGGTGAGTCCCATCCCTTAGCAGCTGGTTCATTTGTGCTGCTAGGCGCTTGTGGAGAGCAGTGAGCTTCTTTAGCCAGTATGCGTGGATCATGTCAGGGCCTGGTGCTGTCCAACTTTTCATGCCTGAGACTCTTTCCTGGATGTCTGCCACTGAGATGGTAACTGGATTCTGTTCAGGGAGGTTGCTGTGGTCTGCCCTCAGAGCCACCAGCCACTGTGGATCGGTATTATGTGATGCTTCTCTATCCCATATGTCTTTCCAGTACCTCTCAGTCTCCAGCCTTGGTGGGTCTGCTCTGCTGTTATTACCCTGCCATTGAGCGTACACTTTCACAGGTTGTGTTGCGAACAGGCGGTTTATTCGTCTGGCTTCATTCTCTCTCGTGTACCTCTTTAGGCGGCTGGCCAAGGCTTGGAGCCTTTGTTTGGCAGTTTCAAGTGCTTCAGGTATGGGCATCTGGCTGTACCTCTTGGGTACTCGCTTTTTCATCGCACCTTTCTGGGCCTCTGACAGTTGGCTCACTTCTCGCCGCACTTCCTTGATTTTAGCCTCTAACCGTCTTTTCCATGGTGGGTATCGTATCTCATGGCTCCCATGGTTGCTCTTATAGGCCAACACCTCTAGGATCACTGCTGCTGAAGTGTAGATCAGCTCATTGGTTTCAGTGATGGTTGTGGTAGGGATCGCTCTGAGTGCTTCATTCACATCCTCTAGCAGACTTTCAGATGGTACTTCACTTAGCCTCTGTAACTGGCATCGGGGTCGCCTTGTGTTCATCCGGGCCATGATCTTATCTTTCAGGTCAGTCGCTGCCTTGCTCAGCGTGATACTTATTGGGGCTTCCTTCCCAATCTCTGGTTGGGGAGTTAGTGTTAACTCCCCTCTGACCTGGCGTCCCGGCTCCCCCTTGCCGTAGCATTTGTGTTCTACCTCGTCAATCTCTAGTTGTGATAGCAGTTGCCGTTTGTGGATGTTCGAACACTCGCCTCTATCTCGGAAATGGGCTATATATATATATATATATACACACACACACACACACACACACACACACACACACACACACACACACACACATACTTACATACATACCCGTGTGTTATCCAATGATCTCTTTATGGGAATCCTGTAATGACATGTGCATTGCTGCATTCCTTATAAAGCAGATAATTTATTTAACACGGTGCTCTACATTAGCTTCTTTGATGTTATACGCCTTAATAACAGTAAATAGGCCTTCCAGCCTCAGAAAATGACTGGTGGACAAACTCACTGATGTCCTCATTCATGCCTTTAACTAACTGCGCATTCGTTCATGTTTTTTCGGTTCATTCATGTTTGGTTCTTCGGCACTGCAGGCACATGCACAGTCACTGGGGAGGAAGAGGAGGAGGAGGAGGAAGAAGAGAAGAAAGGTCCAGTGCTGTGTGATGTTGCTAAGGGCCCTTGGGTGTCACGTCACATGTTCCGCTCCCATGCAATGCACTGGAGCTGCAGAAAACATACAGTTATGTACTGAAAGTCCTTATTAATAGAGTTGTCATCTGTAAGGTGTAAGCTTACAGATGGATATGTGGCCACGTCTCTAATTAACTTTTTTTTCTCTTAATACACTAGAAGTCAAAAGCTTAGACACAGTTTTTTCCATGATTATTCACATTGTAGATTCTCACTGAGGGCATCAAAACTATGAAGAGACACATATAAAATCTACAAAAAATAAACTCAAACTAACTTAGACTACTGGACAGTACAAATCCCATCGCCACTGCCTTCCTGAAATGTGAACTATAGAAAAACACATACCAATCCCACAAATGTAAATATGCTTGGTTAAAAGGTACAGTGTGTAACTTTTCTGATGAAGAGTTCACCACTTTCTTGTCTTCATGGAGATACTATTGCTCATGCACACACACATGCACACGCGCACACACACGCACACGCACACGCACACACACACACCAAGACTGTTCCCAATGCTTTTCTCCCCATATATGCAGTTCACCGCTTCCTTGATTTTGATTGACTGTCATGTCAGTTTACCAGACACCTCCATCCTCCTCTCCCGTAGACTGCTGCTGGCTGGGTGATGCATGTTTAGCAGTTCCTCTGTGCATTGGCTTTTATAGGAAGGATCTATCTGACACTGAGAATGTATCAGAAAGTGAAAGGATGGAGCGTCCATAAGGATAGGCTGTAGTAAAAAGAAAAAAAAAACTATTAAAATCTATATAAAAAAAGAGATTTTACTATTGCTTGAAGATGAATGGAGAGATTGCTAAATTACTGAAAGATACACGTATGACATAAAACATCTTCAGGCATATTTTTGATAAGGGAACAATGTTAAAGCATGGAATAAATCTAAAAAATCCCACCATACCATTCATATTTACAGTTCATGATGATGCATTCCTACAAGGAAGTTTGATGTGTACATGTTTGTTTTGTTGTTTCTTTGTTATTATTGTAGAGATTCTACCAACTGTTTCACTCCAAAGTCATGTTCAATCCGCAATGATGAACATATGCACATTACTTGAATACCTGAATACTAAAACAGAAGTAGTGCAATCTAGAAATTTATTTTAAAGAATTTTTACATAAGCACTTATCTGATAAAACATATTGAAAATGTTGCCTTCTCTGAACCACCAGTCATGTTTTTTTGTACTTTATTTAGATCTTGATCTTTGTATTTTGTTTGGATCTGATACAGATGGTCCCCTGAAACCAATAAACAGCTTAACTTCAAGACTCTTCTAACTTGTTGTCCTGATTTGGTCTCTGTTTTCCAGGTCCACAAACACTTCCAAGTCTTTTCATTTCAAAAATAACTTCCCTCAAGTCTTCAGAGAGCATCTTAATTTAGCTCGTCTGCATGGGCTGGATGTTCCCATTTAGTGTGCTGTGTGATCAGGGATGCATAATGAATACAACAGCACATTTTTGCATACTTCCACTTTCAGCTCTTTGCAACGATGTCCACGTGAGCTGTTTGTGAATCAAAGCCTGGTGATCTTCCATTGAAAAAACCTTTAATGGCCCCAAATCGGTGAAACTCTAACCACAACTTATGAGTTTGCAATTAAGAAAATGATTTACAATTAGATGCAGACAGCACTATACACTTAGTGCTGGGAAGTATGGCTATCAATTTCTATTCTCTTCTATAAAAAAAAAAAAAAAAAATTTAAAATGTTTTTTATAGTCTGATTGGTCAAGAAAACCTGTAAATGACTAAGTACCATACCGTGGCATTCTGCTGCACACTCAGAGAGAGAGAACATAGTTTTACCCTGACAGTAAAGCTAACAACAAATAGCATGCTATCACACTTCCTGATTATCAGACAATAAAATAGTTTTTAATGATGCTTTTAATTGGTGCTTATACAATATATCTGTACTGGGGCAAGACAAATTTAGCTCAAATAAGCTACATGGGAAAAGCTGAGTACAGGGCCTTTAACAGATGACTTGAACGAATACTGTGACTTTCTGTGATACTTTTCAGGCAAAGCAATGACATCTCCATGAGGTGGTGAACTGTCCATCAGAAAAGTTACACAGTGTACGTTTAACTAGATATTTCCATTTGTTTTTGAGTGTTTATGTGCTTTTCTTTCTATCAGAAATTATTAACATATAACCTTAAACCAAGCCAGCCTTATCACACACTGGCCTTTTCTTTAAAGATAGAGGGTATCTGGAATTTTCACCATGCAACATCTTCAAGGGAGCCATTCTTAAGAAGTCAGTTGATAACAAGTCAAACTTTACGTCATGTTTCATTAATGTACTCGCCCTTCGGAAAAGAGAGGAAAGAAAAATTGGACATGCGAGAAAGGGTGAAAGCAGTGTCTACAGCTCCTGCTTAACCTTTCTATTCTCACATCATGACTCATACATCTTTTGTGACTGATCAGAAGGTATGGCCAGTTCTTAAGGTAACTGAGCAGTGTTTGGCTATTGACCACACAAGTACGCAGGTAGGTCCACTCCAATTTGCTCTCAGTGTCTGGAATCAACTGAGTTCAAGGTGGAGTACCTCAAGGCTGTATTGTTGTAAAGCCTCTTTTCTAACATGGACATATAGGTCAAAGAGTTCTGAGAAACACCACTATGATTTATTGTTAAATTAAATTTACATTTTAGAGGTAGACAGTCCTCTTCTCATTTACCCTAAGTTGTATTTAGGGTGATTCATGCATTTTCAGTCATCTTTATACTCCTGCGTTCAAGACATCATTGCTCTGATCAACCCTCGTTTTCACCAGCCCTTTCTCTGTACTTACTTTGTTCTCCAATTTTATGTTTCTTAATAAATGATAAATTTAGGATTCGGCAGCACTGCATAGTAATTTTGAGACAAATGGAAAGAAAATATCCTAAAGGTACTGGGATGTGTCATTAACAACAACTAGCATGCTAATGCTAGTTGTTGTTGCACTTGCACTTACAGACAATAAAATGCTTTCTAAATAGAGGCAGAAAAAAATCAGGTACAGAGCCTTTAAAATATCTTTAGGTGGCTAATTGTGCACTAGTACAGCAAGAAATATTCTTCTGAGAATTAAAATCAACTACATTAACATTTTGATTTCTCATCTTTGTTTAATGTCATTCCTAGAAAAGCCATTTTGAAAATCTTTTCATGTTCACTTTACATTCAAGTTCAATTTAGTCAATCTGTCAGTCAATCAAACTTTTTGTATAGCACTTTTCATATATTTGAAATGTAGCACAGTACTTCACATGCAACAGAAAAATTACAATGATTAAAAACAACAGCAACCCACCACAACCTCATTGTTTCATCCATATATACAGCCATTTTGACAGAAACATAAAACTCCTAAAGGTTATAGCAAAAAAAAAAAAGTAATTAAAATGGAGAGCTAAAATTAGATGAAGACTAAGTAAAATAATAATAAAAAAAGGTTTAAAAAGGTGTCAGTTGGCATTAAGTTATCAGGAGACATGACGATACAGAGTTGGGTATCAGCATAGCTACGAAAGTTGTCACCGTGTCTGATGACCTGTCCTGGTGGCAGCATGTAACGATTAGAAATGGTTGGACCTAAAATTGAGCCTTGGGGACCACCACACTCCATTTTACATTATTTATTAAAAATGATTTGAACCCGTTAAAAACAGACACAGGGAGACCGACCTTGCAGTGCTAGTAAAATACAGTAAAATGCCGTAAGATCCAACAGTACCAGGACTGACAGATTTTTCTTGTCCATATTGGGTCTTATATCATCAAGGATCTTTACCAGTGCGGTCTCTGTACTGTGGCATACTCTAAAACCAGATTGAAAATTTCAAAAAGTATTGTTGGAAATCATGAAATCATTAACCTGGTTAAAAAGTATTTTCTCTAGAATTTTGCTTAAAACCGGTAAATTGAACACAGGTCTGTAATTACTGAGCAGGAAGGGTTCCAAATTCTCCTTTTTGAGCAGAGGTTTGACCATAGCAGTTTTGAGTGGCATAGAACAAACCCTTGTCTGCACCCAAAAAAAAAAAAAAAATTACAATGCTTCTTACGCTAAAAAATTAAAAACGGACTGAAAAAGGGATGTAGGAATCTAAAAAAAATAAGTGGCTGGTTTTAATTGTAAAATGATTTTGTTAAGAGTCATAGCATCAACCAGGGAAAACTGTCAAGTGTATTTGATAAAACCAAAGGACTTGTAATACAGACATTGCCTGGTTGTATCTGCTGCAGGTCAGATCTAAGGGACTATTTTACTGGTGAAATATGTAACAAAGTCATCACAGTTTGGCATGTTTGATGGGTCATTCCAATTAAGAACGGGGCCAATAACAGAACTAATTGTGGAAAACAGAATCCTGGGATTATTAATGTTGTTCCTTATGAAGTGAGAGAGATATGCTTGTCTTTTACATTTCATATCATTGTTATACTTTCTCATTTGCTCATGCTATATTTCATAATTTATTGTAATTTTATTCTTGCGCCATTTTCTTTCTGCTTTCCTGCAATCCTGCTTTAATTGCCTGAATATAAAGTAAATAAAGTACAAACCAATGCAGTAACAGAGTGTCACTACATACAATATTCAACACATGCACTTCCAATAAAAATGCAGACTTTCAAAAATAACACAATCTTCTTCATCCAGATAGCTGCTAATCTCAAAAACAGCAAAGGTCGACATACGGTATGCGCATCTTCACCTGGATCTTCCAACATGATAAAAACATACATAACTTTAGGCGATTATTTTTTAAGCACTTTATCTTTAAACGGTAACCAAGGAATTCTCCAGCATAATCCAACGTCATCTGACTGTGGATTAGATATGAAAATAACATAATCCTGAAGGTTGAACGAAGAATGTGAGTGCAAGTAACTTAATTAATTTCACCAGCGCTGTGTTTATCTGCAGTGTCACATGGTATTAACTGGCAGAGATTGTGCCGCGGTAATTAGAAGTGATACAATCTAATCCAAATTACTCCACTAATTATTGGCGTTGAGATGGAGGGGCTGTGGTAGTACTCCCAGACAGTGGCGATAAACACTCGGATGGGGTCATGGCCTCCACTGAGAAGTTCTTGCCGAAGTTAAATCTGATACCAAAACTACCCACAATGCATTAGAACCACTAGTCTTTATCAAGGTAGTTCAAGGTGCACTGTGTAATACTATCGGTGGAGGATACACCACTTGCTCGGCTCTGTGGAGGTGTTGGTGCTTTGAACATCCAGAATGTTACGCCGTACGATACAAAACGTATTTCCATGGTTACAAATAGGTGACAGCATCAGGCTAAGACTCGGGTCACATCTGTTGAGGGGTAAACTCATTCACAATAAGAATTTGAGCCAGCCGATATGGACCTGAGCGATATGGGGCATTAGAATTGTTATAAGTAAAAGCCGTATTTGATTTGAACATGTCTATGTCATATTTGGGCACACAGTTGGGTAATATTTATAGAATTTAAAATTAAAATCTTACATGCAGTTCTTTTAAACAGGGAATGTCCGAGCCTAAGCAGATATTGTTGGGAAGAAAAAACAAAGCAAAATTAAAGCCGCAAGCGGCATCGAACAGCCCTCGCGGGCCGCGCATCGCACTCAGCCGACCCAACGCTCCCCCGGGTGGCGCTGATGAGCCTCTTGTCTCTGTGTGTTTGTGGCTTTGGGCTGAACTTATCACTAAACACAAAGTCCACACACACTGGAGATGCTGATGTGCTAACATACACAAACATGGGCAATTTGGGACATCGCCATGGCAACACCATGCAAAATACAACTTTGGCCCCCGGACTTTTTTGATCAAACTGACCTGAAGAATCACTGTGCCAAATTTCACGTTCTTCAATGAAACTACTAAGACGTTATGTGACTTTGAAATGTAAGAAATTGTAGAAATTTTCCCATTAGGATAACATGGAGGCTTTGGCGCATTGCCACGGCAACCCAGTGAAATATACCATACGGCTGTTATTGCCTTTTTTGATCGGGATGACATGAAGAGTAATTGTGCCAAATTTGAGAATATTCTGTGAAAGTAAAATATTTTTCATGAATGGGAATTTATCAGATCTCTCCCAATAGGACAACATTGGAGCTTTTGTGCATCACCATGGCAACACGGTAAAAAATACCATATGTTTTACTTTGGCTATTTTGATTGAGCTGGCCCAAAGTAATTTTGTACAAAATGTGGTACATTTTAGAAAAACTAAAATTTTGACCGTCCATGCAAAATTTAATTGTGTCCTGCAGGGGGCGCTATCACACCATTTTTGCTCGTGTCACAATTAGTCGGCTTTGGCATGAAAGTTTTACAAGTGATTCGAATTTGGTTTTATTTATTCAACTTTGCATTTTAGTTAGTCACTCCCCCCACTTGTCTTGCCACACTTTAATAATCTGTAGTGTATTCAACTTGAATGTCATGCTATTGGATTGCATGGTAAATCTTATATGTCATCATATTCTTCTTACTTTTACGGGTCACTGCTATCCAGCCAGTAAATATCTTCTGGTACTTAAGTGGGCTTTGTGGACACAGGACATGGACCAACGCTAGCACGTGAAGCATGAAAGCTAATTTGTTCTCCAATATAAAAGGGATCAGCGAGAGTCTATCTTGAAGGCAGTTGTGTCCTCTACTTTATATCCCTACTTCATCAACTTGTCTGACACTAATGAGTTGGAGATAAAAGAAACTGGGGGAGCGAATAATAGATTGCGGGAAGCAACAAAGGGGTCGTCACCCAAGGTTGTTGTTGTTGCCTGTAAAGAGTGTGGATTAACCTGCCGCTAATGTACTCCACTGCAGCACATGCTAACGAGCAAATTAGCTTAGCAACATCAACATGGAAATTGCAAGAGCAGCAATGCCATAATAATCAGACTGGGACACCACCAAGAAACAAAAATCAATAAATAAAATACATTTATTAACTTAAAATTTTTGCAAAGTAAGGTAATTTACAAAAAATAAAATAAAAAAGAAACCCACCATTTTGTTGTAAATGAGTTTCCCTATAGATGTAAAGGCAGCATTTTTTAACAAAATCTGTGTTGTTTGCATCTAAATGTTGAATATTTTATTGATTGCAACCCAAAATAAAGATATGATATAATGTGCAAAGACAAGTATCTTGAAAAAGATGTGCACATGCTAAAAAATCTGAAGGCATGTGAATATTAGCTATGTGAGTTTGATTGATTTTAATACCTACTTTGTCCTCTCACCTCTGCTTACTGCTGGAACCAGAGTGGACTCTGAAGTGGACGGGGCTGGTGGTAATGGAGCTCCATTACTGTTATACCATTTAAAACAACTGCTTTGACTATGCTGGTATTGATGAAAAATACTTGAGCCTGCATAGACTCGACCTTAATGGACTAGTCTGGAACCTATGGATCCGGACTTGGCAGAGACATAGTTCTTGTTTCATGTTACACTGTCATGAGGATTGTTTGTCAAAAGGTTGGGTGCACATGCTTTGCTTTGTCTTGGTTTTGGTTCCACTACTTCTTCATCTGCACCACTTAAAATCAATGCACTCAGTCTACCTATCAGAGTTTTTTATCCTTCTTGATAACATGAACAGAATCGTTACTGTCTGCCTGCAACTGAAGTAAGGGCAGATCATTTGCAGACTGGGATGAGGCCTGCAGTGTGGAGTTGCCACTTCTCAATCCTCTGAAAATAACGGATGTACTTGGCCTTGGTCTGCTTGTGTCCTATTAACTTATTTGCATCATTCCAGCATAAATAGGTGGGGGGTTGTGAGAACTTCTTGGAAATGTTACACTGCTTTACATAACAGGTACTGTATTTTGTATTTGGTTTTGAATAGTGTTTCACCTCTAGAAAAGTGACATAGTGCACCTTTAAGTGTGCAACTTTTTGATGTGTATCTTAAATAAAGTCTATCTATCACCAAAACTTTGAGAGAAGACCACTGTCACCATGTCCAATGTCTAAATCTGTACACCATGTTCCAAATGATTATGCAAGAGTGTTTCAGTGTCCTAAAGGTAAAACGTTGAGTTTTCCTGTGAAACTGATGGATGGTTTTGTGTCTCAGGCTCTTTGGTTGAAACAGTCTCACAGACATGTGCCAATGTGTTTGCCAGGCGAGTCTAAAGGCAAAAGGACTTGAGAAGGACGCTCCACATGATGAAGCAGAGCTCCACACTCAAGCACTTTGGGAAAGAACAAGGAGCTCTCTAGTGCTGAGAAGAGTGAAATAGGTGAATACCTTGAACAAGGTATGAAAACCTTTGATATTTCACAAAAACTTAAGTGTGATCATCGTATTATTAGGAGATTTGTAGCTGATTCAGAGCCCACACGGATTTGTGCAGATAAAGGCACAATGAGGAAGGTTTCTGCCAGACAAATACATACAATAAGAGAGCAGCTGCTAAAATCCCATTCTAAAACAGCAAACAGGTATTTGAAACTGTTGGTGCCTCTGGAGTCCTGTGAACAACGTGGTGTAGGATCCTCCAGAGGATGCAGTCATGCATAAACCTTCTATTCAGCCACCCATAATACTCACAAGCAGAAATGGCTCCATTGGGCCCAAAAATACATGAAGACTAATTTTCAAACAGTCTTGTTCATGGATGAGTGTCGTGCAACCCTGGATGGTCCAGATGGATGGAGTGGTGGATGGTCGGTGGATGTTTGTTGGACGGCCATCATGCCCCAACACCATGCGACGTCAGCGAGGAGGTGGCAGTCATGTTTTAGGCCGGAATCATAGGGAGTGAGCTGGTCGGCCCCTTTAGAGTCCCCGAAAGTGTGTGAAAATGACCTCAGTAAAATATGTGGAGTTTCTGACTGACCACATTCTTCCATGGTACAAAAAGAAGAACCGTGCTTTCCGTAGCAAAATCATCTTCATGCATGACAATGCACCATCTCATGTTGCGAGGAATACCTCTTATTATTGGGAGGTGTGTTCAGGTTGATGTCTTGAAAATTATGACTGTGATTTATATTGACAATTTAGCAAACTCCAATAATTTGGAAAGCAGTGTATGTCACACTATTTGTTTTTGTGTCATTAACAGAGAACACTAAAGCCCCTTGGGTCACAGCACTCCGGACACCAGCACACTCTTCTTCAGTGCTCCGTTTGAAAGTGTTGCGTAACAAGTTCACTGACTCATACAGAGCAATGGTGGTGGTCTACGCTCAGCCTACACGTCATACCATTAGCCGTCACAGAACCAGTCAGGCTAATCTAATATGATGTCTTCCTGTGACCTGCTATGACTGCCACTGTGTACCACGTAAACACATTCACATATGCAGCCTTTACACACGCAAGGGATTGTGGGTAAGTAACATCGCCGACTGCCTGAGATGCATCCGACCCCATTGCTTTATATAGAAAGGAATGGTCTTTATTTATTCATCTCTGTGAATAATTCAGATGAACTGTATTCATCAATGAATGCTAGCATCAAGCAGATTTTCTAAGTCGAGTTCCCCCCCCCCCCATTCTAACCTGATTTTGCAGACTGGTAAAGTGAGCGTGCTGATAATGTTTTATAGTTATGATGATGTTTCAGAATGTGCTTATCTGTTGCTGAATGCTAATTTTAGGTCTTCAACATCAATAAAGAACCTCTTTTAGATAAAAATAAATAAATAAACAAATGCTACTTAAAACTAAAGTAAAAATACAGATCATTTACATTAGCCCAAAATTACATGCAAACTTGAATTTAACGGTGCATTGTGTAATTTTCTGGTGAAGGGTCTACTTATGGCCCAGTCTTTTTGTTTGCTTTCCCTTGAATGTTACACAGTATGGCATTACATTTCTCCATCTACTTTTGTCCAACTGGATGAATATAATTTTATTTTGTTATGGAACCTACCTGGATGACTGAGGGACTGAACATTTTACAGGTCTGATGTGTGTAGAGGGTGACACTGCCCACTGTGTGAATGTGTGTTTTATAAATATATAAACTGTATATATAAATGGGGCCTGCTAGCTGCCGTGTTCCAAATAAGAAGTGAGCACGGGCGCACTTCCGCTCCATTGACTCCATTTCCAATTCAGTTTATACTGAAAAAACGTCGTCCCTCTGTCCGACTTTCTGTAACTTTGGTTTTAATATGTTTATATTAACCAGTTCTATGTGATTCTGGTGATTTTATTTTACCATTTTGTCCGTAAATAAATAAATAAACTATTCCCAATATGGAACTCAACTCCAAATTCACTCCTATAGCTGCCAGCCTCATGAGCTTCATTTGACTGGATCCAAACTCTAGGTGATGTCACACTCCCTTGGTCCACTTCTTTATGCCGTCTATGATCTCAAGCATGAATAAAGAATGTTCTAGAGTGAGCTCTTTGTCTTTAATGTTGAACTACGAGACATACGTATCTCTCACCCAATATTGTCCCAATGTCTCTCCCCCAAAGACGTCTCTAATTGAATGGAATTGCCTTTCCCTGACATTTACTTCCATATACTTCTCTTTCCACAAAAATGTGCAGAAAATATCCAATAGATTATTTGTTTAAATTGAGATGGTGTCATTTTTTGTCATACTTGGCAGTGCGAGACATTTTGTTGCTTCTATTTTTACATTATACGATTTACAAAACTTGCTGAACTTTAATAGTAAATAAATACAATTAAATTCTATTTTAATATTTTGTTCAAACCACCAGCACGTCATCATGGTTGTCAGGAGATAAAAGATGATTTATGCTAAAAACGGTCACATTGACATTTACAGTATAATAATTGACCCACTCCTCAGTTCAAACGTGAGCGCTGCCGCATACAGAATGAGATGTGATCAAAAGTCACTAAAGACGCCAGAGACACCTAAATGTCAGCAGCAAAATCAGGTGTTTCAGACTGTGATGATCCAAACAGACTCAACAGAGATATCAGCATAATGGTGAGGCAAAGTTTAATTATAAGAGCCTCCCCTGTGTCAATAAAATAAAATAATTGTCATGTTATGAAGTATGAAGGGGCTATGTCAGTACCCCGCTGGCTTAGACCACATACAATAAATTATAACTTTTTTGCACAGTGACAACTATGAGTGACCCTAACGAAGAAATATTGTGATTGTGTCTGCATATAAGTTAGTTGTAATGATCTGTACATCATTATTTTAAAAGTAACAAGCTATACGATTTGTACTAGTTCCATCCATCCATCCATCTTCTCCCGGATTAAGCGGGAGAAGATGGATGGATGGATGGATTTGTACTAGTTCCATAATTAAAATCAACAGAAAAACTGCAAGTCTGGTCAATGAACAAAAAAGTGCAGAATATGTCACATTTGACTAAATGCCTTGTGTTCTTGTCCTTGGTTCGAATCTAGAATCAGATCATAAAGAGCAACTGTCCTAACTTGGGATGGTCCAATCACAAGCCTTTAAAGTGCATTGTGTACATTTTCTGGTGAAGTGTCTGCTGCCTACTTTTCTCCATTAAAAATGTTATTGCTTTGTCTGGAATGTTTCACAGTATTTCATTAAACCTTTCTATCATCATGGAGACCAAACCAGGCCAAGTTACAAGTCAGATGTGTGGAGTGTCAGAATGCCTGTTTTCTAGATATTTTAAGGTAGATTTGGTAGAGTAATGACATTTGCATAAAACAAGAGGCCGATGGAACCACAACTGAACAGTTACATAGTGCACCTTTAATTTGCATCATGAGACTCTCAGTTGCAGAAGACATTTCCTCTTTAATCCCGTTGTATTGTTCAGAACAACATATATAACTTCTTTTACATCACATTTTTGTGCTTCAATTGTTGATTCTGCTGAAATCTGAGTTGTTCTCTAGTCTCCCCTGTTTTTTCATGTTTGTTTGGACACAGACCATGGGTTCCTCTGATTGGTTAATCCACACTCTGAACTCATGGAATGATTCCACACCCTCACGCCTTTATAAAGAATTATCAAAGCTTGTAGTTTTGGCTGATAAGGCAATTCCTGTCCTGCATTTTGGAGATTTTTATTTTTAAAAAATCTCAAAATTGAGTCCTTCCACCCATCTTGTCAGCTGTCAGTACAGATGGTGCAGCATCAAAAATAGAACATCCGAGTGCCTTCAACAAGATATTTCCTAGCATTTCATGACCACTGATCCGAATAACCCTTAAGTGAGATATAGATATAGCTTTTACGTTAGAAGCGCAATGTTAAGACGCAAACACTGTTGAAGATGTCCAAATAACACACTTTCTTGCCTGTGTGCCCCCGTCCTCTGGCACACCTCATGCCCCCTCCAGGGCAGTGGCCTCAGTGCGACACAGACTTTCCATTAGCTCTGAGCTTGCCCTGATGTCAACCCCATGTCTCCAGCATCCCAAACACACCTTAACACACTTGACTGGGGACAGGCTCAGGCTCAGAGCACCTCTAACGCTCATATCCAGCATCCAATTTACAGCTAATGGAAGACAGAGTTCTAGGAAATGGTATAAAAGGAAGTCACGTTCTATATAACACAGAGCTGGTAACATGATTGAACATTTTTAATGGAGGTGATGAAGTAATGCTATTCTGTTCATGTATGGACTTCCGATCCAGTTATATGGGTTTCTCGATAGGTGTGAAAAGCCTTGCAAGATCTACACAATATGTGATAAAATAAATTTGAATATATAATAACGAAGCTGTGTATTAAAGTTGTTTTTTTTTTGTATTGGTTCTTCAAATAAATGCAATAAATTAAAATAAATTACAAAAATATAACTACATGTTCAATAATCTGAAGTAGAATAGAATAGAATGCCTTTATTGTCATTATACAAGAATAATGAGATTACAAGCTTCTCCATAATGTGCACACATAAATAAACAATAAAAGATATGTACAATAAAACTACTATAAAAAACTACTAAGTGCAAGAATTAACATAGACTGTACAATAACTAATATGAGCTACTGTCTGTAAAAAGTTGCATAGACTGTGCATAGACTTGTGCAAAGCCTGGAGGTAAACAGGCACATATCAGCGGCAGGTATGACAATAAAGTTCCTCAGTGCAGGTTGGAGTTGAGTATGGTGACTGCCCTTGGGAAAAAGCGGTCTCTGAGTTGGTTTGTTTTGCCTGATGATGTACATGGGGGCAACCTTGTTCCATCTGAAGGCCAGGATGAGTTCCTTAGTCTTAGCAATGTTCAGTGCCAGATTGTTGACTGCACACCACTCGCTGAGTCTAAGGACCTCATCTCTGTAGGCCGCCTCATTTTCCCCTGTGATCATCCCCACCACCGTTGTGTCATCTGCAAATTTCACGATGATGTTCTCAGGGTGGGTGGGTCTGCAGTCATGTGTGTATACTGAGTAGAGGAGAGGGCTCAGGACGCAGCCTTGGGGCGAGCCAGTGCTGAGCGTGCGGGCGGATGAAAGGTGGGGACCCAGCTTCACGTGCTGGGGTCCGTTGATCAGGAAGTCT
This sequence comes from Odontamblyopus rebecca, assembly GCA_030686955.1. NCBI lineage: Eukaryota > Metazoa > Chordata > Actinopteri > Gobiiformes > Gobiidae > Odontamblyopus > Odontamblyopus rebecca. The sequence goes on along the minus strand of CM060658.1, from coordinate 15,250,785 downwards.
TTGATCCATGAGCAGGTGGAGGGTGGGAGCCCCAGGTTGGCCAACTTGGGGATGAGAATGTCCGGTATTATTGTGTTAAAGGCTGAGCTATAGTCAATGAAGAGCATCCTGACATAGCTCCCCTTTTTCTCGAGGTGGCTCAGTGCAGAGTGGAGGGCAATGGTTATTGCATCTTCGGTGGATCTGTTTGGCCAGTATGCAAACTGATATGGGTCGAGGGTGGGGGGGAGACAGGCTTTGATGTGTCTCAGTACCAGTTTTTCAAAGCACTTTGTGATCACTGGGGTGAGTACTACTGGGCGGAAGTCGTTCAGGTTGGTTGTGGGTGACTTTTTGGGGACTGGGATGATGGTGGCCGACTTTAGGCAGGCTGGGATGTTGGCTTGTTCCAGTGACAGGTTGAAAATGTCGGTGAAAACTGGAGCAAGCTGATCAGCGCATGCCTTGAGTACTTTGCCCGGTACTGCATCCGGTCCTGTGGCCTTCCTGGGTTTGACGGCGCGGAGCACTCGTCTGACGTCCTCCACCTCCACAGTGAGTGGGGGTGTGTCTTGTGTTTGTGTGGGTTGTAGAGGGGGTTGGGGTTGTGTGGCTGCCTTCTGAGCTTGGGACTCAAAGCGGGCGAAGAAGCTGTTGAGCTCCTCCGCCAGTGCTGCGTCTGAGTCCCCAGGTGTCACAGCACAGCCCCTGTAGTTGGTCAGGGACTGTATGCTCTGCCACACCTGCCGGGGGTTGTTAAGTTGACCTTCAATCTTTTGTTTGTAGTCTGCTTTGGCGGCCTTGATGCCTCTCCTCAGGTCGGCACGAGCTGTGCTGTACAGCTCTCCGTCACCAGATCTGAAGGCTGCATCACGGGCCCGGAGGAGGGAGCGGACCTGGCTGGACATCCACGGTTTCTGGTTGGGGTATACTCGGACTGTCTTTTCTACAGTGACCATGCCCATGCAGTACTTGATGCATGATAGCACTGTGTATGTGTATGTAGCAGGTCGTTATGTTGGAAAGTCTCCCATTGTGTCAGTTCAAAGCAGTCTTGGAGTCGGGGGAGTGCATCCTCAGGCCATGTGATAACGGGCTGTCGTTGGGGCTTTGTTTGTCGGCTGAGGGGGGTATATGCTGGGGCTAGGAATAGTGATAGGTGATCTGACTGGCCCAGGTGGGGGAGTGGGATGGCTTTGTATGCCCTCTTGAGATTGGAGTAAACATGGTCCAAAGTTTTGTTGTCTCTTGTAGAACATTTGACATGCTGGTGAAATTTTGGTAAAACAGTCTTGAGATTTGCCAGATTAAAATCTCCTGCTATAATGTGTGCGCCATCTGGGTAGGCACGCTGGTGATTGTTTATGGCTTCAAGCAGTATTGAGAGAGCAGTTTTAACATTAGCATCAGGAGGGATGTAGGCTGCTGTGATGACAATAGCAGTTAGCTCTCTGGGTAGAAAGAAGGGTCTGCATCTCACCGACATGAATTCTAAGTCCGGGGAACAATGTCTGTCCAGTACAGTGCTGTTGTTACACCAACCTTCGTTCACGTAGATGCAAAGCCCACCACCTCTTTTTTTCCCTGCATCGCCGGTCCTGTCTGCTCTGTGTAGCGTGCGGCCAGCTAACTGCACCGTTGCATCGGGTATTAACGGGTGTAACCAGGTCTCTGTGATGAACAAAGCGCTGGATTTTTGAACGTAGCGATTCCCAGCCAGCAGTAAATCCAAGTCATCGGTCTTGTTTACAATTGATCTGGCGTTGGAGAGGTAGATGGTTGGCACTGGGGGTTTCAGTGGCTGTTGCTTGAGCTTGGTCAACAGACCCGCTCTGCATCCACGCTTCCGCTTCCTTTCTCGGCGGCGCCTCTTGCATCTGCCGGCTCCGATAATAATCCAAGGGGACCCCGCTGGTCTCCTCATCTCGTCCGGAATGTTGTGAGTGCGATGAAACTCGCTGCAAACGGTCATTTTCCGTTGAAAACCGATGTCCAGTAAGTCCATACGGTTGTTGATGGTAGAGTCTGGTGCAGACAAACAACACAACAAAACACACGCAAAAACACACAAAAAAGTGCACAAGTAGGGAGAGCCTCTAGCCGCAGCATCTGTGTGCGCCACCATATTGCAATCAGGACTGAACCAGGACTAAACCCTTAGTAGCTTAGCTGGTAGCATGGTTTCTATACCCTTTTTTGTGTCCTGTGGCTGCAGACGGTTTAATACCACACATTTTATGGGGTGTATAACTATGGGATCAAATCAAGGTCATTAAAACGCACAGTTGTAATAAAGTTTTGTATCTGTGTAGAAACATTTTGTACGTGTGGAGGGAATTTTGTAACTGTAGAAATATTTGGTGCATGTGAGAAAAACAAAAGCGTATGTACAAATATTTTGTACACATGTCCCTGCTCGCGATTCAAAAGTTCACGCTTGCAAAAATGATCTACAGATGTACGGATTTTTGACCCGAATTTTACTGCCACCTTTGTAAAGTTATGTTCCTGTTTGGTGTGCAGGAGAGATCGTGGGAGAGAGGTGAGCCATGCAGCCTCCTGAAGCCGCATAGGCTGTAGCCTTCGAACACACCTCCGTGGACCGCATGGCCGTGTCGAAACGGGACAGGTCCAGCCCACGGAGCCGCACCCGACGCCCAGCAATTGAGACACGCTGCTAATGCTAATGCTAACAACACGCACCTGCAGATTACGCACACAGATCATTAACAAAGATTACGCACGGGTAATCAAACTGTCACATTTTGAGAACAAGTTATTCTAATCATTCTAAACCACATTTTATGGCTAAAATATTGCTGTTTCTCCAATACATCTAAAATAGGCTAAATTACCTTAAAGTTTCAAAAACAGTGATGAGATATGCATTAAGTATTTTTTAAATTGATAAGGAATTACATGTATACAGGGAATGCATTTAAGTCATTTTATAAAGACTCTCCTTTGAGAAAAAATGGTTTATTAAACAATCAAATAAACTTCTGAAAATACTTTGTCATAATATGCACATTCTCTCACATGCACCAAATATTTCTACAGTTACAAAATTCCCTCCACACGTACAAAATGTGTTCTACAGGTACAACATTTATATGCACATGCTCATAATATTTCTACGGGTACACATTTTTTTTCTACAGTTACAAAATTCCCTCCACACGTACAAAATGTTTCTACACAGATACAAAACTTTATTACAACTGTGCATTTTAGTGACCCTGATTTGAGCCCATATATAATGGCCGACTCTAGCATTTTGAGCCCATATACTTGTAAGGTGCGATATATATCCAAGTCATTATTATTATGCTGACACAATGTACATTACTATTCGATTGATATGGAGCTATTGCTACATTTTAATACCTGCGAGGAATAACTGTGCCCTGCTGCCACCAGCTCTTTATTATTTTACACTTTTAAACTTAATTATTGTAAACTTTTCTTATGGGCTAGTATATTATACAAGGCACAGCTACACATCTAAATCGTAGAGTAATGAGGTGAGTGCTGCTTTCTTCCTATTGCCTATACATCTGGCGGACTGCACCAATGGAGGAATGATGGTGAGTACGTGTGGCTGAGTGTACATTTTGCTTTTATGGATTTATGAGTCCACTTGCAATTTCGAAGACCCTGTTTCCTATAAAATGTGCAGATTCAAGTGCAAGCAGATCTGTGGAGGTACAGTATATCAAGCATTGTAGTAGCACAAGAAAGAAAATGTAATCAACTTGCAAAATGGAAAGCACTGCCAATGGGGGTGAAAAAAAAAAAACAGGCTTATCACAGTAAATTATGATAGACACTATGGTTGTACAATGCTAAATCGTGTACTGGGAAAGTAGCCAAAGTGTATTTAACTTTGTTTGTTGTGGATATATAGATAATAGAACAATCGGTGTTTGGAACAGGAAAGTTTGGTATGTTTTGTTCTGGAGATTGTTGTCTGCACCTAGGGTAAGACACTTGAACAATGGCCTCAAAACAGGTGTTTGTAGGACTCCACAGGTGTCAATGAAGGAATTTCAAATCACTAAAGGCCACATACTCCGCTCAATCAGGAATGGACAAAAACCACTTCATGTCAATGCCATAGAATCCAGTTATGCTCTGAAGTCGGTGAAGGTCTTGATCAGAAGTATCAAATGTGGCTATAAAGTCTAGCAAGAGTGCTGGAGAGCTCTGCGTTAAGTACAATAGCTTTCAGTTTCTTCAGTAGTGTGGCATAATGGTTGGAAAATGGCCTACTTGTAATGTGGCGGGGTTTAAGTACCAAACCTTACATTAAATAAAAATAAAATGTAATAAAATTATTCAAAATAAAATGTACTAATAATTCTCATTCAATCTTTTGTTCCTTTACTGAATCAAAGCAAGATTCAGACAATATACAATGGCCTTACTTGCATTACATATTTAGTGTAATCCTCAACTCCTGTAGTTAGAATAATTTAAATAAACCAAAAGAGACAAACTAGGAATGCAATGCAATGCAGTGGCACATCCACATACTCTGTATAATCCAAACCCACATTTTGGTAAATCCTCACAAGCGTAGATTAAATTCTAATATTGACTCTGACACCTCTTTCCGCAAATGTTATTGTATTTCTGGCAGCTGTTTACATTTTCCTATGGCATATCTTGTGTAGCGATAAGCTTTATCTACTGTGGTCCTGTGACTCAGTGCGACTCCAGCGCTGTGTGGCTGCAAAACAAGAGGGAGGGCGGGGGTGGGTGAAGCAAACGTGAGGAGAGAGAGAGGATGCTGGGGGAATCATTCTGAAAACGTGCACGGGAAACACCTCTATTTTTAGCCGTCTCCTCAGAGAGCCAAACAGAGGCATGAGCTGAATGATTCTGAGACGGGGGGTTGGCTTGTTGTAAATAAAAAGCACTTTTATTTTTAGCGTGCGCAGTGAATTCATACATTTAAAAATCTCACATGAATAGCAGCCTTGAGCAAATATTTCTGCTGGTTCCCTTCTCCCCTCTCCGACTTGGTGTATATGCCAAACATCTTGATCGGGTGCAGGTTTATCCTATGTGGCAGCATGGGAGGTGTGCACAGTTTTAGAAATATTTTGGGACTTGCTTGGGTTATCGTCCGCAGTGGTTTGTGCTTGTACATTCTGTTGCAGAATGACAGTGGGTGCGTTGCTTTGCTGGAAATATCCTGAAATGGCTTACCTTTAGGGGCTTGTGAAAGTATATAGTAGTATATAGTGAAAGAAAACGTGACCAACGAGATGTGAGCTTCACGACTGAGCGGACAGCGGTAAAGACGCGGGGGGGTAGATGGTGTAGGAGGTGAATAAAAAAGGCAGGTAGAGGAAGGAAATGAGCAGACAGAGACGGGGAGGATGGGGGTGGTAGTTTTAGGATGGTGGGGGCAGGAGAAACAGGAGGATTGCACGCGGGCAAGCTTTGAAGCACACAGGCAAGCTCCGTCACGTGCAGCGCTTTCCAATTTGTCAATTTCCGTGACACCATTGTGGAGGCTAAAAATAGAGGTTGTATAAATAGAGGCTGGCAGGATTATTTCTGTCTGCAGGACCAAGCGCCCGGTTCTACCATCTCACATACACCATATATCTGTGAGACCAGCAGTGAGTAATTTAACAAGACAATGAGATTTAGCATTTTAATTCACGTAATTGTTTTTGAGTGCTGCTGCCCTCTGCACACTTTCATCACCGATACAAGGGCTGCACGCGCTTTTTCCCCAAAGGTGATTGATATTACATAGGCAGGTTCAGGGTAATTTGGTTTGATCTGAGATAGCTCACCTTTTTATGTAGAACTTTTACTTTGCAGCAGTGTTAGTGAAAGGGTCTTGATGACAAGGAGAACAAAGCAAGCATCCTGATTGGACCTTAAGAAAAGTAGTGAGTAGTATTCTGAGGCTAGAGTTTGTGATGTAGATTCCTTTTTTGCCAGTCATGTGACAAAAATGCCACCTGCCAAAGAGCATGCATTAATGTTCCACAATATGACATTAAGGATATCTATTTCCATGGTAACAGGCAAGTTACGCCACCAGGCCAAGTTACAGGTCAGATCTATGGAAATGTTACCCTGTGTACAGTATGAACTTGTGTCTTTTGTACAACTGTCATACTACAGAACATAAGAAAAGCAACATCATCTCCATGGAGACAAGCAAGTGGCAAACCCACCACCACAAAAGTTACACAGTGCACCTTTAACAGCCAAAATAATTTTAGTTCCTACTTTGATAACCATCTCTGCCAGTTATAAGCCTGTGCGAGGACATGAAAAAGCTGTGGACCACCCCAGTACCTCATGCCATGATTCTGCATTTATTTGAATTTATCCTACATTGCAACACTAGAAATCCCCCATTGTGGGACATTCTCTTAACTTACTTATCATATATGTCACTGCTGAGTATTTATAGAAAATGGACAATCATGAAGATTTTATGGTTTGTGAAAGAGAAATGGATTAAGAAAAAAGGCATCTAAAATCAAAAGCAGAGGAAGGAGAGCAGTGTGAGTGTAGCTTTGGTTCTAGCATGTGGCATCCTGTGGTGTTAATTAAATGCCCGAGTGCTCTTTCCCCCTCATTTTCTCATTATTCCCAGCAGCCGCGCCTTGTCAAACCAAAAATGATGATCATAATTTTCCAGTCTTGTAAAAAGCACTTCACTGGAAAGAGGCAATTATTGACCCTTCACTTTGATAAATAAACTAATGCCTGGCTATCAAATATACAATGCAGTTAGCAGATGTAAAAAAGAAAATATGACAATGTGGCTTAATGTCTTACTTAAACACATGGCCTGAAATTAATCTCTTAAAGAGGCACTATGTAACATTTATGGTGGAAGGTAAACTCCAAATAATAAATTAATCTCTTAGAGACTAGTGTTCAGATTGATGGAGAGGTGAGCCACACTGTAAAAATGCATATTTTTAAAATATTTTTAAACAATAAAAACACCTGTATCTACTGCAAGATGGGTCAGTTTGATGTCATGATGTGGAACCTTCTTAAACACCTAAACTGTACTCATAGCCACATTTCAATCAGAGCTGCGACACTAGGCAGTGCCTGGACCAAAGGGGAGAGTGATGAGGGAAAGCATCTGGAGAACTAAAAGGGAGAGTATGGGGAAGGAGGGGCATTGCCTGGAGGACCAAAGGGGAGACTGAGCGAGAGGAGGGGCAGGGTCTTTATGTCCTGTGAAGAATAACTGCACCCTGCCGCCACAAGTTCTTTAATATTTTAGATTTAAAAGTCTCACAGCAAAGTACATCCCTCTGCTGCTTCTCTTCTCCCCTCTCTGACTCCGTGTATATGCCAAACACCCTGATCGGGTGCAGGCTTATTTGACATGGCAGAATGCAAGGGGTGCACAATTTTATATATTTTGGGGACTTGTTTGCATTAGCGAGGTGGGGCAGAGTCTGGAGGACTGAAGGGGAGAGTGAGGGAGAGGAGGGGCAGAGTCTGGAGAACTATATGGTGCTATAATCTGCACAAAAAAGACTAGGAGGAAACAGTGTTTTTAAAACACCTTAACCTTAACTGTCCCTAAAATGTGAGATTTGTGGAAACATAGAGCTCTTTTATTTGCCTGGGACACAGAATACACACTTCTCCAATACTTTACCAAGGTGTGAGTCTGCTTCCGATGAATCTCTGTTTTCAGATGGGCATAAGTGACAGGTGTATTAGCCAATCAGGGGCATGCATGGTCCCTCTGTATGAAAACAAATATAACTGCTTTTAAGGAAAAAAGGCAGAAAATAATATCACAGGGGGCTGAAAAACTTCTGATTGAGCAGCCATGTTTAGCTCTGACTAGAGACACAAGGAAGGCAGTCGTGACCAGACATCATTCTGTATAAAAAATACCGACCTATTATGATATGTCAGGCCACTCTTTTATCATACAAAAGTGAGAACATAGAACCCTTTGTTATTTGTATTGTTTATTTTTACAAACTTAACAAAATGGAGCATAAAGAATAAAGTATTGCAAATTTAATGATTGCGATATATTTAGATGTTTGCCCTGAATGAAGGCTTGCTCTGAATATTTCTGTGCACACGTGACTGAAGGCTAGAATCCCCTCTGTGTTGTGAGGGACGTGTGGATTAGTTTGAGCTTGTCTCAGGTGGTATGGGAGCCCCCTGTGAGAATGTTCCACACTGAAGACCCCCCTCTGTGCCAGCCGCGTGGAAGGCCTGCCCAGTCAAAGCTGTAATTACTTTTAGACTGAAGCTGCTGGTCCTACTGGCACGTCGTCTAGAGAGACTACGATCTAAGTGGAGAAATCTAAGTGGAACAAAGCATATCCATTAGGCTCCAAGCAAACTGGGGACGGTAGTGAAGACAATCCCAAAGTGCACATATATGTCTCTACCGTACACACACTACATTGGGTACAATAAATCATGTGTGCTGGAATCATATGTGGTGCCTCGAGCCATGTGAAGTACTTTTTCACAAGGCGGTTATTAGTCCCCAGGTTGTCAAAATCGATTACAAGTTGTATGTTTCAATCCTGGCACTCACCTGTTTGGGTGCAGTGTGTGAGGGACTGAGGATGAGGATTTTTTTTTTCTTCATTTTTCCTGGATAAGAGTACTTGGTGTTTTTGTGCATTGTGAGATTCAAGGGGCATAAAAAGAGTTTATATGTTACACCTCTTATTTTCATTTCTATATGGTATCAATTGCTCACATATGACATATTTAGATCACTATCAAACATTTTTAATAACAACATAATCGGCCCTAATCAAACTACTGCTTATCACAATCAGGTTTGTGAAGTTATATAGTATTGTTTTTGTATTCCACTTTTGTATATGTATGAAGAATTGGCAGAGGTCACTTTGGCACACAGGCCTGCTTCCTGTCATCTAGAACACACTTTCAACAATTGTGCAGCTTTACCTACTACAAGCTTACCCCTGGGAGTCCTGCGGGAGGTCAAGTACAGTGGTGGGAAGAGTAATGAAAATTTGTACTCAAATAAAAGTACAGTTTAGCACAGCCACTGACTGATCGGCTCTCATCCCTGTGATGACAGATGGATTTTATGTGCAAATGTAACCGCATGTAATAAGCCCTCTCGTGTTAGCCTCCAACCTTACCTGTGTGATTGGTCATAACATACCATGTGATGAATATGTGTTAATTCATGAATAATGGGTCAGTTTGTTTTGATTTATCATATGCATTACATGTTAACATTTACATCCTTACTAAAGACACAAGTCCCCCAAAAATCTACTCAATTACAATAACATGATTGTAATTACAGTAACGTGATTGCAGTTACAGTAATGTAATTATAGTCACTTTCTACTATGGGCAAGAGTATCACTGGCACTAATCTCTGTGGACAGGAGTGACAGAATACCAGTTAACTGCACGTTAGCACACTAGCATGTCAATGTTTGTGAGTCCAGTGGAACAGTTCTCTTCATACCTTATGTAATATTATAGGCCTGTGCGGGGAGTTGGGGGTTATCTCATGGGGTTCATCTGGGGCTGATGAAGGTCAAGCACTGAAGACACCAAAGTGGATTGGGTGGAATGGGTGGAATGGGTGGCCATATTGTTCAACTATAAATCTTGGTTTAATACGAAGGCACTGTAACTTTCATTGCGTATAAATGGTGACTGTTGATTACCAAATGTCATTCAGGGCCGTGTTAAGAGGCCAGTCTTCCGGTGTGGATAATGTAATGGTCAATGAACCCTGTCAGAAAATGTGCATTAAAATGAAAAAAATCATATTTGACCTTATGTGATAAGGAGACAATAGATGGGACTTACAGATTTTTTTATAGGATGTTCCATATCTGCCACCCTGATGATAACTGACTGTATCAATGACACAGCGAAGGTTTGATTAAAAGAGACCTGAATGAATCTATTATGGATTATGTGTATTGCCATTGAAAAAAAAAATCTATGTGGCCGGCATGTTAATGTGATGTGATGTGATTCATGGATTTTAAAATAGCACAAGAGATTTTAAAATAGCGCAAGAGATTTGATTGATGGAAATTATTTTAATTGATAGAAAATATGACCCCATGTTGGTACTGTATGTATTACTTCAACAATATGTAGGACTGTGTTATCCCTTCCTGCAAAAAAAAGACTACTACACCAATGACACATATTTTAGGGCAAAAGCACTTGGCTTCTCACTTGCCTTTTGAGTAAAATATACTTAAACCAGAAGCTTTAATTCTTAAAAAACCCATGTCTCATCTACTCTAAAACTAATTCATTTTATCATACATTTACTTTGAACCAAATAAAAACGTAGATTTAAATGTAGAAGGTTCATATGAAGGGTTATATATGCTATTACTGCGCTTGGCCCTGTGCTCTGGTTGTTTTCACCGCATGTGCCTTCGATATTTACATATGCTGTCTGAGTCCTGCCATTTGATTGGTGAGTTGTGTTCCTGTCTCTGCTGGGTTGGCTCCTGAAACCTGCCGCTGTGGTTGGAGTATCATCTTCCCCTCCTCCAAGGTGAAAAGAAACGGAGAGGGCACAGGCCAAGTGCTGTAACGTGTATCTAAGAACGTCCTTATTCAATATCCAATATCATGCTAAATTTACATTATAACATTACCTCATCTGAAGCATACTTTGAGTTAAGTAATTCTGCAAAATGCCATATAGTTTACCCTGGCAAATGCAGCTGTAGTAGAACTGTATGTGGGGAGAGACTGAAAAACACAATGTAACGTGATGAGAAAATGCTATAAAAGACTGAGTTACTGTCAGCTGTGATCCTGATGCCCTGACACTCGGCCTGAACTGATGGCGCTTTCCCCTGGGGTGAACTAGGGCTGATGGGGGTCACACAGTAGAGACACTAAAGTGGTTTGAAGACAGGACCTTGACAATGACGGTAAATGGAGTGAAAATTTGCAGGCATGTTGTTGAACTGTAAATCACAGCCTTTGAGACAGTGTCACATTCACTGTCTATAGAATGCACTCATACGCTTGCAATGTTTATTACCAAATGTCATTCAAGAGTATGTGATAAGAGGCTTGTTTTTGGGTGCTGATAAAATCAAGCAGATGAAGAAACGTGTGCAGTAAATAAATTAGGGCTGCAACGATTAATAGACTAATTGTGACTAATTGACCAATTTAATCCCATTTACGAGTGAATTATATTTTTTGAAAAACGCTCACCACACTACAAAATTGCAGTAACAACATGGATAGGCATTGGGTAGTGCTTTCTAGCTTTTGCAGTCTATCCTTCTGTTCTGACCCCAAGATGAACTCTCGCTCTGAAATCACGTGTTGCAGGAAGAGATTCTCCAGCAGCAGCAAGCGGCTATTAGCCACCAGAAGCAACAAGTGAGGATCGACTACTGACTGTGAAGAAGAAGAAAGTCTGAAAGTCGTTGAAAGAAAATGGTTCGGGAATGTATTTTCTTGCCTTTTTCAAGAAATATAATTCACTCGTAAATAAATGAGATTAGAAACGACATCGGTAATTGAGTCTTTTGGGCTTTCGCATGCTCAGTGGGAAATCAACAGGGTAAGGCTAAGGCCACTTATAAAGTTGTTTTATAATGTTTCAAGACCACTAATCAGTGAGCCAGGCATAGCATTTTGTTTGTTAGACTCATGGCTATGTTGTAAGATGGGTAAGAATGTGGTGTTAAGCTTCTTCAGTGTGCATTTTACGTGGAAGTTAAGAATTTGCCCAATTCATTACACTAGTTTGTTGCCTTGACAGACTCCCTGCCACAGCGAGATCTCCGCCGAGGCAACACTGATCTGTGCTGTTTTTTAGCTTCTGACAGTATTTGGCCACCTCTAGCAATGGACTTTAGCTTCAAACGTGTCGGAGTTCCCCTTTAATGTGAGGTGAGATAAATTTGATTTTATTTGTGAATGATAGGTGACTCATGAGCTCCTTTGTTTCAAAAAAAAAAAAAAAGCACAGAGACATGTCAGGCAAGGCTTGTAATTAATAGCGAGAATGAAAAACTGGTGTAGCTTACGTCACTCGGTAAAGTGGTTTGAAGGTCTCTGAGCCCAAATAGAGAACTCCATGGGTGGACTGTAAATCCATACAGTATATTGGGAGACAGTGTCACCTTTACTGCATACTGTAACACACTCACGAACACACACACACACACACACACCTGGAGATGGTCATCTGTGACGTAGGCTCGGGAATGTCATTCAAGAGCATCCATTTTGTTGTTGACACATCCAGGCATGTTTGCTCATAGTCACGTGAAAACCAAGCTGTTAATAAATCAGTTAAATGACCTTGAATGAGTGGGGCTTCATATACTGTTTAAAGATACATTTTTTAAAACTTTCTGGTGGTTTGCCTGTGGCATCCACTGGTCTCCATGAAGATTTTATTGTTTTTAATGGAATGTTCATCAGTATGGCATTAAGCCATTATATATCTCCAATGAGGCATATCATCAGGTCTTTGAAGAGGCAAGCCTATTCATAATAATACTGCATGCTTTTCCTGACGTTTGAGAAATAAATATAACTGTACTTGAATAAATTATGTGGAACCTTCAGGCAAAGCAATATCACCATGGTGACACATGGCCAAACCACCAGAAAAGACATTATAATATATGATTTTAATTTCAATTTTCTTTCAAGGTGTCAGTAATAATAACAATGGTCAAAATCTTTCTCATACTTCTTACTTCTACTGTAACTATAGATTTTCTATATTTGGCCGTTCTTTCTCTGTAACAGTCAGTGACATAGTTATAAGGTGTGGGGAGGTTTTGCCCAAGGGCACAAGCCTGGAGCAATTGAACTGTCAGTTTAGTTTATCTGGAAAACATATCTAGGATCACCAACAGAGATATGTTTCCCCCAGGATATAAAAAATGTTTTATACACCAGTAGCAAACAGGAAATTTTAATCTGAAAAGTATGCACAAAATAGCTCAAAATACAATAAGGTTAGGTTGGAAATTATGTTATTTTGTTTTTTGTAAATCTATATTACAACAAAAATCAGCCTGCTAAGGTAGCCCTAGCTCAAGATGTGTCAATTGTAGAGGTCTTTTTTTTTCTTTCCTACAGGGACAATAAAGTGTACCTCACCTTATGGTTGGAGCTTTGGTAATACTCCCTTTTTAAGTAGGGCAGGTGTTATGTATCTTTTACTTGCTCCTTTTAGTACTTTTAATTCATTTTTATTACATATTTTAATGTCACATCTCTTCACAATGTATCTGTGTGTCCTTAACAATTTAACAGTATTTAAAGGTACCTTGTATCACAATATCCATGGAAACATTATAAATCAACACTGCAATCCACTAACTTTTAAATAACAGCTTTTTGTGCCTTTGTCCATATCATCAAACATCACCTCATTACCACACAAACTCTACCGCTGCCATTACCATTTGACGCTAGAAATCGTTAGCAGAGCCCTATTAATTATTCACTTACATCATACAGTACACAGCAACATAATGGCTCCTACATAATTTACACTGTTACCAGTCTAAAATGCAGACACATTTTCAACGAAGCTATTTTTAGACTCAGAGGTGTTCTGAGGGTCAGTTTATGTAGACGTCATACGTTAAAATCACATTGCAGTCAAAAAAGAAAAAAAAACTTGGATGTTCATTTGTGTAAGCCCCCCATCTGTTATCACGTTCCTGCACGTCTCCACACATGGAATATCAAATAAACAAGCCTTTCAAGGTCACGGGAGAAGAAAAATAAAAGGAAGAGAAAGAGTGTAGTGTTATACTTGTGCCTGTCGCTTCTGTAAAAATAGCATGTATGAACTCATTACAGGTGATATAAAGCAGTGAGGCATAACCAGTACGAGAACAACCTGTAAACACCTCGTGATGATTGGCTCTGACATGTGCACTAGCGCTGTGGCATGATACGGTGGACACTCGCCTAATGAAGGCCGGGGAGGGATTTCTATGTTCATCTCTGCCATCTGTGGGATCTCGCTCTATTTGATCAGAGTAGGAGAAGATACCAAAATTAGTGGATATAAATAAACTGCAAACAGTGCATGGCTGGTAATGGAGAAGGTGAAATTTCTTTTGATGTAGTGTAATAAATGGTCAAATTTCAATTGTTTTATTAAGCGTGATGGGCTTAAAATGGCAAGAAATATTTTTCATGTACAGCATAATTCAGTCATTATTCATTCAATAGCACCGCACTCGCTAACTTGACATAGATAAAAATGTATAAAGTCGTTATTTTGTATTAGGCTAGATGTTTCATATTTTGTTTAAAATTGAACGTGTATCTGCATAGATAGATTTTTATCATGTTAATTTACTCATATCACTTTATCTGGTTCATGCGTTTGCCCATTGAGTTTGCTGGGCCAGAAAATACTCAATGGAGGTCTATGTGAGAAGCTAAAGTTCAGACAAAATTTACACTGCACTCCTGAAGTACATCTTGGGGACGCAGGGTAGGGAGGATCTCAAATCAGGTGATTGGTCTTCATAAACATTATCACACACCTGACCTATTGTGATTCAGCGTTCTAGCTCTCTCCTACCTAGCCCCAACTCTCCACTGGGGGCATGATACAGCTATAGGCCAATGGATGGATAACAACAGTGCTGTGGGCAATACAGTAATGGCAAGTTCAACTTCAAGTCAAAGTGCGGCTGAGGAGTTTTTAGGGAGCAATATGTCTTTGTTTCAGCTTACTTTCACCTAAACCTCCACACACGAGAGCACCAGGGAGAGACACCACTAATAAGACCAGAGAAGCAGACACACAGACCTGCCTCCCAGACCCGGGGCACTCGCTGCCACCCCCTGGACCCGGGCCACTCACTCGCTGCCCCATCAGCCTCTGTCCGCTTGTTTCTGGGTGGAAACGTTTCACCTGGGCATGGTGCACAGAGGGCTTAAGTCTACATCGTGCTTTAGTCATAATATGGACTGGTGTAACTTTCAGATTTAAGTAGGATTAAAACTAGCTTTACAACCAGCTCATGCACTTGGCTCCCAGACCTTGCATCGCAGATCTGACTGGACTAGGACTTGGACCAGTTTCATCTCTTCATATACCAATAACACACTTTTGGAGACCGAGCCAACACGACAGCAGATAGAGGATACTCTCTGCTTCAGTCCTCTGGAGAAGCTAAGATGCTTGTTTTCATCAGTTTGGGACGAATCTGAGGACAGAGCCTCACAGGTAAATAGTGTATAAATGAGCTTGTGGGTGCGACGAAGCTGCTCCGGTGTGGTGCCGTGTGAGTTGCAGGAGCCGGTGCCATTTGTTCAGTCAAGTAATATTTTTCACGTATAGCACCTTTCAGACTATGTTTGCTGAGTAAATTTGTATTTATTTATGTAAGAGCTGCTAAACAATTGTCCAGTCAAAATAACATACTTGATTTACAGCAGGAATTAGTTTTGGTCAAGGTATACTACTAAGTGTATGTGGTTTACTACCTAAATTATCTGAATATGGACTAAACACATTCAATTCAATTCAATTCTTAGAACAAGACAAGCATAATTAAAATAGCACACATGATCTCATTACAGGTGACAAAGCAGTGGGACATAGCAAGCATGAGAACAGTCTGTAAACGCCTTGTGAAAATTAGCTCTGACATGTGCACTGGTGATGTGGCCTGACACGGTGGACACGCACTTAATGAAGGCCTAACTGGAATTTCTATGTTCATTCCTAACATCTTTGGGTTGAGGCTGCATTTGATCAAAGCAGGAGAAGCTAACAAAAGAGCAATTAGTGGATACACATGACCTGCTAATATTGCATGACTAATAATGGAAAAGATTAGGTTTCTTTTAATACGATGCATTGAATAGTTAAAATTCTAATATTTTATAACGTTTAATGGGGAATACATTATGATATAAAGTGAGTAAAAATGTCAAAGTGGTAAAAAAACCAAGTTTGGTAAGAACTAGTACAATTTAAATACAATTCATGATTAATTGCATTGTACCTTGATTTTTAATGTACTTTAAACTTTCTAATTTGAAGCGTTTAAAAAATAATGTTTTAGGGCCCAACTGGCTGTAACAGTGATACGATTTTTTTCAGAAGACCCACATTGGGAGAGCAAAATCAAGAGGAGAGCCACTTATACCCTAGTTATGAAATTTTCTTAATCGATCGTCAGGAGAATTAACAATCGATTATCGACTAATCATTAACGTTTTTATATTAAAAGTATCATCATTATTATTATTATTACTAATCTGCATAAATACAGTGAACTTTACAACATATAAACCATAACTGCTATAGAGCCACATCAGCCCGTTTGACATTATGTGTTTAATTCAGCTTTGGGACATTTGTTTACGTCTTACAGAAACAAAATTCATTTGCATAAACTAAGTGCTGAAAAAAGCAGCTCTTTCCTTATGTGCTGATGCGTCAGCTTCTGTTGGACTAAACGACACGACTCAGTGGAATATGAGCGTCCTTTCTGTGACAGAGGGATGTCTGCTAATGGTGAGTCTGTTCTGTGCGTATATCGCGTTGGAGGTGGTTCATGTTTTCAGAGATCATACGTGTGCAGGTTTAACAGATTTAACAGTCATTTCACTCACTTTATTTATGTTGGTCACTTTATTTTAGCTGCTGTTGTGACAAAAAGACTGAAAAGTGTTTTGGACCCATGCGTACTCAACTGTTGCAGTAACCGGGATACTGCATATACATGCACCATGACGAAACCAGGATATTCCAAAAACCCGATCATACCCGGGATACTGATGTGCATGTAAACGCACTCACTGAGGGATATAGTGATCTCCAAGGAGGTGTGCCATAGCCGAGACGTGGGACTGTGGAGACGCAGCCTTGTCGCCTCATGTACAGTAACAGTTTGTGTTAAAATAAATGTGATCGACGAAATTAATCATAATAATAATAATGCATCAGTTTTATATAGCGCTTTTCAGGACACTCAAAGACACTTTACAGAGCATTATTCATTCACTCCAGACCCAGTGGTGGTAAACTACTATTGTAGCCACAGCTGCCCTGGGGCAGACTGACAGAAGCGAAATTGAAATTCTTAACAATCAATTATCGATTGGTCGACTAAGCATGCCCATCCCAAATAAGTAGTGTAATGCAGATGTTTGTATTGCAATCTTCACTATATGTTTATGCAGCACATTTGAAAAAATATATTGGCTCTGTTACTATTTTTGGTATATGCTTGCGAACCACCAATTAAAGCTTGGTGAGACGCATGCTGCTCGTGAGCCATGCAATGATTATCACTGGGCTATAATTTAAGTTTAGAAATGGCATTTTATAATGATAATGATAATATGGGTGGTTAATGTACATGACCAAACATCAGGTTTAGTGAAGTTAAGGCCCCTTCATTGTCACTTGCGGGTGTAACTGACTCTTATTTGGACAGTGTAGAGAGGAGCTGTATTCTGTATATACAGTTTACGTATACACAGTATATGGTGGACCTTACATTTACACTTTACTGCATGTAATCAGCAGGGCTGAAGGTGACAGTTTGCTTAATCTACGTTAATTCGTGGATGATGCGTCCATTTGTTTTGACTAATTGCATGCGTTAACTTGTTAATGTTGACAGCCCTTGTAAGTACATTAATAATTTAAGAATGACACTGGGTCTTACAAGGAGGGATCATAAATATCACATAGTCATTTTCACCAATAAAAAACTTTAATGTAAACCTTCTCCTTGATAGATTGCGATTTATAATAAAGAAATTGTATTATTACAGGGATCTCCATCCTTTTTCCTCCAGTGAACTCCATTTCTAGCTACTAATTTTAGCGGTCACAAGAAAGTACAAGAGCCAAGGCAAGCCTTAGACAGGATACAGTTAGATGCTTATAAAACATAAACCATCCATCCATCCATCCATCCATCTTCTCCCGCTTAATCCGGCTGGGTCGCGGTAGCGTGCTGCCCAATACTCATAGCACCTGACCCCCCCTATGAACCCCTCTGCAGGTGGTGAGCCCACAGGAGGGTAAAAAACACACAACATAAACCATTATCCATTTATTAGTGCACAAGTTAGGAATCAAAATAATCCATGGTAAATAATCGGATTTTAGTTATTAAACATGATAGGTATAATTCAGAAATGTATTGGTAAGTTACTTGCACGGGGGTGGCTATAGGTTGGAGATCCCTGTATTATTATGATCAACTACATGAAAAATCATAAGATCCTCTTAGATTTTTGCTGAGTATTCTTTTGGTTGTTGGGGCACTTTTTCTTTCATTTGTCAGCAGCCATTAAGAGGCAGCAGACCCATGAGCAAGCTAAACAAGGTTGGCTTGAGCTGCTGCTGTCTTGCTATATGCAAATGCCCCCCTTTGATGTCGAACCGAAAGCGCAAAGCAGGACAGAGAGGAGAAGACACTGACAATGGTGGAGATGTGCTCGTTTTTAAATCAGCCTGTTCCTAATGAAGACCAGTGTGAGTGAAACAACACCCCACACACAGCTCATTAACCCAAGTCCTTTTGTCACATAGTGCTCAGCAGATTAAGATGGCCAATTGCTGGGTTTCAGATGACATCACAGCATTTTTAGGACAATATTATTTAATACAGATACAGCTAAAATGAATATCGTTTAAGTGCAGATTGGTCTTGGGTCTAGTCAGTAATAGAAATGATCAGGTTCCATATTTGGGAGTTTACCTTTCTGATATTTCATGGTAAAGTACAATGTAATGAATAGGAAAAAACGGCTCTTGCCCCAATCTGGAAGTATGACATCATCATATTCTAGAGCAGTGGTTCTTCACCGGGGTTCGATCTAACCCCAGGGATTCGGTGAGTCAATCTCAGGGTTTCGGCAGGGGTCAAGACACACATCCAACTCATATGATTCTTTGTGAAATTTTGTGCACAATATAGCCTTGTGACTGCCGTGATGGTACATTGTGTAATTTATTTAATATTTCCCCTTCATACTAACTATGTTGAGCAAAAAAAGAAAGTGATTGGACAAATAAAATATATATACCTATGTTTTGAATTTGAAAAAAAACATATTTTATTTTTCCAATTAAGAAGGGTTCTGTGAATGTGCATATGAAACTAGTGGGGTTCAGTACCTCCAACAATGTTAAGAACCACTGTTCTAGAAGCTGAAAACCATCAATAAACATTGTTCTGGAAGCTCAGCATGCAGGGTTACTCTTAACTTAAAGGGGGACATGCTGTATATATGGGCAGCATGGTGGCACAGCAGTTAGTGCTCTTGCCTCACAGCAAGAAGGTTGTTCAGTACCTGAGTTAGGTTAACTGGTCTTACTAAAAATAAATGTTCTTAAAACTTTAAATGCTCAAGGTACTAAACATGATATTTTTCCTGATATATGGGCCATATATGGGTGAAAAACCTACGTACTGCTGCTCCATCTTTTTTTCAGGATAATTCCACTTTGTGTGCCATTTGTTTGTTTTTGGTCTTAAATTGTCCTTAAAGTGACAGAGATAGCATGCCGCGTGCATGATTCCACGAATATAGAAAGTTAAACCCATTCTTTGGTGCATTCTCTATAGAGATGGATGAGTTTGATGAGCCAACATTCCCATGGAAACAATAAGGTCCTTCATGTTTGTCCTTAAAAGCATTGGTGGTTCACAAGGTTTGTTTAAATACAGAGTGATAAAGTATTGTGTTGGATAAAAACATTAGGGCAGCAAAAACTGTGTCCTTGGAAATCAATCTTTATAAAAGAATGTTTGCATTCATGGTTGTGCTTCCAATTTCATAAACCTGAAAAAAGAGATGACCTTGTACAACAGTTCATAGATGTATAATAGATGGAAAACCTTCTTTTGGAAAAACTAAAAATCTATTCTCACTTCTTATTAATTATTTTTAAAAATAGCTTTACCAATATTTAAACTGGGAAGGGTACACAATTGAAACAAACAACAAGGGGAAACTCATATAAAAAGAGATGGGAAGTTCTGAAGTACTTAGAGAAAATTAATTTTGTGCATTTATATGCTAAATTAATAACAACAACAACAACAACAATAATAATAATAATAATAATAATAATAATAATAATAATAATTATTATTATTATTATTATAAATAGAAAAAGGAAAGGAAAGAAAGAGGGGAAGAAAATTAAAATGCCTTTAAGATTATACTAAAAAAAGATGAAAGGAAATGATAATGGTGAAAATAATATTAGTAAATGGGAATACGGCGGCCTCACAGCAAGAGGGTTGTGGGTTTGATCCCCGGGTCGCCCGGGCCTTTCTGTGTGGAGTTTGCATGTTCTCTCTAGTGCCCGGGTTTCCTCCAGGCACTCCCATCAACCCAAAACATGCAGCACCCCTATGAACTAACACGTCCACCCTCCTGTGGGCTCACCACTCACAGAGGGGTTCATAGGGGGTCTGGTATGAGGATTGGGCAGCAAGAGGCCCCTGCGACCCAGCTGGATAAAGCGGAAGAAGATGGATGGGAATATAACTTTGCTGGTCACATGACCCAATACAACCTCCTTCCAGTCCCAACTTCGGCCGCAAGGACTTCACAACAAAAGCATCTCAAGACCCGGTAAATCAATAATAAAAGTCTGCTTCTGCCTAAATTACTGAAACCTGGCACAAACTTCAGGACTACACCACACTCAACCAGATCTCACCACTCAGATGCCTCTACTTTCACAACCCCCGCCCGAACCGCAGAGGAGAAGGCCTCGCTGTCATCTACAATAACAAACCTCCACCCTGTCTCCATTGCTCCTACTACTTCATTTGAACACTTGATTTTTAGACTCCCTGGTTCCCAGACACTGCTTGTTGCCATAATCTACTGCCCCAAGACCTGTCTGTCATTCCTCTCAGACTTTAATGACTTTGACAAACAGCTCTCTTCCATCTCCCCGTCAGTTCTCATCCTTGGTGAAACAAACTCCTTCAGTAACCTTCTGCAACCTCAAATCACTATGCCCTACCTCTCTCGCCTCCTCCATATCATCCTCCCTATCCACCTCCTCCCTACCCACTAATCCAACCATTTCAGATCTTCTTGACTGCTACAGCCAATATCTCCCCTCTTGTCTTGATCTGCTTGTCCCCTGCAAAACAAAAACAGTTTCATTCGCCACCTCTGCCCCTTGGTACACCCCTGAACTCCACTTCCTCAAAAAGAAATGCAGACAACTGGACGACTCCATCGCAAAACCTGTTCATGCTGAAGCTTACAAAGACTTCACCTCCACCTATAACACAGGTCTCAAATCTGCCCCATCAAACTATTACTCCCACATTATACACTCCAACTCTTCCAACCCCCGCACCAAATGTGGAAAACATTTGCTCAACTTACCAAACCCATGGACAATATCACCTCCTCATTCACCACAGAGAAATGCAATAACTACTTATCATTTGTCCACTCCAAAATCCAAACCATTCACTCCACACTTAACTCTCGCTCCACTCATTCCCCTCCAGAATCTTGCCTCAACCCAACCACAAACCACAGACCTTCTCCCCCTTATCCTTTTCAGACACTACCAAACTCCTGAAACTCACAACCTGCCATCTGGACCCTCTCCTGTCTCCTCTCCTGAAAATCTGCATCCCCACTCTCACCTCACTCATCTAGCCAAACTATTAGAACATGCTATCATCACCCAGCTTCAACAATACCTTCTCAACTTTCAGCTCTTGAAACATTTCAATCTGGTTTCCATCCCCACCACAACACTGAAACAGCCCTCCTAAAAGTTACTAACGACCTACTCCTCACAGCAGACTCCAGGTCACTCTCCAATCTCCTCCTCTTTGACCTCAGTGCAGCATTTGACACCATCGACCACACCTTCCTCCTCCACCTTCTACACTGCATTGGCATATCCGGCACTGCACTCTCCTGGTTCTTCTCTTACCCTTCTGATTGCCACCGCTACATCTCCATAAATAACTCCAAATCTCACTTCTCCCCTGTCATCACTGGTGTTCCCCAAGGTTCAATGCTCAGCCCCCTCCTCTTCATCATCTACATGCTTCCCCTCGGCCACATCATCTGTCACCATGGACTCCACTTCCACCGTTAAGCCGATGACACTCAGGTTTATATCACCACCAAATCCATCACCCCAGTCATTCTCTCCACCATTACAAACTGCTTGTCTGACATCAAAACCTGGATGGACCACAACTTCCCCAAAACTAACAGCAATAAAACCGAACTACTCATTACTGGTCCCAAAGCTCTCCTCCCCTCTGCTCAGAACATCGCCCTCCTCATTGATGGCCACAGTTTCCCCCTTTCCCTCTGTACGCAACCATAGTTTCATCATGGACCCTACCCTCTCATTCAAACCCCACATCATCAAAACATTTTTTTTCCATCCCCGCAACATTGCCCGTCTTCGGCCATCCCTCTCAGCCCACCGCAGAAATCCTCATTCACACCTTTATCTCCTTCAGACAGGACTATTGCAATAGCCTTCTGTACAGTCTCCCCTCCCACCTCCAAAAACTGCAATACATCCAGAACTCTGCCACCCACGTTCTCACCCACACCCACTCCAGAGACTTGTCTTGTCTGACCTGAGCCAACATCTCTTTCCCTGCTGCAAATAAAACTGTGCCTCAAATGGTCCTCACTGCCATCACATGCCACTGTCAGGCCACGCACCTTGAAGCACACACT
Source organism: Odontamblyopus rebecca (assembly GCA_030686955.1). Taxonomy (NCBI): domain Eukaryota; kingdom Metazoa; phylum Chordata; class Actinopteri; order Gobiiformes; family Gobiidae; genus Odontamblyopus; species Odontamblyopus rebecca. The sequence goes on along the minus strand of CM060658.1, from coordinate 15,228,063 downwards.
CGCACACACACAGACACGCTCACTCTCTTGTTTTCTCAAAAAACAATCTCTCCCTTTTTCACACTCAAACAAACTCACACACGCAATCACCTAGAAGGATTTTTTCACCAGCTCCGTATCCAACTCCTCCCAATCTTTAAGCACCCACGCGACAAGTAGGAGACGGGCTGAGGCTCTCATGTCTCCTCCAGCAAGTTTTAGCCGCATGCAGAATGGCTTTGATTCCAAACCACATCAGGTGCCTGGATGTATTCTGTACACCCCCCTGGTATCACAGCTGTAGTTATACTATACTTGAGCTCCTCTTTAGTAGCCTGGCTGATGTGGCATCGGTAGGAATCCCAGACAAGGGTGAAAGTTTAATTTTCCCACAACTTTCTGCAGCCATTCCGCAGTCAGATTGTCATTCATCCAGCCATTTTTTAGAGGAAGCGCTCACCACTCTACTAATGATTGGCATCGCCTTGACTTCTCTGACACCTCCTTTGACACCCACAAAAGGTTTCAGTCTGGTCCCATCCACTTTTGCTGCTGGAACAACTGTCAAGTGACTTTTCTCGTGGTCCGTAGTCTTCCTAAAGGAACACTGTGAGCCCCACGTGTCTCCACAGTAGTGAACCCGACAGTTTTGTCCATTGCTATTATTCTCTGTCCGGGATGAAAATGTCACAAACTTCACCAGCTTCTCTGTGAATTCTCTGGCATCCTTCTGGGCAATAGTTGTACATCTTATGCAAGTGAAGTTGTTGCGGTGATCATTTTGCAGGACACTTGTTTGCTGATAACGCATGTTTAGCTCTAGCTCCTCCCTCGCCTTCTTCCTACCTCCACCAGGCAGCCTGGCCCTTTTGCTGCCCTCCTCAGACCGACGCTGAAGCTCACATTTATTTTTTTCGCCATTCTCTCGCTCTCTTAGGGTCGACAGAAAAAAGTCTCACGGCTGCTTCTCCCGAGTTTTCCACTGCATATTTTAGCACAGTAAGTTTAAATTTAAAGTTGTATTTTTACACTGCACCAAAGCCATGGTGATCAACAATGTGGTGAAAGACTGACTGAGACAAAGCGCAATAGGCTACGTAAAGACAAAGCAAAACAAAACAGGTGAAGAAGAAAAATATATTAAAATGTACAGCCGGCTCCTATTTGATATTTTACTATATATATATATATATATATATATATATATATATATATATATATATATATATATATATATATATATATATATATATATATATAAGCTTATTACTGAGATGCCATAGCTCCAATCCTATTACTTTCCCCAGGTTCTGTACTGCAATATAGTCAGGTGCGAGTGGGTGCTTGCAGTGCTTAAAGGTTACCAGTGCGCATTATTAAATGGCCTTTCTATTAACCAGCCATAATTGTAATAGCACGCAGACAATTGAATACACCCCAGCCACACTACAGCTTGTGCACGAACACACATTATCATCTTACCCCATCAGGTAATAGTTGACGACAATTTTTAAATTAAAAGTCAGAATGAGTTGAATCTATGCACCGACTGCAAATGCAACTATACTGTAAGTTATTGCTCTTTAATTAAAAATATAATGAAAGGGGAACTCAATTTTCTCCCTGTTAAGTAGTGCTACGCGACTGCCACCCACACGGCTTTCTACATGGCGTGTTAGACAGAAAGTGAGATGACAGGCATGCTGATAGCACACTGGGATGACTACGGAGGAATGCAATGTTTCTCAGATGAATTAAACATCATTAGAGCGACTGTTGTGTTATTGTACTAATCAGGTGGAGCAGCATGCCACATTGTATTACACACAAACAGTCTTGTACGGTTAGATTGGTGATGTTTCTGTAAGGGTGGAATACGAAGCATGAACACAATGTTGGAACACCTCATAGAGCTCAGGATTGTGATGTTGTTTTGGCTTATGTATGTCTATGAGAGTTTTGCGCTACTGTCACAAACAATGCGAAACAATTTCCATGGTATCAGACATGTTTTGAGGTTCCTTCCCAAACTCGTATTTATTTTCAATGCAGTACAGGGATGTGGTGGTTAGATTTAAACAAGTTACAGATTCATGGCCCCAATTATCAGATAATTATGATTTTTGGCACAATATTTAGTTTGATTGTGTTTGATTTGATTGTGTTCCAGACAAAATAATAATAATAAATAAATAAAAAAACATTTAGGAGGTGTGCAAGCTTTGATCTCTTTGGAGTTGCTCTGAAAATATGAGAACAGAAAGCAAGACTGAATACTTAAAATCTCACTTCCTAAAACTAATCTGATTGCTATATAGACTGGGCACTGTCCTGTGGTTCCAGGGTCATGTGTATACCCTGCTGTAGATTTGCTTAAAACAATAATTCCCATGGTTTCTGCCATGCTCGGGAGTAATGTGAAGCTTCATTGGCATCATTCATAAGTGTCAGCAGCTATGGTGTATATTCTTGTTGCTGTACAAATTCACTTGGAAAGCACTATTATACAATCCAACTGCCTCTAATGAAATACACACCCTGTTGTTCCCCCCCTTGTGTACATGTACAAAGTTGCCTGCATGAAGAGCAAAATAATAAGAAAACAGTGCGAGAGTGTGGAGAGAGGCCTTTCACCCAGTAGGGATGGTACATCCACACATGGTTCACAGGATTTACAATCCTAACATCTTACGCCTTCAAGAACACCCACATAATAAAGTCACGCAACATACGCAGGTTACTTTGTTTTAGATACATCATCAGAATCTGCTGGTAAGAATGCTATTCTCTCACTTGATGCTGAAAAGGCATTCAGTTGTCTAGAGTGGGAATACTTATGGCCTGTGCTTTGCAATATGGGTTTCAGCAAAGGATTCATTTCTGTCATTCAAACTCTGTATGCTAACTCTACTGCAGTAGTGACAACAGGCAATATCCGCTCCCCCAGGTTCAGAATTCATCCTGTCAAGATTGTCCCCTGTCACTGTTAGAATCCACTGCACGATTAATTGGACAGTCTGGAAGACTCGCATCATTTATGGTACATAATACTTCCAATTCCATCAAGCTCTTTCTGATTACTTTCTACATACAAGCAATCCATTTGTGTCCATACCTTTCCTACTTCAAACCTCTCATTGTTTTGATCAACTATATGAATTGTAAATGCATGCAAGGGGATCCAATGTATTTGTGAGACTGAGCAAAAGAGCCTTGGAAAACTAAACTTAATTATATTTGTTTTATTTTACTGGTTAAGTTGCTGCCTTATTCCATACACACATACACACACACACACACTTCCATCCGATCTCTGTACATGGGATTAAAAATGCACTTTTACACCAGCTGCACCCAGCTTACCTCTGGGTCGTGACGAGGGCGGCCATGCTCCAGTCCCTGCGGGGTTAGCACAGGGTCACCCAAGTGAGAAGAAAAGATGGAGCACTGCCAGACTATGGCGCGGATTACACCCCCTTATGGCCCTGCTCGACATGTGCGCTTCAGCTTGGAGAGGGGCATCTGGGCCGTCATGGGCTGGCATCATAGGTACCAGGAGAAATGGTCCACAACAGGCGTAAATGCTGGGGACAGATGGGGTGAGAATAGTCCCTTTAAACTCTGCAACACACAAGTAGGCAAATAAAGGCTTTGTGCCTGATTTTCCCATGTATTTGGACAAAATAATAATTTGTCTTGTCCCAGTACAGATATATTGCATAAGCTGTTCTTGAGGTCAAAATAGGTCCACTGTTTTCTGTCTGCACCTAATTATAACTCATTTTATTCTCCTATAATCAGGATATCAGCATTCTAAGTATTAGTTTTTATGTCACAGGAAATGTGCCTATCTGGTCTCAGAGTTGCATAAAACTCTTAAACTCATCAGTGACTAGTGTTTGCAATGCATAAGGTAAGAAAGAAATAACTTTTGACCACTTAACTTTTTTTTTTTTTTTTTTTAAAGCACCTTTAAGTATTTTTATATTGTTTGCTACCTGCTTGTTCCCATAGCCATTTCTACTTTAATTTCCCTGGTAATTTGCCAGTGTGGTGGCAAACGAGGGGTAGATCAAATTGGAGTGGTTATAATTTTTGTTAATTTAATTGTTGCAACAACACCATCCTAAATCTAGTTTGGGGAAATAGAATTTAAAGATAAGGCACACAGGTAAGTCTACCAATAATAAGAGAGGGAGAGTCAGGTTCCATACTTTAGTCTTTATTTTATATATTTTTTCTAAGAAAACTGTTTAATTTGATTAAAAGTAGCTACAGCCCACAAAAGTGGGCAAAACAGTAAAAACAAGACAGTGGAAACAACAAACAAGCTAACAGAAATAAAACAAAGCCCAGCATAAACACAGCAAACAAAAAAAAAAAACAGCAGTGGTGGTGTGCTCAGGGCATAGAGATTACAGTAGGAGCCTGCAGGATAAGGTTCGGGGCTACAGAGATACATACCGCAGTTGGAAACGCCAGCGCACAATCTCGGGCTGGAACAAAGGGACAATTCTACAGGTTACTTGGCGGACTGGGTCCGAACAACACGGACCGGCACATGAGACCCTTGCGAGCTGCCGGTGATGCAGCAACGCTAGAAGCACCAGCGGTTTATTAGACGGATTTGCGCAATGCTTTATTTTACAGAAGGGCTTTGGTTACCTATCGCCGCTGTTTAGGGGCCACAGCGGCGCACAGCGAGGCTCAATAGACTCTAACTCTGTCCACTAGTGATGTTCCCTCTGACATGGGGCTTCGAACCACGCCCCAAAACTCGCCAGGGTTTTTTTCTGAAGCACTGCTCCGGAGCTTGCTTCAAATCACGTGACTGATGACGTTTGAACCATTTCAGTTGCTTCATTCAGACTGAATCAGCTGACTGGTTTGGTTCAGAGGGCGGGGCTTTGAACATCGGGCAGGTCTCAGTTGTGTTTAAAATGACTGAAACAACGCGATGCGTTGCCTGTTTGGTCAATACCATTTGGATTGATTTGATTAGCGTTCATTCTTCTGTCGGTGTAATTTCTTATTGCTTTGCAATGGAACCAACCAGGAAGAGATCTCAAGTCTGGGAGCATTTTGAAATGTTGCCGCCGAACAAGGTTATAAGTTTATAAGGTTATAAGTTTTCATATTTGTCAACTCCTCTACTGTGCAGAAACTGTTGTTTTTGAATAAAAATGCATAAGCACCCCAGTTCACCTAAGCACCTTAAGCCAATCCCCACCCCCATTCTTCATGTTTTTAATATGGGTGGATGACAATTAAGTGGACCATCTACATCTTTAGTTGGATGGAGCAAGAAGGAAAAGCAGCACATGAACTGAAGTGTGCTTCAATTTTATTTACAAATATATACTTTATTGATCCTCAAGAGGGGGAAATGAATGTCTTTATTGGCAAACAGACATACAAAGACAAAGAGGAACAAAGAGGCATACAATACAGAGTAAAAGTGCACACTCGGGCCATCAACCTTTTGCATGGCTGCAGTACAACCAATGCGCCAGCAGATGACACCCACGTTCAAATCAGTGAAGCTTCGAGTAATGAACCAAATTCCAACACAATAGTCCCAAAAGGTTCAAAACCCCATGAAGCCCCATTTGGACACCACTACTGTCCACTCATAGAACTGAGAAAAGAACCAGTAAGTATTTGGGCATGGGTGCATGGATGGAGGAGTTCCCGGCGATCATTACCTGTCACAGAGATTGAGCGCGCACACCTCGTGCTACACAAATGAATGGAGCGAGGGACTGATGCCGCGCAGAGCTGCGGCCAAGCAGCAGCACTAAAAGGAGAAGTGATTGTATACATTTGGGCGTAGCGTGCATGGGAGCTTACGAATTGGAATTTACCAGAGCTGAAGGGCGAGCGGCCACCAAGAGAGACCCGGAAGAGCGTGTGGGCAAAAAAGGGAGCGACGAGAAGGGTGCGCTTAAATAGTCCACCAGCTCAGCGCCACGGAACGGCAGATAAGAGCACCTGCAGAGTAGGCTCCCAATACCCCAATACTTGCCATGCCTGGCGTGTTCCACAGTACGTATATGGTGTAGTCAATTACACATGTTTATTTTTCAAAATTGTCTCATGGCTCGCCATATATTTGTCACCATGAACAGGTTATTGCTTTGTCTGGTACCTTCCAAGAGGAGGAGAATAGGCGATCATAAGCATAGATTTCTCTATGCAAGAACACATTCGTATTAGGGCTGCAACTAACGATTATTTTAGTAGTCCACTAATCTACAGATCCAGTAACGATTAGTCAGGATTAGCTTACTTTATGATTTTTATTGTCCTTAAAATTCTCCCACACCTTTGATTGTCACGGCCTCAAACTTTTCCCATTCTCCTCAGGCTGACTCTGAGCCGAAGCCTCCGCCATTGTGTTGGCGCTTGTAATCACATTTAGCTCGGTGGTCTTCACTGATTGAATGAGGACGGAAAGACGCTACTGCCCTCACCACTATCGGTGGAGCATTGCAGTTTCATTACACATACTCATTCATGCGGATTCTTGACACAGACGATTAAGTTCCAAAATAAAATGATACTTAAATAATACGACTAGTCGACAATGAAATTTCATGTCGACAAAATTTTATTGTCGACGTTGTCGACTAATCGTTGCAGCCCTAATTGGTATATCTATGGTAAATTGAAAGCATGATGATACCAGCCCTAGTATTATTCGGATTTAAGCATAAAAATCTGTTAGATCTCAAATATGAAGAATTCTGTGACAAATCATCTTTGCGTCTATGAGGGGACACAGTGGTTAGGACCAGATCTCTCATTGCTTTCTCCACTGTCTGCTTCAGGACCCCTTTGGACAGTGAGGCGGGTGCAGACGGTTTTGAAGATGTCAGACGCCTGGCCAGCAGGGGTGATGCTACAATGTGCCTCCACCATCGCATCTGTTTTCATCATAATGCCTCTGCAATTTGCGCTCTCTGAAAAACAAAATGTTACACAATAAGGACACGGCTGTGCAACTTGCCAACTCAGACACATTATGAAAGTACAGAGCCAGTGTTTGGCTTTTTAAACGGGAAGCTTGTTTTCACTCAAAGTTGCCAATTATTCCTGACAGTAAGATACACCTACACAGTGCAAGCTGCTAGAGGGTCAGGAATGGGTTTTGTAATACGTCAGCCTCCAAAACAATTAAGAACCATGTTGTTTGACCTACTATAGGCATTTTTGCTTTTGTTGTGCTGTGACAAAGGAAAAAGTACTTCAAACTGTGTGTGGACCCTTTTTGTATTTTTTTTTTCTATTTTTGCAGTGTGGTTTGCAATGGTGGACGAAGTACAGAGTCTCAGAGACCAACTAGCACAGTTAATGGCTGAGAATGAGAGGCTGCGTTAAGCTCAGGTAAGACAAATTCCCAGCACCAGTGCAGGGCCTGCTACTGCGCCTGCAACCTATCGGCTGGTCTATATTCCACAGGACAGAAAGTGTCAACATTTAGGGAAAATTCAGCGAATCGATGGAAGAAGTAGAGGCCTGCATTAGGGCAAGGCACCTGTCACAGTCCATAGACTTTCTTTGTATATGAAGAAGGGAATGCTCGTAGTGAAATTAAATACAGCGCTAGAGTGGACAGAGAAGATCCTGACAAAATAATCTCCATCCTTCAAGAACTTTATGGTTGCTGTGATTCTTAAGCGGCTCTACAGGAAGCCTTCTTTTCATGGAAGCACCAGGAGGGGGAGACACTGCTAGAGTTCTCCCTCACCTTGTTGACTTTAATGGACAAGGTAACAGCGCATGCTCCCAATCCTGTGCCCAATGCCGACATCCTAACATGTGACCAGTTTATTGAGTATGTACTTGATGGTGCTCTACGTTGCGTGTTGATGCAGCATGTATGCCAAAAGCCCTGCTGGAGGTCAGAGGGGAGGCAATGAGGTGGGAGTGTGAGAGTCTACCGCCCTGTGCCTTGGACCGGAGTAAATCTGTGCCTTCGGCACTGTCAGGCAGCGCTATCACAGGATCCCACCTTCAGACTATAAGCTCATGAAGGAGCATATTGACAAGCTCTTAGAGGCCAAGGTGATTAGGAAGAGTTCTAGTTCCTACGCCTCTCCCATCGTGATCGTCCGGAAAACGGATGGGAGCCTCAGACTCTGTGTTGACTACCGCCAGCTCAACAATAAGACCTGAAAGGATGCATTTCCACTCCCCTGTATAGAGGAATCCCTCGATGCTCTGACAGGTGCCCATTGGTTCTCAGCTATGGATTTGGCCAGCGGGTACAACCAGGTACCTGTCACCAAGAGCGATCACCACAAAACTGCGTTTTGACTCTGTTTGGGCTGTTTGAGTGGAATCGTAGGCCTTTTGGGCTCTGTCTCTGTTCGGGCTAGTCACGTAAATCCATCGTCGGGGCACTGATGTCATTTGGGGGGTGGAATGTGGTAAGACATCTATTGAGGCCTATGACATAGGTGTGCTTACCTGGCGCCCCGCAGCACAGGCTGGTGGGCCTTATAAGCTCTCCCTTTCTCGTTGCTCCCACTTTTGCCCACACACATTTCCGGGTCATTTCTGCTGTCCTCCACCACCAGGTAAAATCCTAATCCTTTAGCCGTCATTCATGAAAATATCCCAATTCCTAATCATTGATCCTTTTAGTGCTGCTGTCTGACTGCGAGCCTGGCACCGCTTCACTCTTGCAACACACTGAACTTCACAGCGCATTCTCGTGCGCCCTTGTGTTCAGCGACAGGTAATGAATGCTGATTGCTCCTGTCCATTCACACAAATGTCAAAATTGTCGCATAGTCCATGTTTTCGGTAGTTTCTATGCTTGGCCGCCTTGTAGTGCTTTTTGCTGCCCGCCTTCATCTGCAGTGACAGGTAACGCCCCGGCAACCTCTTCATTCATAAAATTTCCAAATTCTTACGCATCAGTCCCTTGTAGCCATGCTGCTCGGCTGCACTCGCTGTAGAAGGACTTCTATGCACATTGGTCCACCTGCAATAATTGGACCAGGTAAATGCATAATTATAATTTCAACTCCAAGGCACACATTCTCTTACCATGAATTTGATTGTATAGTTGGCATCGGGCAGAGGACGCGCAAATCATTCTGCGCTCGTTACCCCAAACTCAAGAAAGTGAGCTGCATAAAGTGGGTTCCCGGCTGTCCAGCCTTTGTTCATTCATCAAAAAGATGCCTAAAGAGGTTTTTCATGTTATCTTTGCATGTTTGTGCATTCTTCCAATCTCTTGGGTCCTTTTTGAGCCCTCTTCACTTTTAAATCTGACAACCTTTTGGCAATCCATGAATGTTCAAGGCATTATTTATTTCTGTCCTTAGTTAAAGCTAGTCCCTCCTAACAGTAGTTTATTTGTTACTATGGTGATCATAGTGTAGAGATACAGAATAGTAATTAACTGTTGTTGGACTACCTGTGCGGTTGTACAAAAATAATGAAAACATTTAGTATTAGAATTCTCACTGACCATGGGATAAGGTGTTGCAATGCACCTAATTCACGTACTTGCTTGTGACAGATGCAATTAATGAGTTTAGAGCACATTCAGCCTCCTAAAAATGTGAAAATGAAACCACCAACCAAAGAGGGAGATGTGCAGAAAAAGTGCTGGGCCATGACATAAGCCGTTCTTTTATCTGTCATTGTCTGTCACTGCAGATATACGGTCTTTTATCTTCTTTAGGAACATAAATGGAAAACTGTGTGCAAATCACTACCCCATTCGTAAAGAAAAGTTAATATTTTTCAATGGGACATGCATATCAACCACACCAAACTTCTGTTACCGCTCACCGCAGCAGAAATCCACCACATGCTTTAAAACTGTGCCACTTTGAATCAACACAAATCATAATAGTCTATATCTAGAAAGGAGCATTACTCCCTCATCTCTTTCATGTTTGAGTGACAGGCCCTTTAATTACCTCTTTATTATAGCTAGTGATGCGTGACAGTGCATAAATAGAAAAGTACACATACCTTGATCACTTTGAAGAGAAAGTGCTGGAGAGGCTGTAACAATAAGGGTGCACTCACACTAGGACTTGTATCCAAGCACGGATAGCCCCTAAAGCATGGTATATTTGTCCAGTGTGAGCGCAGTCTCCCAAAGATTGGGTGGAAGAGGTGGGCCAAAGCACAGCACGGTTGCTCATGTACGTGCACACACACGACTTTACTATATGCAAGCCCCTTGTGTGGCTGTAGGTGTGAAAGTTGTGTGAGAGAGTGTTGGTGGTGGTTGGAGGGACCGTTGGCGCCGGTTGGCTTGGCAGCCACGCCTCCGTCAGTCTGCCCCAGGGCAACTCTGGCTACAACAGTAGCTTACCACCACCGGGTATGTAGTGAATGAAGAATACTCTGTAAAAATGCTGTGTAAAGCACTTTGGGGACATGTGTCTATGTAAAGCGCTATATAAATAAATCTCACCTTACCTTACCTTGTGAGAGCTGATGTTACCCATACGAGGAAAACAATGTATAAACTCTGCTCCAAACTCTAAATCCATGGCGATTCTGCACTTACCTTCAATAAGGACTGTGGACAGGGACAAGTTTTGCAGCTTCACTCCTCCGCACTGTTTTTATATCCAAATACTCACAGAGGAGTGTATATCATAGGACGCATATCTGACTCACTATTTATATCATCTATATAGCATGCCGCTTTTTTTCTCCACTTTAGTTCTACTGCGCTACATGTAAACAAACAATGCCTTGTGATGACGTCATCAGGCTGTGGCTCGGTTCGGTTGTGCAGGTGTGAGTGCAGGCCATATATCCTACGAAATCGTACTTTGAGCACAGCACAATTCTAAAGTCCTAGTCCTCCATACCCCATGGAGGGGCTCCGTGGGTTGGCCACTCGGTGAGACGGCGTGTCTCGGCCTTTCTTCCAAGAGGTCTGGTGTGCAGGAGAGCCTCAGCATCCCCGGGCCACGTGCAGTCGAACCCGCTGTGCACAGGAGACTGGGATATACATCTATTGGACCAATTTGGGTTTGCTTGCAGGTGTGAAAGTGGACCACACTGGAGTCTATATACTACATAATAATATTATTGCCTGGTGCGGACCAAATAATTGAACTAGCGGTGTGAAAGCGTCGTAAGTTTCCCACATTTGTTGGGTTGTTGAGGTTAGGGTCTGGTTCTGAGAATATGGTTAAAGAAGTGCTGTTATGTAAAATCATTGTTTATTTTTTATAGTTTTTTACCCTGTAATATAATGTTCCTCATCATAAACATGCCTGAAGAAAATTCAAGTGCGAAGTAAATCATCACTATTGGTCCTGAACATGAACATGTCCCGAATGAGAAGAAGGCGCCCTGCACATCACCCACTACTCAATAAAGTTTACCTTCACCTTGACATGTTTGGCAGAGTATTAGGAGTAGTCTGTACCCATTTTAACAAAGACACATGTATGTCACTCCTGTCCTTACCAATATGGTGGCTCATTTTACCTGTCATTACCCCTTATGTGCAGCCATTCAAACTTAAACAATGTCTCCTTATGTGGCAGTTGTCTGAAGGGCGTCTGTCATTTCGTCCCGTCCGTCTCTGTCAGCACTGTTAGCATACATCCCATGAACTTCCTCCACATGTGCTAGGGCTACGCTAATGGTCGCTTATCCTTCCCAAAGTCACAGATGTTTGGAGTCAGCACGCCAATGCTGTCCCGCCACTCACACGTACACTATTCACGTTAGCTGCTTTATAGTCAACGCGGACAGACAGCGAAGGGCACGTGCAAGGAGAAGCGAGGTGAACATGTCATGTCAATAATACGTTGAAGCATTTGCTGAGCGAAGACTTTGGCTTCATTTAGGTTAATGCACTCGCTACTCCGACAGTGTTAGGAGCAGGGTCACGATTAATGATTATTAGACTAGTCGACCTGACATCAATCCTTTTTCTGATTAGTCAGGTATTCAAACGATAATTTCTCTTGTACATTGAGACTTTTGAATATGTTATCAACAAAATAAAGATCAAAGGGCCTATATTGCGCTATTTCCTGATCTATGTTAAAATGTTGTTTCCTCATCACAAACATACTTGGAGTTATGTTTTGTTCATTCACACATGTTTAACACACAACCTTTTTTTGACTCAGTTCCACCTTGTTATGTAATGTTCACTGACTTAGACTCCATACACTTTCACCAGAATCATTTGGATAATTGCAGCCCAGGACTTGCCAAGGTCTACTAAACAAAACATAAAAAGTAGCTGTTAACTTAAAAACATCATGGCATCACAAGGTGGAACAGAACATTTTGAGATTTGGAAATGTAAACAGACTATAGTAAATGTAAAACAGGGCCTTTAAAATATGGTGACTGAAGATACGAATTAAGTGTATTGTGTTAAATCAGATATTGTTTATTCTTTTTTGATGTTTCAATTTAGTAATGTTGTTGCCTTATAAACATGTCTTTTATCTGTGTTTTGTGAGTAGTCCAGATAACAATTGCAATTCTGATTATTTTTTATAGACCACTAGTCACGAATACTCTGATTCATCATTGTAGCCCTTATTAAAAAAAGCATTTGTTCTTTGAAAATACAGGCTGATGTGCTTATTTTATGAGTAGCATACAGTGGCTAACAATATAGCCTCTGCATTACTCATGATGAAAGTAAATGCAGTGAACATAAGGTTTTTCATAACTGTGTGATTGGTGGTGATACTTTGGGCCGTTGGCATAGATTGGCATCAATGTTTCAGCTTCAGGACAATTTTTTAACCAACCTGCGTAAAGCACATCTTTAAAGACTTTCTACAAATTACTATTTATAACTGAGTCATTTTTTGGATGCAACATAATTAGTGTATTTTATTTATTTATTTATTTTACACGTATAAAATTCAAAGTAAGTGCTAAGAAGTGTTGATCTCATAGTGCCTAGTAAGTAGCCCAAATGGCCGTACAATCTGAGTGTTCAACTAAGGTAGCCATGACCAAGTCTTAAGACCTGGAGATGAATCCAGGCCTCTGCACTGGGTCAAAAGCAGGACAATAAGTAAATGTGATACATTTAAATGAAGCTAAAATGGTAGCTGCTTGCACTGAATTAGGTGAAAAGCAGGAAATACATTGGATGCAATATACAGTGGATGCATGATCTATTTGGAGGTGTTTTGTGAACGGTCACATAAAAGAAAAAAAAAATAACACCTGTCAACAGTTTATTATATTTTAGTCTTATATTCAGTGTTATATTTATCCTACGGCTGGTTGTGTTTGTGTGGGCATACTATTATCTAAACTGATAGGAACAGATGGGAACTGTTCTGGACTATACTGATACAAGAATTTTAAGATCAGTCTTATTACACATATGGGGCGCCCAAAATATACATGAATATACATACATTTTGAGAAAATCAGGAAGACCTAAGCTAACTGTGATTACAAAGTTTTCATTGAGGGTGGGCAATATATGTCATAGTACTCAAGATCGTTTTTTTATGGTCTTGGTCTCATGTCAGACTCAACTGTAGCTGGACTCGGTCTTGTTTTTGTCTCATGGTCTGATACTCAATGAGTGAGATCACTTTGACCTGCACAGGACTTCAGTGCAGGTCCGACATCACACTCCTGGCTCAGAGTAAAAACAAATCCAACAGGCTTTTTTATAGTCCAGTGACACATTTTGGTCGAGGTACACATGTACATGATAACACACAGCAAACTCCTCAAGCTTTGTGACTGGATGTCAAGTGTGTTAGTGAGCTGTGCAGCACATCTGCACTAGTTTGGCGCTGGACTATGAACCAACTTTTAAGATACTATGTCTGTGTAGAGTACTGCAACATGTGGTCACAAAACAGGACCAAAGCAAGCATTAGGACTCTCCGGGCCCTATTCATGGGTTAGTTGCAAGATTCTGTGTGATGCTCGGATCACAAGCCTATGTCATCCATGCTCCCATATGATAGTTCTCCATAAATATACAAAACCATGATACAAAACTGTACGTAGCAACTTGACAAACCTGATGCAATGTGCAGTAGTTTCAGTAGGATGGATGCACACTGTGTTGTGAAACTTAGAAAACATGTTAATACGTTGTTTTTGGTGAATATAGCCATTTCAAAACAATTAAAGGTAACATGGTGATGTAAATATGTTAATATAGAAGTAAACTACTGTACCTCCTCTTGAAAAGCTGATAATCTTAATTTTATAGCAAGTATTCCCACCCCTGGTGACTGGTGTAGTCCTGGTTCAGTCCTGGACACATCTACAGCCAAAACAAAGACAGAAAGACCCTATCAGATCTGTAGGCTTCAGCTTGCCACCTCTTATAGAGGGATCAAGGATTCACCAATAGTGTTCTGCTCCAGCCAAATGAAGCTCATTGAGGCTGACAGTTACAGGCCTAAATTTGGAGCCATGTTCTATATTTGGAATTCCAACTGCGAGTATCATAGCAACCAAAGAGCAAAACCGGGTCGAGGTTGTTGAAGATAACAGGTGCTCTGCTGCTTTAGCAGTATTTTTAGTTATTTAGTTCATTCAGTAGTAAGATTGAGAACAATCTGTTGAGAACTGATAAAGTTGTCAGTGATTTTGTACGTCTCTGCCAAAGCTAAAGCACCATGACAGCTAGAGCAGGATGGTGAGAGCAAGTGGGACTTGAGGACATTTTTAATACAGTGCACCTGCACAAAAATACTAGTAACACCATGGAGGCTTGGAGACTTTACTTATACTACTGCTGTGTTCAAGGGATGTTTTATACAGTATTCAAACTCTTCTCCACACTTGGCCTTAGGGCTCCTTGACTGCATAGTGCCCTCTCTAAACCTGGCAGCAACAGAATGCCCTACAGATGTCGGCATTGTAACTAGTGTCAGGGTTTGGTGTTTGTTATGTGTTCCCCCTCCTTTCTGCATCTGCCTGCTCCTCTCGGGGGCGTGGCTGGGCTAATGCTGCAGTGTGGATCACCTGCTCGGTGGTTCACCTGCAGCTAATTGTCTAATCAGCCCCACTACTTAGTTCTGTCCTTATCCTTTGTTCTTTGTCAGTTCATTCCTCCTCTATCCCTTGTCCACGTCCTCGTCCTGCTTGTCCACGTCCACGTCCTGCTTGTCCACGTTGTCCTGCCTGCCCTTGTCGTCCAGTCTGTCTACCTGCGAGTCTACCCCAGTGTCTTCCCTCAGTCTATGTCTCCAGTCAGTTTCCATCACCACATCCTTCATTCCCGGCAATAAACCTGTTTAACATCTACCTGTGCCTATGTCTCTGCTTTATGGTCCTCAACCACACTCAATCCATGACAACTAGGGGTGTAAGAAAAAATCGATTCAGCGATATATCGCGATATGTCATCACACGAGTCTCGTATAGATTCAAAATGCATCCGAATTGATTTTTAAAATCATATTTTCCACAAAAAATTCATTGCAGTGCGTAGTATTGCACTTAAAAGCCCGGTCACTAGTTGGCAGTGAATGGCACTAGGTCTCGTCAAACTACCTCACCACTAGAGAACGACAATACACTCTCGCGAGAGCCTTTACTATAGATATCTCGCAGTACTTGAGGCATGGCGCACCACTCTGATCATTCTGAGCAGCAGACGAAGAGAACTATTTGCAAAAGGCTCCTAGCATGTACAAGGTGGATATCTGGAAGCACTTTGGCTTTTATAACAAAGATGGAACAATGGAGTATGACAACAGCCATGCGGTGAGCAAAACATGTCGAGGTAAAATAAAATTCTGCGGAAACACTACTAATCTTCGGGATCACGTGTCAAGACCCCACAGTGAACTGGAGGTAAACAAGGCAAAACCATCGGCAGCTCAAATGTCTTTTGAACAAGCTAATTTAGCCAAGTTCCCCCGAACTTTCAGAACCAGCAAGTCTTACTTGACCATAACAGTTCATCACATTAATGACCAGTGGAAGATGGTGTCGCACGTGTTACAAACACAGCCAATGAATGAAAGCCACATGGGAGAAAACATCGCTGCTGTACTCCGTGAAGCTGTGAATGGGGTTTGAATGCTAAAAGTCCTGTCGTCGTCATGGCATTTTATTTTGCACAGTGGTTACTAGTTATATTGTACTTGCCAAATTGAATTTCATTTGAAATTTGTGAGAAAAATTTTTTGTTTTTGCACAGCCTTATTGTGGGGCATGGACATTTTTTATTTTTATTTGAAGCAATGCGGATTGCACTTTATTTTATGAAAACTGTGTATACATTTATAAAATACAAAATATTAAGGCTTGATTTTTTTGTTTCTAAGTCCAAAGTGTGTTGTGGAAGCCAAAGTAATATATGTTTTAAATATGTAATTTTAAGAGACAGTTTGACCAGGATACAACTTGTTTCTGAAATGGTTACTTGAATTACAGTTACATTTACTGTTCACACAATAAAAAAAAAGACATTTAATTTCATTACATTTTGTTTCTTGTGTATTTTACTATAATACTATAATTAATTATTGATAAATCGCAATAATCATAATTTGATTTAGTATTTGATATAGTATTTGATTTAGTGATATATCGAATCGTGACATGTGTATCGTGACACGTATCGTATCGCCAGATTCATGGCAATGCACACCCCTAATTGTAACCGCACCAAAAGACCTGAGTCATTAGTCATTCCCTCTACTAGAAATCTCTCAGCATTCTCATACAAAGTACTTGAATACCTGCCTAATGCTGGGCTTGCAAGGCAAAGTATCGATCCAGGGGTCCCCAGTTGAAATGGTCTCATTTTTAATTTTGCCCACGCAGCCTCCTCCACAGCAGCCAGACCTGTGTACTGACACTAATGTGTAAAATAAACAGCCTGACAGCTCATTTCATCTCTGATGCATGTGCCTCTAAAAGCATATCGCAGTAAGTCTGCAGTCTATGTGAACTCCCTAATGAGCACTACCACAGATGTCAGCACGCACACACAGAATTAATTGAGAGTGATCGCGCAGGTAACTCACGGTATCAAGGGTGACTTTCTGCTGAGAGGGTATATGCAGCCACACATAATCCATATTCTGAAGTGGCCTTTAAATATTAAGGGGGGATTATAAAATTTTTTCTTTCATCAAAAACATCCCTGAAGAGGTTTCAGATGTCATCTATCCATGTTTCAGTAATTTAGTTTTTGAGCCTTCCTTATGTGTAGCTGTAGCTATCAGCCCCATGACAATTCTGAAACTTTGAAAACATGTTTTTTGTTGTTTTTGATTACTAAAATGTCATCTTTTTAAATGTTTACTAGAATCATAAATGCTCTCATTTAACTGTTTTAAAAATCTTTAAAAGTGTGTTCAACTCCGTATGTACATTACTCACAACTTGTTATCACAGTGATATAATGGGCAGATTTCAGTCAGTGTAGAAGAGTGAGAAGGGCAGACAGCATTTCTACACAGACATTAAAACTGACCAACCAAGAAACTGACACACTGGTTAAAAATACGTCTGAAAACAACACAGAGACACTTTAGGATTTAGAATACTGCACCTCTGCCCATCAGAGGATGATGCCCACCACTATGATGAGGACTTTGAAAAGGCCCTGGAGTTCACTGCTACTCTAGAAGAAGAAGAACAAGAAAGAACTCCAAGACCTAGTTACCGCACACAAGGCGCTCTGGTACCTGTATGATTATACAGGACAGGAAAATGTGTAACTAAAACAAGAGCTTGCCAACTCCAAAGAAGTCATGGGGAAAAACAAAAGGTGGATTTGAAAGAGCTCCAAGCTACTCTCCTGAAGAAAGATAAAGAGTTGGAAAACCAAGTTAGTGCATACAAGGAGATAAGATCTCTATAACAGTACAGTGAGAGACAATGTCCAGCTCAAGAGCTAGCCAACATCAGTAAAGTCCATGAGAAGATGAAAGAAATACTCAAAGTGCCTTTAATGGACACACAAACCACTCTAACCAACAAAGAAAATGAGAAACTGTCCAGGAAGCTGTAGAGGTTCTCTCCTGAACTCTTCTCAGAATGAGAGGAGCTACACCTCCTGAAGTTTTGCAGTGAAAGTGCAAGAGCACAGCCATCCAGCTGCCCAAAAGGCCAAAAATCACAGCAATCCAGCCGCCCAAAAGGCCAAAAATCACAGCAATCCAGCCGCCCAAAAGGCCAAAAATAACAGCAATCCAGCCGCCCAAAAGGCCAAAAATCACAGCAATCCAGCCGCCCAAAAGGCCAAAAATAACAGCAATCCAGCCGCCCAAAAGGCCAAAAATAACAGCAATCCAGCCACCCAAAAGGAGCAGCTGTAGTGGAGGAGAAGAGGAGGGGCCCAAGCATCAACAGAGCTAAAGCACCTTTACATTATTTGTATTATTAAAATAAATACAAAACCATTTTAAATGTGTGCATTGGCCTTTATTTAGTACTTATTCATGTTTTATTGTTTTATCACACATATCACACATTTTTTTTATGTAGAAGTGGGTAAAGTAAATGTACAAAAAATAATATAATACATGATAAAAAGAAATCAAAAGATTAAAATGACAATGTGGTGTGTTCATTTTTTCCCTCTAAACTATTATTTAATGCCTTTTGGAATCAAATATAATGCTTACTTTTAGGGAGAGAGAGGTTCACCTGAGCAATATATCTTAAACATATGTGTAGAATCCCTCAGTCGTCCAGGTAGAATCCATGGCAAAGGGTAGAGTTCAGTTTGTCAACTGGACAAGAGTTTTTAGGTAGAAGATGTTTTGCCGCTCATCCAAGCTGCTTCTTCAGTTCTGGTCAGAATGTTGGAGGACACTGTCCTGCCTGCAAGAGGGAGGAGTGAGCTCCCCCAAATTACTCTGAAACTAACCCTACTTGTTTACAGTTTCTGTTGTTGGCTAGGCCCATTGAAACAGACTTGAGAGTGGGGTCAAATTAGCATAATCATACAGAGTGTTTTCACACCTTTGGGTCTGACCTGGCTACACCTATTGTTTTCTTAATTTGTTTTGATTTAGGTTTGAGAATGGAGTTATAGATAGGAAACAGATGGTGTCTGAGTACTCAATTTCTGTTTAAAGAAGGGTTCTCTTTATAACAAAAATAGCTTCTTTAACTCCACATTCAAACCAATTCTTCTCTCTGGCTAAGATCTGCACATCCCTGTCCTCAAAGGAGTGGCCCGTGCAATTTAGAGTATCTAACTCCTCCCTCTTGCAGGCAGGTTTAACACAGTGTCCTCCAACATTCTGACCAGAACTGAAGAAGCTGCTTGGATGAGCGGCGAAACATCTTCTACCTAAAAACTCTTGTCCAGTTGATAAATTGAACTCTACCCTTTTCCATTAAACATCGTATCTTAAACATGTAATGTAATCTTAAACATTGCACCTATTCATTCAAGTTTACTGGTTATATATAAAATGCGGCCCAACCAACACTCATTTTGGCTCCTGCTCCAATTGCGTTTGAGACCCCTGATTTAGATGAATTAAAGGGGCACAAACCAAGTGTGAAGTGACCAATTTGTGTGCATACTAATTAATGGTCAGCGTATTTACGCAAAAAATAACAGTGTAAAGTTATGATTTCATTACCTATTCAAAAACAGGCTGGCAGAGACAGACAGAGGCAAACTGTTTAGAAAGTTTAAGGTTTGCTCAATTCTAATTAGACCAGTATCACTGACTAGAAATTAAAATGAAATTAAATAAAAAAAAAATAAAAACAGAATGGGGCCTGTAGCATATTTACTTTCTCATTATTTCATTATTTATTATGAATCATAATATAAAAGTTAATGAATATATGAGCTTCCCTTAGCAGTTAATACCCTGTAATAAGTAAAAAGTCTTTAAGGCTCTGAGCCAAGAAAAAGAGGCCAGAGAGTGGAGATGACTCAAATCATTGCTGGAGTGCTTGCAACTGCTGTTTGGCTGGTCCAAATTACACTTTGAATAGGTCACAGGGCATAATTTAAGAATGGAGACTGCCCTTCTATAGTGATGGTGCCCACTTACAGAAATGGACAAAGTTATTATGCTGGACAGAACACATAGAGCAAAAACTTCACAACAGGACTTTAGATAAAAGCTGGACAGAACACACAGAGCAAAATGCTGCACATCACGGCTCTTAAAAAGGCTTTAACACAACTCTGGCAGTGTTATAAACTGGCCTTCTGCAGATCACTTATAAAATGAGAGACAAAGAAGTGAGAGGAGCAGAGCGGGCCTTTCCCTGCCTCTCCTTAGAAGTTAACAGTGCTCCTTTTATTGGTCAGAGAGAGATGTCTGTACTCACTGCAGAAGTGCAGAATATGTGTATTTACAGACACGCCGCCCTGTCCCGTTTCAACAAACCCAAATCGAGTGTGGGTGCATGCCCGATGTGTGCATGCTCATAGAAGATAATGAAGGCCGCAATTTTGCCGCACAGCCACGTGTCTCATGTGCGTTGGCTGTAAGACTCGCTGCGGCTGCTGGACTGTGTTGGTACTGTGATAGAATGCAGAATGAAGTGGTAGCAGACAAACAAAGGGAAAGTACTCAATGTCATGTATTTTATATGCCTCATATTGGCTCCCCTGCTTTGTCCCACTTTAAAGACCAACCACGTAACATAGTAAGATACATTTTCATTTAGACATTTTAATCACTCTAAAAACTGCATCCTATTCTGATTGGACTTGACATGGCCTGTCTGGCATTGTATAGGGCAGTTGTTTCCCATAATTCTTAGTGAGCAATGTTCCTGATTGGATAAAAGTGAGTGACTGTGAGAGTAGCTTCTCTATTAGTATTATAACATATACACTCAACAAAAATATAAACGCAACACTTTTGTTTTTGCTCCCATTTGTCATGAGATGGACTCAAAGATCTAAAATTCATTCCAGATACACAATATTACCATTTCTCTCAAACATTGTTCACAAATCTGTCTAAATGTGTGATAGTGAGCACTTTTGCTTTGCTGAGATAATCCATCCCACCTCACAGGTGTGCCACATCAAGATGCTCATCAGACACCATGATTAGTGCACAGGTGTACCTTAGACTGTCCACAATAAAAGGCCACTCTGTAATGTGCAGTTTTGTCTCACAGCAAAATGCCACAGATGGCGCAAGCATTGAGGGAGCGTGCAATTGGCATGCTGACAGCAGGAATGTCAACCAGATCTGTTGCTCGGGCATTGAATGTTCATTTCTCCACCATAAGCCGTCTCCAAAGGTGTTTCAGAGAATATGGCAGTACATCCAACTGGCCTCACAACCGCAGACCACGTATAACCACACCAGCCCAGGACCTCCACATCCAGCAGGTTCACCTCCAAGATCGTCTGAGACCAGCTACTCAGACAGCTGCTGAAACAATTGGTTTGCATAACCAAAGAATTTCTGCACAAACTGTCAGAAACCGTCTCAGGGAAGCTCAACTGCATGCTCGTCGTCCTCATCGGGGTCTTAACCTGACTCCAGATCGTCGCCGTAACAGACTTGAGTGGGCAAATGCCCACATTCGATGGCGTCTGGCACGTTGGAGAGGTGTTCTCTTCACGGATGAATCTCGGTTTACATTGTTCAGGGCAGATGGCAGACAGCATGTGTGGCGTCGTGTGGGTGAGCGCTTTGCTGATGTCAATGTTGTGGATCGAGTGGCCCATGGTGGTGGTGGGGTTATGGTATGGGCAGGCATCTGTTATGGACGAAGAACACAGGTGCATTTTATTGATGGCATTTTGAATGCACAGAGATACCGTGATGAGATCCTGAGGCCCATTGTTGTGCCATACATCCATGAACATCACCTCATGTTTCAGCAAGATAATGCACGGCCCCATGTTGCAAGGATCTGTACACAATTCTTGGAAGATGAAAATGTCCCAGTTCTTGCATGGCCAGCATACTCACCGGACATGTCACCCATTGAGCATGTTTGGGATGTGCTTGACCGGCGTATACGACAGCGCGTACCAGTTCCCACTAATATCCAGCAACTTCGCACAGCCATTGAAGAGGAGTGGACCAACATTCCACAGGCCACAATTGACAATCTGATAAACTCTATGCAAGAAGATGTGTTGCACTGCATGAGGCAAATGGTGGTTACACCAGATACTGACTGGTTCTGAGTCCCCAGACCCCCAATAAAGCAACAACTGCACATTTCAGGGTGGCCTTTTATTGTGGACAGTCTAAGGTACACCTATGCACTAATCATGGTGTCTGATGAGCATCTTGATGTGGCACACCTGTGAGGTGGGATGGATTATCTCAGCAAAGCAAAAGTGCTCACTATCACACATTTAGACAGATTTGTGAACAATGTTTGAGAGAAATGGTAATATTGTGTATCTGGAATGAATTTTAGATCTTTGAGTCCATCTCATGACAAATGGGAGCAAAAACAAAAGTGTTGCGTTTATATTTTTGTTGAGTGTATATTTGCATCACTTTATTGAAAGGCATTTAAAATTACCATGGGACCCCACTGAAAGTCCTCTATCTTGTCTTCTTGTCATACCAGATCTTTTTGTTGGCCTGTGCTGTTTTCACATGCTCCTGTACTAGAGCCGACATCCCCTCCTGCCTGTGTCTCATTCTCAGCACATAATCCACAACATTCCCTTGCTTTGACACAGGTATCTCCCAGTGCTCTCTCATAAGGTCCATTGGTCCCCTCATGTATGATGGCTATACAGCAGTTCGAAGGAGGAAAATCCTGTTGAAGCTTGTGGCACCTCCCGATAGGAAAATAACAGGTAAGGTAGCCATTGATCCCAGTCAGAGCCGGTCTGGGACACAAACTTTCTCAACATGTTTTTGAGTGTCTGATTAAATCTCTCCACAAGGCCACCTGTCTGTGGGTAGTAGGGGGTGGTCCTAATTCCCTTTATTCCTAAAAACTTATAGATCTGTTGCAACAGCTTTGACATAAAATTGGTCCCACATCTGTAAAGATCTCTCTCAGTATGCCCACCCGTGAAAACAACTAAAAGAGACTGTTTTCTACCTGTCTAGCCTTTACTGATCTCAGTGGAGAAGCCTCCAGATAGCCGGTGGCATAATCACACATATTACTAGGATATAGCGTTTTCCACAGGAGGTTCTCTCTAATGGCCTCACTATACCCTATCCTATCAAAAGGTGCAGAAATGACAGGCAATGGCTGTCATTTCTGTGCTACTCCCTTTGGAGAAGTCATTTCACATGTTTTATAGGTGGCACAGAATTCTTTTATTTAGGTATACATGCCTGGCCAAAACATAGCATGTCCTATTTCCATCACCTGTTATGTCAGACTAAGGCTAATGCCTCTATTTGTCCCTGACACTGGTATAGCATGCCATTTTTAATCACGTATAAGGACTTGTGTCTGTAATGGTCTGACACACTGTGTGTTTGTGCATGTGAGAACTGCTCTGTGAAAGCTGCAAACGAATTGCCCTCTGGGATCAATAAAGTTTTCTGATTCTGATTCTGATTCTTGGCCTCCACAAGAATAAATGAACTGTATGGCGCAAGTAAAACTGCCAAGATACAACTGTTGGCTGATACAGAATTTATTTTGCTTACTGGAGATCTTTTAAAAACTGAAGAGAGACATTTTGCTGAAGCATGTGCTGGAATATTGCAGACAAGGTCTGCACATTAGGGACAGACAGTGCTCATGATATGGTTGCTGCTGCAAGAATTTTACCATTTCGCTGTTAACACCAGCAGAAAATGACAAGCGGGAAAAAGTAGAGGCGCTGAGCCTTGCAGGTGAGCTGTTATTGTTGTTCTTATTATTTTAATGTAGTAATCAGTTTTTAATTATGTGGTATATGTTCTTATTTGTACACCTTAGGTACATCACACTCCTTGGTGGAGAAACGTATGTATCCTGCTCTATTGTGCTGTCTGCGCTGTGCCATCTCCTGCATACGATGGAGGAGTCAGAAGTTGATCCAGGTAACGTACTTCGTTTCAAAGCTGCCTTTAGGATCTCAATAAAAGAAAAGGGAACATGAACCTGGCCTGGCTAAAGGTAGCAATTACTTTAGATCCTCGTTTTAAGGACCTCCGATGCCTACCATGGGAGCAGTGTGGCAAACTTTGAGTGACATGCTTCAGCAAGGTGCACCAGAACCCCAGGGGCCCATGAGTGAAACAGATCAAGAACCACCACCAAAAAAGCTGTCTCCCCTGCTGAGTCAGAGTCAGAGACCACAGACAATGAATGCTCTTGAGAGGTAGAGCCTTGTGTGAGCATTGACGCATGTCCCTTGGAGTGGTGGTCATGACATAGTGGTGCCTAGAGTAAACTGGCACATTTTGCTCAGAAGTACCTGGCTGCTCCTGCCTCCACTGTGCCTTGTGAAAGACCTTTTTCATTGGCTGGCCACATTGTACAGAAAAAGAGATCAACACTGTCATCTGAAAATGTCAATAAGCTTGTCTGCCTAAGCAACTGGTTAAAGGAAGCATAAATGCAGATGCACTTTGAGTTATGTTCATGGCTGTTTAGTCAATTTTGTATTCGTGTACATCAGCCACTTGTTATTTCTACTTTTGTGGAATAGTTGATAATGTGCACGTGGTCCAGTTTCTTACTACGCTGCTCCCATGTTTTGAGCAGATAATTGATATGTATAACGCTTAAAAAATGTCTATAGTATAACTTTTTGATAATAAATTGCATTTTTGTCAAAATATTCTGGCCTTTTTTTGAAGAATAATTAACTGCGATTAATCATGATCAATCAAAATTCTCAAGCGTGATTAATCTGATAAAAAAATGACAGCACTAATATATACACACACTTATCAAACATTCACTTGTAGAAATAGAATATAAAAGAATATAAAAATATACATTTTTGTACTGTAATCCAAGCATATCTGCACACTTCCCACTTTTCAAAGTTCCCACCCGGAACCAATATAAGCCGGATGAAGTCCATCAGAGATCCTTTGGCTGACGCCGCTGCAGTTGCCATCCTGCTACCATCGGTAAGTTTTATACTTCTAACTAACTCCATGTTTATCTATTTTTGGTACTCAAGACTTGCTAATTACGCACTGTCTGTGCTTTACAGTGTGTCTTATCTAATACAACGTGGTGCGCCCAACCTCACACAACCTACCACCAAGCCACCAACCCACAATGCTGACAAACAATGTTTCGCTTTTGTTGCTTTTATTTTTTGTGGCACTCATGCCTCACAGCAAGAAGGTTCCAGGTTCGATCCCCAGGTTGCCATGGTGAGTGTGTGAGTGATGATTGGCAGCCATGCTTCTGTCAGTCTGCCCCAGGGCAGCTGTGGCTACAACAGTAGTTTACCACCACCGGTTCTGGAGTGAATGAAGAATGCTCTGTAAATAATGTTCTGTAAAGCATCTTTGGGGACATGTGGCTGTGAAAAGCGCAACTATATATGTTGTATAAACATTTTAATACAACATATATAGTTGCATCACTTTATTGAAAGTCATTTAAAATTACCCACTGCCACAATTTCCCAATTTCTTCTTTGTAAAATGCATTGGTTACATTTGTCTTTTTTTTCCCCCTCTTTAATGTGTTCACCTGCCCAGGGGCTGCAAATGGAAAGTTGCAGTAGCTCTGGTGCAGTTAATCTTTCCTTTTGTTAATACTTGTGTACACAGTTCTAGTTTATAACTCTATTTTTGGTCCACAAAACTTATAACAATCTAATAGTACACAAAGAGGTTTTATGGGTGGGCTTGGCTGTATGTATTTGTATTCTGTGCAAGACACGTGCACTCAGTGTTCTGATTAATATTCAGCTGACACACTGTTCGTACATACAATACGGTAATTATTGTCCTTTCTATTCATGAACAAAAACATGCAGATCATTTGAAAAGATGGCATTTGCTAATGTTTCATTTGTATTCCACTGCCTGAATGGATGTTATTTTGCAAAACACAGGGCAGACGTGTCCTGTTCTACTTCTCACATGGAATTCAGCAGGGCCGCTGGAAGTAATTTTTAACAGGGGCTGCTGTGAAGCTAGCAAGCGGGAAATATGATGTTGACAGTGTAACTTCCGTAAACCTGCATGTTTAGGCCTAAAAATATTTACATTAAAATCTAAATACACAATAACAGCCTACATGGGTCAAAATCATTTTCACGATATTCATAAAGAATTTATAAATTGCAAAATATTTGAATACATTTTTTTTTTATCTTCCTCTCGCCACTAGGGGGTACTGCAACAACCCCGCTTCCCTGGAATTCAGTCTGGAATATTCACAAGATAAGTAAATGTGTAAAGGAATCCTAAGAAGAATGTGTTTTTACTGCTGGTTTGAACAACAAATGCTGCACTACTCATTTGATAGTGTTACAGTGCCGGCTCAAAGGACTGCAACACGGAGAGGGGGACACGATAGCGGCAAAGGTTTAAACCTGTGTTTGAGTGTTTATTTGAAACAATAATCAATAATAGTTATGTAACTGTCGTCAGTGCACATGAATCATGTGCTGTGGCTGCGTGTGTGTGAATGAGAGTCAGTATGATGTTTTGTGTATATATGTGTTGGGGTGCGTGTGGTTGCAAAAAACAAAAGTAAACAAAGTGCAGGTATCGATGGCGTGGCAGGCCCAGAGTGGAGCGGGAGCAAGAAGAGGGAGAGCATGCATACGAACACTGCTTTATATTCCTGCGGTGACTGGCGGGCAGGGAGACAGGCAGGGCAGCCAAGACAGGACACACCTGGAGAGAGGAGAGCGGCAGGAAGGCGCAGGGCAGGACATGGCCTGAGCCTTTCCTACACTCTGCTACACTGATCAGCACTTTCCTCCATCACAAGTTTATTCGACACTGTAACCATAAATCAATGAACCAGTTTCTATTATGGACTTGTTATGAAGTGTAAAAGTCGTTCTATATGTGAACATTGGAGGTATTAGCTGGCAGCCTGAGCGCAGAGGCACAGTGCTGCTCTAAGCTAAATTGAGAAAGTGGCCAGTTTTGTAATAAAATCCCTAAATCAAGTGGTACATTTTTATAATACAGAAGCTATTTCAGCCATAGCTAGTCTGAAGAGAAAGTGTCAAAGTTTGCAAAAAATGCATTAAAGCCTGAAGCACTTTTCATCAGTTGAGGACTGACATAGTGATAAAAGTCAGTCAATAAAAGTCTGTCTTAAGACTTCATATTGAGACTTCAAGAATTCATGTTGATATAAGATGGAACACTATTTGATGATTCAATTTGATCCAGCCCCTTGATGATATGAAAATGATATTTTGGTTCTGTACAGTGTATTTTCTTGTTTTGTTTGGTATAGTTTCTAGATATAATGTGATTCAGCGATTAGGGATGTTAACCGATGACCTTTTGATCAATGGGTGACTGAATCAGCGTCAACCGGTCAAAATTTTTTGGTTGTCAGTAAAAAATGTGATCCCTAAATTATCGTAGACAGTAGACTTGTGGCTTATGGCCCCAGGCCTCCAGTTCTTTGATTTGTGTTGTGTGTGTTTTAATTTCTTTGTTTTGCCATATGGATTCCTGCTGGGAGAGCCCTGGTCCCTGATTGGTGGGACACTTCAACACTTGGCCCGTCCCACCTCATCTCCAGGCTCCTCCCCCTGTTTAAGGAGACTCCTCTCACCTGTTCGGGGCTGCTGGCCTTTGTGGCCAGTCTGCCATTTTGTGTGTCTGTGTCTCTTTTGTGTCACTTTGTTTGTACTAGCACGTGTCTGATTTTGTTTGTTGAGACACTTGGCTAGTTTAATTCTGTTTTTTGTTTTGTCACTTGATTTTGTTTGTGATTTTATGTGATTTTACTTTGGGACACTTGTGTTTTTTTTTTTTTGTGTGTCCCTTAGTTTAGTCACTTGTTTTTTTTTGTTTTGTTTAAACCCACGTGACTTGTTTTTGGCACAACTTGTTAGTCCTGTTATTTTGTTTCTTAGTTAATTTGTGTACATATTTTAGCATGTTTTGTTTTGTTACCTTGTACATTCCTTTTAATTATATTACCTTATTTATTCCACTTTTCCATCTTGTTTTTTTTTTTTTTTTTGTTACTTCCCCTGCCCCTAGCAGAGCTGGGTCATAACAAAACTAAACGCACATTTTATGTGGCGTCTTAGACTTAGACCTAAGGTTCTCAGAACCTTTGCGAAAACACAAAGTTGACTAAAAGTAAGACGCGAGGTTAGAGCCAGGATGAAGCAAAAGAAAAGTACTGTGTGGGACCATTTCACCAAAATGAATGACACCAATGTGAAATGTAGCTTGTGTGATGCTGTGTTAAAATACAATAGTAGCACATCATCGATGATGTATCACCTCAAAATGTGACACCCTCAAGCCTCTTCTACAGGTGAGAAAAGCCAACCTACCGTGCTAACTATGCTAACCATGCTAACTATGTGCTAACTATGCACCGCCAAGTGCTCTCCTTTCTCTGTGTTTATGTTTATCTTTAAAGTGCTTTAGTGCTGGTATGAGCTTGAGTTGAGATGCTTGAGTTGCCACAGAAGTGCTTTTGTTGTGTAGGCTACTGTTGCGTGTTTTGGCATTTTATACTGCACTTTTTTTCTGTCATATTGTGGAGTAAAGTCATGACTGCTGGGTTAATCTGAGCCTTGTGTATAGCATTACCTGTGTGTCCATATATAAATGCTTCATGTGTGGCGATGTCAGACTTGTGTTCCATGGTCTATAACCGTCTCTTCAGAGCTGTCATTTTCTGGAATGAGCCACGGCGATGTTTCAAATGGGCTTCTAACACTTGACTAACACCTCTATTTTCAACAATATCGCCTGGTACCCAAAAGGTTTCCAAGCTGGAACCATTTGTCCTCCGCTTACATGCAAACCCCTCGACCTCAGCGCAGTGTTTGACTCCAGGTTTCGCGCTGTAGGAGATTTTAAAAAGTGACGTGAGTGGAAGGTGGTTGAAGATGGTTTCCTCCGGGTGCTCCGGTTTCCCCCATCAACCCAAAACATGCCCGCACCCCTATGAACTAACATCGAGGACCATGACGTCCACCCTCCTGTGGGCTCACCACCCACAGAGGGGTTCATGGGGGGGTCAGGTGCTATGAGGATTGGGCAGCAAACTGCCCCCACGACCCAGTCGGACTAAGCGGGAGAAGATGGATGGATGGATGGACGTGAGTGGAAGGGTGGTGCTGGGACAGAATGTGTGTGCGTGTGTGTGAGAGCTGGAAAAGCAGAAATTGACGGCGGCTCGAAATGGCTGTTATTTCAAATAGCGATTAGATTTAAAATAGATTCTGATTTTATTTGAGATTTTAAAGGTAGGTTTGAAACTGATCGGTTAACAGACTTCAACCGACTAATGAGGCTCGGTGGTCGGTCAAGATTTTTTGTTTTGTTTTCGCCATTACTAGCAGCAATGACATGGCAGGGTGATAGGAATTTGGAAAGATTTACTTAAAATAATGAACAGAAAACCCTGTTGTTTTTACAGAAGCCAGCAAGTTCGCTCCTGTCTATCTCACTGGTTCTCCAAAGTTTACCTCCTCCTCAGCCTTCATCATCGAACTCAAAACTCCTCCCCGCTGCACCTCCTCCTTGTCCAGTCAGTGTCCAGTCTGCCCAGTTTAAACCCCCATTGCAGGTGCATGGGCACTTCGGTTTGTGCCACACCTCACGTTCTCCCCAGCATCCCCTCGACTTCTCATCCTCTCATCGCCCCCTTCACTCGTCTCATCCTCTCATCGCTTCCTTCACGCTCCTCATCCTCTCATTGTCCCCTTCACTCTTCTCATCCTCTCATTGTCCCCTTCCCTCTCCTCATCCTCTCATTGTCCCCTCACTCTCCTCATCCTCTCATTGCCCCCTTCACTCACCTCATCCTCTCATTGTCCCCTTCACTCTTCTCATCCTCTCATTGTCCCCTTCACTCTTCTCATCCTCTCATCGTCCCTTCACCTTTCTCATCCTCTTATCGTCCCCTTCACTCTTCTCATCCTCTCATTGTCCCCTTCACTCTTCTCATCCTCTCATCATCCCCTTCACTCTTCTCATCCTCTCATTGTCCCTTCACTCTTCTCATCCTCTCATCATCCTTCACTCTTCTCATCCTTTCATCGTCCTTCACTCTTCTCACCCTCTCATCTTCCCCTTCACTCTTCTCATTGTCCCCTTCACTCTTCTCATCCTCTTATCGTCCCCTTCACTCTTCTCACCCCCTCATCTTCCCCTTCACTCTCCTCATTGTCCCCTTCACTCTTCTCACCCTCTCATCTTCCCCTTCACTCTCCTCATTGTCCCCTTCACTCTTCTCATACTCATAGTCCCTTCACTCTTCTCATCCTCTCATCGTCCCCTTCACTCTTCTCATCACTCTCGTCGTCCCTTCACTCTTCTCATCCTCTCATCTTCCCCTTCCTCTTCTCATCCTCTCGTCGATCCCTTCACTCTTCTCATCCTCTCATCTTCCCCTTCACTCTCCTCATCTTCCTTCACTCTCCTCATTGTCCCCTTCACTCTTCTCATCCTCTCATCATCCCTTCACTCTTCTCACCCTCTCATCTTCCCCTTCACTCTCCTCATCTTCTCCTTCACTCTTCTCATCCTCTCATCGTCCCCTTCACTCTTCTCACCCTCTCATCTTCCTTCACTCTCCTCATCTTCCCTTCACTCTCCTCATGAGGTCCCCTTCACTCTTCTCATACTCATAGTCCCTTCACTCTTCTCATCCTCTCGTCGTCCCTTCACTCTTCTCATCCCCTCATCCTACCCTTCACTCTTCTCATCCTCTAGTCGTCCCTTCACTCTTCTCATCCTCTCATCTTCCCCTTCACTCTCCTCACCTTCCCCTTCACTCGTCTCATCCTCTTATCGTTCCTTCACTCGTCTCATCCTCTCATTGTCCCCTTCACTTTTCTCATCCTCTCATCTTCCCTTCACTCTCCTCATCTTCCCCTTCACTCTCCTCATTGTCCCCTTCACTCTTCTCATCCTCTCATCGTCCCCTTCACTCTTCTCACCCTCTCATCTTCCCCTTCACTCTCCTCATCTTCCCCCTTCACTCTCCTCATTGTCCCCTTCACTCTTCTCATACTCATAGTCCCCTTCACTCTTCTCATCCTCTGATGGTCCCTTCACTCTTCTCATCCTCTCATCATCCCCTTCACTCTTCTCATCCTCTCGTCGTCCCTTCACTCTTCTCATCCTCTCATCTTCCCCTTCACTCTCCTCATCTTCCCTTCACTCTCCTCATTGTCCCCTTCACTCTTCTCATACTCATAGTCCCCTTCACTCTTCTCATCCTCTGTCGTCCCTTCCT
Organism: Odontamblyopus rebecca; assembly: GCA_030686955.1. NCBI lineage: Eukaryota > Metazoa > Chordata > Actinopteri > Gobiiformes > Gobiidae > Odontamblyopus > Odontamblyopus rebecca. The sequence continues at coordinate 15,196,818 of CM060658.1, read as the reverse complement.
CTTCTCATCCTCTCATCATCCCCTTCACTCTTCTCATCCTCTGAAATCGTCCCTTCACTCTTCTCACCCTCTCATCTTCCCCTTCACTCTCCTCATCTTCCCCTTCCTCTCCTCATGGTCCCCTTCACTCTTCTCATACTCATAGTCCCTTCACTCTTCTCATCCTCTCGTCGTCCCTTCACTCTTCTCATCCCCTCATCCTACCCTTCACTCTTCTCATCCTCTCGTCGTCCCTTCACTCTTCTCATCCTCTCATCTTCCCCTTCACTCTCCTCACCTTCCCCTTCACTCTCCTCATTGTCCCCTTCACTCGTCTCATCCTCTTATCGTTCCCTTCACTCGTCTCATCCTCTCATTGTCCCCTTCACTTTTCTCATCCTCTCATCTTCCCCTTCACTCTCCTCATCTTCCCCTTCACTCTCCTCATTGTCCCCTTCACTCTTCTCATCCTCTCATCGTCCCCTTCACTCTTCTCACCCTCTCATCTTCCCCTTCACTCTCCTCATCTTCCCCTTCCTCTCCTCATTGTCCCCTTCACTCTTCTCATACTCATAGTCCCCTTCACTCTTCTCATCCTCTCGTCGTCCCTTCACTCTTCTCATCCTCTCATCATCCCCTTCACTCTTCTCATCCTCTCGTCGTCCCTTCACTCTTCTCATCCTCTCATCTTCCCCTTCACTCTCCTCATTGTCCCCCTTCACTCGTCTCATCCTCTTATCGTTCCCTTCACTCGTCTCATCCTCTCATTGTCCCCTTCACTCTTCTCATCCTCTCATCTTCCCCTTCATGCTCTTCATCTTCCCCTTCACTCTCCTCATTGTCCCCCTTCACTCTTCTCATCCTCTCATCGTCCCCTTCACCTTTCTCATCCTCTCGTCGTCCTTCACTCTTCTCATCCTCTCATCTTCCCCTTCACTCTTCTCATCCTCTCGTCGTCACCTTCCTCTCATCCTCTCATCTTCCCCTTCACTCTCCTCATCTTCCCCTTCACTCTCCTCATTGTCCCCTTCACTCTTCTCATCCTCTCATCATCCCCTTCACTCTTCTCACCCTCTCATCTTCCCCTTCACTCTCCTCATCTTCTCCTTCACTCTTCTCATCCTCTCATCGTCCCCTTCACTCTTCTCACCCTCTCATCTTCCCCTTCACTCTCCTCATCTTCCCCTTCACTCTCCTCATGGTCCCCTTCACTCTTCTCATACTCATAGTCCCCTTCACTCTTCTCATCCTCTGCGTCGTCCCTTCACTCTTCTCATCCCCTCATCCTACCCTTCACTCTTCTCATCCTCTCGTCGTCCCTTCACTCTTCTCATCCTCTCATCTTCCCCTTCACTCTCCTCACCTTCCCCTTCACTCTCCTCATTGTCCCCTTCCTCGTCTCATCCTCTTATCGTTCCTTCACTCGTCTCATCCTCTCATTGTCCCCTTCACTTTTCTCATCCTCTCATCTTCCCCTTCACTCTCCTCATCTTCCCCTTCACTCTCCTCATTGTCCCTTCACTCTTCTCATCCTCTCATCGTCCCCTTCACTCTTCTCACCCTCTCATCTTCCCCTTCACTCTCCTCATCTTCCCTTCACTCTCCTCATTGTCCCCTTCACTCTTCTCATCCTCTCGTCGTCCCTTCACTCTTCTCATCCTCTCATCATCCCCTTCACTCTTCTCATCCTCTCGTCGTCCCTTCACTCTTCTCATCCTCTCATCTTCCCCTTCACTCTCCTCATCTTCCCCTTCACTCTCCTCATTGTCCCCTTCACTCTTCTCATACTCATAGTCCCTTCACTCTTCTCATCCTCTCGTCGTCCCTTCACTCTTCTCATCCTCTCATCATCCCCTTCACTCTTCTCATCCTCTCGTCGTCCCTTCACTCTTCTCACCCTCTCATCTTCCCCTTCACTCTCCCTCATCTTTCCCTTCACTCTCCTCATGGTCCCCTTCACTCTTCTCATACTCATAGTCCCCTTCACTCTTCTCATCCTCTAAATCGTCCCTTCACTCTTCTCATCCCCTCATCCTACCCTTCACTCTTCTCATCCTCTCGTCGTCCCTTCACTCTTCTCATCCTCTCATCTTCCCCTTCACTCTCCTCACCTTCCCCTTCACTCTCCTCATTGTCCCCTTCACTCGTCTCATCCTCTTATCGTTCCTTCACTCGTCTCATCCTCTCATTGTCCCCTTCACTTTTCTCATCCTCTCATCTTCCCCTTCACTCTCCTCATCTTCCCCTTCACTCTCCTCATTGTCCCCTTCACTCTTCTCATCCTCTCATCGTCCCCTTCACTCTTCTCACCCTCTCATCTTCCTTCACTCTCCTCATCTTCCCCTTCACTCTCCTCATTGTCCCCTTCACTCTTCTCATACTCATAGTCCCTTCACTCTTCTCATCCTCTCGTCGTCCCTTCACTCTTCTCATCCTCTCATCATCCCCTTCACTCTTCTCATCCTCGTCGTCCCTTCACTCTTCTCATCCTCTCATCTTCCCCTTCACTCTCCTCATTGTCCCCTTCACTCGTCTCATCCTCTTATCGTTCCCTTCACTCGTCTCATCCTCTCATTGTCCCCTTCACTCTTCTCATCCTCTCATCTTCCCCTTCATGCTCTTCATCTTCCCTTCACTCTCCTCATTGTCCCCTTCACTCTTCTCATCCTCTCATCGTCCCTTCACCTTTCTCATCCTCTAAATAGTCCCTTCACTCTTCTCATCCTCTCATCTTCCCCTTCACTCTTCTCATCCTCTAAATAGTCGTCCCTTCACTCTTCTCATCCTCTCATCTTCCCCTTCACTCTCCTCATCTTCCCCTTCACTCTCCTCATTGTCCCCTTCACTCTTCTCATCCTCTCATCATCCCCTTCACTCTTCTCACCCTCTCATCTTCCCCTTCACTCTCCTCATCTTCTCCTTCACTCTTCTCATCCTCTCATTCGTCCCCTTCACTCTTCTCACCCTCTCATCTTCCCCTTCACTCTCCTCATCTTCCCCTTCACTCTCCTCATGGTCCCCTTCACTCTTCTCATACTCATAGTCCCCTTCACTCTTCTCATCCTCTCGTCGTCCTTCACTCTTCTCATCCCCTCATCCTACCCTTCACTCTTCTCATCCTCTCGTCGTCCCTTCACTCTTCTCATCCTCTCATCTTCCCCTTCACTCTCCTCACCTTCCCCTTCACTCTCCTCATTGTCCCCTTCACTCGTCTCATCCTCTTATCGTTCCTTCACTCGTCTCATCCTCTCATTGTCCCCTTCACTTTTCTCATCCTCTCATCTTCCTTCACTCTCCTCATCTTCCCCCTTCACTCTCCTCATTGTCCCCTTCACTCTTCTCATCCTCTCATCGTCCCCTTCACTCTTCTCACCCTCTCATCTTCCCCTTCACTCTCCTCATCTTCCCCTTCACTCTCCCTCATTGTCCCTTCACTCTTCTCATACTCATAGTCCCCTTCCTCTTCTCATCCTCTCGTCGTCCTTCACTCTTCTCATCCTCTCATCATCCCCTTCACTCTTCTCATCCTCTCGTCGTCCCTTCACTCTTCTCATCCTCTCATCTTCCCCTTCACTCTCCTCATCTTCCCCTTCACTCTCCTCATTGTCCCCTTCACTCTTCTCATACTCATAGTCCCCTTCACTCTTCTCATCCTCTCGTCGTCCCTTCACTCTTCTCATCCTCTCATCATCCCCTTCACTCTTCTCATCCTCTCGTCGTCCCTTCACTCTTCTCACCCTCTCATCTTCCCCTTCACTCTCCTCATCTTCCCCTTCACTCTCCTCATGGTCCCCTTCACTCTTCTCATACTCATAGTCCCCTTCACTCTTCTCATCCTCTCGTCGTCCCTTCACTCTTCTCATCCCCTCATCCTACCCTTCACTCTTCTCATCCTCTCGTCGTCCCTTCACTCTTCTCATCCTCTCATCTTCCCCTTCACTCTCCTCACCTTCCTTCACTCTCCTCATTGTCCCCTTCACTCGTCTCATCCTCTTATCGTTCCCTTCACTCGTCTCATCCTCTCATTGTCCCTTCACTTTTCTCATCCTCTCATCTTCCCTTCACTCTCCTCATCTTCCCCTTCACTCTCCTCATTGTCCCCTTCACTCTTCTCATCCTCTCATCGTCCCTTCACTCTTCTCACCCTCTCATCTTCCCTTCACTCTCCCTCATCTTCCCCTTCACTCTCCTCATTTGTCCCCTTCACTCTTCTCATACTCATAGTCCCCTTCACTCTTCTCATCCTCTCGTCGTCCCTTCACTCTTCTCATCCTCTCATCATCCCCTTCACTCTTCTCATCCTCTAGTCGTCCCTTCACTCTTCTCATCCTCTCATCTTCCCTTCACTCTCCTCATTGTCCCTTCACTCGTCTCATCCTCTTATCGTTCCCTTCACTCGTCTCATCCTCTCATTGTCCCTTCACTCTTCTCATCCTCTCATCTTCCCTTCATGCTCTTCATCTTCCCCTTCACTCTCCTCATTGTCCCCTTCACTCTTCTCATCCTCTCATCGTCCCCTTCACCTTTCTCATCCTCTAGTCGTCAACTTCACTCGTCTCATCCTCTCATCGTCTAATTGACCATTTATGCAATTTGAGTTTGCCTGGATCGAGGACCACTATTTGAGTGCTGATCGATGTAGCAGAGTATAGGGGAAACACTGATACACTGAATAAACAGGTGAACTGTAATACCTCTGTGTCACTAAATCACAAAATATCACAAAAAGCACATAAAAGCTTCTAAAAAGTATCAGCCTTTATCTAAATTATGAAAAGGTTAGAGTTTACTAAATAGCATTGTGCATTCAGACAATACAGCAAAATTGTGTCCATTTTATAATAATAATAATAATAATAATAATAATAATAATAATAATTTTATTTATTAGGTGCCTTTCTGGACATCCAAGGTCAGCTTACAACAACATAAACAAATTAAGTACAATTAAAATGTACAGTTAAAGTGGGACAGTATATAATTGATTGTATTTAGTATTGTATTTATAGTTGAATTTTATTAGTATTTAGTAATGTATTAGACAGTATTTGAATAAATTGATTGTATTAAATTGACTTTAGACAGTTAGACAGCTATTCTCCCTGGAGACCTATGTACCATGTTTTGGGTTGATGGGGGAAACCAAAGTGCCCAGAGGAAACCCATCCAGACACAGGGAGAACATGCAAACTCCACACAGAAAGGCCCGGGCGACCCGGGGATCAAACCTGGACCTACTTGCTGTGAGGCATGAGTGCCACTCAGCCACCATGAATAGTGCACTTATGGTCTGGGGAGTGGTGGAGTGAATAGGCCAGTCTGAGCAGGTGTGTTTTGACTTTGGATTTGAAATGTGGGTCGGAGTTTCAGAGATCAGGAGGGAGAATGCCCCAGAGCTGAGGAGCAGAGCGACTGAAATCTCTGCTTCCCATGGTGACGAAGATGAGATCTTTACCTGAGGGGAGGGAGAGATGGAGGAGCAGTCAGTGGAGATGGAGAAGGGATTCGTCTTGTTTAGGGTGGATTTGGTGCCTACGGAGAAGTTCGGGTTTATTACTGTTGAGTTTGAGGAAGTTTGAGGTGAACCAGGGTTTGACTTCTTCAAGACAGTTGATAAGGGAGGAGTGTGGAGTTTGGTTTACTGGAGCGGCAGAGCTGGGTGTCATCCGCATATCAGTGGAAGTGGATATGGTGTTATATATTATTTTATTGAAGTCATCTGAGCACAATGTTCAATACCAGTTTGAATATTGCAACTTGAAATGCCATGCCTATTGACACTCTGCCTGTGTATTCAAACTATTAAGGTCACTATAGTGGATTCAAAGGCCAAGGTGAACGGGGCTTTGCATTTCTGAGAACAGTGTTGAAACAAATTTAAAAGCCTGGAGTATTTACTCTAAAAACTGGAAATGCAATCTCCCTAATGCATTAAGACACTTTATGTACGCTATTGTCAGCTTTAGCAGAAAATCATCTGTTCACCTAAAATAAACTGTTACATAAAGTATTAGGTAACAGCACTCACAGGCTTTACATTTCTGCCAATTTAACACGGACTTAAGGCAGAGTAATTGTGTGGGCTTCGAATGCAGACAGTTTACAGTGGGCATTGGACTCAAATGAACTGTCTGGAACGCGCCTACTTGGGACAAAATGGGACAATGACACAAGAGAGACCAAAACAGCTCAGGCAGCCAGTTTTAGCAGATGGTAAAATTATGGTAAATTGTTATAAATACCAGTGAAATTCCAAGTGCTATCTAAAACACTTACAACTTAGTATTGCATTCCACTAGATACATTTTCATAACAACAAGCTACCAGGCACTACACAAAGCTATGTTAGCCTCATGCTTGAACTGCACTCTACCTCTTCTTATCATGACTAACTCCTTTATAGTGACATGCCAAATTACACACTACGTATGAGAATTAATCCCAGTGCATTGGGTCCACATGGAAGATCAAAGCCCAGGACGGCCTCTCATTAGATCCATTACGGTGTTTTCGTGTCCTTACGCACACAGTCATGAGGTCAGAGGAGCCCGGCGAGCCCGAGGCAGGATGCTAATGCCTGACGGGTGAACTGCAGCTGTCCAAACATGAAGTCACATTCTGATAACCTGACACATACGCCAGGCTCCTTAACAAAGCACTTCATGCGACACCAGAGCCTTTCAGGTCATCTGACATGTTTGGAATGAGGAGCGTGAACTTGGAAGAACTTTTTACTCATGTAAGCTGTATGAGCGAAGGACGTGAATTAAATTGTGAACATAATGGTAAGATTAGTGAGTAGTGTTGGTAGGGGAGCATAGCTATCTTTCCACAGCTCTCTCAAACTTAAAAGGTATTTTTGAAAATAAATCCATAACCCCACCCTGACCTTTTTTATTTGCTTTTTTCCCCTTTATTAATCAACACCAACTGACTTCAAGGGACTAGGGCCTGCCAAACACAGGGGACATAAACATACAAAACAGAAGTTCACAAGCAATGAACAAATAATACTGTTATTGGCAGCAGGCATGGGTGCCCATTTATGTTTTTTTTAGGTGGGTGCCTCATTTTTTCTATGGGTTTCTGATGTACTCCGACCAGCGGGTCCATGTACTTGTATTGTTATGCTAGAGTTTGCCACTGGGTTGTCAGTTCAGACTTCCTCATAGCCTTATCTCATTTTCTCTGATGCTCTTGCTCTTAATGTCCTAACTAGACTGTTTAAGCTCATGTTTGAGTGAATAGCGTTTGTTTAGGCCTATAGCTTATTAGGCAAGATATACACCATGTTAAATTGTAAGTGCACACTTGCAAAAATAGTCACAATAAGATCGGAGAAAATTCATGTGGGTGCTCAGAGATTTGCGTGGCCCCTCAGTGGGATCACTACCTATGACAGCAGGAATAGTGTATAAAGTGGACAGCAAAAAAAAGACTTAATCCTTAATCACCTTAGTCATAGGGCGCATTCACACTAGGACCTTGAACCGTTATCCATTCATTCATTAAACCATCACAGAATACTGGATCCAGCCTCTTTGTTTTACATAGCATTCAGCGCGTCTTAGTTTTTACCGGACCCAATTCTACCTCTGCAGCTACCACGGAAAACAGGCTTCATACAGCTGCTACATTAATAATTTGCCAAACGAATACCATTACCAATACCAAACATATGATGACATAGACTTTGAGACGTTCTCTTTGGAGTTGGTCATCACAAAGCTAAATTTTTTTGCTACCAACATTCATGTCCCTGGAGAAAACTATATGAAGTTTGTAGTCACAACGGTGAAAACACCACTTCGCCTACTATGTTTCAAATTCCCCAGAGGCAACATGCACAATAAGAAGGTATAAACCAGGCAAATTCACTCATCAGTACAGCACAGAAAAAAATCAAGCAGGCAAAGAGTAATATTTTGACTACTAGTGTTACATGCACAATAGTGAATGTAGAAGTCATTTAAATTCAACCTGACAGTACCCAGAGGGAATATGTTGTTTATTTATGCGATACCATGTACATAGTGATGAGAATAAATTCTGGACAATATTCGATTACCCAGGAGAATGTCCCATGTTGCTGTTTGCTACACGATTCATGTATATATTACAACCTATTAGTTAACAACTTGTCCTTACATTAACCATTTTTTGTATACTTTTTCTGTCAATGATTCAAAATTATTATTATGATAATAGTATACAATATCTTGATTTTCCAATACACTTTATTGTCACCTTAAAGGTCATGTATCCGATTTTTATATTTGAGCAAAATTTTTCTTTACTGAGTACAGATATTTTGTATAAGCAGCTCTCGAGATCGCAGCTGTCTGCTGTCTGCATAAATACATAAAAAGAGTCAAATAAGAGTGAGGAGTTGGAGAAGTGATATTCTACAAATTTCCATAGTAAATGCACGACTGAATGCACCACTCAATCACAGAAAAACATTAACAAGCATGTACATCCCCAAGTCTCTATGGTCATGTTCACTTGTTAGTTAGTGAACAGCTGGTGCGGAGCCATGACTCTATTCTTGAGACGTGGTGACACTTTGAGAACATGACGCAAATGTCTAGAGGTGAGTAGAGACGATAAAAACTGTACACAAGTAAGAGTAATGTTTCTCAAAAATAATGTTATTCACATAGGAATTATTCAAGCAAAAGTAAAAATGGTCTTTGGGAAAACTAAAGTAAGAGTAATCTAAACAGTGTCGGGACGTAACATTTGATTTATAAAGTGAAGGACATTAAATAATCAGGTATTTTCTAAGGACAGAAACAAACATGAGAAAAACGAAATCATATCTGAAGGAGCCGTGCAAGAAACACAAATGACCAAATCATTTTATGCTGTCAACATAAAGCTTTTGTCACTTATAGACTTACAGATACTGCAAAGAGTAAAACTTCTACTCAAGTAAGAGGACTACTGTTACTTTAATAAAAAAAACTCACACACATTACTCAAATAGGAGTATGCTAGTAGAAAAGTACTCTGAAAAGTACAATGGGCCTCATTCATGAATATTTTCTTTAAAAATGTTCATAAGAAGGCCTTAAGTACAAATTTGTTCATAAGAACGTTTCATGAATGAGGCCCAATACCTTTAAGTAGTTATTCAGGCAAATGTAACTCAGTACTACCCACCTCTGCAGATGTTGTCGGCACGGTAACAGGAACAGAGTGGGGAAGGTAATATGCTCATTGAGAAAACAGGCAGCACTAGTCTCATTAGTTTTGACCATTTCATAATTAAGCTGGGGATTTATTATTAATGGTATAGTTGGACGGCAGCCGCTGTACCGTCTCTCGAGCTTGACTGACATTGCCACGTGTACGAGTATGAAAATGAGACCTCTGCTGCTTGACCTTGGCACAAGTGGAACACTGAGAGGATTCAGTGCATGCATAGAGCAGCCTTTTTTAAACTTATTTTATTTGAGTTAATTAGAAAAAATTATTTTATGTCATTATATTCAATGGCAGGAATTTCTGGAGTTTCTAAGCACTTATCACGACCTTCAGAGGCTTTGGACAATGAAATGCTTTACATTTAGAGATGGTCATGAGAAGAATACAGATCTGCAAATAACTAATAGTAAGAAATCAAATCAAAGAAGAAAAAATTCCAGTATAACCTGGTGGTTGTAGCAGCTTGACTTCTGTTGATCTTTGGTTGCTGTGGGTGTGGTTTGGGTGTGTTTGGGAGTATTTGTCCTCTCTTCACACTGGTTGGTCTGTATCACAGAAAATGCCAGACATTCTGAAGGAAACATGAAAGGAACAAAATCATGTTAAAATATTACACTTTAGTTAGACTTATTGATGAAAAAGACCTAGTGGTTAAGTTAAAACAAGCAAAGCTCAAACAAACAAAAATATACAAATCTCAGTGGAATAATAAAATAAACCTAAGAAAACTCCAATGAGCAGAGACGGAATGTTTTCTGAACTTCCCAGCTCAATTACTGGTTGAAAAAACAATTAGGTTTAGCAATACATTTTGGTTCCTTTTTTGTCCTACTTGGGTTCATTCCTAAAAAGATTATTTAGTTATGTTTTCTTTTACTACACTTCCACAGCATTTTAGTTTTTTTTTTTGAGGTAAATGGAAAATCTCAGAACAGACAGAACATTAAAGTCTGCTCAGCTGTCATCCAAAATAGTCTTTCCAAATTCCATCACTGATTAGCCCCTCCCTCTCACACTTTTTACCCAGATGCCCTTGCTGTATTCTGGGTACATGGTACCCGATCCTCCTCAGCTGTCTGACCTCAAATCTTAGATGAAAACAATCTTTCAAGTGGGGAGATGGAATAACTCTAATCTTTAGACATGCTGTGTTATGGCAGTAATGTCAGCCATTTTGTTTGTCCAGGAGGATCTTCTGATCAGCAGTGTTTTATCTTCCTGAGATCCCATGCAACGGCAGGGACCAGGAACTCACAGTCCTTGAGTAACAGTGTATTCTTTTGTACTCTATGTGCGTGCAACTTACTGGTATTCATGTGTCATTAACAGTAGCATTAGTACATCGAGATAAGTAAGCTTTACGCTAGTAAAGCTCTTGTGGATACTTCATATATTGGAATTTATTATTATTTATTTGCATTGATATGATAAATAAAACAAAATCAAATCAAAAGTTCCTTTTTGTCATATAAGGTGTTCTAACACGCTGATTCTGCGCATAGACTGTATAAAGACTAAGGGAGTGTGATACTCATACTTTTTGGTTTCAACCACATCAAGCCAATAGATGTTAGCAGTTATAGCCATAGAACTATAATAAAATCTGGTAGATGAATCCAAGATGGCGCCGTATTGTTTTCAATGGCCTGTGCTCATTGGCGCATGACCTGAAAAAAGATTTTTACTTTCACATTTTCGCAGCCCAACACTGCCCAACGTGGGACATTGTGCAGCCCAACCCTGCCAACATGTGGCATGAGAAACGCAGTTCTGACCAATCAGAGCGCAAGCTGCTAGAGCGCCGCTAGTGCGGACTCAGAGCGGGGCGAGGTTAACTCTTACAAAGCTGACTTTTAGGAGCTTTGATGATTTAAAAATTCTTTAAAGTTCATATTATAAAAATACAAAAGAATCCATACAAAACCCAACCTCTATGAAAGCTGTCAATACCCTGAGGTCCCAGACCAAGGAGCTAAATAAAAACATCAGGATGTGTGGGTTAATATGAACATTTTATGGTCAGAATGAGAAGCCTGACAGCAGCAGGTACAGAGGGAGGAGGAGATTTTTTATATCCATCCATTTTCTTCCACTTTATCTGGCTGGGTTGCGGGGGCAGCTGTTCGCTGCCCTGTCCTCCGTGTGTGACTGGTGACCCCACAGGAGGGTAGATGTCATGGTCCTTGATGTTAATTCATAAGGGTGCTAGCATGTTTTCAGTTGATGGGGGAACTCAAGTTTTCAATAAAAGTCTATTAGAACCAAAGCGCCCATGCTCACTTCCTATTTGAAACATAGCTATTTCTATTTGTATACACCTTCTATGATTCTACTATGCATGTCTGCTGCACTGCACCACAGAGAGTCATTCGAGACTGAGGCAGAGGATTGCCAATTATCTCACATCAGTGACTTTCACATTTTCAGTCTATATAACTTTTCAGAGAATTGCAATATAGTTACAGCGCCTTGGGCAGAGATGGGTGAAAAGTGTAAACAGACCTTTTCTGAGAACTCAAGCCTTATGTGCAGGATAATATAGGATTATTCCTACATTCATGAATCACACAGTACAACTCAGATTAAGCCAGTGATGAGGGAAAAAACATTATAATGCATATGTCTAAACAGCAGCGCTTCACAGATCACCACATATAGACATAAAGCTGCAGAGGGCCAAGGCTTTTGACCTCTGGAGAGAAAGACTTCAAATGCAATTATTCAAAATGGAATTAATGAAACAAAACACAACAAGACTCTCAGCCTTTGTAACAGTTTGAAGCTCAAACACACCATGAGAAGGTATTATGTAGTCTTATAGAATAAAACATATTACAAGAACAATGCATTTGAATTCATTCCAGTTGAAGGATTCTCTTTAAACATTCACTTTCATGGTGCAGCAATCCAGTCTGTGAGAAAGCCTCTTGTGCCAAGCCCACTGGATCAGAACGGCTTTGTTTATGAATGATTGAGTTTAGATGTATGTAGCCACCCCGAGCAGCACGTCGCTCACAAATACTGATTTATGTCATTATCACACTGGAGTGCATCCCACACCATACTCACTGTGCCGAGGGCATTTAAAGGTCCTATATTACACTCGTGTGAGCTTTTAGTCCTGTTATAATGCTGTTACCTCATCAAAAACATACCCAGACTTGTGTTTTGTTTCATTCACCCATGTTTGTGTAACCTCTATTATTAGTCTGACAACATCCCCAAAGCTCAAAATGCTCTGCTCCACTTTGTGATGTCATGGAGTGGTTTCTTTCAGGTTAACAGCTTCCTTTTACCTTTAGTTCAGTAGAAATCGGCAATTCCAGATCAGTCTGAAATCAACCAAATGATTCAGTGTAAGAAAAAAAAAACACAACACAAACTTTCTCAGAGTTAATGTAAGACAAAGCAAAATAGAAATGTCCTAATGTTCTAACTAATATTGTAATGACTAGACTGGCTTGTTTTTAACCAGAGGGTGACAGGATCAAGTCTTACTCAAGGTGCTGTTGTATCCCTGGGTCAGACATTTTACCTGCCTAATTACATGAAATAGCCTTAACTTATCTCAGTAATGGGAAGTTATAGCCATGTTGTTAGAGTTGTAGTCCTTTAGTCAACATAGGCTTAGTTGACCAAATGTTGTATTAATCGACTATATATTTTAATTAGGGATATATGGATTTATGCACAACAGCAGAAAGGAGAATACAAGCACTGAGGTAGCTGGAGATTTCGGGGTAACTGGACTTGACCTGCCTTTTAATTTGTGAAGATGCCAAGCTCTTAAGTACCTCTCTAACTGCTTTATCGATGCACAGGGCATGTCTTTCATCGACTAAGAATTTCTTTAGTTCACATCAAGTAATAGACAGTTTACATGACACATCATACTCTAGTTATGATGTGTTAACAAAACTTATTGACAAGAGCAATGATATACTGAAGGCATAAACATGGTCAGATAATGCCTATAACTAAGCCTATAATTTTGGTCGTGTTCCAGTTCATTAAAAGGATACAACAGTTTTAGAAACCCTGTGCAGTTTTTAAGTCGATAAATCATTACCAGACTTATTCAAAGCAACTGCATTCTTTAGGGCTTTTACTAAATTTTATAATAATACATTCTGAGATTAAAGGGCATGTTCAAGATCTATACTGTCTCAAAAAATGTGAAAAACAGATCAAGTTCTAAGTTATAAGTGAGGAATACCTTTGAACCACTGTCGTAAATCAGGTGCAGCATTTTCAAACTGACAACTTATTTATTCAGATTGAAAATAGTGTACCTTAACGCAGTGAAGACACAGCCATCTGCAGCCAAGCCCCCTCATCACTTGATTGAAGACGCATTATCTGGGTTGACGTTGCATAGTCCAGCTGCTCCCACGCAGTACACTCCTGAACGCACCACGTACCCCCACACCCCCCTCCTATGAGCTGTCTGATGAGGATTAGCCATTCGTGGGGCCGAGGCGTGAGAACGGTTGCTGCTCCATGGGCCGGTGCATTGAAATGAGGTCTCTTTGGGGAAATGACATCAGAGGCGTTCAAAGGAAGAGCCATGCCGAGACAATGCGAGAGGCAACAAAGGGATTGAAGGCCGGTCATGGCTTAAGCCGCCACGAGTTTGACGTCGACATGATGGGAAGTTCTCCGAGGTCATTTGAAAGTCGTGGTAAACGTGTGGGTGGTTTGGACGGCGGGAGGGTGATTACAAGAACACAAAGGTGATTATCGGTAAGGTAATCTCACTAACCAATCTATTCTCTTGAAGCTCTAAAGAAACTGTTGTGTAATAACAGGAACAATAACAGGCTAGCTTTAAAGAGCCTATCTTACACTATTTTCTGATCTACTCTATGTTATCGTGTTGAAGGTGTATGGAGTTTAGAATAATTTGGATAATTTCAGCTCTGGAATTCACTGTCTCTACTCATCTAAAGGTAAAAGGAACTGTTAGACTGAAAACTACTGGTTCGTGACATAAGGTGGAACAGAGCATTTTGAGTTTTGGAAATGCAGACATCTCATAAGGGTTACACAAAAACGTGTGATTGAAAAAAAGCACAACTTCAGGTATGTTTTTGATGAGGTAACAATTCTAACATGGCTTAAAGCTCACAAGAGTCAATTTTGTCTAATATAGGACCTTTAAGAACAAACATCTACTCTTAATGGAATGTAATAATAATGCGTTTCTATTACACATTTGTACTATACATGTTTTATATTACAATATTTCCAGATGATCAGATAAAACCATATCTTTGAACATTCTCCATGGAGATCGATATAAATCAATAATGCCATATTATGGAATATTACAGTCACAACATTTCAGGAGCAGGATGAGGCCCTCAGTGCAATAAACACAGTCAAATTGAAAAAACATGCCTTCATTTGGTCTTTTTTTAAGCCAAAGTCACTCACTGTGGCTTTTATTATATATTCAGCCTGTGTCCTCTAAAAGGTATTTGTTTATTTGAGGATCCCCATTAGTCTCTGAAATTGCACAGACTACTCTTTCTGGGGTCCACTCTCATCATAAAATCACACAAAAACACACTGACCACACCTTAACAGAGGAAAATAGGTTAAAAAAAAAACATACATCAGTTCATCACAGTTTGGTCAGCAATGATTTCTCAAGATGTTTTTTAAAAGCAAGATGAATGTGCATCAGCATCATTTCTTGAGGCTTATTCCAGTGAGAAATGGCTCTGAGGTCTGTGTATCGTCCAGATTTTGTGCAAGGACAGAACTAAACTATATGTCTCTCTTTGACTTTCATCCATGACAGTCTCTTATGCATGACATTAACACTAGTTCTGAAAGGGCATCTGAGCGCTAGTCTTGCAACCCGATTCTGAACTATCTGCAGTTTGTCTAGGTCTTTGTTGGAACCACTAGACCACACAATCCAGATGAGATAAAACAAGAATGAATGTATTACAAGTTTTCTTGCTTCAGTTGGCATAAATTGAGCATTTCTTCTAATCATTGAAGTATTTCTGCTCATCTTAGTAACAATAGTATTTGTATGAGTTGTCCATGACAGAGTTTGGTCTAATGTGACACCCAAAAGTTTAACCTCTGTGAGTTGTTCCATAACATAACATAATTGGTTATTACCCCACTGCATGCACTGATTTTGAAAATTATTTTGTTATATATGTGACAGAAATCACATTTGGATATTTAGATTCAGCCTTAAAATAAAATCCAAAGTCCAAACAGGCAGTAATTCTGTATTCTCTGTATTAAATTATGTATCATATCCATCATAAAAAGGTGCTTCCCTCATAATCCTCTCCTGCCTCTTTTATTCCACACACATACCTTCTGTCTCCAAATACCCACTTGACCTGTGAACTCTTGTCTGGCCTTGACCATCTTTCATTCCATATGTATCAGGTGTTATCTGATCAGCTTAGTAAAAAGCTCACATCACTCACCTACCAATTCATGCTAGAAGCTCTGGAAAGACAATGCGACGCAAAGCATGGCAAACCACATGGTGCTGTGCCCGATTTTTACTGTCTTAAAAATGTTCATTTTAAACAGTTTTCAGTGATCCACGGTTATTCCTCACTTATCTTATTCACATGCCTAAACTGCCTACACAACAAACCACATACACTCATAACTTATGTTGATGGCAGCAACAGTTTAAGCCATATTTAAAGTGAGATTAAATATCTAAACTCCGCCACATTTTTCAAATACACCAGAATCAGAATCAGAATACTTTATTGATCCCAGAGGGCAATTCGTTTGCAGCTTTCACAGAGCAGTTCTCACATGCACAAACACACAGTGTGTCAGACCATTACAGACACAAGTGGAACTCAAAGAACAATATAAGAACAATATACATATTACAGTGCAAAACCTCAAAAAACACAACCCTCAGAATTTAGCAGTTTAATAGCTGAAGGCACAAAAGAATTGGAGAAGCGGTTAGTCTTCCGTACTGGAGCATAAAAACGACGTCCTGAAGGCATCAGGATAAAGTCAGGAGTCAGAGGATGGAGAGGCTGAACCAGGAGACACTTGGCTTTGCTCAGCACTCGCTCCTCCCACAGAGAATGCAGCTCCCTCAGTTTGACCCCTATGATTTTTGAGCAAGTTTTAACAATGTTCTGCAGTTTGTTTTTATCCTTCAAGGACAGGGACTGGAACCAGCAAATGAAGGAGAAAGTGAGCAGACTTTCAATAAAAGAACAATAAAAGTTGTTGAGAATAGTTTTGTTTACATTAAAAGTGTTCAGTTTTCTCAACAGGTACATTTTCTGCTGCCCTCGTTTAACAATGGTTTCAGTGTTTAGGTCAAATTTCAGTGTATTGTCCATCACAGTGCCCAATTTGTAACTGTCGACAATTTCAACAACATCACTGTGGATGACACTAACACTGTGAGAAGGTGTACGTCTAAAATCAATCACCATCTCCTTGGTTTTAGCAACATTTAAATCCAGATAGTTGTCCTCACACCATTTGACAAACTGCCCCAGCGCAGGGCCATGATTCTCCTCAGATCCTGAAAGTAGTGACACCAGGACCGTGTCATCCAAAAATTTGATGAGGAATCTGTTTTCCTCTGAGGATCTGCAGCTGTCTGTGTACAAAATAAAAAGGAGAGGTGAAAGCACACAACCTTGAGGTAATCCAGTGTTAGAGATAGAGGGAGGAGACAATCGTCCATTGACAAAAACACGCTGGACCCGGTCGGTGAGAAAGTTTAAAATCAATAAAAGGAGCTGGTCCAGAAGATTAAAATCTGAAGCCAGTCTTTGAATCAGGACATGGGGCTGCATTTTGTTAAAAGCAGAGGAAAAGTCCGCAAATAAAAGTCTCACATGTGCCTTGGCATTTTCAAGGTGCTTATAGACACTGTTCAATAAAAAAAGTTTAGCATCCTCCACTCCCTTATTGGGCTGATACGCAAACTGTAGTGGATCCAATTTCCCTTCAGTTAAAAACAAGATATGAGTCTTTAAAATCTGTTCAAAAGTCTTCATGACTAAAGATGTGAGTGCCACTGGCCTGAACTCAAACAACTCCTTTGATTTGTTCGATTTAGGGAGAGGTACCACTGTCGATGTCTTCCACAGAGAAGGAATTTGACCAAGATCGGCACACATTTGAAACAGTCTAGTGAAAACAGCACTGAGCTGGGTGGCACAGTGGTGCAATGTGTGCCCACAGATGGCATCAGGACCCCTGGCCTTCCCTGTCTTTACTTTCTTTAGTAAAGCAGTGACCTGATCCTGTGAAACCTCAATTACATTTGAAGGTTTAAGAGAGTTCCTACAGTCTGACACATTTTTCAAAACATCATCTCTTTCAAACCGAGAGAAAAAATTATTAAAAGCACTTGGCAACTCCGCGTCCGACACACCCTTCACAGTTACATGTTTCCTGTCCTCATTTTGGTGGCTACTAGAGGCCATGTTCTTAATACCCCGCCAAGCTGCTCTAAGGTCTCCACTGCTATACTGGGCTTCAACTTTATCTTTGTATTTAAGTTTGGCCTTTCTTATCTCTCCTTTCACTTCCCTAGAAATGGCCTTTTTCTCCAATTCATTCCCAGTGCAGTAAATCACTTTCTTTTTATTTATGACTGATTTAAGATCTTTTGTTATCCACGGTTTATTATTTGGATAAAT
Source organism: Odontamblyopus rebecca (assembly GCA_030686955.1). Classification (NCBI taxonomy): domain Eukaryota; kingdom Metazoa; phylum Chordata; class Actinopteri; order Gobiiformes; family Gobiidae; genus Odontamblyopus; species Odontamblyopus rebecca. The sequence continues at coordinate 15,178,954 of CM060658.1, read as the reverse complement.
AACACAATTTTTAGTTGGAATGATGGAGTCAACACAGAAAGTGACATATGCAGAGATGGATTCACATAAGTCATTTATATCCTCACATCCTTCAAAGAAGCAGTCCCAATCAGTACATTCAAACGAGGCTTGAAGTGTGGAAATACTGTCCTCTGTCCAACACTTCACAGTTTTTTTCCTCACGCGGCAGGCGTCTGAACGCAGGGATGTACCGTGGCATCAGATATACGCAGTTGTGGTAGGAGGATCCGAGAGGAGGGAGCGGCAGAGACTTGTACGCCCCACTCACTGTACCATAACACAAGTCTTATCGTATTCCTCTGTGTTGTGGTACAGGTAACGTACTGCTCGTACCACATCTCAATTCTCTTTCTTCACTTCCTTTTCCTTGATTTCTTGCCATATTAAGTGGTTTCCCAAAGCTCAGAGGAAGCCACGGAAAGAAACCACTGATGAAACATTATTTGTCTCAGTGAGTTTATATTGTTGCAACAACTTAAAGGGATAATTCAGGGTTTTTGACATGAATCTGTATGGCATCCCCGTCAGCAGTGTCGTGCATCGACACTGACTTACCTCCCGACTGTGTTCAGTGAGCCGAGTTCGTGCCTGTTTTCGGTGCTGACGAAAGTAGTCCAGCAAGTTGGCTGGGGTCACAAAAATCTTCTCAAAATAATGTGTTCAAAAGAGTGATACATTTGCACAAAACCGTTGTCCATGAAAAAGTCAGACCTCATAATCTGTCTCCGCTCATATCACTGTGCACTGCCACTAGTCTATGCCACCAGGAGACAGCCGTGCACAAATCCACACTTTTTTCAATAGTTTGCCAGTGTTTATGTTCGGCCGTGTCAGGCCATGTTTACTAGTGGAAAAGTGGATCGTCTAGTTCTACTTTAAACATTTCCCCCAACAAAGCTTGCGGTGTCTGTTTGAGTCTGTATCTTTGGTCCATATACTTGGTTGGAATTCATTTTTCTCATATATTTCCCACCAAAACTAAGCCATCCAAATGCTCAGGGAAACAGACTTGTAGACCTAGTTAAACTTTCTCTGTTACTTTCTATCCTTAAACACACCCTTCTCAGCAAAGAGCACTTGGCAATATACCTTGTTATGCTGCATTGTTTCTTCCTCTACTACCTGTCCTCTGGTCTGGTCCGTGTCTAGTACCCCCATGTCATGTATTATGTGTTTAAATGTACAATGTCTTGTACAGGTGAAGAAATTGACAAATAAAAATACAAAAGCTACTACTGCTACTACTACTACTGCTACTACTACTACTACTACTACTACTTATCCTCTTTGTAACACACAGAAGCAATTGTATGGATTTTTGTCAGTTCAGAAAAATTTGCTGCATGACCACCGATTCTTCAGCCCAGTGGGAGTTTCGATGTGTGCATTAGTGGCCTGTAAGATAGAGACCAAAGAGAGAAGCCATCTGGAGTTCATTTTATTCACCAGGTTTTGACTTAAAGCCTGAATGTTTATGTTTCCTATACAGTACCACCTGCTCTGCTCTTTTATCTCTCTCAGGGGATTCTATGACCCATTTGGAGGCAGTTAGCTCCTCAACATATCTCTATGCAACCCTGTCTCTATATTGCATCAGAGTGGATATAGGTTTTGCATTTTTTACAGAAGTGCTTCCCAAACTTTTAGTTAAAGCATGTGACCCTCCCAAGACAAATTTCTCCCATGGGTGACACAAAAGGATTATCTTATATTTATTTGCCAAACCTTTGATGACCTGCTCTGGTGCACTTAGTTATAATCTTCTTTTTTTTATTATTAGAAAGTGCTGTACCTGATTTTTACTGTTTTCAAAATATGACAAACAGACCTAGTTCATTCTAAACGGTTTACAGTGGTCCAAAGTTATTCCAAGCATCCTAATTATTCATCACAATGAGTTTATAAGCGCTGTTCACAACAGAGCTGATGAAAAGCTATGAATGAAACTAACAACAACTAGCATGTAAATATGTACTTCCTGATTATCAGACAATAAAACATTTTATAATTAGATGGCGACAGCATATGGTAAACTTCTTTTGAGCTGCTTATGCAGCATATCTGAATTGGGACAAGATTTTGGCCAAATACATGGGACAAAATCATGTACAAGGACTGTGAAGGTAATGTCTGTGGACACTGCGCACAACATGCAATATCTATGTATAAACTTTTAGACAATATTATTACACAATTATGAAGCGTTTGCTTGAGCATTTGCTTAATTGTTACCTCAGGCTCAGGTAAAAAAGATGATAAAATAATAATCCAACATATGTTTGAAACTAATCTGATGAAGAGTAGTTTGTTAGTTTGTTACACAAAAACAAACTGGTTTATTGTCAGGAAAATCAATACATACCCACCTGTGCCGTGTCCAGTCCCTCATCCATCGATTGCAGCTTTCCCGTCTTTTAGTTACTCATTTACTGTTGAAAAATGACTCCCTCCAAAGAAGAAACCGAGCTTTGCGATGCTTGTGAACTCAATCAGGAGTTGTCATGTTGAAATGAATGGTGTGGGAGGGTAAGTAAGACAAAGATTGAGACAGGGGTAAACTGCTTAGTACAAACTGCCATAACACTGAACAATGACTCGCATTCGCACATGCACCAGTCCCAGCGCATGGTTCTGTAGAATGTAGCACTCTGCATGCACTGTCAGACCTTAGCAGAGGTAGCTTACCACTATGGAAAAAAATAATACACCAACGCTCTAATCTAAGTTATGAAAATCATTTATAAAGTCACTGTGGTGAATTAGGATGCTCAGAATGCATTAGATAAGTGAGGAATAAACTACTTCTGTTTTTCACATTTTAAGATGGTTAAAATCAGGCACTGCACCTTTAAATAAGCAAGTTATTAACGGCCATGATTCCATTTCGTTCTGTTTATGGTAAGCACAGTTTTCTTGTCTGGACTGACATCACAAGTCAACTTTAGTGCTGGGGAAAGTCTTATAATATATTCCGAGTGAGTAGGTTTGGTGTGGCCCGGTGCTCCCAGACGCCTTTAGGGAGTGCAGTTCCCCAGAGGCCTGTACATGTGCTGCCAGCCTCATTAGACGTAATGACATGTACTGTACAGGCGCACCTCTGCTCATGCCACGTGACATGCATTATTCTATTGCTCCATAATAAATGATGGCTTTAGCTACCTACCGTTTAATGCACGCAGCCTGCATGGGTTTCTTTTGTGCAGTACCTTACAAAGCCATTAGTTGCTTTAAAATAAGTACTGTATTAATGGAGCAGAGAGATGACAGCTGAGTTCAGTTCATACTACCTATTTAATTTCATGTTAATGCTTTCTAAATGAGGGTAAGTAGACTGTAGAGCACATGTGTCAAACATGCGGCCCGGGGGCCAGATCCGGCCCTCCAAGACCTTTAATCTGGCCCTCGGCTGATTTTTCTATTAAAATACTTAAACTTTTCAGATTTTTCTGTTAATTTTCTGCACCGTTTAGCATAGCAGCGTCTCCGGCGTTTCTGTATGTTGCAACTCCCACCAGAGCAGCACAAATGAAGACTTTCCTCTTTCCAAACGCTCTTAAAGGATGATCGTTTTGACTGTCGACCGTGACCCTCATCAGCAAAATGTCAAAAAATGAGAAAAGCAGATGCTGAGTTCAGGATTTCCCAAGAAAAATAGTCTAATTCTTATTTGTTGACAGAGGTGAATGGGAAATCTGTGCTCAGTGTGTTTGGAACAAGTGGCGTTGCTCGAGGAATATAATCTTAAACACCACTACGAGACACGGAGAAAAATACAATAACTTGAAGAGAGAACTGAGTTTTCTGATCCGGCCCTTTTGGGATCAAAGTAGGTTGCATACGGCCCCCGGACCAAAATGAGTTTGACACCCCTGCTGTAGAGCGAAGTGGATAAGTGGGTGTCACATCACCCATAAGGTTCGGCTCCAGCTAAGGAGGCAATTGACCATAGTTGATGTAGAGGCTAATTTGGAGCCAAGATCCATATTTGGAAATCTTAGCATGTATATCTTAACAAAGAGACAGTTTCCTGATAGGCTGCTTGTTTAGCAGGGGCCAGCACATAGCACTGCTGTCAATCAAGTTGTCGCAAAGTGGGCCGGGCTAAAAGTTCGAACTAAAACACGTTTATGGTTTGAAATCAGGTACAGATTCACGTAACATTGTGCCTTTGATCACCGCTGATAATTTCTGTAGTGCCATATTTGCTTAATCAGTACTAAATCACCACAAGCGAATGACATTGTTGCATTACACACTTGAGCATACATTGATTTAATGATGCTGTGATTAAAAGCCCATTGCAGTTTATTACCATGTATAAAAATTACAGCCCTCTTGCTTATTTTATTAGGTTTGCATTTTATTTCTTCCTGGACATGTTGCTTAAGAATCACAGCAAAAGCAACTTGAAAGCGTACATTTTAGTTCTTTTCCTTCCTTTTCCTTTAAAAAAAAGAAGATTTGTTGTAATTTTTATGTAAACAATGGAGGCTGGTGAACAAAAAAATACAAAAAATGTCATTTAATAAAAAAGAAAAAACACACACTTAGTCCGTGCATGAGGTAAGATGATAAAATATGTTTATTTTGTAATTCCAAATGAGCTTAAAGGGGCCAGTCAGAGTCAGCCAAAGGACCGTATGAGGCCTGGGACCTGGAAAATGCCCAGGTCTGGTCTAGATGGCTCTAGTTAAAGAGGGGGGATCTGCGGTTTTGCTCTGACAGTAAGACCAACAAGAAGAATGCTAATGTGCACTTCCTGATAAACAAACAATAAAATCCTTTCTAATTAGATGCAACAGACTTATTCTGACTGTCAAGAGCTGTTTGTACAACAAATCTGTGCTGGAACAAAACATTTTGCTCATAAATAAACATAAATACATAGGTCAATATTGGCGGCAGGGTGGCTGAGTGGCAACCCTCAGGCCTCACAGCAAGAAGGTTGCGGGTTCGATCCCGGTCGCGCCGGGCCTTTCTGTGTGGAGTTTGCATGTTCCTCCCCGTGTCTGGATGGGTTTCCTCCGGGTACTCCGGTTTCCCCCATCAACCCAAAACATGCCCGCACCCCTATGAACTAACATCAAGGACCATGTTGTCCACCCTCCTGTGGGCTCACCACCTGCAGAGGGGTTCATAGGGGGGTCAGGTGCTATGAGTATTGGGCAGCACGCTGCCCCGCGACCCAGCTGGATTAAGCGGGAGAAGATGGATGGATGGATGGACATAGGTCAATATTGGCTATGGAGCCTTTAAACCGGGAGAGTGTGATCTAAGCACTAAACTTTAAGATCATTTCACATTTAAAGTGAAAGTTAGAAATCTTTACCTCAGCTGCCCCCCATTATTATGTACTGCAGCAGCACCAGGGCTCCAAAACATCATTTGTCTATTCCAGGAACTTGAAAGAAAAGTGTTGGGCAGTCTAATGAAAGAATTTCACTTATCCAACACACCTTTTACGTCTCTAGTCATAATTCTTCTCTTTCATGTTGTGAAAAATAGCTCCACCAACAGAATGTCACAAAATATTTAAATTCAGTGCGTGCTGATTAGTCAAATTACTCGCAAGTGGAAGTTAAAAGGAAGAGCTGCTTTTGAGAGTTAAACAAAACTGTCCTTGTCTCTGTAGAAACTCTCAAAGGATTATTTCAACTTACCAAAAACTTTCAAACACATACACACATGCTGTAATATTGTCGTGCAGAGGCCTTTGTACGTGACAAAGAGTTGGCTGGGTGCAATCAGAATTCACCTCATTTGTTTTGCTCACATTCCCAAATTAATTCATTTTACTATATGAACCCATTCCAGAAGATTTCATTCATTGTGGAAGTGCGACATTTTGTTATGTAAAAGTATGACAAAACAAAGTATGAAAGTATTGAATTACCCCTTTCATGTATTTTTAGAGTATTTCACAAAGATTTTCGAAAGCTCAACAGAAGCTATACATTTATATCTATAAATGTGTGTTTTTTTAGGCAGTATGTCTCCACATATGTCTCCATGAATGAGCCAATGAGCATCAGCTTTTAAGCTTTATGAGAAATACTTTTACTTCATTCCATGTTATAATAATGTTCCCTCATCACAAACATGCCTGAAGCGGTCTTAGATGTCATCCATGCACAGGGCTCTACACTAACTCTTTTTTTCAGGAGCACATGTGCCCCTGAGTCAAAAATTTTAGGAGCACAGAAAAACAAATGGGGGCACAAATAGGTTTTAGTTTTGAACGTTTATTACAGTGCAGAACTTGCGCACACCAACTTATTTGAATGAATTTTATACAAAAAACACAAAAGAATTATGACTGTACTTTTCCTGCACAATCACTGTGTTTTTAATCAGTCTATCTCCATTTTATCTAATTAATATTCATTTAGACTTAAAATAAGCCAAACAGACTGTACTGCACTGAAACACTCTGCGCCCCTTTTTGGACCTAAGCTAACATACAAGAACATTCACACAGACAGTGGCTCCCTCTTTTCTGCATCACTCGAGGAAAAACTAAAACACAACACTACCCACAGTTTGAGAACCTCTTCTTTAAGAGAACTTCCACTGGCACTTTACACAAAACTGCTTCGATGTGAACAAAGTGGGTAGAATTTTTAAACCTGTATTTTCACATTCCTGGAGTTGTGACAGATTTATTTGGCATTTTCTTTGGCAAACTTCAGTCCACATATCGCCTGCTCTGTGCCGTAGCTCTGCTCTGTGCGGACACTGACATAAAATGTTTTTTTCACAGGGCAGATGTTTAACCTGCCCTGTGACGCACGCTGAGGGTGGCACTGTGGACAAGCCGCGCGCTGGCGGTGCAGTGTCCACGGACTCCAGCACACAGGTCTATGGAACGCCAAGACGGCCACAATTCGCACATACTAACTCACGTTGAACTCAAGTTTGTCCGTAAAACACATTATTGCGCGCGTTTTTTACGCGCCTTTTGTGTGTTCACCAAGACGCGCGTTTTTTACGCGCGTTTTGTGCAACGCGCGAGTTTCATTATGATAATGGTATCCAGCCTTCTTGTCTGATAGCCAATGACTTTGAAGTGTTTGCGCCCAATGGCTGATCAAGACAGGCAGACAAAAACAGTTCAGCACAGATCACCTATGTGGCAAAGATTGCTCTAACTCAGTGGTTCTTAACCTTGTTGGAGGTACTGAACCCCACTAGTTTCATATGCGCATTCACCGAACCCTTCTTAACTGGAAATATATATATATATTTTTTTCAAATTCAAAGCGTAGGTATATATATTTTATTGGTGCACATGTGAATCCATATTGCACATATTTGTCTGACCACTTTCTTTTTTTGGCTTGACATAGTTCGTATGAAGGGAAAATATTAAGAAAGAAATTACACAACACCAGTCACAAGACGATTACACGCAACAAAATTTCCTGCAGCCAATAACGGCCAAACGGGGCGAGTCATCACGAATCATATGAGTTGGATGTGTGTCTTGACCCCTGCCGAACCCCTGAGATTGACTCACCGAACCCCTGGGGTTCGATCGAACCAGGTTAAGAACCACTGCTCTAACTGAACTGCATTATATTTTCACATTGGCTGATTTTTGTGGTTGACAGAAAAATAACCCATAAATGAACCTCATTGTTAATTTGAATCCCTATTTCATGATACGTTTCATCTAAAATTAGATTTTTTTTAAATCCTGTGTCATGAATTTAATTCTTTTAGTTTTCTCATTGAATTAGTCTGTAGATTGTGGTGCAGTGGTTAGAGCACCTGCCTAGCAAGACATGTAGTGTGGAAATTAAGATTCAAATCTTGCAAGACACGAAGTTATTTTCTTCTCTCTCCCATGTTGCTACTTTGTTGTGCATTTTTTGGATACAAATCCACTTACTTGGGGGGGGGGGGGGTATTTTGTTGTGTGTATTTATGGAGCAGGTCCGTCCCTGAGAGCACTGTCCCCGGGGGAAAACGTGGGAAGACGCGTGCTCACCTGTTTCCTTGTTTGCTGGGCTCCGCGCTGCGGGCGCTGCGCTGCGGGCGCGCAGTGGACTTCGCTTTTGCGTGTTCTCGGCCGCGACTAAGGGTGCACACTTGGAAGCGCCGGAGCTGTCCTTCAGAGACCCGCGGTGGTCGACTGTTACTTGCCCTCGCGCTGCCGCTGCTGCCGCATCCCGGTGCGCAATGGCAAACCCGGACACATCCACGTCAGGAGCTTAAATCCTCCCGTTGTGCGCGCTCCGGGGTCATGTGAGCCACAGGTGACTGGCATGGACAATTAACTGTGTTTTATTTGTGTTTAACCCATTTTCGGTCATTTATGGATGTGCGATCAAAGCTATCTATGTGTAACTGTTGGCCCCAGTAATAATCATTTAGTTGTAGAAATGATTTAATTAAGCTTTTAGAGGGGAGTTACGTAAGGTGGGAGGGGCGAAGGGTGTATAAAGGTGCGCCCTGCCGCTCAGCACCTGGGTGTCAGTCTAGTTTCTACTCTCGTCGTGTCTGGTCGGGTCGTGTCTTGTCGTGTCCTGGCTACAATGAAGGTAGTGTTTCGCTGGACAAGCGAGGGAGCGAGCAAGCAAACGACTGAGAGACTAAGGGAGAGTGGAGCGAGAACTAGAGAAAGACTTGAAGGAGAAGTCAACCATTTTTTTTGCCTGCCCTGTAAATAGACCTTTTTTCTCACTGTTTCACTGTAAATATTTCCTGCACACATTTTTGCGCCTGTTTTCCTGTTCTGCACTGTGGAATAAAACATCCTAAATGAGCATCCCGACTCAGCCTGAGTGTTTTGAAGAGGACCCCGTGACAGTATTTTGTTTGGATAGACTGATTTTGCAGGCTTGTGTTATTACTAAACAAAATTACAGTAATGTGCCAGCTGTCCATCTGCAAATAAGCTGTGAATTAGAACTCTATAGATCATGCATCTTTATCAATAAGAGATGATGGTACAATGGTTAGAGCACCTACCTAGCAAGATAAATGGTGTGGAAATACAGGTTCAATTCTTGCAAGGCTCAAAATTATTTTCTTCTCTCTCGCATGTTGCTACTTTATTGTGCATTTTTGGATAGAAATCCACTTACTTGGGGTGGGGGGTGTATTTTGTTGTGTGTATTTTGTTTGGATAGACTGATTTTGCAGGCTTGTGTTACTAAACAAAATTACAGTAATGTGCCTGCTGTCCATCTGCAATTAAGATATTAAATTACCAGCCTGTAGATGGCGTCACACAACCTGTTCTGGATTAATAGAGCAAGACATAGCTTAATGGCCAATGTAAATTTCATTAAAAACATTACATCATTTGGAAACAATGACTTCTATTTTTCTTTAATATCCATTAAACCCATTAAAATATTAAACCCGATTTTAACAAAGGGCCTAAGTATTTATTTTACCTTTCACCGGAATTCCAGGTTCGGATCCCGGCAGTAGCAAACTTAAGTGTGTGGAAGATTTTCATGTTTTTTTGTTTGTTTTAAAAGTGTTTGAAGAAAAATAATGATCATACTACAAATAAGTAAATAGAAATAATTTGTTTCCATTGTTATGCTTATTCTGTTTTTCATTCACTTCTTACATATTGACATATACAATCAAAACAAACCATTCCTCTGAGGCTTAAGAAGACAATTGTTTGTAAAAAAAAATGTCAGAAAACAGAGAAGTCAGACTGTGCATAAGTTTTTTTTTTAATTGACAGTACAAAAAAAAAAACATAAAACTGTAAAAACAACAAGAACAAACAAACTACCAAAACAAAACGTTCCCCTCCCCAAAAACCCCTATTTTACACTTTATCGAATCCCAATGATCCCGAAGAACCATTGACATAATGTCAGCAAACTCATTTTCACTGTCCATGCCTCTTGGAAGATAAAATGTAAGGCTACAGGTTGAGGCATATGGTAGCTGCCTCACCTCTGGCTCCTGATTGAAGAATTCAATCTGCAGTGGCTGGGGAAAGCCGAGGGGAGGTACACAGTCCGCCCCAGTGATAAAGGTGAGCACCTCTTCGAAACTGCAGTCATGGACACCCCCTGCAGGAATAATTTGGTGTAATTACTTAAAACTGCTCGATTGAAACAACACTGTGATATAGATTTACAGTCAGTTATGTACTAAAACTTCTGTAGTGCTGTGTATGTTATGGCAAATGCAGTACAGAGTAGTCTGTAGCCTATATACTTATCTATACATGCCTTTAGAGGCAGTCTAGATTAAAGCATTTACACTCTGACTTTAGTCAAGAAGTAGTGATCTAGTCATGGAGACTCTAGAGAAGTCATGAAAGCATCAGGCACAGGCTAATAGGCATTGTCTAACAATGGACATTATTTGCTAAATGCTAAAGGAATATTCCACCCAAACATGAAATTAAGTCAGTCTCGGTCACCCCAGACTTAAAACAGTGAAAAACCCTGGTTAAAATCCGTCCAGGCGTTGTCCTGCTTTGGGAGCAGTGTTTTTTAGCTTTATCTTAGCACAGTTGCTGTAAACCAAGGGAGCCAGCTTACATGCTAGGTGGCTCCCTTTGTTTACAGCAACTGCGCTAAGCTAAAGCCAAAAAGTGCTGCTTGCACTGCTGCACCTGGATGGATTTTAACCAGGTTTTTTTCCACTGTTTTAAGTCTGGGGGTGACGGAGACTGACTTAATTTCATGTCTGGTTGGAATATTCCTTTAACACGAAGGAGATTCTCAATGTATCAACACCACGCACCTTCAATGTCCATCAGCCAGTCTTTGAGGAGGTACATTGTCTTCTCCTCCTCCTCCCAGCTGTTGCTCCCCTCCTCACTCCTAACTTCCTTCATTAGCCTTAGGAGCTCTTGCCGGGTGAGCTTGTGGCCACAGTGACTGAAGATTGGAAGGAACTGCTTCCAATTTGCCCTCACCAGTTCAAAGAAGCGGCCACAAGAATTCAGGCCTTCGATGAACTGTTGAATCATGCTTGCAACTCTGTTGGAGAAACGATTAGGCACTTCATCACCATTTCATCATCTCATATCATCTCATATGCCGTCATACCAGAAATTATACTTGAAAATTACAACCTCCAATAACATTCATAGCAGTCATAACACTTTTGAAGGGGGAAGGGGGGCTTAATGGCCCATTCTCAAAACCATAGTAGAAGCCATTCAGTCAGTTCCACAGTTCCTCCACACATATATCATCTACCCCCTTCTTAATGCACCCCCTAGTCTCCTCTTAATACACTGTATTCAACACATGCACTAATCCTGCCCATTCTGCCCCCCACCCCCCTCTATGCACAAAATGTGAAAAGAACCGTCAATATCACTGCATTCTTTATCAATCACATGCATGTGACCAATAAACTTTACATTAGTAATCTCTTGCATGGGTCAATAAAATAACCTTGAATCATTGTATACAGGCTATCAAATTATGTAAGAAGTCACAATCACTACTCTTACCGATGATAAATGAAGTGAGCCACGACTCTGCTCAGGACTTGTGGGACCTCCTGGATGCGAGCGGTATATATGGTGGGAACACCACACGCAGCAATCCAGTCCCCATGCATGTCCTTCAGTGTCTGTAGCCCCTCCTCTGTGCTGCAGTTCTTTATCTTTACAAAGCAATGTTTTAGAGTGAGTTTCATTAGGGACATAGAGTGGGAGCATTTGGAATAGTACTTAGTTTTCCTAAATGTTCATATTGCGCTACAAATCATAATATGCATACTTGTATTGATTTGATAATAAAGAAAAATTTGATGCCATTACACTTTGTTCTTTGAGGCTACAGCACACCTATAGTATAGTTTAAGACATAGAGTGTTACCTGCTCTACAATGTGGTGGCTCTCCTCATCAACCTGGATCAGCCCAAGGTCAAAGGTGGAGAGGTCCACGGTCTGGCCGCACATAAGTGTGAACACACACTTGTTGATCCTTCGAAGGCCTGGTCCATTGTGGATTATGGACCAGGCTGTAAGTTTACCTGCAGTTAGGAATGACAAAATTAATTGCTAACAGTGAAAAATGCTGCAACTAATTGTGCAAGCTTCCTATAGTCACAATGATTGCATTCATAAAAAACTGAGATATTACTGCTGGTACCAGCAACTGCAGCTTACAGTAGGTGGCACAACTCACATTGAATGGGAAAAAAATACACCAGCAGCACACACTCGCTGCATTTTCTTTTTTTTTTAAATAAAATGTGTTATTTCTGTTTTACATTGTGCAGTATATAACAAGCATAATAAACTTCTTTGATTCTTGGTATGTCTTTGTCAAACACATTTATGCATAATAATCACATTACTCTCACAATCACATTACAATCACATTATCACACATTATTTATCAAACAAGCACAGTATTAGAAGCTGAAATAATTTCCCCCCTACCTGCAGTATAAAATTCATGCTGCTGTAGGGCTTGAAGGTCATAAATAATAATAATAATAATAATACATTTTATTTATAAAAGCGCTTTTCATGACACTCAAAGACGCTGTACAGTAACAAGATAAAAGCAACAACAAACAAAAATTAAATATTAAACATTAAAAGCAGTTTTAAAAAGGTCTTGAGCAGTTTTTTGAAGGAGGGGAGGTCGGAGCAGTCACGGATGGGTTGTGGGAGTGAGTTCCAGAGGGTGGGGGCAGCGATGGAATATGCTCGGTCACCCCAGGTGCGGAGCTTGGTCCTGCAGGGGAGGGACAGGAGGTTGGCATCAGAGGAACGGAGGGAACGGGATGGGGTGTGTCGGTGAAGAAGATCAGAAAGGTAGGAGGGGGCCAGGTTATGGAGGGCTTTGAAGGTGATGAGGAGGACTTTGAAGTGGATGCGTTGCGGGATGGGGAGCCAGTGGAGGTTTTGAAGGACAGGGGTGATGTGGTCTCGGGAGCGGGTGTGGGTGAGGAGGCGGGCAGCAGAGTTTTGGATGTATTGGAGTTTGTTGAGGGTCTTGGAGGGTAGACCGTAGAGGAGGCTATTGCAATAATCAAGTCGGGAAGTGACAAAGGCGTGTACGAGGGTTTCAGCAGCAGAAAAGGAGAGGGATGGACGGAGTCTGGCAATGTTTTTTAGGTGGAAGAATGCAGTCCGGGTTATTTGTTTGATGTGGTGTTCAAAGGAGAGGGTGGGGTCGAAGTGGATGCCAAGATTACGGATGAGTGGTGATGGAGAGAGGGTAATAGTGTCTATGGATAGGGAGAAGTCTTGAGTGGATTTTATGATGTTTTTGGGACCGATGATGATGATATCTGATTTGTCGTAGTTTAGTTTAAGAAAGTTTTGCTGCATCCAGGTTTTTATTTCCATGAGGCAGTTGGTGAGGGTGGAGTGGGTTGCAGGGTTGATGGATTTGGTGGAAATATACAGTTGAATGTCATCGGCGTAACAGTGGAAGTGGAGGCCATGGCGGCGGATGATGTTTCCAAGGGGGAGGATGTAAAGGATGAACAGGAGAGGACCAAGCACCGAACCTTGGGGGACACCTTGTGACAGGGGGGCGGTCATAGGCAAAAAACAGGTCACCAGGCCTTCCCTCAAACACCCCGAAGGAGCCCTGAACCTCTGTCATCAGCAACCTGCACGAAATATCCAGGGAAAAAGACTTTGAATTGCATACCCCATAGTCAGGGGTGGTGCACAGTAAATCATCGCTCCATTTGGGTCTTATTGTGAAGGACTGCCTCTGCTGTTGCCCTGTTGTTAGGCATGGCAGCCACTGACCATCCCTATTGTAGTGCTGATTAATTGGACACCGCACCTTAGCCATGCGTCCATAGCATAGAGCCGCCACAAACCTCCCATGTCTCTTGCCGTACAACTCTCTCTTCCTTCTCTCTCCCTCTCTCTCTCCCTTTAAACATACTCATACATACAGTATGTTTGCACATACTACACACACGACCAGCGGTGTATGAAAATCACCTAACTCTACTACTTTCTTCCCTGTCTACCCTCACCAAAACTATCCCTGCTGAGTGTCATTCCACCAGGACTCCCTCCCAATGACACCCCGAGACGACCATGCAAAGATCGAACCATTCCTCGGAAGCCTAGTAACTCTACCCCCCCCCTTCCCCACACACACACGATCACCATCATGGCTGGCCCAGTGTTCCCTCCCTCTTGCCACTGCCATGACCGACTGCTACCCCATGTCCCCCCGTCCTCCCTCCCTTGGTTCTACCTAGACCAACCCTGTTCCCCCATGACTTACACCACCCCAACACTAATCTCTGACCCATTACATTGCTATGGATAGCAATTGGTACCATCATGTTACTACCTGCTATACAATATAATATTATGGGTTACTGTTTTGAACCTAATTACCATTGTATATTTTTCTTATTGCTATGCTGCTATCATGTTGTATTGCTTTTTTATTTTGCGGAAACATGGACATTCTATGACTCTAAGCAGTTGGAGTCGTGGAACTGCCCAAGGTTTCTTCCTATCATTAACTAAATCCCACATAAGGGAGTTTTTCCTTGTCCCTGGTGCTCTATGGTGCTCCTTGCTGTAAGGCGCCTTGAGACATTACTTTGTAACAGGCGCTGTACACATAAATTTGAATTGAATTGAATATATGTCAGGTTTATTGTATGAAACCACAAACATGCTTCATAATTGCATGCGTTATCTGCAAGTTCAGGCCAATTATTTCAACTATGTGTTGTGTTTTCTTTTGTAAAAGCAAGTCTTGACAGAAATTATTGCTCACCTGAAAAACTCCCTCGTCGGCCCACCGTAGTCAGCTCCCATTTCAGAGACAAATTCTATCGATGGGACTTTGTGCCAGCCAAAGTAGTTTTTTCCAAGGGCAGAACAGGCACTGTGAAGCACATGATGCCTCCTTGCGATCACTGTCATCCTGCTCTCCTCATCAATATTGTCTGCTCTGAATGTGTTCAGAATCTCAGCAAGATCCCGGTCATCCTGTAACAGAATCCAGAACAACACATTTTTGAAGTTTGCCAGAAAAATAACAGATTGACATTGAATATTAATACAGCATGCTGGTTTATGTACTTACTGCAGAATCACTCCTTCGTGGAGATTCAAGGAGGACTACCTCCTCAATGTCATCTGACATGATGTCATCGTCAGAGACGGTGTAGAACTCCTCTCTAAAAAACAAATTAATAATTGTTTGACACATAAATGTCAGAAAACTTGTCATAGTGGCAATCACACAAAGACATTATACAGCAACATTTCCTGGTGGAAGCATGTGGATGTAACAGAAGTTATGGCATTTCCTGGATGCTGTTATAGCCTACATAATTACTGTAATGAACGAGGTGGGGGCTTATTCATCCACAATGGCGATGGGCATACTTTCTTTTCAACTGTGGTTATGGCAAGTAAGCAGCTGGTTCTTTTCTTTCTGGCAAGATCCACTGGCATTTACAATCATTGTTATAGTTACAATGTAAAAGAGCATTGATATAGAACAGTGACTACTTATTCACTAGATGTAATTCACAGCTGTGCTGTTACAGTATAAGGGATTAAACCACAACCTGCCAGCCAACCGACATTCCATTTCACTGAGTGACAATTGTAATTAAGACAAACACTAAGCTGATGAAATGAATTTGAGATTTCATGGGAAAGCAATATGCAAGTGTAAGTGCTGTCATGTCAGTGGACGGCTTGGGACGTTTTGTTTGTTTGTGAGTTATTAACTAATGATTGATACATACTTGAATATTTAAAGCAATGTTATTGTTTAAAAAAGTAAAAAAATATTTTACTCATTTTGTTGTTCTCTTGTGGTGTTGGTGGGTTGGGGGCGTTGTTGCTCTGTGGTGTTGGTGGGCTGGGGGCTTTGTGGGGGGCGTTGTTGCTCTGTGGTGTTGGTGGGCTGAGGGCGCTGGTCTCTTGTGGTGTTGGTAGGCTGGGGGCGTTGTGGGGGGCATTGTTGCTCTGTGGTGTTGGTGGGCTGGGGGCGTTGTTGCTCTGTGGTGTTGGTGGGATGGACGTCTTGCTCTGTGGTGGTCGGGTCGCTGAAGAGCAATGACAATGATTCCTGAGTCAGCACATAGCCTTATTAACAGTGACAAATGTGACCTCTTGAACATGATAAGTAGGCCACAGAAAGAGAACAACATATGTGAAGTACATGTAGGCCACAGAAAGGGACTACTTGCCTCATTTCAACTTCCTCAGTAGTGGAAATCTAAATGAAATGAAATGCAACATTTCAAAGTATTAATCACTTTAAAAAATCTTATGTCATCTACAATGCAGTCACTACATTAAAAATGCAGCCACAATGCCACAACCTTCAATTGGTGACTGATAATTCTTCAAACAAAGTCAAAACATCTCCTATCATGCTAGTTCAACCACTTCTGCAAGAGATTTTAAAAGTAGGGCCCTGTTCCTATTGATAATGCATTTGCTGTGCATGTCTTATTTTCTGGTTTGTTAGCTCAATGACAGTGACCAATTGCTAAAATGAAAAGACTTTACCTATCCGCATCTTGTATTTTGTGATATCTAGGATTGCAAAGGTCTTGTTTTCCATGATGCTATGTACCCTGACATTACAGTTCTTTATATTAGCTAACCTTTGGCCAAAGGTATAACTTTGATCTTTGCAGTGCTCGATGGGTGTGAATATCAAGTGGACACTGCTCCGACAGGGGCAACACTTGCCGCCGTCCATTTACTCTGCATAGTTCAAAGTCTTCAGGTACCCCAGGAACATTATCCCGGAGTGCCTGACTAAACTGTTCGGGTGTCAAGTCCAGGGGCACCACCACCCTAACAGGCCCTGTGGCATCTACGAAAAGTACAAAAAAAAAGTTGTATATGAGCAGTGAAAGAGGAGGTAATACTTCTCAGAGACTCAGAGTTAAGATGGATTTAAACACAAAATGTGAAATCTCTTTACTCCACTTATACACGACACACAATTTCTGTTGTTACGGTTCAGAACTAATTGTCATATGAGTGTAACTGCTTGTAATCACAACCTGAAAACACTACGAACCTAATAATATAACAAAAGGAATCCACTTACCATTTCTGGACCTGTAATCAGAGATGTCCGAACTTTTAAGGATGGACACCTTCAGAGTGATTTGACGGGGCCTCCATGTTCTTGAGCCTCGCCTCCTGTTGGGGACCACCCCAGCACTTGTCTCCTGTCTGAAGGCCTCTAGTCTACATCAATATGGAAAATGAACAAAGAAATTCAGAAAAGTTGTGATGGAAATCATTTTAAAAATTACATTATTGTTTTCAGACAAAGCTCCATTCATGCATCTTCTAACAAAGAAACTGCTATATCACCCTTCCACCTCCATTAATTGAATGCATATTGAACTGGTTTAGTCCCAACCACCAGCTGGGAGCCTGTTGGTCAACTTGGGTTAAACAAAATGCCTTACCTTGAACCAGAGCTCAAATGCATTTTGCTGTTATGAAATGTAAATTTATTCATGTTTTGTATCATTGTAATAGCCAGGCTAGCGCCGCCTAATGGTTATGCCAATTTCATTGGCCTCCACCATATAATAAGCGGCTGATGCATCTGGCAATACTTTTAATATTCTCAGGACAAGGATTATAATAATTTAAGTGCAGTAATACTCAGAACTGCTATAAGGATTTCTGAATCTTGATGTATGTGTGTCATGTGGCCCATGGTACGATAGGTGTGAATAGGCGTGTCTCTGACAGAATTCCAGGTGAATGGGCCAATGACATTTGTTGTAATTCCTGCCTCTATACTCTTAGTTGATTATGTCTTAAAGTGGACGACCATCCTTGTTTAGGCTATGCCCAAGGCTCCTACTATACCCCATCTCTGAACAACCAAATTACATTTTAAAGTTATTTAAAATTTCTACAACAGATGCAATTGAAAATGACGCATTCATTATGAGATTGACGTTGTATAGGCCTACAAAATATTAATAAAGAAAAGGTAACGAAAAATCTTACCTCTCCATTACAGAAGATTCCCCTTCATCCTCTTCATTCAGAATTCTGTGAAACTGGGCGTTCAGCCTGTCTCTGAGATCAGTGACCCGGTTCCTGAACCTCGATTGTCTGTTGTCTGCCATATTATCCAGTCTGAATAAAAACCGCGCAATGCCTTTATATAGCCGCAAGAATATTTCAGAAGTGGCGGGAGACATAGGCCTACTCGAAAAGTAGTCCCCAGGCCTTTTTTTACGAATTGTCCTGAAAAAAATCTGAAGACTAAGCGATTTTCCCTGGGCCTTATTCATCTAAAGCTCAATCGTTCTTGTACATTATTGGCTATGTCTTTTAGCCTACACATGCGTTATGGACAGTTAACATTTAGAGACAACAACTTGTCCAGATTTGGGGCGAACCCAGGTTACTTCTTCGTCGCAGTTTTTGCAAATTGTAGATGCCTAGGCTGCCTTTCCACTGACGCGAACATAGTTTGAGGTGCCGCAGTTGTCACACCTGGACACAAGTTAAAAAAAAAGTCATAAAACCTACTTGTAGTTCGGGAACCTCTGGTTAGAAGTGCCTGCATTTGTAAATTGTTATTGTAACGGGATTTTGTAGTTTTACTTCGTCCACATCTTGCATTATGCTATCAACATACCTTTGTTAACGATTTTATTAAAACAATACATGTACCAACTATATCCTGCCATAACCTGCCAAACACGACTATATTATTGTTACTATGCATTTTGTGATTAAGAAAGTTTCTGTGAAGTTTTATGTGTCACGTGCATTTTATGTGTCACGTGCACATAGTCGCCGTCATGATTGGTCCCCGCTAGAAACCCCCCCCTCCCCCCCGTGCGAAAGCCTACGTCATTCCAAAAGGTTACGGATTGGTTAAGGGAACGCCAATGAATTTAAATTGCAGAGCAAGGTCTCGCGCCCTCGGAGACGAGTTCCTCTTGGCTTTAGCCAGACTGGTTGACGAAGTCAACAGTCGGCTTTCGCCCAGGCTATGCACGAGCGAGGTGTTGAGGTCATAATTAAAACAACACAGGCATGGTTCAGAGTCGGAGAACATTCCTCTTGCGGTGCAGGAACATTCTGAATGACTGCACTCGACGTGTCCTGATGGATGACGACGTCGGACCTCGTGTACTTCGGTCAGAACTAAACAGGTATGAATCAGATCATTAATGTTGTTAGAAGATGTGTAATTTGCCATCTGAGTTGCTACGAACTTGCTGTCGACGGGATGTAATTTGGTGGAAAACATGACAAAGTGGACTCTGTAGGCTATTCGTACAACCGCTGTAATCAGTAGTTAGGGAAAGAAGTTTGACTTGCTATTTTTTTTTTAATCCATCAATGGTGATTAGGCCTGTAAATTAGCCCACACTGTCATCTTCTTGAAAAGTTCAAAATACCTGTAGCATTTCACATTTTTTAAATCTAATTTTGCCTATTCTCCCAGGTTGGAGATATTGCAGAGGAGCATCCAGTGGGCGAGGGGAAATTTGTTAAATGTCCCAGATGCTGACCGGATTCTCAGCGACCTTGCAGAGTTGTTGGAGGCAGTCAGAATGGCTGGTGATCAAGGAGAGCAAGGTATAACATTCAATGCTGGTACACCACAGATGTGCATCCTTTCCCCACTGCTCTTCTCCCTCTACACAAATGACTATCTCCAAGAACCCAGCAGTCAAACTCTTGAAATTTGCAGATGACCATACTGTCATTGGGTTCATAGAGGATGGTCATGAGTCTGCATATAGGAAGGGGAAATACTTTTTCACATTGGGCTAACAGTAGAGATCGAGAACAAGGCGGAAGTGACGTCTAAGTCGTACCCAGGGTCCTTAGTAACCCTATCCATATTGGGGAGGTGGGGGGATGAGGTCTAGCTACTAGAATTTATAAAGTTGTGGTAAACGTTTGGTTTGGTTTCCCCACGCACAACTGAAAATGAGAAATATTGCCCTGCATCTATATGTTGCTTTCTTGGGAAAGTCAACCCAATGAGTTTTAAGTATATCATTCCAGCTTGGTATATTTTGGAGGCGTAAACTCAACTCTTCAATACATTCCGACAAGAGACGCATAATGTAAAATAGCTACCGGTAGTTTGCTAACCCTTTATCTACCATAGCTAGCGCCCGACTTGCAGTCTCCCATGGCTGCCGAAATCGCCCGACAAGAAAATACACCTGTAACTGTGAAAAGAATGTTGTTGCTGAACTTCAAATTCGAATGACACTAGAGAATGAGACTGTAATACACATATTTGTGTATTAAAATGTATATGTATGAAATTATTTTGAAATAATGGTCATGTTTTATGTGGTGTCCCCTTGGTTGCGGCTCAGACTGATTCTGTGTTTGGGCGCATCTTCATAGCTGGCTAAATTAGCAACTGTCCATGTTTGTTTTACTTTGTTTGCTTATATTACTGTCAGTTCACGTAGTCTCGTGCCAAATCTTCTTCTCCGGCAGCTATTGTTATTAAATTTACCTCAGAACAACTAGCAAGACCAAGAAAATGACTGCGCCGAACAGACGCCATTTTTTACTCTGGAGGAGGCAGTGGCGTTACGACTTAGACGTCACGTCACTTCCGCCTCGTTCTCGATCTCTACCGTTAGCCCAATGTGAAAAAGTATTTCCCATATAGGAAGGAGGTTGAGTGGCCGGTGCTCTGGAGCAAAATCAACTCAACCTAGAGCTAAATGCTCTACAGACTACAGAGATGATTGTGGGCCACACCAAAGTGCAGTTTCCCCTCACATTTTCCAAAAGCCTGTTGTCAAATGCAGGCTCAGTATGCGTCAATAGTGTCCTACTTTTTGCCCACAGAATGTTATAGTGCATGTCTTTGTTGTATGTTTAGAGAACTAAGTGAAAATGGAGAAAATCACATTCTCAAGCTTATGGGTCATTGCTTATTTATCTAGAGCCTGTTTAGAGAGCTAACCTTATACATACGAGTCAAACTTGCTCAAAAATCCAAAGTATATATCTTTAGGCAAGGATTGGTAGGTGGTTAAGGTATTATTTTATCAATAGGTTGAATGTGTGTAATTGTTTATATGGATGTGTGTCTAGCGAACTCGTCACAGAGGTGGTGGCAGGCAATGACAGGTTGGGCCCTGAATCTGTACGGGCGACACTGCATGCGAGGGGAGTCCGAGTGCAAAGAAGAAGGGTGCGGGAAAGCATGCTGCATACAAACCCTGGAGCAGCTGCCCTAAGATCGTTGATGCAGAGACCACAGAGGCGATCTTATAATGTACAAGGTCCGAACTCCTTGTGGCACATCGACGTTAACCACAAGCTTATCAGGTATTTGCCTTTTCTAAATTCCTAAAAGTTATCATACTGGCACTATACACAGTATTTGCACTTGCAATATTGAATGTCATTGACTACATTAATATGTTTTCTTTGTAGGTGGAGGATAGTCATCCACGGAGGGATAGATGGTTACAGTCGCCTGCTTGTCTTTCTCTGAGCCTCCTCCAACAACCGCAGCAGCACAGTCTTGGAGAGCTTTGTGACGGCTGTGATTCGCTATGGCGTGCCCTCCCGGGTCAGGACGGACAGAAGAGGAGAAAACAGTGCGTTATGTCTTCTGATGAACGTCTTCAGAGGTTTCCGACGAGGTAGTGCCATCCAAGGGAGGAGTGTGCACAATCAGAGAATAGAAAGGCTCTGGGGGGATCTCTGGCGTGGACTCACCAACGTATACCACCAACTCTTCCACTTTTTGGAGAGTGAGGGCATAATAAACCCTGACAGCGACATGCACCTCTGGGCTCTCCATTATGTGTACCTTCCGAGGCTGAACAGAGATTTAGCAGACTTTGCAAATCAATGGAACAATCATGGGCTTAGGACGGAAGGTCACATGAGCCCATTGCAGATGTTTGTTCATGGGTGTCTCCAGCAGCAGGGAAGAAGTTCATCTGCCATGCAGGACATTTTTCAAGGAGCTCCACCTCCCCAAGCTGTGGCTGCTGCTATTGGCCCACAACCTCCCCAAGCTGTGGCTGCTGCTATTGGCCCACAACCTCCCCAAGCTGCTGCTGCTGCTATTGGCCCACAACCTCCCCAAGCTGCGGCTGCTGCTATTGGCCTACAACCTCCCCAAGCTGCTGCTGCTGCTATTGGCCCACAACCTCCCCAAGCTGCTGCTGCTGCCATTGGCCCACAACCTCCCCAAGCTGCTGCTGCTGCCATTGGCCCACAACCTCCCCAAGCTGCTGCTGCTGCTATTGGCCCACAACCTCCCCAAGCTGCTGCTGCTGCCATTGGCCCACAACCTCCCCAAGCTGCTGCTGCTGCCATTGGCCCACAACCTCCCCAAGCTGCTGCTGCTGCCATTGGCCCACAACCTCCCCAAGCTGCATTGCTGTTAGACTGGCCAGAGAGGGTAATTGTGCCTCCGATAGACTTTGCTATAGAAGGGGCAGTGATGGAGCATATTCAGGCACAGTTTGACCCTCTCAGTGGCCCGAGGGGACAACATGGACTACCAGTCATCCGTGCCCTGGTATCCTTTCTGGACTCCTTGCCATAGGACTACAACTCTGCTGCTGCTGGCCCACCACCTAGTGCTGGTGCTGCTACTGCTGCTGGCCCACCACCTCCCCAAGCTGCTACTGCTGCTACTGGCCCACCACCTCCCCAAGCTGCTGCTACTGATGCTATTGGCCCACCACCTCCCCAAGCTGCTGCTGCTGGTGCTGCCGCTGACCCCAACACCTCCTCAAGCTGCTACTGCTGCTGGTGCTGGTGCTGCTCAGTACAGCACAGCAGGTAGCCTCTTCTCCATCTACAGCACAGCATAGCACAGCTGATGGCCTCTTCTCCATCTGCAGCACAGCACATCTGATGGCCTGTTATCCACTGACAGCACAGCACAGCAAAGTAGATGGCCTCTTCTCCATCTACAGAACAGCACAACACAGCACATCTGATGGCCTCTTCTCCATCTGCAGCACAGCTGACAGTCTCTTCTCCTTCTGCAGCACCTCTCACCAAGTGATGGAGCAGCTGTACTCCCAGTGAGATGCTATGATGCAGCAGGATCTAAGGGGATCCCTCACACAGGATGCAAGTGCAGATTGACAGCATCCTGCACTTTGACCGGTTCAACTGGCCTCTCCTCTGTCCCTGACATACCAGACAGTATTTAGTCAACCTCTGCTTCATCGCCATCACACCCATCAGTCCCTGATTCGTCCACAGCACAACACAGCTGACTGCATTTGCTCCATCTGCGTCACAGCACTACACACCAGACAGTCTGCGGATCTTGCTGTCTTCCTCGCACACAGCTGAGAGACTGTGCTCTACCTGCAACACACCAGGTTCTGCCCTGTCCTTCACAAACCCAATGGACCCAACTACCCTTTCCCTCAAAAACTCAGCGGAGTCATGCCTTCCTCGGTGTTTGACTCCCTGAGGAAGGCATGACTGCCGAAACGCGTTGGAGTCGTTTTAATGTCTAGTATGACCAAGCCATCACAATAAAGGCTTTTTAATTTTTACTATAAGAGAGTGCCTTGGATTTCCTTCAGAGTTTTGCATCTTCAGTTTTTCCCTTCCAAAGAGCACCTCAACCGAACTTTCTTTGAGTCCAGGAAGCGCTCCTAAACAAACTGTCTTTTTAGTGGAATGGCTTTATTGGACCAACAGTCAAAGATAAAAGCAATAGAAAAACAATAATAACCATAGAAAAGATTTTTAATGGCTACGTAGTTACAGCCATTATGATGGAAATATTTCAGAATGCTATGGTAAATAATTGTAAATAATGTATATCTTACGTTACAATTGCAATAAAACTATATATACCTTTTTATTTTAAAAACCCTTCACACATATTTTGCATGCTCCTGTCGGGATTCGAACCTGCAACTTTGCTGGAAATTTCACATAGATAATGATATGCGTGCGTCAGAGAAGTACTGGTTGTGTGACGCCATCTACAGGCTGGTAATTTCATATCTTAATTGCAGATGGACAGCAGGCACATTACTGTAATTTTGTTTAGTAATAACACAAGCCTGCAAAATCAGTCTATCCAAACAAAATACACACAACAAAATACCCCCACCCCCCCAAAGTAAGTGGATATCTATCCAAAAAATGCACAACAAAGTAGCAACATGGGAGAGAGAAGAAAATAACTTCGTGTCTTGCAAGATTTGAATCTTAATTTCCACACTACATGTCTTGCTAGGCAGGTGCTCTAACCACTGCACCACAATCTACAGACTAATTCAATGAGAAAACTAAAAGAATTAAATTCATGACACAGCATTTTAAAAAAAAAATCTAATTTTAGATGAAACGTATCATGAAATAGGGATTCAAATTAACAATGAGGTTCATTTATGGGTTATTTTTCTGTCAACCACAAAAATCAGCCAATGTGAAAATATAATGCAGTTCAGTTAGAGCAATCTTTGCCACATAGGTGATCTGTGCTGAACTGTTTTTGTCTGCCTGTCTTGATCAGCCATTGGGCGCAAACACTTCAAAGTCATTGGCTGTCAGACAAGAAGGCTGGATACCATTATCATAATGAAACTCACGCATTTTTTACACGCGTCTTGATGCACAAAACGCGCGTAAAAAACGCGCGTCTTGGTGGACACACAAAACGCGCGTAAAAACGCGCGTCTTAATGCACAAAACGCGGGTAAAAAACACGCGCAATAACGTATTTTACGGGCGTATTTTACGGGCAAACTTGAGTTCAACGTGAGTTAGTATGTGCGAATTGTGGCAGTCTTGGCGTTCCATACAGGTCCCGCGCACTGGTACAAGTTTATTGGCGACAGCAGCGGCCGTAATGAAATATGATGCACTCAGTATTCAGACATCGAGTCTATGACGTGACCGAGTCCAAATGCGCTCGAGTCCGAGACAAGACCGAGACAAAGCTCTTTAGAGAGGGAAGTCCAGCGGCACAGGGGAATCTACTGAGCGGCGGGACAGGTGCGGGTCCTACTGCGGTGCCGCTCCTCGTTTAAAGGGCCGTGGGTGTGTTTTGAAGCGGAGTTTGTTCATATGAGTGATATTGCTGCACACGCGGAGCTCGTATGCTGGGGTCGTGCGTGGTCGGAGGTGTCGTGCCCGGGTAAGGTTCGGTTGCGTTCGCGCTGGGCGTGTCGCGCTTTAGGGGCGATCCAGGCTTGGGCACGATTCTGAAGTCCTAGTGTGAGTGCGCCCCTAATGTTTGATACATTTAGAACATTTAACTCGTCACGTTGCGTCTGTGCGCAGCTCCTTATTGTGGCTGCAGAAGCACTCGCACAGGTGCGACTGTTTTATTTTCCTCGTTCGCACGACGAAATATTTGCTCGCAAATGCGAGTGAAATGGGCGCACTGTAGAGCCCTGTCCATGCATGTTTCAGTAATTTAGTAACTTTCTCAGCCCCTATTCGAACCCTCCTTGCTGTTAACAATAAGGTCCTGTCCAGTCCTCAGCCCACAAATATACATCACCCATGCACCTACACAACAATTCTCCATAATTATACAAAAGCATGATACAAAACTGTGCACAACAGGCAACACTCATTCCTCACAGCACCGGGCACTCCGGTTTCCCCCATCAACTCAAAACATGCCCGCACCCCTATGAACTAACATCAAGGACCATGACGTCCACCCTCCTGTGGGCTCACCACCTGCAGAGGGGTTCATGGGAAGGGTCAGGTGCTATGAGGATTGGGCAGCAAGTCCCCGCAACCCAGCTGGATTAAGCGGGAGAAGATGGATGGATAAATGAAAATCAAAATATCAAACACGGCAAATACAGCATTTTCAAAACAATAAAAGGTAACAGAGTGACCTATGTTATGTGTTAGCAGCAAGTACATAAATAAGTGTAGTAGTATTAAAGGGGGGTAAAGATTGAAACTGAGAGATTTAAATTGAAGCAAATGTCACATGACATTTACAGATCAATATTGAAAAAACATTGACAATATTCACAGCATGAACAGTTCCTTCCTCTTCATTCCTCTTCTTTCTGTGGAGAAAGTCGAGATAGTTTGACTGAACAGCAGTGTCTTTTATTTGTATCTGAATTTACTTCAGTCAGTTGGTTTCTTTGTAGGAAAAAATGTTGCAGACCTTGTAGCTCTTTTGGGGAGTCTTCGTGCAGGAGAAGTTAAAGGTTGCCTTGTCTCTATCCATCTTATCTTATCAATCAGCTCCAGGGTCCAGAGAGCTGAAGGTCGTGCATCCTTGAGTCATAGAAGGCATCTGGCCCAAACTACTTGGCTTGGTGAATATATCCTTAAAATTCTGATACTATGGCAACAGTGAAGCAGGTGCTTCTCACCGTTTCATGGGTCAATCTGTAATGCTACATAAGTAAATGCCCCCTTTTTAAGTACCATACTTTTGCTTTTGTACTTGGCTCCTTTGCACCACTGCCAGCTGCAGGGGGTTTTCACCACTTTCTGATTGATTCATGCTGGAGATCTGTGGATGTGCAGGGTCATGTGTATGCTACAGTGAAATGCTTTGGTTTTATGTGGCTATTTGAATAGAATCAATACTGGGTTTTACTGTTAATCAACTCTGTGACTGAATAGGTGAATTTTTACTGCTAACACACTGCTGATGATTGTATATTGGGATTTCCACATTTTGCTAAGCCCGGTATTAAATCTTTGTAATAAACATGAAATGAACATAGGATGAGTTATAATCACCTGACCTTGAGATGCTTGGCAAGCTGACTTATCACGTATAGATTTGTGCGACGCCCTGCAGACTTATTGGATTCTGAGATCCCGAGGCCTAAAGGAAAATAAAAAACGTAAAATATCATGGACTTCATCATAACTTTAGGCTTGAGTTGCAATGCAGTAAATCAGATATGGACTGGTGCGCTTAGGCTTAAAGTGATCAATAGAGATATGACAACAGGACGAGGTGAGCCTGT
Organism: Odontamblyopus rebecca; assembly: GCA_030686955.1. Taxonomy (NCBI): domain Eukaryota; kingdom Metazoa; phylum Chordata; class Actinopteri; order Gobiiformes; family Gobiidae; genus Odontamblyopus; species Odontamblyopus rebecca. The sequence goes on along the minus strand of CM060658.1, from coordinate 15,152,022 downwards.
GTCTGGATAAAACTATTTGATTCAATAGCACAGAATTAATAAAGACAGGTTTAACTGAGCCTGAACTTTCATCTTTTGGACGTGTGTTTTTCGTAGTGCACTTTTGAATACTATCAAAAGATTTAAAAAAAGACCTATGGTGCTTTTTCTGTGATATAGTTAGAATCTATCTGTGGATCTTTGTGATATAATGTGGCTATTTTAAATCCCAATATTGATTTAAAACAACTTAATAAAAGAAACAAATCCCCTAACTTCTGCACTGAAAATTCCCCTTACCCAATGGGAGCTGACCCTGCCGTCAATGTCACTGTAACAGTTATTGGCACCTCCAACAGCTGCGTAGACCAGAGCGAGTTGCAGATTTTTTAAAAAATTGTGCCAAAATTGCAACTCTCTCATATCCTATGTGTATCACCAATTAAGAAAATAAAAAAAAGAGTTGAGCAGTTTGATGCCAACAGGCAGGAATGATTTCCTGTGTCTCTCAGTGGAGCAGCATGGCAGTCTATGGTGGAACACGCTCTTGATGCTGACCAGCACATTTTAGATCTGATTTTGGACAACATCCTCCTGTCCAATACTACAACCAGAAAGGCCAGCTCCTCCCCCACATTCTTTCATTTGGAAGTAGTCAAAAGTCAGCTATTTCCTTAATAAAGGAAAAGATATTTCATCTTGCTATTTGGAATTCAGAAAAGTAGTGTATGGTGAAATAACATTAATTTTTTAAAACTTTACAACATTTTTACAACAAAAAGTTTTAAATAATTGAGCTACAAATCATCCATTTGTATAATCCTTAAATGAAAATGAAAGACTCATCAGAAAGATGATCAAGAGCACATGATGAAGGTTTTATTAGACTGTAAACTATTGGGCTTTATGAGATGCCAGAGGTGTACAGTGTATCAGACAGTTCTGTGGTCCCGAGAGGAAAGACAGCCAGTGGGACACAATGTAGAAGCAAAAAAGTGGATTTAGTGTTTAGTTCCACTTTAAACGTATTAGCTAGTGGATATGACAGCCAAGAAAGCCTACATGTCAAGATCAGGAAAACCCCAAGGGGCCATGCAGAAGAAGTTGGGTGTTACAGTTCTGTCTAGATAAATTAGGCTCATCTCTTTGTAACATTTTTCCTCACTGTTCTTTTTTTTTGCTGTATCTTATTTAATAACTATAAAGCTCTGGTGAAGTGTCCATTGGTCAGCTAGTCTCTATGAGATGTTATTACTTTGCCTGCAATCTTCCACAGTTTGGCAAATCTTGAATATTTTGCATTTATTCAGTTAGTGTTTTTTGCTAAAAAACTACTTTGGAAAAACAGACTTTCTTATTGTGCCACAATCCTCCATTTTACATAGAATAAAATTAAATATGTTTTGTTTGTGTATGGACGCCAATTTGTTCCATCCGATTTTAAATTTTAAATGCAGCTGAATTTCTCACTTTGAATTTTTTTAACTGTGAAAAAAGATGTTTGAATAATTTTTATTGTGAAGTTTAGTTGCTAAAATGTTAAGTATACTTTCCCAATAGATTTCAAATTCAGATTTTTTTTTTACTTTTAATATTCAGCACATACATTTTCAAGCCCTCATATTCAACAGTTAAAATTCAGAGAGTAAAATTCACAACAAAGATCCAAAATGCTAAGGCAGAAGCAATGGATCATGTGTGTGTGAGGAGGACAGACGCTGTTTCCTATTGGCCGCTCTCATCTGTGGGTGGGGTTTACACTTTAGAAATAAAAGAGATGAGGTTTGATGAGGCTAAAATTGACTAATCTGATTGGTTCACTGCACCATTTTCTGTTTGTTGCTAAGTTAGAGTGGATCACTTTGGATCAGTTGCTCAGGCCTTGGCATCTTGGATCTTTCCTGTGATTTCTTTTCACTGCAAATTTTACTGAATGTTGAATTTGAGGGCTTGGGAAAAAAAGTGCTGATTTAAAGTTTTTTTTTTTTTTTAAACATTCAGAATAAAAAGAATTCAAACATGTTTTTTTAGAGGTAAAAAATTAAAAGTGAGAAATTCAGTGGCATTTAAAATTTAAAATCTGATGAACAAATTATCTTCCATATTTGTGAAAGAAATTATAGTACTTGAAAAACTGCTGATTATGCAATTTGCTTAATGATGTCAATTGAAATTATAATTTTGATTATGATTCATTTGCACATAATCTTGCAGCCCAAGTCAGTACAGTAATTATAACAGTATGCATGAGTGTAAACTGTGGCAAAGGTCTGTGCTCTCACAAGTAAACGTGAATGTGATGAATAAATCAGTGAAATGTCACCTGGAAAATGGAAGCTTTAGTGACATTTAATGAAATAATGTGACACAGGAAATAAATATTTGTACTGCTATAGATGGTGATTGTACCAATCTTGTGTCAAAATGATTGTCTTATAACACAGTAGCATTAAACCAATAGCACGTGGCATATTTAAAATGAAACAGTACTGACCTTATTCCAACCCACCTCTAAATGCTCCAAACTGCACTTTCTGTGTGGTGGCACTTCCGGTTAAGCAGGAATCCCATTGATTTAAATGAGAAAAGAATTTGAGAAAAGTTCCACTGCTAATATATGATATGAAGTGGGTTGATACCCCACAGTGTAATGTCACTGCAAAGTAAGAATAGTGCACCTCTTTTCTTGAGAAATGCCTTGTGTGATTCATCAATTAACATATTTAATAACTATTGTTTATTAAATGAGTAACCTGTTCAGATATTAATAACAGAGCTCAGGATTGAATGTCAAAGATGTTAAATGTTACTCATAATATGTGCAAAATGTCATGTGCAAAAGGTCTGATGCATCTATCACATTGTAGCGTTGTATCTGAGGGAATGCACACAGCTGAAGTTTAGGATTTAGACTCTTAAAATCTCCATAGGCCATTAGTCTACTATGGTGACACAATCCTGATCTCTGAGTAATAAGAGCCAGTGAGCCTCAAAACAGAGTGAACATAATAAATACACAATAACATAAAAGATATTGCAGCTAGGTCCCTGGACTCCATAATGACTCTGGACAGATTTCATGATTGGGGACACTTGCTTGGAATTGTAAGTACTTCATGAGTATTCAGAACATGGAGAACCATTTTTATTTTACTGCCACTACATCAGTTAGGCAACACTTAGTCCTGATTAATTTTCTGATTAGGACAGATTGATTATTTTTATTATTATTATTATTATTATTATTATTATTATTATTATCGCTATATACATCGTATAAGCAGTTTTACTGCTTGCATCTAATTAGAAAAAAAGTCTGATAATCAGGAAGTGCATATTAGCATTCTAGTCACTAGTCTAGTTTTATTGCTATGGCAACACTCCATACTGGTTTCTGAGAGTTGTAAAAAGTGCTTATAAACTGAGTCCCAATAAAGAACCCTCAGAATGCCTAAGGTTAGTGAGGAATAACTTTGGACCACTGAAAACTGCTTAAAATGAACTAGTTCTGTTTTTCACATTTTTAAAACAGCAAAAATCAAGTTGAGCCTTTAACCACATCAGAAGACCTAGTCTGGTCCTGAATAGGACAAACTGACTGGAAAATATGTGTTGACTATGTGTTGACTATGGGACTGTGATAGGTACTGTTTATGGACTATACAATAAACTCCAGACAATGACAATGGGCTTTTCAGCTCCCTTTTTGTGCTACCCCATGCCCCCAAACATGCATTTATCCCTCAAAATGTAACATTCAAATGGGGAAGAATTGCAGCAATTACAACGGGAAGGCCACTATTTCACTGATTTAAGCCTTTGAATGTCACAAATACCACTTAGCTGTATTTGTGTGTGTGTTTGCACTTATGTCATGATACTATCCTTGTTATCATTTTTCAGCACAAAGCATTTATCGCCTTTGGCATCATCTCATCATTATGGGGCGTATTAATATTCACAGTTATAATCGTATGTGAATGGCAAAGTTATTACCGTCTTTGTTAACTTTCCATCAAAATGCTGAAGCCGCGTAAATGACTACCTATTATAGTCCCATGATTAGAGAAATTGCCGGCTCAAAGGAGCCAGAGCACGGGTTGAATATTGAAAAGCCATATGAGTAATACATGAGACTGGTGATCGCCATTTTCAATTTGACGTGTTAAGCGGCGATGAGCGGGGATTTACATACATATACAAAGTAAATATTAGCTTTCCCATCATGCCGAGTTAATATCTGGACAAACATGGGTGCCAGGGTAAACATTGTGGAGAGTTATAGTTGTGTTTGGTCAGGCTGTTTAAATCTGTCATTCTCGATCCTGCACTCCTGAGTTGTGCTGTGAGCTGTGACTAAATAAATGAGCATCGTAAAGGACACAAAATCAGTGATTGAGGCATTGAATTAAAGCAAACATTTTTAAGGCAACATAATTTTAAAGAATGTGTTTCTAGAAAATGATTTTTCAAAAGTATTAATACATAATATAACCCTAGTATAGATGAAGAGACAAACAAGGACAAACAGAAGAAACAAAAACATTAATGAAAGGTGATTTTAAAGAGAAGGGAAAAAATGGGGGAAAGGTCATCTATTTGGTCTTTCAGTGAAAGAAGAAACTATTAAAATAGGCCACAAGTAAGTGTTTATTTATATAGCGCACAGACATATGTCACAATGACACGGTGGCTGAGTGGCAACACTCAGGCCTCACAGCAAGAAGGTTGCGGGTTCGATCCCCGGGTCGCCTGGGCCTTTCTGTTTGCATGTTCCTCTGGATGGGTTTCCTCCGGGTGCTCCGGTTTCCCCCATCAACTTAAAACATGCCCTATGAACTAACATCAAGGACCATGTTGTCCACCCTCCTGTGGGCTCACCACCTGCAGAGGGGTTCATAGTGGGGGTCAGGTGCCTGCTAAATCCGGCATATTTACATCAATATGTGTGATTTCATACAAATTGTATGTTCATGAATATGCATCGTCCCACCCAAACAAACAAAGATGCTTTACAGAGGATTATTTACAGAGCATTCTTCATTCACTCCACACCCGGTGGTGGTAAACTACTGTTCTAGCCACAGCTGTCCTGGGACAGACTGACGGAGGCCAACCGGCGCCAACGGTCCGTCCGACCACCACCAACACACATTCACACAAGTTTCACACATACGGTGCATGTTTTTTTGGGTTGATGGGGAAAACCGGAGTGCCCGGAGGAAACCCACCCAGACACAGGGAGAATATGCAAACTCCACACAGAAAGGCCCGGGCAACCTGGGGATCAAACCGAGAACCTTCTTACTGTGAGGCATGAGTGCTAGCCACTCAGCCACCGTGCCGCCATAAGATCAACCCTTGAGGAACTACAGCATAAAGAAAAATACGTAAATAAATCATTTGTGGCTATTATTCTCGCCTCACAGCAAGAAGGTTCCATGTTCACTCCCGGACCTTTCTATGGGAATTTACTTGTTTCTGAAGATGGATTCCCCGCAACTCACTGTGGTAGCCACTCATGCTGACAGGTTGTCCGAGCGGGTCAAATGCAGGACAAATTTCCCTACCCTGACTCAGATGAAATAGAGTATTCATTTCAGTAACGCTTCAAATTTTCAATATTATTCTGTTTCTCTGTGGAAATACAGACTTGAGATCTTCTAAACAAAAGCAGCAGACCAAATAATCAGGGTTGGAAGACTGGCATGGCAGCTGTAATACCACACAAACCCACTGATTAAAGAAAAACATATAACTTGACAGATGAGGTATTTGAACAAGCCTGAAGCAGTTTGAATATCCATGTTTGGAGAGGGAGCGGAGGAGATTCTTATTTGGTTCTGATTAAGAAGACTGACCTTAAGTAGATATTTCAGATTTTATGAAATATGTCTGAATGATGAACTTAGATTTTGTTACCTTGAAAGGCCTAAAAAGTCTTCATTATAGAACCCACTGCTTGTTCCAACGTAAACTACATGTAAACAATCTACAGAACTATTCCAGACAGTTGTTTCTCTGTTGTGGTTCAACATGAAAGAGCTGTAGAGGATAAATGGGCCTACAGTTCAAGCTGAAATGATTTGTTCCTTACTTGTAGTTCAGAATCTGGCACAGTGTGTTTAATTGATCAAAAACATACATTTCACTCAGGTTTGGACCTGTAAAGGGCTCATGTTATGCTATTTTCTGATCTACAGTGCTGTGCAAATGTAGGCAGGTGTGAAAAATACTGTAAACAAAGAATGTTTTCAAAAATATAAATGATTGTTTTTTGTTTTTTTTTTCAATTTACAAAATGCAAAGTGAGCAAACAAAAGAAAAAGCCAAAGTCATTAAGAACTATCTTCAGAGTAAAGAAGAAAAAGTTGTGGAGGTGATGGTCTGGCCTCAACATCATGGAGTGTGTCTGGGATTCCATGAAGAGAGAGAAGGATGTGACGAAGCTCCATCCACACATGGCCTGTGGTTAGTTCTTCATGACGTAGGAAAAAACTACCACCAAGTTCCTTCAAAAACTGTCTGCAAGTAAACCTAGAAGAACTGATGCTCTTCTGAAAGCAAAGGTCACACCAAATATTGATTTAGATTTTTCTTTTTTTCATTCACTGCATTTTGTTGATTGATGAAAATAAATGAGTAACACTTCCATTTTTGAACATATGTTATAATGTTGTTTCCTCATCAAAAACATACCTGGATTTGTGTTTTGTTTTTTCCCATGTCACAAACACACACAAACCCTGCATATTTAGGCTGTGTTCTCTCAAACAGAAAACACCCTATTCCACCTTTTGATGCCATGTGGTAATACAGACATTTACCAGAATTATTTTGATGATTTTGGCCCCAGAATTGTCAATTTCTACTGAACTAATGGTAGAAGGTAGCTGTTAACTTGAAAACTACCACTTCATGACATCACAAGTTGGAACAGAGCATTTTGAGCTTTGGAGATGTAGAGAAACTAAAAAGAAGGATTACTCAAACATGTGTGAGTCAAACAAAACACAACTCCAGGTATATTTTTGATGAGGTAACAGTTATAACAAGGTTTAAAGCTCACAAGAATCAATTGTGTGTAATATAGGAGTTTTAATCGTAATGCAAAAACTGAAAAAATGCTACACATTTGCATTTCAAGTGCCAACAAGAAAGTGAATCCTCCCTTTGACTTTGTGCTCCTCGCATGCCAGTGTAACCTCATCATTATGCCACTTGGCCTCTCTTTAGCTGCGGCTCCTGCCCTTAAAATGGTAATGGGAATAATTTGAAATGCAGTGATTCTTTCCCCTCTTTTTCTTATGCACGCGGTGAGTTCATTTGAGCGGGCCCCTTGGAGCCGGTGTAGGGCCGGTCATGGAGCAGAAGATAAGAAGCTCTCAGCTGGCACACATATCAACTTACCCTCTGCTCTCCCGCTCAGCAGAAACGGTTTGAGCTCATGCTAATCTGAATGGAGTTCTTGTGTAAGGTTGTCAAAAGTATCAAAAATCTGATACAAATCAAAACTAAAACTAGTATCAAAACTAAAAGGACAACTATGGAACATACTTGGAGACACATTTCACAGATCCCATTATTTAATCTTGAAAATGTCCTTCTGGTGTCCAAATAGTGTTTTTTTATCATCATGGTATTGGAATTGGTCTTGAGCATCGAGTCTATCCCTTATGTAATAGTATTGGGTTTATTAGTCACAAACCCGCCTATAAAAAGGGTGCTATGTGCTTTGCTTGTTCCCCCTCCTGAACTCTGACTTCTGACGTCACACGTGTGGACCATGTTTAGGATCACTAAGATTACTGTTGCCAGGAGTCAAGTGCAGTTGTGGAGAGTGTGCAGGCATCGTGGGGGTAAGTGGGAAATCTCTTGTTGGTTTAGTAAAGCCTGGTGTGAGACTAACATGGGGTGTGTTTTTAGCATCTGTGGCTCGGCGCTGGGCTCTCCTTAGTGTGTGCCGTGCCGTGCCGTGATGAAATGACTTTGGTATGTCGCTATGGTTGATTTTGTGTCCCTTTTCTCAAATGTATATTGTATGTTAAGAGTAAGGAAGATGCGATTTTGACTGTTACAATAGTCCTAAGGTATTCCCAAGTAAACGGGGCCACATGACTAAATGGATAATCAAAATACTGGACTGGTCGAGAATGTGTTTTTTTATTAACTCCTTGCTAAAAATTTAAGAGAGATAAGATAAGATAAGATAGGACTTTATTGATCTCGCAGTGGAGAAATTCAACAGTCACAGTAGCTCCAGGACAGTTTAGTGCAAAAAAGGAAAAAAAAAATAATAAATTCAATGTAAAGTATATTCATGTCTCATGGCATATTCAGTCAGTGAACCTGTGTGCCATAGTGTGTGGGGAAAACACTGTGTCCTGGAATCACCAGGTGGCGTTGCTGATAATTTTCCTATATTTATCCACTAAAATACACCACTCTGCTACACTTAGTATTGTGACAATACTAGTGTAAGCACATTACCCAACTCATTCATAATTGCGTTTTTTTTTTCTCTTACATACATATCTTGGTGAAAAAAAGAAGTTTGTAATAATTACCTCCACCTACATCCAGAGCTCTACACTAACTTTTTTTTTTCAGGAGCACATGTGCCCCTAAGTCAAAAATTTTACGAGCACAGAAAAACAAATGGGGGCACAAATAGGTTTTAGTTTTGAACGTTTATTGTGCAGAATAGTAATAATATAATATATATAATATAGTGCAGAACTTGCGCACACCAACTTATTTGAATGAATTTTATACAAAAAACACAAAAGAATTATGACTGTACTTTTCCTGCACAATCACTGTGTTTTTAATCAGTCTATCTCCATTTTATCTGATTAATATTCATTTAGACTTAAAATAAGCCAAACAGACTGTACTGCACTGAAACACTCTGCGCCCCTTTTTGGACCTAAGCTAACATACAAGAACATTCACACAGACAGTGGCTCCCTCTTTTCTGCATCACTCGAGGAAAAACTAAAACTAAAACACAACACTACCCACAGTTTGAGAACCTCTTCTTTAAGAGAACTTCCACTGGCACTTTACACAAAACTGCTTTGATGTGAATAAAGTGGGTAGAATTTTTAAACCTGTATTTTGAAATTCCTGGAGTTGTGACAAACAGATTAATTTGGCATTTTCTTTGGCAAACTTCAGCCCACATATCGCCTGCTCTGTGCCGTAGCTCTGCTCTGTGCGGACACTGACATAAAATTAGTTTTTTTCACAGGACAGATGTTTAACCTGCCCTGTGACGCACGCTGAGGGTGGCGCTGTGGACAAGCCGCGCGCTGGCGGTGCAGTGTCCACGGACTCCAGCACACAGGTCCCGCACACTGGTACAAGTTTATTGGCGACAGCGGCGTCTTGATGCACAAAACGACCGTAAAAAACGCGCGTCTTGGTGGACACACAAAACGCGCGTAAAAAACGCACGCAATAACGTATTTTACGGGCGTATTTTACGGGCAAACTTGAGTTCAACGTGAGTTAGTATGTGCGAATTGTGGCAGTCTTGGCGTTCCATACAGGTCCCGCGCACTGGTACAAGTTTATTGGCGACAGCAGCGGCCGTAATGAAATATGATGCACTCAGTATTCAGACATCGAGTCCGTGACGTGACCGAGTCCAAATGCGCTCGAGTCCTAGACAAGACCGAGACAAAGCTCTCGCTTTAGAGAGGGAAGTCCAGCGGCACAGGGGAATCTACTGAATGGTGGAACAGGTGTGGGTCCTGCTGCGGTGCCGCTCCTCCTTTAAGGGGGCGTGGGTGTGTTTTGAAGCGGAGTTTGTTCGTATGAGTGATATTGCCGCACACCTGGAGCTCGTATGCTGGGGTCGTGCGCGGTCGGAGGTGTCGTGCCCGGGCACGGTTCGGTTGCGCTTGCGCTGGGCGTGTCGCGCTTTAGGGGCATTCCAGGCTTGGGCATGATTCTGACGTCCTAGTGTGAGTGCACCCCAAATGTTTGATACATGTAGAACGTTTAACTTGTCACGTTGCGTCTGTGCGCAGCTCCTTGTTGTGCTGCAGAAGCACTCGCACAGGTGCGACTGTTTTATTTTCCTCGTTCGCACGACGAAATATTTGCTCGCAAATGTGAGTGAAATGGGTGCACTGTAGAGCCCTGCCTACATCCCTTTAAATCCAGATAGGCCATAACTACACAATCAGGATCAATAACACAAAAACTGTTGATTAGATTAGGTATTGCTTCTCATGCTAAACTATCAATACTTGAAACTTGTGTGTGTTTTAGTCCATTAAATCACTGCCTCTGAAGTGAATCAGAATGTAATTCCAGTAGACAAAGCTAATTTATGCCATTATAATTTAAAGGTGCTGTACCAGATTTTTTACTGTACAAACATGTCTCAAACAGAACTTATTCTTTTAAAAACTGTATTCCTATCATTATTAGTATTACTCACCATGATGAATTTATACGTGCTTTTCACAGCATTCAGTGGCCAGAGCACCACCTTTTATTGTTGTGAAAACACTATAATAACCTAAAACAGCATACAGTATGTTTAATAAATTCCACTTTTGTTTTTGATGCTGAGCCCCCTCCCTTTGTTAAATTGTAGTGCATTGTTTTATATCCTGATATTGTATGTTAATTTTACTTTGTTACATGAAACAAAGTACAGTCCCTTTAGCTTGCAATAAAAAGCAGCAGCAGCTCTATTTCTGCTATTTGTGGACACTTGACTCCCTGATTTCACTGTTTGTGTTTGTGTATGAATGTGTGTGTGTGTGTGTTCAAGGTCCTGTTCTCCATTTATTCCCCATATATTTCAGCAAAATCTGTCTTGCCCCAATACAGACATATTGTATAAGCAGCTCTTGAGGTCAAAGTAACCCCTGTGCTGTCTGGATCTAATTATAAAGCATTTTGTTGTCCAATAATCAAAAAGTGTGTGGTTAGCATGCTTATTCTTATTAGCCTTAACTAGTTCTGTTATTAATGTTTTTTTAAGTCCTTTGTTGTATTACTCCACCCTCATCAGTAATCTTTAATACAACAAAATGTAATGGAGGTAAGTGAAGCAGTGAAGCTCTGTGTGCTCAGTGGGCCTGTAATAAATCTGACGCATCTGTCAGTAATGTTAGTAAGACACACTTCATTCAGTATTCCAGGGAGAATACTGAGAGAGAATATGTTTTTTACAAAACAACAGTCTCTCCATGGACCACTCGTAAGCAGCGCTGACAAATTACTCTAACCCCAATCTGACACCTTTGTTTACCTGCAGCTGCTTGTAATTGAAAGTTAACATGAAAGTGTGACCAGAAACTCTCCGACTAATGAGTCAGTCATTTTTTCTCTTCTTTTGCCATGCTGATAACTGGCTATGTAGTCAAATTGGAGGCGTGACCCACATTTTGAACAATTTGGCGGCGTGATGAAAAATTGGTGAACTTAAAAGGTATGCGTGGGTGGGTTGCCTTGAGACATGCAGCAGGTTAGCCGCCAAAGTTCAGCATGCGTTTCTACGGTAACGTGGCGATGATACATGGGTGCTTGTGATTAGGATATCTCCACTGTATAGGAAATTGGAGATAGAGTATCTAAGATGTTTTGTAAATGTTGCTTTTTCTATTTTTTTTTTTCATAGTTATGTGTCACATTTCTAGTTTTAAATATAAAATGTGAAGGAAATGTGTATTTCATCTCATGGGAATAGGTGCCTGGTTTAGAAGCAAGAGGAAGAGTTATCCATCTCCTTGGAGACGAGAGGCAACACTACCAGGGCAAGTCAACATTCCAGACAAAGCAGAGAGCAGGAACAACAATCTCCATCTGAATATCAGCAAGGCTAAGGAGATTGTTGTCGACCTCTATACAGGCTACACCTAACATCCACCACTGACCATCGATGGGCCTATTGTGGAGAGAGCGAGCAGCGCAAAATTCCTGGGGTGCACATCAGTGATGACCAGCAGTTCTTCTACTTCCTGCGAAAACTCAAGTGGGCGAGTGCCTCACCACCATCATGACCACATTCTACAGAGGAACCACTGAGAGCATCCTTTCCAGCTGCATCACTGTGTGGGGCAGAAGCTGCACCGACCACAACAGGAGAACCCTGTAGCGCATAGAGAACACAGCCAGGAAGATCACTGGTGCACCACTCCCCTCCCTGCAACACATATACTCCACCTGCTTCACCCGCAAAGCCATCACAATTGTGAGTGATGTAAGTCACCCCACACACACTGTTCAGCCTCCTGCCCTCTGGGAGGAGGTACAGGACCCTCCGTTCCCACACCACCAGACTCACTAACAGCTTGATCCACCAGGCGGTTAGGATGATGAACTCTCTCCCCTTATAATTATTATTTAATTTAACTTTGATTGAGAGTGAGAACGTAATTTCATTTTTTTCAAATGTGAATATGAAAATTTGACAATAAACTTTTTGAATCTAGTTGTATCGATCAGGTATGTGAGGATGTCCGGCTACTGAAGTTTGAGCCATTTCTTATCATTTACGTACTCACCTGCATTATCACATATGGGCCATTAAGACGTATCCCACTCACTAGGGGTGGCACAGTATATGTATTCGTATTGAACCATCGCGGTACGGGGGTCACGGTTCGGTGCACGCATTTTGACGGAGAATATACGGTACAAAAGTTTAATATTGAACTGACCACAGGACTTTCCTTTTGCGACGGTTTCCTTAACCATTGCCATGTGCAAGCCCTGATTGGTCCATGAACATGTATACATGTCTGGATTGGTCTAGCTAGCAAACTCCGCCTTCAAATACAAAACTGCTGTTGTTGAAAGTTGCTGCTGTTAGGTCGTTGCGAGAGGGGTGAAAGACGATGGCGAGTAATTCAAGCCTGGAGTTAGAAGACCCACCACCATCATTTAAGTCGGGGGTGTGGGCAGGGCTCTACAGTGCGCCCATTTCACTTGCATTTGCGAGCAAATATTTCATCGTGCGAACGAGGAAAATAAAACAGTCGCACCTGTGCGAGTGCTTCTGCAGCACAATAAGGAGCTGCACACAGACGAGTTAAACGTTCTACATGTATCAGACATTTGGGGCGCACTCACACTAGGACTTCAGAATCATGCCCAAGCCTGGAACGCCCCTAAAGCGCGACACGCCCAGCGCGAGCGCAACCGAACCGTGCCCAGGCACAACACCTCCGACCGTGCACGACCCCAGCATACGAGCTCCAGGTGTGCGGCAATATCACTCATATGAACAAACTCCGCTTCAAAACACACCCACGCCCCCTTAAAGGAGGAGCGGCGCCGCAGCAGGACCCACACCTGTCCCACCACTCAGTAGATTCCCCTGTGCCGCTGGACTTCCCTCTCTAAAGCGAGAGCTTTGTCTCGGTCTTGTCTAGGACTCGAGCGCATTTGGACTCGGTCACGTCGCGGACTCGATGTCTGAATACTGAGTGCATCATATTTCATTACGGCCGCCGCTGTCGCCAATAAACTTGTACCAGTGTGCGGGACCTGTGTGCTGGAGCCCGTGGCCACTGCACCGCCAGCGCGCGGCTTGTCCACAGCGCCACCCTCAGCGTGCGTCACAGGGCAGGTTAAACATCTGTCCTGTGAAAAAAACTAATTTTATGTCAGTGTCCACACAGAGCAGAGCTACGGCACAGAGCAGGCGATATGTGGGCTGAAGTTTGCCAAAGAAAATGCCAAATTAATCTGTTTGTCACAACTCCAGGAATTTCAAAATACAGGTTTAAAAATTCTACCCACTTTATACACATCGAAGCAGTTTTATGTAAAGTGCCAGTGGAAGTTCTCTTAAAGAAGAGGTTCTCAAACTGTGGGTAGTGTTGTGTTTTAGTTTTAGTTTTTCCTCGAGTGATGCAGAAAAGAGGGAGCCACTGTCTGTGTGAATGTTCTTGTATGTTAGCTTAGGTCCAAAAAGGGGCGCAGAGTGTTTCAGTGCAGTACAGTCTGTTTGGCTTATTTTAAGTCTAAATGAATATTAATCAGATAAAATTGAGATAGACTGATTAAAAACACAGTGATTGTGCAGGAAAAGTACAGTCATAATTCTTTTGTGTTTTTTGTATAAAATTCATTCAAATAAGTTGGTGTGCGCAAGTTCTGCCCTGTAATAAATGTTCAAAACTAAAACCTATTTGTGCCCCCATTTGTTTTTCTGTGCTCATAAAATTTTTGACTTAGGGGCACATGTGCTCCTGAAAAAAAAAGTTAGTGTAGAGCCCTGGGTGTGGGACAACTTCGGGTTCCCCGTGAGTTACAACAGCAACGGAGAGCGGGTGGTGGACAAAACGAAGACGGTCTGTCGTCGTTGTTTGACAGCTGTGGGTTATGTGAGTGGGAACACTTCAAATATGCTAACACAGAAGGTACCTAAAAAGACCATGTGTTAAAACTTCACTGATGTACCCAGCTCAGTAACCAATCAATATACTCAATGTGGTGCTTGTGTGTTCATTTGTTTTACATGTTTTACTTTTACTTGTTTTACTACAAGTTGCAGTTATCTCAGCTGGAGATTTAGGCAATAAAAAGCTGCCTTTGAGGACAGCCTTTCTGGTTATGTTTTTTTTCCTGCACTGTACCAAAAATGTATCGAACCGTGGGGTCTGAACCGAGGTAAGTACCGTACCGTGAATTTTGTGTACCGTGCCACCCCTACCACTCACTAATGTTCATTTAGCATCATAACTTCTTTAATCACACAGAGATAAACTGTTGTAGTGCACAGACAACACCATTAGCTAGTGTTGCAACTAAATGTTAACAGCAGAGGTAGCAGCGCTTTCTGCACTCAGGCTGCATGTGCACCCACTGTGTTGATAAACAAATAATCCATCCATATATTAGCCACATTGTTGTATAAGCCGCAGGATTCAAAGTGTGAGAAAAATGTAGCACCTTGTAGTCCAGAAATTACAGTAATTAAGAGATGGCTGATTAGCTCTGAGCAAGCTTTTAGACTTTTAATCTACTTTTTTTCTGAAAGTCTATTTATTATTATGATTTATTTGCCCTGCTATTCCTGCTCTGTTGTCCATGTTGTTTTCTTTCATGTTATTCATATTAGTCATATCTAAGACCTTTAGTCTATATTTACTATAATTATTCATTGTTTTATGTCACATATACATATTGCTAAAGCAAATACTAGTTTGTGAATTTTGGTCACCAACAATGGTAACTTCTGATTCTGAGAAACCTACTGTAACTATGGGACCTTTAAGATTAGTTTGTGCTGCACTGACAACTGTACATTAGCTGTATAGTCCACAGACTGAAGCTCTTAGCGCCCCAAGCCTCTGCTCTATTGATCAGCAGGGGTTATTAAAAGGTTGATTTTAAGCTGCTGCGTCAATAATCTGAAGGTTAGAGTCGCATTTTCCACTTCAAACTACATGTTAATGGTCACACCGCACACAACTACAAGTCGCTCTCCATGCAGAGTCCTCAATCCATGGGTTTCTGAATGATGGAAAATTAAGACTCTTGCCATAGTAATTGACAATTTAAAACAAAATATTATATAGTTTGAATGGGGGGAAAGTACTTAAAATGATTAGTACTGAAACACATGAATACAGTTCAAGGTAAGTGCAGCACATGCTTTGGGTCTGGTTAGCAGTAATCAGGCCTTGTGTGGCATGTGGGTGTGGGTTACCTGTCAGGTGATTGGTGGGTGGCACCACCAGAGCTTATAAAGTAGAGTGGGGGTGACGTGGGCGTCACCTAACCATCTGGAGCGGGTTTGGTGGCGGCTGCGCCCACGGTGCTCCCGCTCCTTCCAGGTTGGACCACGTTGCAGGCGTTGGCTGCTCTGCTGCGTCTGCGTCCTGGTGTTTTTCGTGTTGCCCACAGGTGATCGCTAGTTTCCCCACATGACTTGAGTTTTTACGACTCCACTGACCGAACTCTTCTCCAGATTCGACGCTGCCAGGGCGGGGAGCCATGGTGTTTCCTCGCTCTCTCTCCGGAGTGTCTGCGGTAGGGCCGCAACGGCGGGCACGCGCGTCGAGCACGTGCCGCGTGCCTGGGCCCCATTACCGCGGTAAGTCCGCTCATTGTCCTGCTTGCACATTGGGCTTTATGCCATCGCTGACTCCAAACTGATTGTAGACCCTGGGCCGTGCTGCGGGTTGTCGTGTCCCTTCTCCTGCTGCCCGTGTGCAGGTAAGATGCCAAACCCTCAGTCTCAAGAGGGTTTGGCGTAAACGCTTCACAGCGTTATTAAAACTCGTGTCTCCTTTTAGGCACGTGCACGCCGTCGTCTCCTTGAAGGTGCAGGTGTTTTGTCCCTTTAGCGCCTTAAGTTGTTGCACTGTGTCCGTCCTGGACATGGATGTATAAGAGATTTTATTATAGTTCTGTGGTCCTGGGCCGCACGTGAGTGTGGCGCCGCCCCGGAACCAGCATATTAACTGCTTGTTTTTTTGTTGTTGGTTTTTTTTTTTAAGATCGATACACTGTGAGGTACATGTATTTTGCTTATTCTATTGCTTATTTATTCATTTATTGCATGATTTGCTTGCGTGCGTTGCAGTTCTTTTTTTTAATTTGTCTTTGTTTGCAATCATTGTGTTTCTGTGCTCGCTCCTGCCCATTGAAAGCAGGCAGTGTCGTTAATTATTTTATACTATAGGCCTATAGAATATTTTACTGCTGAAGTTTGTTTAATATAATAAATAAAAATTATTTTGTATAATTTGTACTTGGTGTCATATGCTCACTTTAATGTCCAGACCTGGCGCGGCCTTTATATTTGGTTCTGTTGGTCTCGGGGCCGTATCCCTGGGTGGTGTGGTTGGGTACTGTGCGTGTGTGTGTGTGTGTGTGTGTGTGGATATAGATAAATAAAACAAATTTAGGCTCCCGCCACATTTGAAATTAAATTGTATGAATATGAATTAAGCAGCATTTGAATTGATAATTGCACATTTTCAGGGCACAATATAATCAGAAGAACTAAAAATAATACAATTTAGAGGCAAAGATTAATCAGTTCAGTCTGTGACAAACTAACCCTAAATTTATAGGCTCTGTAGTTGATTTTTATGGTCTTAAACTACCATCAGTTAGTTTAGATTTTTTTCCACCATATTTTTGCCCCTCTCTGTATAACTGCTGCTGTCAGATCTGTCATTTTGTCTTAAAATGTTTGTATTAACCCACTCTGCATGATTTTATTCGGCTATTTTGTCAGCAAATTATATGAAAATGTGATCAAAGATATGAACATACAAATCAGGTGCCTTTTCCTGAGGTAACTCCCAATAGCATTAGCAACAAGTTTGACTGACAGTGTTGCTAAGCTCCGCTCCCCGGGACATTACCTTCATCAGCCTCACTCTGCTTTGGCTCGTTAGTAGTTATAATATGGAACTTGAATCCAGATTCACCCCTATAACTGCTAGCCTCAATGAGCTTCATTTGACTAGAGCTGAATACTATGGGTGACGTCACACTCACTAGTCCACTTCTTTATACAGTATGAACCTAGTCTAGGCTGTGGTAATGTCTCATGACAACCCGCTCATTTCTAAAGTAATTAGTGTGGTAGTGTGAAATAAGAAGGCATAATACAAAAAATAAAATATAACCCTTTGTTGCAACAGTAACTTAGTACAGTACCCTAATCATATTGAAACTGAAAAGACTCCAACAACTGCGACACAGAGCGAGAATTATATGATCCTGTCAGAGAAGTCGACTCTAAATCTATGCAGACCTCCAGTTGAACCATCACACTGTTGTTTATGTCTTTAAATAGACCCGGATTACTTCTCTGTAGAAAAAAAAGAGAAAAGAACGCATTATTAGTCCTGTGAAAGTGAGGGCTCCCCCGGTGGTGAACTCTGCATGTGACGCATTTATGAGACGACAACACCCTATGCAAATCAATCCGAGTCAGAGAGAGGTCCTTCATCTTTCTCCACCACTTTTGCAGTCATACACACACACGCTCACTTATTTCTTATCTTAAAAACATGAAAAACAGAAGTAGTTTATTTTAAATGGTCCAAACTTATTCCTCACCTTATGAATTCACAGTAATTGTTCAGCACGATGAGTTCTTGAGTGCTTTTCACGACTCTCAAAGACCAGTGTGGAGTTTAGCCATGATCGTCAAGGTCACAACAGTTAGCATGCTAACAGTGCACTTCTTGATAAAACGCTTTATAATTTGATGCAGATAGTACACAGATGACTCATTTTGACCTCAAGAACTGCTAATACAATATATCTGTAGACAAATTTTGCACTCATGAGTAAAAATTGGTTATGGGCCCTTTTAATATAATATATAGTATATATATATACATATATATATATATATATATATATATACACACATATATATAGTTTTTATCATTCCAGTAACAAACAGAAATGGAATTTCTTTAGCATTGATACCGATGTGATTTACATTAAAATTCAGTTGCAATTCCTCTAATAAAAAGTTTCCTTTTTTCACATTTTAAGCACCAGTTTCAATATTTGGTATGGTAACATGTACCTCCATCAGACTCAAGCTGATTAACAGTTTTGAACAGTTGAACAGGAGGGAGGGAGGAGATGCGGCGTACCGGAGGAGTGCTGTGTGTTAGTTTAAAAGGTAGATATGGTTAAATAAGGTAGTATAAATAATTATTATTTTAAAATAATAATAATAAATATGCATATATTATTTATCTGATACCTGATCGGAACATAGGCCAGTTTGCACCTGGGGGGAAAATGACCAGGGGTGAAGTTTGGCCTGTTACACCAGGACAGTCCCAGTTTTGAGCCCTGTGTCCCCTGTCCCAGTGGATTTGTCCAAAACCATTGTGTTTTGTGGAGTCTGTGTGAGTGTTTATTTGAGTGAGTATATGAGTGTTTATGTGGTCTGTACATGAATGTTTGAGTGTACATTGGAGTTTAAATGTGCACGTGTCCTTAAGTGTTTATATGAGTGTGGATGTGTGTTAGTGTATGTGACTGTGTAGTATTTGTATGTTTGTAATTGAGTGACTGGGTTCATGTAAATGGATGCATGTGTGTTTGTGACTGGTTGTCCAGTTGCTTATGCTCAGATATACCCACCCATGGACACACATGTATGTCACATGTATGATATGGCAAAAGAGCAGCAGGCTGCTGGTGGACTGTTCTACTCTCTGGTTGTGTGTATTGTCTTAGTCTATAAGTGTGTACGTGGGTGTGTGTGTGTGTAAATGTATGTCTTTCTGGAATCAATTTTATGTTCTCTTGTATAGAATTTTATTTTTATTTCACCCATTCATTTCTTATAGCCGGTGTACAAAAGTTAAATAGATCGCAGAAAATTTTATGCAAATCATCCAAAATTGTTTTGTGAGTATTGATGTTCCTATGTGAATAAAGTCATGGAGCCTCATGACAGTCTGATTTAAAGGAAAACTATTTTTGAGAAAAAATAATAATAAAAACGGTCACTTTTGACCGGAACACAACAGGAGGGTTAACTGCTGCGGGGACAGATACGATATCTCAAGTTCAAATCTAGGTCTATGGTCATAACTAACGACCGTAATCTATAATAAGACATTGTAAAAACAAACACAGTGTTTTGTTTGTTATTATAGTGATCTGATAGATTTACAATAATGAACTTAATATTACTCTGACAAGGTCACGTGGGATCCAAAATACACACTTCACTTTCAGGTGATTGACAGGTGGATGAGCCAATTGTAGACAAATTGCCCATCTGTATCAAAATGAATATGCCTGCTACAAGGAAAAGAAACAAAAGACATCTCAGTAGGACTCCAGGAAGTGAGGAATCTTCTGTTTTTCCATGTACATTTATTGTCTATTGAGGCCTTTGTGCACTGGAGTGTCCAAGTGTGTGTTTTGCATTTAATTAATCCTTGTAGTCACCCTCCAAGCAGCCTTTTTCACAAATGACTGTGCAAAATGCAATCTTCTTCATTCTGCAACAATGGTATGACAGGGAACAGACAGAGAGAAAAATAGCACTTCAAAGTGTTTTGTCTAAGTGATACATGTAGGAGAAGTCAATTCAATTTTCACTGTAAAACAAATCAGCCTGTTGGTACTACCATACAACCTTTAACCTTTCCACCTCTCCAACCACCATTAAACACATTACTGTGATTACACTCATTAGTTTATCAGGCAATCAGAGTCATGTGTCTTGCCCAAGGACACAACAACCGTGCTGATAGAAGGGAAAACCCTCCATCTACGAAACTATTCATCCAGGCCAAATAACAGTCAGGTTTGTGGAGTTGCAAGCTTGGTCACAGTAGCATGTCTTTGCATGTTGTAGTTGGGCTTTTATTTGAGTTTTTTAGGAGGGGTTAGGAGATATTGAGACCAATTAAAGTGTACTCATTATTAAATGTTACTATGATAAATGTTATCTAATTAAAGAAAGTTGAAAGAAAATGCAAAAAAGCAACCACTGCCCTCATCACGTTTAAATGCCTCACTGTGTAGCTTTACTCACAATACTATGTCTCCCCCTTGTGGTCTTGTCTGTCCCTGCAGCTTGCTTCAGAGTAGGGCAGTGTTGAGAAGTGATGACCCCAGCCCAGCCCAGCCCACCCTCCACCCCCCCAGGCCCACTCTGACTTTAACTTTTATATGGCCCGGGTGTAATTCCCCAATAAAAATTCCTATTTGGGAAGTGTAATGGAAAAATCTATCATCCTATTGCAGCTCAAAGTGCTTTCATTTAATTTCATCAGGGCACCCAAGGGCATGTGTGTAGGACATGGAGATGCACCGTTATCATCTTTTGATTGTGCCTTGGGAGCTTCATATAGTGTGGAAATATAGTGTTTCAGAGAAGGAAGAGTTCTATATGGACTTATAGTCGGCCTGTTATAACTAACAGAAGTCTATATCTTATTGGAATCTTTGTGTTACAAGGCTGTAACTTTTTTTATTTATTTATGCATGATAATTCACTTTATTCCTGAAGGTGCTGTGGGGGACACCATCATCATTCAGGTTTTATTGCTAGTTTTCAGATGACATCACATTCTATAGGCCAATAATATTTAAAACAAATGGGAGACAGTTCAAATTAATATTATTAAATTTGTGTAGATTTGTGTTGTAATATAGCAAGTTCTTTGGAGCTGCCAATCGTGACAGCAAATAAGTTCTATACAGCCTACAAAGCTGTTTAAAGCCTCCCAGAGAATTGGTGCATTATTGACTTTTTACACAAATTAACTTTATAGTATATTTTAGCTGCTCAAACTCTCCATTAAAATGAATCAGATTCCTGCTTAACAGGAAGTTCCCCCCAATGAACATGTGGTCTAGCAGCATTCAGAGGCAAAAGTGAAAGGGACAGAGTAAGGTTAATCTGGTCAAACATGTCATGAAAGGATTGTAGCTTTATTGACTGAGGCACTTTTGGACATACCAATTGCAACTGACTGACTCCCAATTTTGGCCAATCCATATGAGTGTTATTGACTAACAGTGCATTTGGTACCTGACCATTAATCACCATAGACACAATCAGGACACGATAATTTGCTCTATGAATCTAAGACAGCATCCCGCCAGATGGAAAATTTATGATGCTGACCCAAATCCAAATTACACCAGTAAACCAGTACAACCAGTGTATTTCTTGCATCAGAAGTGCTTTGTATTGAGGAAACACTTAGACACTAAGGTTTAAGTGTCTTGCCCAAGAACACAATGCTAGTATTCACCTGTGGCAGCTGGTATTGAACCACGAATCTGTGGGTTAGTGGATCTGATTCTCTTACAACTTCAGAAATATCGGGGACAGGATTTGGACCACCAATGTTCAGAACAAAATACTTACTGAAGTTGCTTACATTTTAAAAAGACAATGTACAAATTTATTTACTGGTCCCCTGCTTCACTCCTTATTTAGATGGCTTTAAATCATATTACGGTCTTTTATATTACTATATGGTCTTATATTTGCAATAATCCCTCAGTCGTCCAGGTAGGTTCCAGTGGTTCATAGTGATACTAGTGTATGTGGACCTGTACTTGTTCTGATACAGCTCAAGATCATTCTAAAGCTCTTCAAGAACGGTTCATTTCTGTTCTGTGAATGTGACTATTTTAGTGCCGATACCTGCCTAAATGAGTATGTATTATCATCTGATTTTCTATACTTTTGGCAACCCTAATTCGAGCCCTTTCTTAGAACTCTGCAGATAACATTAGGTGTCCTCAGGCATCTCAGCGCTCTCCTACCATTGATTAGATCAGCTCAATAATTCAAATAATAGCTTCTGAAAAAAGACCACCATTCATCATGCATCGGAGTGTCATTTGGAAGCTGGGCACTGACCCTGCCTGCGCCGCTAACTCATTCCAAGTCATATGGATGGGCTCATTTGTAACACTGCCACGGAAAAATGGCTACTTTGTGGAATAGATCCCTCTGACCTCAATGGGAATCGGGACAGGAAAGCGTAATTTAAACAAATTAAGAAGTTTTGGTGATGACGGAGAAAGTTCGAATGGAGATGACGCAAGAGACGGAGCAGAAGGTGTGGGTTTATCGACAGGAAATTATGGTCTGGAATGTGTAATTATGAAGAATGAAGAGGTTGGGATGAGATGAGGAGATGTAAAAGATTAAAACAGGTGACTGAAAATGTGGTTTTGTAAGTTGGAAAGTGTGTTAAGACCTGAATACCTGATAAAGCAAAATTCTTCTTCTTTAAACTTTCTAAAAAGATATAAAAATTACCTGAACTATCTACAGGGCCCACTTGATGGGGATAAACCTCCAAAAGGGAGAGGCTCTGAGGCAAAAAACAGACAAGCAACAGTAAGAAGGCAATGTTGCTTTAAAGGCCCCTATGTTACTTTTTGCCTCAGAGACTCCGCCACCTGCTTGGCTCCATGGAGATGATTTTGCTTCACTTGGAATTAGGGTCGTCAAACATCTAGAAAATCAGATACTAAAACAGATTGAAACTAGTTACCAGTACAAAGCAGCTCACCTGTTGTTTTTCCAGCGCTTCAGACAGAGCAGCCCCTTCAGTTAGCATCACACCCCAACAGGAATGCTGTGAGTGTGTTCTGGCACTCAAACCAGGCCGAGACCACGCCCCCTGTCCCCTGTCTGCCCCCACCTGGTCCTCCAGCCCGGTCTGTTTGTCTCTCACAGCTCCACATTGTCTGCATTCTTGGCCCAGGATCATTTTTGGGGCAGCAGTCCAAGCTGGGGCAGTGTTAATAACGGTCGTTTTGGGTACATCAAACAGTCCTGGGACATTCTGGGGAAAACATGGTGGGTGGGTGCTGTTTGAGGCTGAGTGGGGGTTGAAGATGGACCCATGGGGCACACTCCTCACTCTCCTCCTTTTGGCACCATCCGTTTGATAGATTTGTCACAGGGTTATTTTGTGGGTAGTTGGATAAAATATGTTATGGCCAAATGAAGTTGAAAGTTTATTGGGTTAAAACTGTAAATGGGAGCTGGTGTAGGTGTGTCCAATAAAAACCAGGACTTGGTTTTTGTTATTAAGATTATAATTTATTATTACATAACAATTAAAATAGCACAGCCCCATTTAACATATTAGTATTTAATGTATTAGTTAAAACCGGTCGTTTAAAAATGCTAAAATTAACTGGAATGGCAACCATAAACGTACGTTAAAACAGAAAATTAAAAGTGAATAAAAGACCAAATGCCCCTCCTGTTCGGGGCTACTGGGGCCTAGCCAACAGGCACGACGTGGCATCCTAGTCCTTTGTTCCCTCCGATCTTGGTAGTCTCTCTCTGTACATCCACTCTCCTCCGCCAGAGGAACTCTGATTTCACATCCCCCAGCCACAACCACACACACAAAAGGCCTTCAGGCCATAAGCCTACTGCATGTAAGCGTCACTCCAACATGTACTTAGTACTCGCACAGAGGGCAGAACTTCCCGCTCTGCCGCTGCTGGTGGTCCACGTCTTGACGTTCTCCCAGGTAGTGTTGCCGGTATCCCTCTTTCTGTTGTGGTCTGTCCCTGCTGGCTCCATCCGTCCTGCTACTTGTCTTACGGGTCTTTGTATTTCTCGTTGTGATCCACACTGTCGCCTTCACTCTCGTCTGTCACGTCACAGTCTTTTCCTGCCATAGAACTATAATAAAATGTGGAAGATGCCCTCTGGGAGGAGGTACAGGACCCTCTGTTCCCGCACCACCAGACTCACTAACACCTTCATCCACCAGGCTGTTAGGATGCTGAACTCTATACCCACTCTAACCATCAGGCTGCCAGGAAGATAGGAATCTGTGTCTCCCCAAGAACAGAACTCCCCAAAGAACACTTGGACCCAGACTGTTTATCATTTATTATCTATTTATTACACATGGGACAGTGAGAACGATCATTTCAATCTTTGTATGATCATTGTATGAAGAATTGACCATAAACTTTGAACTTAAAGATAAATCCAAGATGGCGTTGTATTTCAATTGCCTGTGCTCATTGGCACATCATACCAAAAAAAGATTTTTACTTCCGCATTATTTCTTGAGTACTGCCCTTACACCGCAAAATGTGACACCAGAAACGTGCAGTTCTGACCAATCAGAGCGTTAGCTGCTAGAGCGGAGCTAGCGGAGCTCAGAGCAGGGCTAGGCTAACTAAAGTTGACAACGTTGACTTTGTAAAAATATTTATGAAAGCTGTCGATGCCCTGTCAGCCGAACATGGGCAGTTTGATAAAAAAAAAACCCATCGCGCTCTGTGGGAGAATTCTTTCTGTGCTGGAGCCCCCGGAGCTGCAGCACCTATAGAGCAGCTACTAATCGATCTTGCTCGCAGACAATCTTGTGTCTTATGCAGGTCTTATTATAGCTCCTGCTTCCTGACATCTCCCGCTCTCCCAAACTCCAATCACTTCTGCTTTTAAAATCCTTTTCTTGCACCACTTTGCAGGTGGGTGCAGTGATTATGTGCCACTGGGATTGGAGGGAGACACAACACATTCAGCCCAACTCGTGCCCTGTCACAGATTCAGGGCCAAGTTTAGGATGTTTTTTTTTTCAAAACTGGTAGAGTGGGGCCAAATATTGTTTTATATATTTTGGTTATTGGAATGGTGTATTATCACAAATAAACAACAGCTGATACAATTTACGACTGTTCATATTTATTACACTAACCATAGACTCAAGGTGTAACAGATGCAAAATGGCCCCCACAAGCCTGACACACCTGGTTTGGTCTTCAATGAAAACATTTCTGGTCAGCAATTTGTAAACATCTCGCAGATGGTCTGGAAACTGGTTTGACGCCTTCAGTTGAACAAGCTTTTTTTCAAAAAATTCTACCAATCAATACATGAGACGTGAAAGAGATACCATCTCCTTTTCAGCACTGATCACCGGGAGTGAACGCTTTTAGAATGGAAGTCAACAGCTGCTGCAAAAGCCTTACAATGTTCAAGTGATCTCATGTCATTTATTCACCTCGAAAAAATAAAGTACAACTTTAGAGGCCAGACATCTAAACTGAAGTCTATGGTAACATTTTCAGTTTCAAGACTTAAACTTAAGACAGCTCTGTAATGGGGTGATAGAGTGGTCTTTTTTGTGACACCTGGCTCACACACTGAGCAGTTTTTTATTATTTTTTTTAACATCATATCATTGGAATTTTGACTAGCTAAGAAGCATGTGCAAGGACACAAGTCAGGGAGTGTTGGTTTGTGTGAAATGAACGTTTGAAATGAATGTCTGTTTTTCCCAAATCCATGGAGCCTGTGCAAGAGGCTTGCTAAGGAACTAGCTCTGGACATTGACATTTGAGATTCTACAGTATTTTTACTCTGTATGTGGAAGCAAATGTGGCAGAAGACCTTCCAGAGGAAATACATCAAAGTGGACTAAGAGTGAATTCTTTCCTTTTGGGTTCACCTGGTTCCCCCTGGACACTGCTGTGATGCTGGAGGACACAGAGGAGGGACACCTGAGACCTTTGACTGAAACACAAAGGCAACTGAGAGGCACAGTTTAAATGCTGCAAAACTTGAATTTCCCTTGCGATCAATAAAGTATCTCTCTCTATCTCATAACTGGGATGTCAACTTGATGGTTCACTTCCAGCAGCAACCAGTGAATATTGTTATGTCCTTGTGAAAGACACTACAAATGTATATAGTTTTTTAATATTACATTATAATGGTCTCACAAAAGTGCCATTTGTCCAACATAGAGAGCGGATAATTTCCCAAAAAAGTGTTTCTCTGTCACGAACATTTTTAACTTAACAGCTCAGACAGTCCCATCAGGAGGCAGCCCAGTTTAGACTCTTACAAACACATTCTGGAGATTTACAAGTTCCACCCGGGACCTAATCTCCAAGAGTCAAACCAGAGTGTTCACACTGCAAGTCAAAATGATGTTAGAAATGCAGCCAAGAACATTCCTGAAATAGGCTAACATGCCCACTGATGTATATTATTGTCATTTTGTTAAAAAAAATTCAGGATGATTATGTAAGAGATGGAGGTGGGCAGAACTGGATTTGCTTGAACTTTTTAATGAAATTGTTTGCAGACTTTACGCCTACTTGAGTAATATATTTTAAAGTGTAGCAGTATTTTTACTTGAGTAAATATTTAGATTATTCCTCCCCATTTTGCTTGGCAGGTCCAGAATGATATATCTTAGTACTTGTTATACATCAGTCTGGTCACCACGCCGTTTCTAAATGTGGATGGATCATGCATGTTCTTGATAATGTACCTGCCAGTCAAGCCCACCTGAACTTAGTGAGATTTATCATAATCATCTTCATAAAGTACTGGAGAAGTGTGTCTTCTGCAACCCAGGGTCTGACTGAAGTGACAGAAGCTCTGTCAGTGTCAGTACTCAGCCATTTCAACATTTCAGCATTTCATTGCCTCGCTCCTTCAGATATGATAATGATATATTTTGTTCCCTAAAAAAATCTATCCTAAAAGTTACATTTTCACTAAGAAAGGTTGGAAAACTCTGCAACACGTGTTTTGCAGTCAGACAAATGTTGGGTTTAAATGAATTACCTCTTGTAATTATGTACTGATCCAGAGGAGCACTGGAGCAGCATTCCTGCTCTTCCTCCAACTTCCTGCTGGGGAAAATATCCCTTCATGTACTTTTGTAATTTAAATGGAACATTCCAGGAAAAGTAATGTCACACTGAGACATGCAGTTCAATAGTGCACCTTTAAAACAAGTAAAATAATTTTACACCATTTAAAGTTCAGACAAAGTGAAATCTCGACACAAGTGATAAATGTGGCTTATGTGCCAATAAACTAGAATATAAACAGTGTATTTCCAAGCATTACTGAAATTAAAATTACATTTTTTAAACTGCATTTTTTGTGAAAGTTTTATATTTTCGCATGAGAACTGGACCTCAGTATTGATATTTTTGATACCACGAGCTCACACTGAACACATTTAAGATCATTTAAATATTTTATTAATACAATATATAACATTTATAAAAGGTCAACTTTTCATATTTACTATACGTTACTTATGTATAAACACATCCAAATATTCTTTATATTTTTCCAGTTAAGAACTTCGCTCAACGCTTGTGTTCAAAACTTGTTGTCTGCTGCCATCTGGTGGACATGATCAGATTCTACGCTTATTTTCAGACCAGTGCTGAAGCCAATAAAGTCATCCTCTGAAGCAGAACATGAGGCTATAAGAGCAGAGCTTAGTCCACATATAACGTAATGAATAATGCATTTATGGACCTGAAAAAACCTCATTGAAATTATGGAAAAGTACCTGATGCCTTTCCGAGAGCTAATGGGATCCACCAAGCATGAGATTAAACAGCACACATTTCAGACTGCTTTAACTCCCTCTGTCTATGTACGGGGAAAAGCGACATTAAAATACATATGAAAGAATTCAAATATAATAGTACTGTTGCTTTAAAAAACTTCAAAAGCAACTACATTTTATCATACATTTAAAGTTGTGAAATTATAAACAACCAGGCTAATTTTGTACCACAAAACAAGATTTAGCCTTTGAAAACACTGCTTTTCATATAGTAAATTACAAGTCATTTCTTGGGAGGTCAATAAACTCTTGAGCTGTATGACAGATGACAGTGCCAGGAGAAGAGAAGATACTTAGTGAAATGTTACTTTTTCCTGTGGGAAAATGCCAAAGTCTGGTTTTATTGACACAGCTGGTCATTAGGGGCAGCAGTGACTAAGGATGTAGTAAAGATATAAAGGATGTTTTAATATGACATTAAACTAGTTAGTATTGTTATTGTTAAGAATAAAATAGCTCACAATTTACTCACAAGGCAGGCTTCTTGATAGATTATTGTCATCTTTTGTTGCTTGTTAACATCATAGACTTATACGGTCTATGGTTAACATTATGGTTGCTAGGTAACAGTTATTGAATTACCTCTACATATTTAGTATCTGCTGCCCAAATCCAACCAGGAAGTAAAATTATAAGCTTTATGAGAAAAAAAAAAAAAAAACCTATGCAAAATATATATTGTGTTAATATTATGCTAACATCCATCCATCCATCCATCTTCTCCCGCTTAATCCGGCTGGTCGCGGGGCAGCTTGCTGCCCAATACTCATAGCACCTGACCCCTCCCTATGAACCCCTCTGCAGGTGGTGAGCCCACAGGAGGGTGGACATTATGGTCCTTGATGTTAGTTCATAGGGGTATTATGCTAACAGTTTTAGTGAAGTTTTACCTGGTTATTATAAAAATGTTGTGCTATCAGGCAAATACAGAAGGACAAGAAGGCAGTGCTTTATTTTTTAATAATTTATTGCCAGTAGGAAAGCGTGAGCTTGTGGCAGTATTCCATAAAAACCTTAACAAGACCATAGCATTGCTCACACACACATAGACACCTGAAAAAGTCACGTGTCCATGGACAACTCGGCACTATAAATATATTGGGTCCCGTTTTTCTTGGTGGAAAAATAAAGAGGTTTCAAAGTCAAAATGTACAAACAAATAAAAAAATAACAAGACAAGAATATGCAGTCGTTCACTTTTCAAGACCCTTTTTGTAATGAACGGGGGACACAGACAGGAGTACACCGCGTCAGAAAAGCATCGCTCTTCTTTATTTTTTATTACAATGATTCGTGAACACAGTAAGGCTGATCACGCCATTTAACTCTTCTTTTCAAAAAATAAAAGCATAGAATATCTACAAAACCTAATCGACTTTGAAATCAAAACTGTACATTAACATTTACATCGAAATTGAGGACTCTATATCAAAACATTTGCATGGTTCAGTCATAGAAATTAAAAGATACTGCTAAGAATGATTTTTGTATTGTCTGGTGTAGTCGAACATGTGTTGATCCTTCAGACAGCAATGTGAAGCAATGGGAGGAGTCTTCTACTAGTCTTTACAACAGGGTCCTTCTTTAGGCTGATTTTGGCCATGTTTTCTTGTAAGACCAGATTCATCCTTGGGTAGGTTTTGGCACAACAATAATAAAGTCTTTTCCACAGTCCACATATTTACGATCATACCTGGCGCGCAGTGGTAGCAACCAGAAACAGCTGACATATTGCCAAACTAAATTCAACATTTTCTCTAGAGTAATTTCTTCTCTGAAAGGTCAAAGTTCGCTCGCCTCTAGACTAGTCCATCCAGCATAGTGAGTTCGTAGAGGGTAGCGCGCGGTGGCTGTGGTTCAGGCACTTGGTTGTTGGGATCCAGTGTCAGACTTGGGTGTGCTGCTGCTGCTGGGAGTCGGGGATGACCAGGCGCTCCAGGGGGTCCTCCTCCTCCTCCCCGCTGTCGTAATCGCTGAGCATGACCTCGGACTCCTCGCAGCAGGCCGACATGTCCGAGCAGGAGGCGGTGGACGCGTACAGGGACAGAGACACGTTGTCCAGGGCGACGGAGGAGTCCAGAGAGAAGCCCCCCCGCAAAGGAGCCATGGTGGGGGGAGGGGTGCTGCCCGCTGAGGTGGAGGTGCCCTGGCCCTCCGCCTCGCCCCCGTCGCTCGGGTAAGAGTGCTGGGGTAGGTACTGGTTGAGGCTGTAGAGGTGCGGCAGCGCTGGTCTCTGCCGTACCCCCGGAGAGGCTGCTTCTCTAGGAACAGGGTGCTCCAGGTTTCGGGGCCTCAGCGTGTCATACTCGGGGAGAGGAGGAGGAAGGGGCAGGTCCTCACTTAGGGGGAAATCTTCGGGCGGCGGGGGGAAGTCGCTCTCGATGTCGAAGCCGCCTGGGTAGTAGTCCGTGTCTATGGCGTTGGGGTCAGTGTACAGCGGGGACGGGGACTCCACAACCTCGTACTGCGGGAATTCCTGGATTCCAGGAAGTTGAACGTTCGGCATCCAGTCAGACGTGTCCCAGTGGTATCCTAGGAGATAGACGCACATTCATTATTTGCCCGAAACTGCGGGTATTTTAGATGTTGAGGTTAGGGTTCAAGCTCACACCATGCAAAAATAAAAGGTCACAACGTAAAAGTAAATACAACAGCACAACAGACTGGCAGTTAGTCCCATCAGCTGCTTTTAGTAAGACAGAAAATGTTTAAAAGGTTTAATCTGGACATGTTTTTAGTAACGATTCGGATACATTTAGACAATATTACGTATGGCTCCAAAATGTTGGGTTTAACATGGGGGTTTTATCATTTTATAGGAGACTGCAACACACAATTGCAAAAGTTAACTTAAAAATATTTAAACAAATGTATTAACAAATTGATGTAGAATATTGTGACTGAGCTATGGCCATGCAACAGTGATCAAATATGTTAAAAACATAAAAAACAAGATGTCTCATAGCTTAATGCCAGCTTGGCCTTGTTCTGTAGGAAATCTGATCACTCTGAATATGTTCACTTCTATATAACTATTAATTGTTAGTATTTTTTAATTGATCAAGCCCTTAATGGCGAAGAATCAATTAAACAATGGATCATGAACACCTTAAAGCCTGCACTCCTACAGTATTTTACAGCAGCACTGCCATGTCATAGAAGCTTCTCCACACAAAAACGCAGGTTAGATTAGTTGAGGGGAGACAGGATTAACACAACAATGACAAATTCACCTGTTGGATTCTTGAGATTATGAGCCAAAATAGACTCTTTAGGAAGCCAGAGGAAAAGAAGAGAGAGAAACAACATGTCATTTTAATAGAATCTACAAGAGAAAACTGCAAATAAATGAAAGGGAAATGACAGAAGCACTGACTGTGATGAAAAATAAAATATTGCACATGCTGCCATTTTCTTAAACACTGAAAAAGGTATTTCTATGTAAAAAAAAAAAAAAAAAGTGTTAGAAGTTCAAATATTTATCTTGTACAAATTTTTGTTACAAGGTCTAACACTTTTTTTTTTCTTAAACAATTTCCTGATAAGTAAAAAAAACATGTTCAGCTTTTTGAAAAATAAATAAACAAATAAATAAAATCAACAAACTGACAACCCATATAAATCATAACACAAATTAATCGAGGTGTTTTTCAGTTTTATATTAATATTTTTGGTGGAGGGTCCGCAACCTACTTGTCTCCATAGAGATGTTATTGCTTAATAGAACATTTTTTTCTGTTGCTAAAAATACAAGAATTCTCTCTGTGAATGGGGCGACGCTCCACAGATCTGAATTGTAATATAGCGCTGTTGTGCTATAACCTGCTTTTCTCCCTCATGATAGATTAATAAAGGTTTAATCTATATTACGGAACATTCTAGACAAAGCAATAACATTTCGATGGAGATAAGCAGGTGGCGGACCCTCCATTAGAAATGTTACACAGTGCACCTTTAAAGCCTATATTTTTCGCTCTTTAGTCTAAGATAATGGCAGTCATTCAGTACATCACATTAGCACCACCATGACTATTCCAAGCACATGAAAGCCACGTGGCTATGATGTAATACCTTCTCTGTCCACCGTGTCAACTGTGGAGCTGACAAGGTGGATCACAGTCACTATGGAGGCTTGTGAGAGAAGGGAAGAAGATGGGAAGTATCCAGCATTAGTGACAATGCCTTCAGTGGAAACAAAAATACAACGGGGTGTAGAGTGGTAACAAGCAACACGTCCCACATACTGCACGCTAACAGACTGATAAGGTTTTTCACTGCA
Source organism: Odontamblyopus rebecca (assembly GCA_030686955.1). Classification (NCBI taxonomy): domain Eukaryota; kingdom Metazoa; phylum Chordata; class Actinopteri; order Gobiiformes; family Gobiidae; genus Odontamblyopus; species Odontamblyopus rebecca. The sequence continues at coordinate 15,119,889 of CM060658.1, read as the reverse complement.
ACAATAAAAAGCTACTTCAATTAAAATGGCTGGAATAGAGAAGATGCACCATGTATAGTTATATATAAACACTGAAAATGAAATAAATGAAAACTAAATCTAGTTTTTGAAGAATTTTTTTTATCATTATTATATATCATTATTATATATCATTATTATTATTCTGAAATTTCCCCATTGTGGGACAAATAAAGGATATCTTATCTTATCTTATCTTATCTTATTTTTGTACAACAACAAATCATTTCCAATCAGCTAGAATTTAGTGAGGTTTTCCATCTACTGATAAAAATTAAAATGTACTCAAAACTACCCAATTATACCCAAAATTAATACTCTCTAGCCATTTTTAACTCCAGTAGCCATTCATGTTCGTAGTGTTGTTCTACAGTGAATGTTTTCTTTGTAGACTGTGAACGAGGTGATGTTTGGAGGGAAGGAGGCTCACAGCAGGAGGTGGATGGGTTTGTTTTGTGGAGCATCACACTTCACATGAACATACTGAGATGCTACAGGGAGCTGTCCACACTACAGATGGCACAATCACTCCAGTTTTCCCCCAGACACTTAAAAAAGGCATTATTCACTGAGGGAAGGCTGCAACAGGAGGAAATGGGCATTGTATACCATGTGTGGTTCAATATGTTTTGGATGACTTATGAGCAGCATAGGGCTGGCTAAGAGCTTACATAAGAAGATGGTGGAGACTGAAGACAGAGGAGGAATACTGGACCAGGGAAATGGACTTGATCATCTTGATGATCACGTGATTATCTTAAAATAAAATATGTTGACTTTATGATCCTTGTAAATAAATGTGTTCTTTGTATTTGACACATGGTTTAAGTTGGTGTCACTGGGCAACCTGTCAGAAGCAGTGGGTGACCAATCCAGAATTAGGGCTGTGCCAAAAATCAAAAGATCGATCGTAAGGTTGGGCAGTAATATGGTAATACGGTATCCCGCGGTATCAAAAAGTAACAACGGCATAAGTTTCATTACCGTCATTAAAAAAATCTGCCTATGGATCTAAAACCACAGAGCAGACTTTCTCCCCTCCGCTCTCTCCTCTTCAAACGTCGTTACGCACAGAGATATTGATCCACGCACAGCAAGGAAGAAGTAAAAAAACATGACACTTTGTGTGTGATGTTGAGCAAAAAAGTTTGAGATGGGGACGTTTTATTGAATGCCAAGAGTCGAGAGGGGACGCGCTGAAAAGGAGAAAGTTCCTGCTTGAGGGGGAAGTCAGACTTTCATGGAGGAGACGGTAAAGCCCAATTTATGGTTCTGCGTCAAAACATGTTTGTGTCGACGTGCGGCCCCTACGCACAGCGTCGACCCCCGAGCGCCTACGAAACTTTCTAAATACTCCTCAAAACGACGCAGACAACAAGGGGAAGCGATGCAGATATATATATATTATATACTTTGAGTAATAATATGTTTAATGCAGCAATGTGCACATTTGTTTATGTTTTACAGAAAGAAAACTTAAAACCGCATGGCTAATTTACATAAACTATAGCTAAGAGCTGATAAAAACAGCTTGTGCGCTGATGCGATTGAACACGCTGACAAAGTTTGGTTTGATCAGAACTTGTGCCTCATCTTCAAATATAAAGCTGCTATTCTGTTTCTGAATGGTTTAATTCTTAGTTATTCACGGTAATACCATGACTAATTATCCAAATATTTGGATACCGCCCAACCCTACTCAATAGATCTGATCTAAACTTGGGTCAATAGTCATTACTTGTACATTATTTATTTCTTTATCATCTACCAATCCCATGGTCCATTATTGACCCCCTGTCTTAGGTAGCAATGAATAACTCAGACAACAATAGAATTATGAAAAATGAAAAAAACAAAAAAAACAAAACAACAGCAACAAAAAAACAACAACAACACATATACCGAAATGTATTCCATGATTGCTTTTAAAATCCCTCTGACAGATCTGACACTATAATTCAAACAATGACAGAAAAGAAAAAAAAAAACATGCCTTAAAAGAAATGATTAAAACGACAGCTCTGACCCCATGCATAAACAAAAAATGCCGCCTGAGTAAGCCATCAAACTAGTGCATCCATTTTCATTTCCTGGGAGAAACACTTAGCAAATGTGGTGATTGCTTCCGTCTGTTGCGGTAGTGACTGAAAACTTACAGGCCAGACTCTATTTAAAACCTGGTCCTGGATCTGTGGACTGATTTAATCCATATGGGAGCTGGTTTAGCCCCGCAGCAAAAACAAAAACAAAAAAAGGAGAGAAACAGAAAGAGAAGTGACCCACAACTACCATTTTATCCATTCTGAGCATGCAAGAAATACTGTTAGCGTTCAAAGAGCAGACTGCAAATGCATCTTGGTTTGTTTTAGTAGTCAAAACATTTTCCATATTTGTTAGTTTATTTTGAATTCTGAGATACAGGGGAGAAGGGGGAGAGCTTTTACCGTTGTCATCGCAGGATTCGGATTGGAAGGAGCTGAGGGAGTGGACTTCGGACATGCTCCCGCGAGTGTTGTATGGGTGACACGCACTCTCCTCCACTGGTTTCTTGGTTAGACACGGGTCGAGGTCCACCACTTTTGCTGGAATACGAAACGCAGCGTTAGCTAAAATGCTATCACAAATCTGATGTCTGAGGTTTCAAGTGTTTCAATCCCTGCCTCCTTCTCTTACTCTGATGCTGAACCGTGACAGAGAAACAATTGACTGGGATGGTCACAGGAAATTGTTTCAACATGGTTCGTATCCAACAGCATCTCTGACTGGATAAACTGTATATACTTGGCACTGTGTTGATGTGTATATACCACTTTCTATTTAGAATATATTGTCTGCAGTAAGAGGTGACCAAGAAGAGAAGAAGTGAAAGACAGGTATAAGCCCTTTAACTTAACGTGCCAACATATATGTTATGAATTCAGATACTGCACTAATACAGCACAATATCACTGTGCACTTACCATCATAGTCATAATCCCAGTTGGGCTTCTGTATGGAATCACTGTCTGACACTGAGTTGGATGGAGGGGGTGGGGGCAGGTTGGGCGCCACGCTGCACACAGCCACCGTCTTCCGATGGCCGTGCACCGAGTCAGGGTTAAAGGTTGTGAACTCGGGGTGCTCTGGTATTGTTGACCCCTCAAACGAATTCCTGTCCAGGTTGTTCCTCGAGTCACTGGGAATGCTGGGCGTGTAGGAGATGGGCCTGACCGGAACTTGTGGAGGGATATCTGAGTAGATGTTCTTGTTCAGCTTGGCATCAAAATACGGCCGATGGAGGAACGAATGAGGAACGCTGGAGCCCCCTGGTGGTTTGTCGTCCTCGGCTTTGGCCTTGCTGCGACAGGCCCTCTTCCGGATGAGGATGAAGAGGAGCACCAGGATGAAGATGCTGGTGACGAAGACCACAATGCCGATGACCTCCTCCAGGCCAATGTTCCAGGAGGTGGAGACGAAGTCGTTGCGGACCTCAGCGCGAAGATCGCACATGGGGCCAGTGAAGCCAGAGGAGCAGTTGCACTTGTATGAGCCGTAGGTGTTGTGGCACTGACCGCCATTGGAGCAGGGGTTCTTCACACACTCGTCTACGTCAGTCAGGCACCTGAATTAAACAAAAAAAAAGATCATTGATTAAATTAAATTTTTTAATCTGTTGTCACTATTCATGGATAAGATCTTTTTAGGAGTTTTGAAAAGTTATATTTATGGACCTTTATTTAGCTGGAGTGTCACAATTTTTCATCACTAATAGCCACTGATAGACAAAAGGAATGTTCAGAGATGTAAGATGTTCAGTTTAATGGATGTTTATTATTTGAGCAGAACATTTCACCAAATATTCTTGTCCCTATATAAAAATGTGATGTAAAAATTGCCCCAGATCCCACCATGTTGTTTTATTGTCATTGTAATAATTAACTGGCTATGCATCTCTTTTGGCTATTTCACATAAAAGACACACACACACACACACATTTGAAAGGACTTAATGCTGGGATGATGGCTAATGATCAGCTCAAAATAAGGTCAGATTAAAATCATGCTCAAATAGACTTACCTCTCTCCTTGGAAGCCAGCTTCACATTCACAAACGGGACCATCTAAACTGTCAATGCACTTCCCATTGTTCTTACAGGGGTTGTCTCTGCAGTATGGACCCATCTGGCACCTAAGTAAAGAGCAGTATTATTGGTACATTACAAGTATGTACTTAGCTGACAATTCTTAGAAAGTCAACTAAACAACTAAAGGCAGTAGCTACTATTTAGCTTCTATAGTAGCTACTAGCTTTGAGATCAGAACAAGTCACCCAAAGAGCAGCCCTGCCAAGTGTCATGAAAGGGCCCAAGGTGCAACGCTCAAGTCAATCTTTATAAAGGAAAGTGTCTGTAACTGATTTCTTTCCATGTATTTGAGCATAATGTGCTTTAAACCTTATTTTAAACTTCAGGTAGAAATGAGACAACTGTGTGATGCCTGCATCTATTTGTAAGTATCCGAGTATCAGAAAGTGCAGTGTTAGCATGTTAGTTGTTAATTGCATTAGTATAATGGCAAACTTAATTCCTCCGTGTGACAGTTGAAAAGTGCTTATAAACAGCTGTGCCTGGAATAAATAAGTTAAAGTAAGGAATAACTTTGGACCACTGTAAACCCTTTAAAATGAACTATTTCTGTATTTCACATTTGAAAAATCAAGTACAGGGATTTTAAATATGAATAGGATATTTGTTGTACCTTTGTCCGGAATACTGCCCTCTACACTGGCAGTAGAAGTCACTGGCGTGGGGCACACAGGTGCCCCCGTACAGACAGGGGTTGGAGGCACAGGGGCTGATCCCAATCTCACAGTGGGCACCCATGAAGGAGGCGGGACACTTACAAAAGTAACCTGTTCAAAAGGAGAGAAGATCGGCATGAAAACCAAAGAATTTTGCCAGAATTAGTCAAGTAGCTTTTATTATGGGTTTCAGTTGTTAATTGCTAAGGCAACGGTCTCAATTTTCCTCACTCTGAAACCCATGAAGAGAAATTGAGAATATTGATCTTACTTTGAGTATTTTTATTTATGTAATGTTTATTATATGACTTGTTTCAATACAATGCTTCTTATTTCTTGCTTGATGATATGTGGCACTGTCAAGGTTAAGAATTAACTCTTACCCCATAAACAGATATATTTTCTAATTTTAGGCTAAATTATCTTGAAAATAAGCCATGAAACAAGTTAAACTAGGTAATTCATACACTATTAAATCTAAAACAATACTCAAATTCAGATGAATATTCAGTATTTGGGTCATTTTAACCATTTATTTGCTTGTAATAGTCTACACAGTTTCTTTACAAGTGTTTGGCGGTAATAGTCTTGAGCACTTCCTGCAGATGTTACACAGAGAGCTTGGGGGGACCAGGGGAGCAAGCACCTTGAACCACAAGCAGGTTTATAATGAGGAACAGGAGTGGAACACTGGATTTTACTGCAGTGACTTATTAGTGAAAGGGACTTCAAACAACCCTGCAGCTTATGGCATTTCACTATAAAAACAGGTGAAGTCAAAGGAGTAGAGTTGAATTGGAATTATGCATGTATATATTATGAACAAAAGAAAGGTAGTTGTTGCAAATAACTTTAAATAACTGTGCATTTCTTGTTATCATATTTAAAAGATAGTAATTGAAATACTGTCTTTAGTAACTTTAAATGTAACTTTAGTAATTGTGGCGCAAAGGCTTATGCTCAAAATGCTCTGTTCCACTTTATGATGTCAGGAAGCAGTGGTTTTCAAGTTTCCATCTACCTTTTATCTTTTGTTCACTAGAGATGTTTCAAATTATTCTAGTGAAGGTGTATGGAGTTTAAAAACAACACAACTTATTTTGATGAGAAAACAACATTATAATGTTGATCAGATAATAACGTTATATGGGCCCTTAAAATCTCCTCAGGGACATTTAATCTCAATGTATCGTACCTCCATTGGGCAGAGAGGTGCAGGTTCCCCCGTTGTTGCAGGGGTTACTGGAGCAGCTCTCCGCGGGGGCCAGGGCGCATCCCGGGGCCACATCCACCATATCCTCCAGGACCGCGTGGGCCCGGCGCGCTTTGGTGTTCAGAGGCAGCTCCTGACCGTTCAGACTGATCGCCTCTATGCAGCCCCGAAACCCATTAGCTAGAGGCAGGCTACGTCCATGTCTGGAGGAGGAGGGGGCGTGTTGACGTACGTGCCCCCCGAAGTAGACGCTGTTGTCCAGATTAAGGGTGCGCAGGGCCCCCGGGGCGGTACCTGAGGCAGCGTGGACCCTGTCCAGAACCAGCTTGGCATAGTTCCCGTCGACCTCCAAGGAGACGCTGTGCCACTCGCCGTCGTTCACCTGAGCACTGTGCACGGAGACCAGACCAGAGCCACTGCCGCAGTCAAACTTGTACTGTAGACGCCCATTTACAATCTGAAAAGAGGAAGAGGTTCAGAGATATTTGAAAAGCATAATCATATGCTTGACCAGCCAGACCGTTATGTTCATTATGTTCAAATTGGTTCATAGAGTGAAAAACCTCCGCCCGAAAAAGTTTCATATTCAGAACAAAATATGATTCATGTTTTTGTTGTTGATTCTGCAAAAATCTGTGCTATTTTTCAGTCCTCTGTGTTATTTCTTTCCTTTTACTTTAACATAAGATGCCACAGTTCCAGACCCACTCGTCTTTGTAAAGTTTTGTCAAAGTGTAGGGTGGATTGTATTGGGTTTATTTTGCATTGGATTTTTTTTTCTTGTTTCTCACATAAGCTCTGAAATGCTAAAACAATTTAGTCTAGTCTATATATTATTTAACACAATTTTGGAAAACACATTTTAATACAGACATCTTTTCAGATCATAAAATATTGAAAGAGGAAGTTTCATAAACATAAAAATACAGCATTGGGAAGATATTTGTCTTATCTCTTCTTATGATTAACAACCACAAGAATATTAATATAGCTGACAGAGATAATTTTAGTTTTGCTATAAATCCATGTCAGACGCAGTCATAACTCATCCCCTATCAGATCCTACTATGTGGAGCCATTTATAGTAATGGCATCAAATATATTACAGTTTTATCTATTGTAATAGACATTTCCTTTGAAATGTACCACTCAGAATTAATCTGCTGCAGATTAAGTCTGACGTAATTGTGTTTTATTAACAAAGTATAACTTGTTATCTTCTCAATGCTATTATTTTTGATTGCATCGCCATTATTTAAAGTAACTTCCCTGTTGGGACATCCCCTGCCCGCTTTATCTCCATGGAGATGTTATTGATTTGTCTGAATTGTCTAAATAGTTTCACCGTATAGAATTATATTTATCTTCTATTCAATTAGAGGTCTTTCTATTAATACAAATAAATGCATTCTCACTGGGAGTGGGCTTGTCTCTCAACACATCTGACCTGATCTCTGGTGGCGTCACCTACTTCTCTCCATTGAGATTAAAAAAACAAGCAAAACATCTCCATCGAGAGAAGCTGGTGTCGGACCTTCCACCAGAAAAATAAAAAAGTGAAACTTTAGCTTTACCTCATACCTTTTATAATTATCTGAATAGCATTTAAACAAGAATTCGGTCACAAAACATGAAACCTATTTGGAATAATTTTGATAAGAAAGCTATATTGTTAATTATTTATGTATTATTTTTTATTTATATTGCCACTAGATGTAAGTACATTATCCGGTATCTATACTCACTATCTTTCCTCTCTCTGTCTCTTTGCAAATCTCTGACAACCTATAGTTAATTTTTTTTTAAAGTTCCATATTATTGAAATTAGGTTTGACAGCAATACTTATTATTATAACTTATGTGCTCTCCAATTTACAGAACATTAAAGAGACTGCAGACAGGAAAACTTTCCACCGCAGTTAGAGAAGAACAATAACCTCCTTTTGGCCAGGTTTTCAAGTCTGGCACGCAGACGCTACACCAGACAAAGAATGTGTGGAAAACTGCACTGTGCCTCCCTCCCACTGTAAAAATAGTTCTTGTATGTGAGTCTTTTTTTTCTTTCTTTCTTTCCCATTGCTACTTTCTCATACAGTAGACTTCATGTGAAATGCTTATAAAAATGCAGTTTTGAACTCAAAGCTAGATGGTCTCAAGAGAGGACAGGTCAGCTGTGAGTTCATAACGTGGGTTTTAAATGGAAATTTGTGCTGGAGATAAACAGCAGAGCAATGCAAAGGGTGGGCCAGAATGGTCGGGGTGCCTTCACATAATATAATGGTAAATATGATAAGTTATGTACTATATATACACGCCTGGGCAAAAAAAAGTCGCAACTTGGATTTAACTAAGCAAATAGGTACGAGCCTTCTATTGGAGGACAGGTCTAAGTTCAGCAACAGTATGTGCTGCCTGAATATGCTAAATGACCAGGTTATTCCATCAATGGATTTTTTGCCAGGATTCACTGGCTCAAATTGTCAAAGAATGGTTCAGGGAGCAGGAGACATCATTTTCACACATGGATTGGCCACCACAGACTCCAGACCTTAACTCCATTGAGAATCTTTGTTCTGGAAAAGGCTTTGTGCAGCGGTCAGACTCTCCACCAAAATTAATGCACTTAACACTTAATTAATGCAATTAACACTGTTTGGAAATAAATCTTTAAACGATGGCACAGCGAATGCGTGCCATAATCAAAGCTAAAGGCGGTCCAACAAAATATCAGTGTGTGACCTTTTTTTTTTCAGGCAGTGTATCTGATTTCTTATTTACAAAAACATTCAACATTCTAGCTAAGTTCTTGGTGTACTTTTATGTGCAGTTATAAATATTTTTCACTTAAAAAAGAAGAAAAATAGGAAGAAAAGAAAACTATCTTTAATAAAAGTAAAAGATTGTGCATGGACTTACCTCCAGTATGCTGTAATCTGTCCCTTTGGCGTACATGACAGTGGCGTGGTTAGAGAAAGTCCTGAGTCTCAGAGACAACTTCATCAGCTCCTTATTGTCATTTTCCATCAGATGGTATTTGACATAACCATTTCCGTTAAACGTGAGAGAGTGGCCATCTAAATGAGACATGTGAATACAGAGAAGATAAATATTGTATTAAATTTTGAACATTTATAGAAAACTTGGATAAGTTTCAGGGTATTACCGGAGCATTTGCCCTTTTTGCCTTCCGGACACACACAGCTGTACTGGTTTTCTCTGGGATCAGACACACACTCCATTCCCTCTGGACAGGGGTTGTTGTCGCACAGGTTGTTCAACAGTGGACATTTGCCTCCTAAAACACACCCATATGTACATCAGACTTGACACATTAAACATATTACTACTGCAGCTGGATTATACTACTAATTGAATAGTAGTTTTTCCAAATAGTGTTTTACTCTTACTTGAGTAATTTCTTGGACCACGACTTTGTACTTCTACATGAGTAATATTATTCTGAAGCAACATTGTTCTTACTTAAGTCAACCCACCTCTCCTTGTGGCCCTATAACTCTCTCTAAACTCTCTCTGAACTTGGATTTACCTTGGCACTGGCAGGTAGCAGTTCGGACGTGTCTGGGGGTGACAAAGCTGAGACGTGCAGTGCTGTAGGTGTTGATGGAGCTCTTGTCCAGAGAGATGGCCTCATCACAGAAGAGCAGAGGACAGTCCAAACCTGCACACAGCTTCTGCACCACACGCACGATACGCACTCCAGTCATCTCCTCGATCACAGCCGCTGACGAATTCAGCTTGCGGAACACCACCTGGGTCAAACGCAACAGAGTGTTAATATAGTCTACGCTAGGGCTTTCGGAAGTATTACAAATCAGATATGAGTGGAACAATCAATCAGATACCTCCTGTGACTGGTACGGACTTCCAGCTCTCTCCAGCGCTAGCAGCACATCCAGATCGCCCTGCTCTGATGGCTGCAGGCTCACCAAGTGCACCTCGTTCCTCCTCACCCCGGCGATGTTCCTCAGTGCCCTCAGGAAGTTCCTCCAGTAGTCACCTATGAACTCCTCCGGCGCTATGCTAGCAAACCGCACCGCGATCGAATTATCCAAGGCCTGCTGCTGAGCCTGGCGAACATGCACATTCACATCCGCGGCAGTCGTGAATCGGCCATCAGTCACTGTTACATTCAGAGGGTAGTGTCCAACATCCAGCGGTTTGAGGGCGATTATTTTGCCATCAGAGGCTGCAACGGAAAACATGGCTCCGCTTTGGTCAGAGGAGGAGGAGGAAGAGGAGGGGGCCAGGCTGTAGGTGAGGGTGTCGTAGATGTCTTGGTCGGTGGCGTGGATCTTGCCGAGGACGCCGCCTGGGTACTCATCGGCTGCCGTGGAGATGAAGATGTCGAGGGGTAAGATGGCTGGAGGGTAGATGCTTTCTTCAATAATGCGAACGCTGATGAAAGTGCTGGAGGATAACTGGGGTTGGCCACTGTCAGAGACCTGAGGGGAAAGAAAAATATGTTTCTTTAAAATTATTAATAGGGGTTATGATATCCGGATCTTCTGGATTAATTCAGTTTGTCTAAGTATAAAACTTTTCTGGTGGAGGGTTGTATCCATGGAGGTGTTATTGGTTTGTCTGAAATGTTCCACATGATGGTATTAAACTTTATGAACAGAGACAAGCCGGTGACACCCCCACGCTAAGTTACAGGTCTATTTTGTTGAGAGGTGACCATGTTCAGAGTAAGAATGCATATTTTTCATGGTACTTTGAATACATGCAAGACAGGCAAGTTAAATACCATCACAGGCAATGCAACATCTCCATGGAAGGCGACCAGAAAAGTTATATAATGCACCTTTTAAGTGGGCAACGTTAAAATATGTTATTTATCTTCATCATTTACTTTATTTTACACAACTACTACCTTTCACTACTACAAGTACTGTCTTTTAGTTGAGAGTTTGTTCAACATTTGTCCAGCAGAGGGCACTGTAGCACTTTGGCGCAGTAGCAGTAGAGGACAGGTTCTTCCTCCATTCTTCACAGACATTAAACATTCAAGCGGTCGTCTGCTCAACCTAAAAGCCTCTGTGAAGGTCAGGGGGGATACCTGCTTCACGTCTCACCAGAACTCTCTTTTTGCTATAGCTGTCATCTTTACATTTTGGGGAAAACTGTATCCTATCGTGACAACTTAGTGATGCCACCAGGCGATGTTACAGGTCAGATCTGTAGAGAGGCGAGCTCAGTCACTGTGGGAATGCATGTTTTTCAATGTAACAAACAAGCTTGTGGCAGTCCCCCTACCAGAAAAGTGACATAGTGCACTTTCAAGAAATGAAGAGTCCAAATTAGTTTTTAAAAGCCTGAAAATTCTGACCTTTCAGCCACTACAATGTTTTCTTTGTTACATCTTAGTAACTGCTTTGCACTCAATTCACAAAAGAAATCTCAAATATTCCAACTTTTCACTTTCACTTAGAGTCCATTAATATGGATGTAAAAAAATCACAGTATTTTAGGCTCAGCGAAACCTTTAGTGGCCCACGAGTCTCGCTCAAGCATGAGAGGCAGACCAGAAGAACTGAAGAGGGGGAGGAAAGTCCGATTGAGTGGGCATGAAAGAGCGCTGGTCCGGCCAATGACAAATGGCCCCAGTTGCTGTAGCTTGACGCTTTGATCAATAAAAGCTCTCTTTCTTCCTCTGTCTCTCTCTTTCTTCCTTTCTTTTTTCCTGTCTATTTCTCTTTCTGTTCTTCTGACTCACTCTCCCTTTCATTCTTCTTCTCTTTCTTTCTCCCCCTCTCTCTCTCACTTTCCTTCTCCCTCTTACTCTCTCTATATTTCCTCTGTTTCTTTCTTTCCATCTCTCTTTCTCCCTCTGTCCCCCCCCCCCCCCCCCCCCGTCTTCCTCCCCTTTCATCTCTCTTCTTCTTACCTGAGCTTGTAGTAGGTAGTGTTCTTTACTTTTCCTGCTCAGCTCTCCCCGAGTCACCAGGGCTCCAGTGGGATTGATCTGAAAGGCGTCTCCGTGGTTACCGTCTACGATAGCAAAGCTAAAAGGCGGACCGTTGTAGCCCGCGTCTCGGTCGCTAACGGTGAGCTGGAGGACAGTAGTGCCTACGGGACGGTTTTCCTGGAAAAGAGAAATGGTTTTCACTTCACAGCTGTGCCTTGTCAGGGTTAAGAAATGCAAAGAGTGAAACCAGGGTTCAAAGCAAAGAGTGCATTCATAGTTCATAGTTTTGGCTGAATTCTCGTCACACTGAACTTATAGAAGATCAAGAGCAACTTAAAGCATCTTTTTGCACTTAAAAAAAGTATTTATTTGCACAATATCAACAAATCTACTTTTGATAATGCTGTAAATGGGTAGGGTGTATCCTTAATAATAATAATAATAATAATAATAATAATAATAATAATAATAATAATAATAATAATGCATCAGTTTTATATAACGCTTTTTCTGGACACTCAAAGATGCTTTACAGAGCATTATTCATTCACTCCAGACCCGGTGGTGGTAAACTACTATTGTAGCCACAGCTGCTCTGGGGCAGACTGACAGAAGCGAGGCTGCCAATCTGCGCCATCGGCCCCTCCGACCACCACCAACACTCACACACACACCAATTTCATACTAGGCAATGTGTCTTTTATCCTTAAAGAACAAAAAAAAAAAAAAGAAAATCACAAACTTAGACTGATATAAACCTATGTTAACTTATTTATCACCATTCAATAATTCTAAACATTTGTGGACATTTATTTTTGATCCAAATCCCTTTCTGATGGGGCAATCGGCATCTTCTGCCACCTGATTCCTGGTTCCATTGCTCCTGTCAGGTTTAACCCAGAGACATGATGGATCAAATGCAGAGTATGAATTTCCCACGCAAGGATCATTAAAGTATATCTTACCTATATAAACTGTACATGCGATATTATCAGTTTGTGCAAAAATGTTCACAATAGCTCTACAAATCACACAATTCACACTAGTTTTCTTCTCCTTCTCGCCTTTGCATCTGCCACTCCTACTTTTACAGTACTCTCTTCCCACCCCTATCTGCATTGCTGTACTTAACATGCAGCCTTTGTCTTTCAATTTACAATTCCCTCACCTCCCTCACTCCTCACCTCCACTTGTGCGCCTTCTCGACATTCTCCTCTCGCACTCCTCCATTATATCTCTGTGTTAATCCCCCCCTTTCTGTTCCACCCCTCTTTCAACTGCAATTCCTTTATTTTCCGTGAACTCTCCCCTGGTCCAGTGTGATCAGGGTGCACATAGCAAGTGCGCCCCTCCCTCCTACCTGGATGATGAGGCTGTAATTGGCCTGGGAGAAGACAGGGGCGTTGTCGTTGATGTCCAAAATGTCAATGTTGATAATGGTGGTGGTGGAGAGGGGCGCGAGTCCATTGTCTGAGGCCACGACGGTGAGACTATATCCGGAGATCTGACAAAAAAAGGAGGGTGCATGTTTTACAAGTGAGGTGGCTTTGGTCAACTGAAAAAAAAACAACTAAAAAGAAGTGTGGCAAAAGATCTCAATGCTATTATTTATATGTATATATCTGACACAAACTGTGCTCACAAAACTAGACCTGCACGGGAAAATAAAAAATTGAATTCATGCAAAAACAACTACTTATGCAGACAAAAACGCAAAAAAAACAATGTATTTAAGTAAAGACAGAGAACCTTGTGTATCATGTGTAATCTGCCTTTTTTACATATCAGTACCAAATACCAAATCTTCAGCTAGCTCACAGACAAACTTCTCCTTTCTACTGTTTTTATTATATGTTTTTAAAACTTTTGAAACTGGTGCAAAATATCTAGAGTGATATATAAGTAAAAAATCAATTTAGCATACTTTACACTTAAAGAATAAAGTGCAAATATGCTAAAAAAAAAAGTGAAATATTCACAAGTACACTGAGCTGAGACACTATGGAATAAAGTGATTGAAAATGAGCTTAACACAGTCGCTGCAGAGGTTGAGTAGCTGTGTAATGAAGATAGCTATAACAGTGAATTTGGTGAAGATGTATGGACTTTAAAACATGGAGTTTCATGGTTTTCCACAGGTCCTATAGTGGTCCATGGACGTATATTAATGTATGTGGTCTTATACTTGTTCATTTTAAAGCCATTCAGGAGAGGTTCATTTCTGTCCTGCCAATGTCACTTTATTAGTATAGATTCATGCACAAATAGTTTGAGTAATGATTAGTATCTGACAATCCTATTTATTACATTTTAACTACATGTTTTGTTTAAAATAATTCTTAACTATTATAGAGTTATACTGCCCCTTGCTCTCCCTCTGAGATTTTGGGTTCATCAACTTCTGGACATGAACCCAGTCAATTAGCATAAATAGCCCAATCTGCCTTTGTGAGCAATAAAACAACGGCGCATTGAGCTCCCCCCATTAGCCATGACATGACTGCGATTGGATTCTGCAATTAGTTACTCAGTGCTAAGTGTGGAGTCAGCACTGTGGAGGCTGTAGTCTGTTTGTGGTGCGTCCATACCCGCTCCCGGTCCAGCTGGCGAGCCACTTTGAGCTCTCCTCGTGTGGGGTCGATGGTGAACGGGCTGCCCTGGTTGCCCTCGGCGATGGAGTAGTGCACGTGGTTGTACAAAGGACCGTCTGCGTCTTGGGCAATAACCTTTGGGGGGAAAATCAAAGAGGGGTCGAAATGAAACATTTAATTAAGTATAAGGTGTTTTTATAATAGCGTGTCTACTGCATTACAGCAATGCTAAAAAAAAAACAACTAGCATGCTAATGGTGCAATTTAGATTATCGGACAGTAAAATGCATCTAATTAAATACACAGACAGCGCACAGCAAGTTATTTTGACCTCAAGAGCTGCTTAGACAAATTTTGGTCAAATACATGGGTATAGGCCTTTTAATGATTATTATCAAATGCAAATATTTGCTTCCTTGCTTCCAAACTTTTAATTTTAACAGGAAGGATAGAGACTCTTTTAATTGTATTGACAGTTAAATGACACCACTATTTCCTCATTCATTAATTTGACCCTTCTCTTCTGTCTTCCCAACACAACACAGCCTTAAAATCCTCCAGTGTCACGTATCCCTGGCATCCCCAGGGGAAATCATCAGACAGTGAACAAGTACCTCACAACAATGGCAGGTATTAAAATCTAATGCGGAGACAATGACAAATAGGCATGCGCTTGTCTCGATCATGGCACAAAGTCTAAAAATATGGGCACCAGAAAACTCTATATACG
The DNA here is from genome assembly GCA_030686955.1 of Odontamblyopus rebecca. Taxonomy (NCBI): domain Eukaryota; kingdom Metazoa; phylum Chordata; class Actinopteri; order Gobiiformes; family Gobiidae; genus Odontamblyopus; species Odontamblyopus rebecca. The sequence goes on along the minus strand of CM060658.1, from coordinate 15,104,628 downwards.
TGAGTAATGGTTAGACGGGGTGAACAAACATATTTTGCTGGAGGTAACTTACTATACGCCTGACAAATGAGAAATTGTCCGTCATGTTTAAAGAATAATGGGTTATTTTTTCCCCATCAAGCAAAGGCAGTGGCTCTGAATTATTGTAAATTACTGAAGGCCGTCGTGCTGAGATCCGTTTTAACGCTAATACACTGTCTGGTCTACTGCTGATACAGCCATGGTTCCTAATCCTAATGGTTTAACTTAGACTCCTACTTTTCTTTAGAGGGCCAATATTGCGCTTCATTCTGATCTATATAATAATGTTGTTTCTTCATTAAAAAACATACCTGGAGTAGTGTTTTATTTCATTCACCCAAAACCCTGCATAATACTGCATAAGTTCTTTTCTCAAACAGAAAACACTGTTCCAGCTTGTGATGTGATGTCTTAATACAGGAAGTAGAACCATTTGGAAGTGGAACTGCCCATCTCTACTCAATGAAAGGTAAAATGTAGCTGTTAACTTTAAAACTACCACTACATGGCATTGCAAGGTGGAACAGAGCATTTTAAGATTTGCAGATGTAGAGAGACTAACTAACCAGGTTTACTTATGTGTGAATGAAACAAAACACAACTCGGGGTATGTTTTTGATGAGGTAACAGCATTATAACATGGCTTAAAGCTCACAACAATCCATTTTGTGTAAGATAGGACCATTTATCTTTCTTTTCTGTTGATTAAAGCTTTCACAATATAATGAGAAATGCTCTTGCTCTCACCGTCAGCACTGTCTTGCCCAGCTCGGCGTCCTCGCTCACCACGGCCGTGTACGTGCTCTGGCTGAACACGGGCGTGTTGTCATTTGCGTCCGTCAGGTTGATGTTGACGGTTGCCATATCGCTGAGGGGGGGCGTGCCACCATCTGTAGCCTCCACGGTGATGTAGTATTCATGGGACAGCTCGTAGTCCAGTGGCTCAATCACGAAGATGTCGCCTGAGGACAAACAAAAGAATGATTATTCAAGGTCATGCAGGTTCTGGATTATGGTGTCAAAACAAAGTATGGTTTATGTGAGATATGTGAAATGGATCCAAACACTAATTATTCCAACTTTCTGGTGATTTTGATATTGAGAAATGCTAGTTTTTCCTTTAAAAGATGTGTTTTTTTCTGGCTTTTCTGGTTACTGCTTGTTTAGCTTGCTTAGAGTTGTTTGCCTGAAATGTTCCACAGTATAACGTTTACCTTATCTGTCTTGCATTTATTTAATTACACATGTTTTTTTTACTAAAAATTAAAATGTTCTCGCTCGCCTCTCCACAGATCTGACCTATAACTTAGCAAAATGGCACCAGATACTTCCATGGAGAGAAGCAGTATTTGCAAAAATTGTAGTAGCAGAAAGCTGTGGTAGTAATTATGCTGTACTAGTACTGCACATAATATTATATTCGTAAACATTTTATATAAAATTCTTAGATCAGGTCATGATTTTAGTTAGAGCATCTTTAAGTTAGTAGAAAATACTTTTAGCGCCATAAATTTAGCAGTTCTTGAGCGAACCACAAGTAACTGCGCTGGGCTAAAAGTCTTGGACCCGCACGGCTTCGCGTCAATAAAGAGTGTTTTTTTTCTCGAGCTGAAGCGTGTGGTGAGCCAGTAACAGCTGACATAAAAGAGGGTGTTGTTTTAAAAATCTGTTGAAACGATGGGAACACAGTTGGTGGTGAGTTACAAATGTCAGAAAAACAATGATGTTGTTTTTGATGTCTCCTGCAGCTAAAAATACAACTTATATTTCTTTTACTGCAAAGTTGTGGTCAGGTTTAAATACGCTCTATGCAATTTACAATTACTCTCACTTATGAAGAGGATGGTTGAGTTATGGCGTCTTTTTCCCATGTCTCATGAATTTCTAGTTTAATTTAGTACACAATATGCTACTTTTAAATTTAAAAGCTACTAGTTAAAATGGCTTGAAGATAATTAAGATCTTAAAGTAATTATCTTAAAGTAACATACACTGAACCTAATAAAACAAATCTATATACAAAGTTACTAAATTTAAAGTGATATAAACTTTGAACCCTGCTTAAGCTACCACCTTAAAAATAAATAAAAAGAATGCAGCACGCTAGCCTGTTGGTTAAAACGGTAATGCTCTTAATACATGCTCTCCCATACACATAATCTGAAAAAGTAAAATTTATCTTAAAAAAAAAGTAATAATAATAAATAAAGTAAAATATATCTAAATAAAATATATAATTTATCTATTTAAGTGTGTGTATTATTCTTCATTTCTATATAAAACAAAACGGGGCAATTTATTTACAACACAAAATCCAAAGACATGTGACAAACCTGTGTGAGAATCCACGCTGAACAGTCCGTGCTCATTTCCGCTAATAATGCTGTACGTGATTTCCTGGTTAGCTTCCATATCCCGACTAGCCGCTAGCACCCTCAGGATTTGTGTTCCCACGGCGATGTCCTCTGCCACGGTGGCGGTGTATTCGCGGTGCTCAAACACTGGGGGGTTGTCATTGATGTCCAGGACAGAAATCACCACTTGGGCCACGGTGGAACGGTGAGGAGAGCCCTGGTCGGTAGCTTTAGCCGTCAGCTCGTACACGGACTGAACCTCGCGATCCAGGGGGCGCTGCAGGCTGATCACGCCGCTGTACTCGTCAATGGAGAAAAAGCCCTCAGCAGAGTCAACCAGCGAGTAGAGCACGTCGCTGTTGAGGCCTGGAAAAAAGTAAGTGAATAAAAATCAGGAAATAAATTAATTGAATGCCATATTTTAAAATATTATGGCCTGAGAATAAGAGTCAGGTTTGTCGAAATGCAAGCTACAGTAATTCAAGTAAAGAGAAAAAAGACATGTTTTTCACCTATTTTAGACATTTTATATACTCGAGATTGATAAAAAAGGAGAAAAAAACCTAAAGATTCTAGATTCAAGGTCTATTTTCAACAAAAAACTTAAAATATATTTTCAAGGTAAAATATCCACACCAAACAAGAGCTGAACAAGCTTCCAACAAGCCCTGTGTCATATGGCCTGACTGCATTTACTATAAGTTTAGCCACTTGTGACGGATACACTTTTTGCATATACATACTATATTTATTTATATTAGTTACTTTACAACCTGTCACATCTTTGTCACTTGGCAGCTTTACAACCATGTCATTAGAATTCCATAAGCCCTTGACATTAAAAGCCCACTCCTCCCTTTAAACTGATACATCGATTCTTAAATGATTAAAATCTCTGCCTCCCGTCAACACTGAAATGATCCGTCTTTTCCTCAGTAGCCTATGATAAACCGAAGCCGTAAACTGTCTCACCCGCGCCGTTGTCATAACTCATGTCCTCCCACTAGCAAAGACGCTACTAGCAACGAGACAGAGACGGATCACAATAATAATGCTAATGCCTTCCTGCAGGTGGCCCCCATTTGGAATCTGCCATTATATTCCCATTTATCAGGTACGTGCCCCGTCCTCCGCAGATCTCGTTATCACTCCAAAGAGGCGGCCGTGGGGGAGCCCTGCCTATGAGCTTCCCAATCACTTACCACCAGTTTGATCATCCTCCAGACATAATGGTGCTTAAGGAAATTGTTCTGACTTGGGAATAACGCGACTTGTTTATCTCTACTGTAGCTAATGGCAGCACATTAGAAAGAGATAGGGCAAATCGAGAAAAAAAGGTGAGTTAAGTCTGGAAAATATTTATGAGTTATTACGGGTAAGATAATGGTATTGTAGAAATTGTCGCTTTTTGCTAAAACTGCTCTGACAAGCCTTTAGTTCTATCATTACTGTCATAGGATCAAGATTTGTACGCAGTAATTTCTTCATGTTTCCTGCACTGAAATAAAGGATCATGGTCTATGAAGGTTTGTTAAAGAGAGGTAAAAAAAAAAAAAAAAAAAAAACACATTTACCTTTAGAAGCTTGAAATTTGATCTGCAATATTATTCAGACTTTTGAAACTGCAGTGACACAAAACGATCATCATTGCTACATCACTAAAGTTGCAATATAGTTACATATGGGCTGCCAATATAAACTATTTCTGTAGTTGACATAATAACAATCATAATTCCAAGTGGCAGCCGCTAAAGAATGTGCAGACATTATACAATTGTTGCATTCTATGTTTTCAGTATAGTCAATTTGCTGTGCAAAGAAGCTACTGCCATCAATTTAGCAGTGCTTTTGTGTCTTTTAACAATACATAGTAAATTATACCTCACTATCAGAATGGCACAGTTTGTATTGTATTTGCATTTTTGTATGGCTATTCATTTACATAACAAAAGGAAATAAAACTATTAGTTACTGCCTGGTTTTGCAGTGATGCTGAAACTAACAACAGCAAGCATGCTAACCAGCACTTCCTCATTACTGAATAAAGTGCTTTGTAATTAGTTGACCAGATCAAACAGCAGACCTCCTCTGACCTCGAGAGATGCTTCTACAGTATATCTGTGCTGAGGAAAGATGTGTTTTGCTCAAATGCATTCACCTTTATATGGCACATGTCCAAAGTTACTTCAACAACTTCAAGACATATTGACTTTGATCTAATCTTTTACTTGAACATTTTTTAATTTCTCAGCTCATTATTTTTAGCATGGCCCAGACAAACTGCCATACATCCAGCTAATGCAAATCGATGCTTGTCTTGCCTGCCCCACTAATGCTAACTTTACACTTAGCCTGGAGCTTTTCCTTGACTTTTTATAGACAGCTTATGTTGTAACCTGTCTTTTCGCTACAGAAAATCTATAAATCCTCTGCAACGTCGCTGAATACTGAATCAACCCAGCAACCGGCGGGAAAGTGTAGAGGTCACAAAGACACGTTATCCGAATGAAAAAAGACTAAACAAAAAAATTACAAGATGCAACGCGCGGAACTTTGTTTTATCACAAGTCAAGGTTTTTGTGTTTTTTCTTGTTTGTTTGGGTTTTTTTTTTTGGACAGTTGGCCTCACAACGAGAAAGTTGTGTCTGCTGGCGATAACATAAGAAAAAAATAAAAATCCATTCAAATATGTATTCAGACAGTAGGACCCGTGGGCCAAAACAGCCTTTGCCAAGACTGTGTTAAATATTGAGATAAAGTAAATCTCCAAGGGCAAGGTTACAATCGCATTTTGATGGCTCCCGAATAAACAGTTTGAGTGAAATTTGAGAGAACTGGGTCAATAACAATGTATGCCTCCACTGGCTGGCTAAGCACGCGACACGGGACTTGTCAAATCTCCCAAGTTTATTCCAAATGATGCTATTTTTGAGATATGGGAGTCAAATCAAATCCCTAGCTTCTCTGACTCAGGGTATCTCTAAATAATTATTGCCCCCCAGCAAAACTGAACTGCAGGTTTTTATAATATTTGCTTCATGTGCCTTGATTTTCTAAGTGCGAAGCAATTTGGTGCCAGCAGAGCCTCGGGGAAGAGATGTCTCAATACTTGTCTTTCACAGTTTAGCAATGCCTTCTGAGGGAGTAGATTTGAGCATCCCTTTAATACTGTCAAGCTGTCAGTTGAGAAAAAGTAGGGAAAAGGGAGGATGGTACAGGGGACGTGGAATTTCTGGCAGTGAATTCGATGAAATGTACTCATGAGTGAACGGTAAAATGAAGAACCAGAAAACTCAGCGGGTGATTTTGGATTTTGTTTACAAGAGACTGTCGTGATGCTGTCAGGCCAAGTTAGGTCACTTTGAATAGAGGCGAGCCCAAAGACACTAACGTGTGAGTTATTTTTGAGAAATTAAAGCACTTGAATGAATAAATTCTGAATAGATGTGGGGTTTTTTTTCATACTGTCAAACATTCCAAGCAAAGCAATAACATCTCCACAATAAAAGTTACATAGTGAGTCTTTAACATTGAAGTTCCTGGTTTTTCTGCTGCAGAACAGACACATGCTGAAGGTTGCTTTAAATAATTGAAAAGTGTGTCACTGATCCAGACCAAAGAAAAATCAAATATATTTAATTCTTGTTGCAACCTCAGGCATATTTTCCATCCTGGGGTCTAACAGGGGAAGAAACTTCATCTAATCCTCATCAATAGTTTGCAATAACCTCTGAAAGGTAAAACAAACAAGAAACATTGGCAGTGCTGTGGATCTGCATCAGGCGGGTGGAAAAATGGCTGAAGAGAAAAATTTCATTAGAGTGTAATGGGGCTCTTAATTTGGAGGGTTGATCACTCATGAAATTTCACATTTGTTATCCTCCCTTTTGCCTTTTTGTGTTATACAATTAGCTAATTAGGAGATAATAACCTGTTCGTTGTTAGCACAGTTTTGGCTCTATGTGGAGATGGAGGATTCAGTACAAGCTTAATTATAGAGAATAATGTCTTTACAAACCCCTCAAAGTAATTGGGGTTGTGTGAGTAAAAAGTATGTTCTTTTTAAAAGTGACGGAACCCAAGGTTTGTGCTGTGTGTCCCCCTGACAAAAAGGTTACATACCTCCCCATTAAATTAATAACAATAACAAATACAACTTTATCAATACTCATCAAATATTCATTAGCCAGTAAATAATAGCAAAAATATATTCATGCCTAAAATTAACTTTGCACAATACAATTTTAAATATTTGTCTTACCAGTATCGACATCGGTTGCCATCAGTTTGGCCACGTAGGTCCCGATCTCAGTGTTCTCAAAGACAGTAAAGGAGTAGGGGTCAGAGGTGAACTGTGGCGCGTGGTCATTGACATCCTCAACAGTGATGTGAACGTCGGCCTCACAGTAGCGTCCGCCACCATCCACTGCCCGCACTTTGAACCTGTGCTCCTCTGCCTCCTCGCGGTCCAGAGGTTTGGAGGTCTTCAGCTCTCCTAAAAATTCAAAAATATGTAGAAAATGGCCACAGTTAAACAAACTAATCAAACATGGTGCTTTTCAGATTCAAGAATGTGTTATCATATTCCCAGGCCCAACGTTCCTCTTTTTTTATCATTCTGAAACCTATGAATACATTAACAAAACACTGCACAGATGAGTACAAATAAATATACAAATTACTCATGGCTTTCAACTATTTCAACTTTTTTCCAATCAAAAGATATCATTTTTAGTTTTCAACTGACACTCGCTATAGCAATGGTCACGATTTTTCATTTTAAATCTTAATTATTATCTGAATTATGAAAGAACCAAAGGCTCGTCAAGGCTTATTAAAATATACAAATGTAGCATATTTACAATTTTGTTAGCCTCCACAAAATATCACGGTAAGTATGGTACTATGAGCGTATCAAGTGATTTGGATAAAACTGCATCCCTAAACACTATAATTCCTGTTTAGTATATAACCAAGGGGAAGGTGTCCAAACAACAAATGGCTTCCAGGAGTGACAACAGTGAAAAAATAAGTAATTGAATGTTGAGAAGAGAAAATGTGGAAGAAAACATTGGACTTGGCAGCTAAAAGGAGCTGAAAGTGCAGTCATATACGAGGCAGCCAGCACTGGATTTCTGACTGATTCTGCACTTTCTGATTTTGCACAATTTTGTTTCTTAAAGAAGTTTTTGTTCAGTGGCAGATGTGGATTATGGCTTGGTCCAATATTGAGGCTCAGTTGGAATACCGATTTTTTGTTTAAGAGTTTTTATTTGTTCAAAACTGGTTGGAGGTGATTAAGCAGCACTGTTTTCTATTTTTTAGCACTGCAACCAGATGGAGAGGGTGGTTTATAGGATCTGAATCTGAAATATTTGCAAAAAAGAACGTACAGGGCTTTTTACTTACTAGCGATGGTTCTTTTGTTAGGTGTATTTCATTATTTTTTTTCTTTTAACAAAAACTAATACAACAAGATTTTATTTTTGCATTAAAACTATGCAGTAGGATCCTGGATTCTATGATTTTACCATAATTCTTGAAATTATGACAGTAATTATTCACACAAGTCTAGTCAAGGAATTTTAAAAGCAAAAAATCGCCTATCTACAATCCTACAAGCCTCTGCAAAATTTCACGATAAATAATACATCGAGACAATATCGTACTGTGAGATTTGGATACGGCTACAGCCCTAGTTTCGGATCTCATTATGTTCTGTGCCCGGGACACCCACCTGTGTCAGCATCAATTATGAAGAGTTGGGCTGCCTCTCCCCGGAGCAGGAAGGAGATCTGGGCGTTGGAGCGGATGTCTGCATCTGAGGCGGAGACCTGAAGGATGAGTCTGCCAGCGGGGGAGTCCTCTGGGACGCTCTCACTGTACAGGGTCTGGGGGCACACAGCACAATGGGGGGTGAGCACGAAGAAAGACGCACAAATGAGTCAAAAGGGATGAAAGGAAAGAGAATGGGAAAAGGATGGGAGTTCACTGGGAAGTGATTTTCCATGGTTAGAATCAAGGATGTGGTTGCCTGGTTCTTGGATTTTCATTTTGGATACTATAATGTGTATAACTGAGTATAACAGGGCAGAACTTATTAACTGGAATAACTGTGAGAGGTTAAAGGTTCAATGTGAAACTTTTCTAGTGGAAGAGATGTTATAGCTTTGCCCAGAATGTTCCACAGTATGACATTAAAGTGATGTATCTCTTGCACTAAGTTAATTACAGGTATTTTTATAGTTCAGAAATACCTTGAAAAGCCTGTATTTGTACTGTGAGTGAGCTCGCCTGTCCACAGATCTGGCCTGTAAATTGGCCTGTTGGTGTCACATATTTGTCCTTAGGGAGATAAGTTTAATGCCATACTGTAAGATATCTTGATGAAGATAAGCAGACGGTGGACCCTTCATCAAAAAACTTACACAGTGCAGCTTTAAATAATAGTCACAATTGTGTGTAATGGTACTAGTTAATTTTACTGTACAGACTCTAAAACTCATGCTAAGTATGCATAAGCATATGAATCTATACAACAACAACAACTTATAAGTAACAGATTTATAATGATTTAAAGTATTCATAAACCAAACAGGGCAAAATGCAGCTAGTAACAGTCTTTACCTTTTCGCAGACTGGGCTGTTGTCATTGGCGTCCAGCACCTTGACCTCCACCACAGCCTTAGCGGTGAAGATGCCGTCACTGGCAGTAATGTTGAGGAGATAATTGTCCTTCTCTTCACGGTCCAAAGATTTCCTCACAGAGACCTTCCATTCATTCTCAATGTGCTCGATCGCAAATTGCCCAAGAGGGTCGCCTCCTGTTTGGAGTTAAAGAGAAGCACTTAGGAGTGATCAACAGCTCTGGCCTCCCACTTAAAAGCAGGGTCATTAGGAAGACAAGCATTATGGGATAAACAGTGGATTATTTCCTGCTTAAATATCTAATAATTATAAGTCATTCTCTTATAAATTATAAAGCAAGTTAGTTTTTTTTTGCCCCCACGCGCACATTTATTCTATACACCAGAAAAACAAGTTTGACAAACATTCAACTGCTTAATTTCTCTAGATACTTGGCATAGTATGTTATACATACTTGCTAATTAGGATGAGAGAAAGCATATTATTTCATATAATTATACGTTTCTGTAATATAAAGACAAAAATATTTAGTTGGGGCTTCCAGAGACAGGTCCTAACTGTCTACTATCAGATAATAGTATTGTGTAATTGTTGGAAGATGATTTATTATTGTCATATTAAGTGGAATGCAAGCGTAATCCCCAGTGCTTTGTTATGAATTGTGTGTAGAGTAAAGGAGTAAACACATCAAGACTGTCCATTATTTACTCCTCTATTGCTTCTATTTTTGGTCAGATTTTGTCATGATTCCAAATGGTCCAAGATTCACAGAACTTTGTCCCACACTGCAACATGATTTATAACATAACTATGACAAAATCTTTTCTTCTTTACTAACATGTAATTCCATTTTAAAAACAGTTTTTCAGTGGAATAAACAATCAAAAAACAAAACATGAGTTATTCTATTTTTTTGCTTTAAGGTTATATACTGTGGCTTTAAAGAAGGCTTTAATTTGAACACATTTGAGAACATATAAAATCACTCACCAGTGATGAAGTAGTTGACTTGTTTGTTAATTTCCTCAGAGTCGTCATCTGTGGTGCTAAGAATGGCAATCACTCCGCCGGGTGGGTCATCCTCGCTAACTGTTCCTTTATAGATCTCTGCAGTAAAGCGTGGAGGATTATCGTTCACATCCGCAACTGTCACCTCCACCTGCGTGCTTGTAACATGTTGTATTTTATCTCCTTGATCTGTTGCCAGGACAACAATGGTATAATCGTCAACTTTCTCACGATCAAGCTCCTTTAGAGTTGTGATCCACCCAGTTTCACTATTAACAGCAAAAAGTTCAGAGATTTCCTGAGACTTTTGTTTGGGGTCAAGGCTGTACACAACATGACCGTTCGTGCCGGAATCTAGATCGTTGGCTTTGACCTGAATGACTTGGGTGCCACTTGGGAGGTTCTCAACAACTATTGCTTCGTATGGATCAGACTCGAAGACGGGTTTGTTGTCATTAAGATCTTTTACTTGGATGTTGATGCTAACTGATGCAACAATGTCATAGTCTTCGTGTTTGGTTTGGGCCAGGAGAGTTAGCTGGTACCATTTGGTAGTCTCGTGGTCAAGACTTTTTTGCAGCTTCAGTGTTCCAGCATCTCGGTCAACCACAAACACCTCATTCTGGTTGCTTTCCGGTGTGTTCCCCCTTACAAGAGTGTAGACCACCGGTTGCTCACTTTCAGCTTGAATTACATCAATCTCTGTGCCAATGGGCATGTCTTCTGCAATGGTATAGCGATAATGTGGTTCGGAAAACTTAGGTATTGCCGTTTCTGGTGCCACAATTCTTATGTGAACTTTAACAACTGAATGTTTAGATGGATTTCCAGTGTCTTTTGCCCTGACAAAGAAAGCATATAGCTCATTTTCAAGTCCAATTAGACTCTCTTTAGTTGTAATGACCCCTGTTGTGGGATGAATTTCAAAGTTTTCACCGACATTTTCAACTTCTGCTTCGATTGAATACTCAATGTCAGCATTGGTGCCCTCATCCATGTCTGACGCTGCAATTTTGACAACAGATGTTCCCCTTGGGGCATCTGAGGCAATGGTTGCTTTGTATTCCACTGCCCTGAACTGTGGGGAATTATCATTGACATCAGTGAGTATGACATTGACCGTGCTGAATCCTACTTTTCCACCACCATCTTTGGCTTCCAGAAAAATTGGAATAACTTTCTCAATGGCATTCTCTCGATCAAGAACCTCCAAAGTGAAAATCTCACCATTGCTTTTAATGGAAAACTTGTCTTTTGCCAAATCGTTAACAATTCTGTAAGTTATTTGTCCGTAAATGCCTTCATCATCATCCTCGGCCTTTGCCTCAGCTACCAAGGTACCAGCAGGTGAATTTTCAACAAGTTCTACCACATATTCAGATTGGGCGAAGGTTGGGTTGTGCAAGTTCGCTCCAACAACTGTTATTAAGACCGTCCCTGATGTGCGAAAAACACCATCTGAAACTGATATGGTGATGTTATAGAAGGGTTGCATGTGTGGCCGACGGTGGTTAGACACAATAATAGCTCCAGTTTGTTTGTTGATTGCAAAATTTTGGTCATCATTGCCAGAAACAATGGAAAACTCCAAATTATTTATGTCCGAGCTATCCGCATCAGAAGCTTGGACTTGTATGACAAAATAGCCTCTTGGGGCCAACTCATTGATTGTGCAGTTGTAGACGGCCTCCATAAACACTGGTGCATTGTCATTGAGGTCTGTAACATCAACAGTCACAATAACTTCACTAGACAGAGCTGGAACTCCAAGATCAACAACCTGCACTTGTAATTTGTGTTGCTGGATTTGTTCATGATCAAGCTCTTTTGCAGTCGAGATCACCCCAGTGTCACGATCGATTGTAAAATATGGCGAGTTAAGCTGAAAGAATAGCTCTTGATTGGTACCAGTATCTGCGTCATTGGCATCCACCTGCAACACAGACGTTCCGATCACAGATGCTTCGGAAATGTTGGCGTAATAAACTTTGAAGAGAAACTCAGGAGCATTATCATTCACATCTTCAAGAATAATATCTACGAAAACATCGGAATGTGCGCCTGTCAAAGAATCAGTGGCTTTTATGTTCAATTTATAAGCAGGATGGGTTTCAAAGTCGAGGGGTTGAACTACATGAATGACGCCTGTGTTAAAATCGATTGAAAACTGTTTGAAGGGGTCACCCTCTGAGATTGTGTACACAATACGGGGTCCTTCTGAATCGTTGGCCTGGACGTGGAGGACAGGAGAATGCAGTTGGATGTTTTCAGGGATTTCAATGCTGTAGAAAGGCTTTTCGAACACTGGCATTGCTTTGTTCACTACAGTTATTGTCACTTCAACTTCGGCAGAGAGAGATGGCTCGCCATTATCCCGCGCTATTACCACAACAACAAAGTCCCTATTGAGGGAGTCTTTGTCAAACTTTTCTCGGAGTAGGATCTCGCCAGATGGGGTAATTTCAAAGTGGTCTAGATGTTCTTTGAGTTGATACTGGATATGGGCATTGGCACCAGTGTCTCTATCTACAGCTGAAACTTGGAGAATTACATGGCCTTCTTCAGCATCCATTTGAATCAAAGCGTGGTAGGGACGGTTCAAGAACATTGGCTTATTATCGTTCACATCATCAACCGTAACAGTTAACAGAACGTGAGCTGTTTCATCTGGGTTGCCCTCTTTCGTGACCTCAATGACAATATCAAATTTATCCTGTGTCTCACGATCAAATGGAATACCAGTAGTTGAGACCACCCCTGAAGTGTGGCTTATTTTGAATCTATTATCGGGGTTCAATATTTTGTAAAACAATGGTTCGTTGACTTGGTTTCCGACAGCTGCAATAACTGCTAGTGTCTTTTTCTCCTTTGAGTTTTCTCCTACGTGAGACTTATAGGATTCTTTTGTGAATTTCAATTTGCTCTCCTTGTTTTCTTTAACGTTAATTTTCACTGTCACAACTGCAGCTGTTCTGCCGTCCGAAACACGAACTGCAAGCTCGTATCTGCTTCTTAGCTGAGTGACATTATGGATTGAAATCATGCCGGTACTCGGATCAATTTTGAATTTATCACCAATGTTACCCTCAGCAATAGAATAGAGAAGCCTGGCGTTGGGTTTAGAGTCTGCATCCGTAGCATTAACCTGAATGACCTCTACACCTTTGTATGTCGGCACAATCACCGTCGCCTCATAACGCTCTTTGCTAAAAACTGGAGCACAATCGTTGACGTCAATCACTTCCACTGTTACGTTGGCTGCCTTTTCCGCAAATAAACGAGGCATTCCCAAATCATGGACTTGGACAGTAAAGCGGAATACATTTCTGCGCTCGTAATCCAATGCGGTGGTGATTCTGATAGCGCCAGTACTGGAGTCAATGGCAAAATAGTTATGCGCAAAGGGCTCAACTATTTGGTAAATCAGCATAGCATTACGGTCACTGTCAGCATCAGTCGCTCGGATTACAAAGGGAGTGTTTTTGGGTGTTAGAACTATACTGTTGACTGGAGCAGATTCGCTGATAACACCTTTAAATTCGTTCTGGATGAATATTGGGGCATTGTCATTCTCATCCTTCAAGTGGATTACAAGCGTTGCATTATTGGACAGACCTGCCATGTTGGTTGCTTGTATCGTAATCTTATATTGAGAGGTGGTTTCATAATCTAAAGACTTCTGAGTCACTACCACTCCAGAGTTGGGGTTTATATCAAAGGCGTTATTGATGTTGCCACCTTTAATCTGATAGAAAATCGATGACTGGCTGACAGCTGTGACCAAGCTGACGAAAGTACCCGGGTTCGCTGATTCACTGACTTCAGCAGAGTACTCCTTTTCCGTGAATTTGGGAGCGGCGTTGTCGGAAACGGTTACGGCGATGTGTACAGTAGTTGTTGTTGACAGTGGAGTTAGCCCTCTATCCGAAGCTTTGACTGTGAGCTCAAATTGGGTCTTGCTGCTGCGATCGAGTTCCTTGGCGACAGTAATTGTTCCAAGGACAGGGTCAATGGAGAATGAGTTTGCCACATTTCCTGGAGAAAATACAAACACAAATAGAATATATATGTTTTATGAAAAAGGTAGCTCATATCTATCCCAGCATACAAATTTATTTTATTTTAAAGGTACACTATGTAACTTTTATGGTGGATGCAAGCACTTTGTTCAACTGGTTTGTTGAACGTGAAGAAGTTGTTGTTTGTTTCGGTGGTTAGGTCATTGCTTTGCCTGGAGTGTTTCACAGTAGGGCTGCAACTAACGATTATTTTCATAATCGATTAATCTGGCGATTATTTTTCAACTAATCGATTATTAATCGGATAAAAATAAGGAAAGTGCTCCAAAACTGTGCTAAAAGTAAGTTAGCCGTGCGCCCTGGGTTTACGCACAGAAGCTGTGCTCGCTCTGCCAACCCCTCTCTCTATTACGAACGCGGTCAGATCAACAAAGCTTTGACCAATCATGGTGTTCGTGGGCTTGTACCGCACACTCTGTGATGGACAGGAGCACCAGCGAATCACAGAGAGGGTTTAAGAGGTTAACTGGACTAGTTAATGGCTTAGAAACACATTGTTCCAATGCAATCGTGGCTAATATGTGCGAACTAGCTAACACCAAGCAACTTCGGTTTAACTTGTATAGTGTCAAACAATACGTTGTGATTAAAACGTTCCTATTAACTTGTACCAGTAATGCAACCCAACTACTTTTCATGTCAAAAAACGGTTGCCAATATGTTTGTGAAATCTCACCAGAGTCCGACTGATTTTAAAGGGGAGACGCCATTTCTCAAGTGTCCTCTTTTTTCCCCCCGTGTTAACCTTTCCTGTTCTCGCCCCTAACCGTGGTTGGGGAGCACAGGGGAGATCGTCTTCTCCAGGGCCGGGATTGCTTCCTCCGGGGTTAACTCCCTTGAGGACCTCGTGCGTTTGCGGTGTATGAAAATGTAAATAAAAGGAGGCAGTTTCGCTGCAGAGTGGGGCTTTATTAGCTCACTACACTGTAGGAGTAGCACCTTTTACCCTCTACGTGCCCGATCGCCGTGCCCGATCCCTGAGAGCACACGCGGACACACACACGGAGCGAGACCCGGCTCCACTGCTCCGCGTGGACATACATCCAGCGCCCCCGGCGCGCGCACGCAATCACTCACCCTCTCTCTCTCCTGCACTGAGCTATAGACACAATATAGACACATCTCACAACACCCGATTCTCCCGCTTGGACTTTGTCACGTGAACTAGTCAACTAATCGACTACTAAATTAGTTGCCAACTATTTTAATAGTCGATTTTAATCGATTTAATCGATTAGTTGTTGCAGCCCTATTTCACAGTATGGCATTAAACATATCTAGCTCCATGGTGACGATAGGTGGCAATGAAAACACCTAAGTGAATAGAATAAATGCAACATAGAATCCTTTAAGTTACATAGTGCACCTTTAAGATCACAGGCAACAATTACTAACTAAATCTAAAGATTTTTTTTTTTTATTTGCGATGTTAACCTAAACTGTAATCATGGCCATTAATGTGTATTTACTTATACAATTTACTCTGTCTGCCCACAAAGCCTTAAATGATCATGGAAATATGTTTTCTTTTTTGTTAATTTAAACAATGCATGTGTCATTTTCTCATATAACTAGACCCGTTGTTGCCAGCACCGTGGGAAAATCTGAGGGGGATCTCCTCTGACAAAGTCTCCAATATTCTCTGCTCTAAGTCAAGTATTCCATTCATGATCAAGATGCAGTGGGCAGCAGTGCTCGGATGACTCATATGCTACTGAATGCATTTACAGCTTTGAACAAACCAGCTCTAATTTTGTTTCTTTTTCACAGTTTCCAAGTGTCAAGAGTGTAATGTACCTGATTCCATGCTGTAGAGTATCTCTGCATTCTGGCCTTTGTCCTTGTCGAGAGCAGTGACCTGGAGTACAGCAGTGCCCACAGCAGCCGATTCAAAGACACGGCCAGAGTACGGTGTGCCGATAAACCAGGGAGCGTTGTCGTTGGTGTCTTCCACATTTACAATAACGCGAACAAGGTTTCTCTTTACTGGGATGTCCTGGTCTCGCACCTAAAAGGAATTAAAAAGATACAGAATATACTTGAGTTTCTGAAGCTGAAATTATTTGGCTCATATCATGCTGATTGGGCCTATTAATATTCAGTTTAGCAAAGGTGTATTATAATAACTCAACATTTTTCTCTAAAAATGTCAGAGCTATTTTCAAAACATTAATCCTCATTTAAATTGCTAGAAACTTTCTCTGATTGAGCACATTGATATTACGTTTATGATTTATTTAAGATTATTTATTTATTTAAGATTACGGAAAATCAGCTTTTATAGTTATAACTATGCTCCCTCATAACTGACCCTCTCAAGAGTTGTATTTTGATTGCTTCATTTGTGTTTGAGTAATTCTGCATTATCTGCCTGATTTCCCACCCACTACTTACACATGGTTGTCCTAAGATTCAGTCTCTGGGTCATTCATGTAAGGTTCAAAAATGTCTTGTAACCTTTATGTCACCATTTGGATCAAAACATACGTTGTATCTCTCTCCCTTCGAATAGCTGACAATTTTCAACACACACAAACACACACACACACACAAACACAATCTATTCTTACCATAACTGTGAGGATATGTGTGTGCATGGTCTCGTGGTCCAGTGGTTCAGCCGTGTACAGTGTCCCAGTTCCCGGGTCCAGTCTGAACTTCTTGAGACTGAAGGGGTCAGTGCTGCTCAGTAGTGTAAAGGTCAGTTTGTTCTTCTCGTCCTGATCCGTGGCAGTTATGGTCAGGACCTCCGTACCAGCCGGAGTGTCTTCAGGAACTGTCACTTCGTAGCGTGGCTGCGAGAACTGAGGACGGTGGTTGTTGGTGTCAATGACCCGGATGAGGACCTGGAGAGAACAAAACCATGTGACAAATGTGAGGAGGGCAAATAACAATGGTATCGCTACAGTGGCTAAACGATAATATTGAAACTACATTATGCCACTGACACAAGGCAAGATCATTCCAGTAAGTTTTAGATATACTGTATCATCAAAAGGCATAAGCTGCAACAAATAAATAGCAGAATGAAGCAATAATTAGCCCTAGAGGTTCTTTATCCAACCCTGTTTAGCTCAAATCATATCTAAAAACATGGCAAAAATCTCCCCATTATTACAAATAAATTGTCCAAACAATATATATTGAGGCCCAACATATATTGTTTCATCTTCATATTGAAAGATAAGTCGATATAGTAATTATCACCATTAATATTGACAGAAATATATCTTTTCTATGAAGGAACTACATACAATAAAGCTTTTTTATAATGTTAGCCTCAAACTCTCCATTGCTGTTTTCCTATTGAACGTTTTTTATTATTTATTATGCAGTATCAGAGAAATAGTTTGTTGCATATTGGTCAACCATACAAAAAAATAATTCCCCAACCACATATCTGAGTTCATTGCAAATGATGAAAGGCAACGAGACAAACCCAAAAGAAAATCACAGTATTTGTTGCTTTGGGTCATCATAGAGTGCTATCATGGCAGAAAATCTCTGAAATACACTCCAGGCGGTGTCTTTAAGTACATTCTGAATCAATATGTATGGCAGCACCGGCTATATTAAAACAAATCACGATTGCTTGCAGTACAAATGTAAAATCAATACCCCAAATTTGTACAAATGGGTATAAACTCAGAATATTTCTATAAAAGTGTATTTTAGTGAGTGGACCACACTAAAACAGATCTTACAATTAGGGTTGCAGGATTAATCAAAGCTGAATCCAAAAGACAACTTAATACTCACCATATAAACTGCTGACTATATTTTAGAGCTACAATGTTCTGAAATGTGATTCTTGGACTCATTTGTCAGTTCACATTTCTGTATTTTAGTTAATTCCTCTGAACGTGTGTAAAATATGAACTTTAATCAGCCTGCTAATATTAAAACATACATCACAAATCTGATCGCAAGTATAAAACCCTTCAGTCCTACCTACAAAACCTGTCTATACTGTTCAAAAGCCCTTACTCCATAATGTATGTCCTCTTTCTTTGAACCAAAAACAGAGCCACACCAAAGCCTCTTGCAACCCCAAAACTGTACATTTCCACTGGGAGTTGCTTTTATCAACACCAGCCAGTCGTCTAGTGGACTTCCGACGGAGGATTATGGAGAGCTGCTGGAATGCCATCTCTGCTTCCCAGGCCAGTGAGGGAGCTTCGGGCCTTTGCCAAACACAGGGAACAAAGGGATCAGGCTAGATTAGACACCTGCATACCAGACAGCAGGGGGTAGTGTCCCGCACAGAAATGTACCAGGTTAAGTTGTTTTAAGTGCCATATGACAAATTTTCATATTTTTCTAATTATTACTGTGTGGTGGGAGAGTGACCATGGTAAATATTTATCATAGTTTTACATTACATACAGTTAAGTGGCAGTTTGAGGACAAAAAGTTACAAAAGTTATAAAACGAATTTCCTCCAAAATGCAGAGACAAGCTACGAACAAGTTTAAAACTTCATTGAACAAAATTAAACAGTTTGGCCCTTGTTACATTATGGTCGCCTGGTAAAGGTTATGAAATTACCTCTACATATTTCATATCTACTGCCAGTGTCCGACCAGAAAGTAAAAATATAAACTTTACAATCATTAAAAGCTTAATAAATAGGCAAGATCTTTCTCAAAACCTAAAAACATATGTATGTAGATGTTAAAGGCTGTGCCATGACATTGGCATAGATACAGACTTATTTACTGTACTAGAGCAAGAAAAAAATGCTGAAATACATGGGGAAAAAGTGAGGTACAGGGACTTTATGTTGTAGATGTATGTGTCATATTATGGTTAGCAATGTTGTTTTGGTAGTGTTGTCGTTAGCTGAGCCCGGTGAGTATATATCATGGACAAATATAGAGCGAATCCGACAGGAGTGATAACATTTACAATCTGTTGTGTGCTGTGAAGTTGGCAGAGCTGCAGAGGCTCACAGATGTCGTCTTTGAGGGGGGCGGGAGGCGGCGTGCTGACTACAGGGGCTGTGCACTGGCAACGGGCCACCACTGCTGCGTCACGGCCGACCAGAGTCAAGTGGCTAATGAGGAAGACCAATGGAGTTAGCTTCAGCTTAGATTAAACCAGTTGAATTTAACAAGGCAGCAAAGTGAAACAAAATAGGAAAGCGCTATGTGGAGTTTGCATGTTCTTTTGCTGCTTTTGTATTGGCTTAGTGTTAGCCGTTTTTATGCCGAATAAGATAGGATGTTTGCTTGCTTTTGGAGAAATTGTGGTACGTAAAAGCTTTTGTTAATTGTGTTCATTCAAATTTCAATTCTATAACAACTAATTGTGCTGCCGTATTTTAAAACTACCGAGGAAAGGTCACTTTTACACTGTTGCATTTACCCTATAATGAAACCATAGAAAATGTAAAAAAAACAAAAAACAAAAACGTACACATATTAAACAATACCTACTACACATAATTATTTCAGGATATAATATATAAAGCTGAATAATGACAAAGTAAGACCCTGCTATGTTGAGTTTGAATGTTCTTTTGGTGTTCTTTGGGTGGTATTTTATGGATTCTCAAGTTCTCCAGTCACCATGCTCACACCAGAGTTCACTACAAGAGCAAAACAGACACTGACAAAGATACACTTGCACTTTATACAATTATTCATCATCATGCTTTTTTGTTTTAGCGGCCATTGTCTTACAGATCAGTCAAAAATGTTTTTTATTATTGGCATTAGCAATCATTTTACATTACATGCATGCATTACTTTAACCCAATCATTTGCATAAACCGCTAACTTATTTTGCAAAATTATGAACCAAATTATTCAACTACTAGAGTAATACACATAACCAGATTCAGTTACATCAGTTTAAGTCCAGCTTTTTATTACAAAGTTCAGGATTATTAATAGAATAACAACTAATATATTCCTATACCAAATTCAAATATGCAAAATTACCCATTTGCCATGCACCAAATACATTCAGACTACTATGTGTGTACTGTAGCCAAGCAGTTCCCGTTTCTTTTTCATGTTTTGCCCAGACATTATACCTACATATAGGCCGCGCAACCAACTGTCACAAATTCCCCTCTGCCCACACATTCACATGCTAAGAGTCTGTCCACTGTATCTCCATCTGGCTAGCCTCAGATAACACGTAAGGACTGAAAGGTGACAAAAAACAGCATGGCCACCAGGTCAGAGGCATTCACATGTACTCACAATAGCCACAATAGCCTATTTGACATGGTTTAAATAGGCTCTACAAAGGTGCCATTCAGATTATGAGCACAGAAATTAGCTTTATTTCCTTTTTTCCCCCAACACTTCAAAAGGAACTCTGAGCCCCGAACATCACAGTAGTGTTGATGTAGGTTGACTGCGATAGAAAGCGCCGTGGTTGGGGAAAAAAGGCGTTTGTGGCTGTGTGAATGTGAATCCTCTAGGGGGCGATGGTGAGCTCGGGACAAAGATGCACACGTGACAGATGGAGATACTAAAGGACTTAGTGCTGTGAGGTGAGATGAGAGGGAGTGAATTTGTTACTGGTGTCACGATACTAAAATTTCAAACTCTATTTCGATACTAAGGAATAGACTATACGCAATATGCATTCTGATACCACGATGACAGTAAAAAACACTCTTTATTTACACAACAGAATGTGATTTTCCACATTAAATCATAGTGTTTCCTTTTATATTACCCTGTGGTCTTATATCTGCATAATCCTGCAGGTATGTTCGATAGTGGGCCATGGGTGTTTACTAGTCTGTGTGGTCTTATATTTGTCCTGATACAGCTCAAGCTCATTCTAAAGCTATTCAGAAAAGGTTCATTTCTTGTGGAGATAAAAGAAGGGTGGCAGAGGCAGAGGTAATTTTCAGTTTATTTATTGGTGGTCACGCCAACACGTTTCAACTACTTTCAAGTGTACACCAGCCCTGATGAAGACTGTCTTCAACAACTGAAAATAAATCAGTTTTATTATCATGAACAAGCACGGGGTAAATGCTCACTACATTTCTCACACAGCTATGACAAATAAATGCAAATTCAAGTTCCTGATGAGTTGATTAACTTCTGTCTAATCTTACAATCCTGCAAAATTTTCAGTTTTTGCTAACATACCAATGTCAAATGACAACCTTCATGATGGAAAAACACTTCTAAATGATTTTGCTTTTTGCACGTCAGAAGGGAAAGCTTTTTGGTTACTTTCATGATGGTTGAAATTCAATTCATTGACACGATCTTTGGGGTTCAGATAACAGTGTGTTAAAAAACACATTTTCTCTGGACACTTTTTGTACCATCTGGTGCCATTTCCATATATATTTTGCAACTATTTCATTTTCCATGAAAGACCTATGCATACTCATCTTTTATTCCTTATACATACTATGCAAAGACCTGAGTATCGCTACATCAAAGTCTCTGTGTTGCCATGTGACGCAGAAACCCTGAATGGGGCTTTACAAACTTGGACGGAGATGAGATGGGAAGATGGGAACAGCTTGAGGTGGTTCATCGCAGTGTAGGGAGGAAGTGCTGAGGCTGACTGTATGTGCAAGGGGGGAGAGGGAGAGAGACAGAGGGGTGTAATGAGAGATTAGAGGGAGTAAGGGAAGATGAGAGAGAGAGAGGGAGAGGGTGCAGGGTAAGAAGGAGAGAATGAGGGAGAGAGGGTAAGAAGGGCAGGACAGAGTAGAGGGAGAGAAGGAGGGAGAGAGGGAGGGGGGTGAGTGTTGGCCTGGTTCCTGGCCATGAGGTGCCCGGCCTGGAATGCACAGGCCCTTCACTCTGTGCCCCATCAGCTGATACTTCTCAGACGCCTTCCACAACGCTCCGATGGAAAACACAGTGCAGAATGAGCGACTGTTTACCCCGGACCTCCCACAGACTGTGGGCTGGTGTTGATCTAAGAGCACTGAACTCTATGTCTTTAATGTGTTTACATTTTGGACATTTTTCATGCATGTCAGTTTATAACACAAATACAACATAATATTGCTCCTGTAGGCTCACCACCTGCAGAGGGGTTCATAGGGGGGGTCAGGTGCTATGAGTATTGGGCAGCACGCTGCCCCCGTGACCCAGCTGGATTAAGCGGGAGAAGATGGATGGATGGATGGAACATAATATTGTCAGTATTTTTGTTTGTCTTCCATAACAAATCCCATCAGTAAAAATCCATTTTGTCTAATGACCTGACTGTCTCTTACAGGCATAGGTCACAGTGGTTCACTTCATTATAATGCACTTATGTGCTGACATGGTGTATGGGATAAATTATAACATTCCATGAAATTAACTTCAAAGAGTGTACTGTGTCTGAACCACTACTATTACTACTACTCCAACTACTATTACTACCACTACTTTTACAACAATTGCTATTGCTGTTATAACTGTACGACATAAGAACATTTACAAAAGTTCAGGTCTTCCGCCTTATGTTTTCAGATCTTGTGAAAATGCCATTTTGATAATATTGTATTTATGCAACCCTATGGTCACACACACTTTCCCTCTTAATCTACTATGTAGTGCAACACCACCACACATGCGTTGTATTCTTTCAAACACACTACCGTGTAGAAGTAGAAGGGCCCCCAGAAGATTTTGGGTGAGACCTGGCTCTGGCTCTGTCCTGTTTACAGCACCACATATAGGTGTGGCATATGTATTCACTCAGTGCTCCGTTGTCGTCTGGATGTGAATACTTACTGACACGTGTGGGCTCGAATTTTATTCAACCCGCAAAAAAAAAAAAAAAAAAATCCTAGAGCTTTGTCGTGTGGATGTAGCCTGAATCAATCACAATGAAGTGTGAACTTTCACAAGAAGCAGATGAATCTAGTTAGCTGTTAATGGCAGATAAAAAGACACTACTTTTCGGCATATTGCAGTACCTTTTTTTAGATCTGAGCATCTGCTTTTAAAACAAAGCTGTAGTGTAACAAAAGGCACAGTAAATCACAGTAGGAGTGATTCTGTGTTCTCCAGAATAAGCCACGTGGGAGCTGGTGGGATTGTAGCACATGTAGAAGAGGAAGCCCCCCTACCAGGTGGCAGCGCCTGGGCATGGGCAAGCAAAGGCCGGCCATTGGCACGGGGCGCAAGTCGTGTTCCCAAAGCAGGATTAACACAGCCCACTGCCCCCAGAGGTCCAGTGTTCTCATCCACTTTGTGTCCAAACAGAATAATCAGCATCGCTCCCCGGCATGCCTGAGCCAATGAGTGTGGATGTGAGCAGGAAAGACAAAGAAGGAATAGAGAGGAGGAATAAAAAAAGAAAACATTCCAAGGAGAGAGAAAATAGGGCAGCCTGTCAGGCAGCGCACATCCACATGACTTTGATTTGAGGAGCAGATAAAGTCGATTTGAATCTTTCACGAGGTGGACAGCACGGGTGTCATTTGGAATGACATTATGTAGGGCTTATTTCCATGTATAAAACAAAACAAAAAAATTATAACCAATCAAGTACTGTGGATTTTAATATTTCTTTAATAGTTTTGATTTGCTTGGAGTGGTTAGAAAGATATTACTTTCTAGAATTGGGATAGGTATCATATGGCAATTGTGTTAGCAACATTAGTGCCTTCAGCCCAATAAAAATAAATTAAGTGTAATGTTTACAAACCTCTACTTGATTTTTTCCAAGAGGAAAATTTGTTTGCCCCAGTAGAAATATATTGTATAAGCGGCTCTTAATTATAAAATGTTTTATTGTCTGAGAATCAGAAAGTATGCAATTAGGATGCTAGTTGTTGTTAACATTGTGGGCAAAATACTGTGAAGTGCTTATAAACTCATCACAGTGATGAACCAGTTTAGTTTTTCACGTTTTTAAGAACAGGTATGCCTTTAACTTCAATGAACCTAAACAGTGATATAATTTAGATGGTCTTGCAGGCTGTTTTATGTCAGAACACCAAAGTGAGGAAATTCAATAAAAGTTTGAAGTTCATTGTATGCTAAATGCTTGCCACTACAGCCAGACCTGCTGGGAATCACCCCTACTGTGTATTAGACCCTCCGAATAGTTTAACCTTTGCATGTGATTAATTTGACTTAAAATGTCACCGCTTGCAGGTTTGGAGAGGGGCTTTCAGATTAAGAGCCTTTTAGGTTTTTTTTTAGAACATTGGCATCTAGGGTCATTCAGATGTAACAGGGGTGGCCATTTTGCAATTCTTCGAAGATTTCAAAGGTCAGTGAAGCTAGAAGTAAATTGGTTGTAGGTTGCTAAAATGTATATTAAAAACACTAAACTGTATATATATTTTTTTACTTTTAGTTTAGTTTTTAGTTTAATATATATTTATATAGTAGACAGAGAGAGAGAGAGACACCATCACTCATTTTCAGGATGCCCAAAGTCTATAGGTCTGTGTGGATGGGCCTCACAGAGCCGGTGAAGACGGTGCACTGATCTCAGCGCAGTGGAGCACAGCAGCCAGATGATGAAAGACTTCATTCATGCACAGTGACAACAAATGGATTCTTTTCCAGCTACAGCTCTCTGATGCTAGCCCATAGAGGACAATAGCCGATACATTTTGAATGCAACTGTCCCATACAAGCCAAAATGCAATGTAGACCAAATCTTATTGACAAGGTATGACCAGAAAGGACAAAACCACAGACATCTTGCGAGCTTCAAATCTTTTGTCATTGTTGGGGTATCAGTTGGGACGCGAGCTATGCACCCGAGATTAAATTAACATGCTAATATATTTAAATGCATTGTTGAAGTGCTTTAGAAGTATGTAAAATGCCCTGCATCAACTCCTAGTGGTTTACAGTGACAAAAGTTTTCTCATATTATGGTGTGGATTGAAGGCATTTTTCATTGTTGACAGTTTGAGGGTGTCACAGGACAAAGACAGACGTGTTTTTATTTTGGGAGAGAAAAGATGAAGAGAGTCTCATCACAGGGTTAAGAAGACAGAGTAGTAAGAAAGTGGAGTTTGTGAACTTATCTTAGGATAAAAAAGACACATTGTGCTTTTGTCTGCTGTATAGTTGTAATCTGGGACACCCATGGATCACGTTATATTTTAGATGATTTAAAGCACAATTTTCAAACCAAGAAACCCTGTCAGCCACTCCTAAGGTTAGCAGCAGACCTGCAACCCATCAGCAGATGTTTTTATTGTATCAAAATTGTGGCTATACGACCTTAGTCATTTTCCGATCGGATGTCTTGAGCACAAGAGAATAAAGATAACCCAAACATCCTAAATACAACTTCAAATGGATAAGTGAGAAAGGGAAATAATAATAACATGGTTAAAAGGGCTCTTAAAAGTCAAGTTTGCATAATATGTCTTAAGTTTATAGGTTGCAGAGAGGTAAATAATACTTTTAATACTAATAAACCTATTCCAAACAGTGCAACCACAGCCTATTAGCCTAGTAAATGTTCCAGGATAAACATTTGCAATGGAAATTTAACATCCTTGCTTTCTTTCTGTCAAAATCCAAATCACATGTAATATACAGTTGTTAATATCTAAATACAAAAGATAAAAAGGAGAATCAACTCATGTCATAATGTGGAACAGCAACAACAGGCAATAACATCTCCATGAAAACAAGTGGCGGACCCCAAACCAGTTACTCCAAAAGTTACATCACGCACTTCTCAATAATATTTGAACCTTGAAGTACTACGGCGCTCTGACATTATCATTAATTTTTATAGGCTGAGCCAGTCAAACCATGTAAAACATTCATACTTCAAGCTTTTTTTTAGGCTTTGTCTGAACCAACTATGTGAGCTGTGTACAAACAGGTACATGCAAATAAACATTTAGTGGAAAATGTACCTTCCATTAAATGTCAATTATGACATATTTTTATCCCTCTGCCTCTAGACTCAGTACAGTATTTATCATCCAAGAATAGAAACTATTATAGACATTTTTCCTCTTTTTTTCCAAAATTATGACAACGCTGAGCTGTCTGACAAACCGGACAATGCGGGCACTGAATCACTCATTACTCAAGTATGCCTGCTGCTAGATCTTATGAATGAAAAAACCAAGATGACAAGCAGCTCATCAACATCCGGGCGTTTCATTAGCCTTTCAATTACCTGGGTGCTGACAGTCCTCGTCCCATCCGAAGCTTCCACTGTCAGGTTGTAATTTGATTTCTGCTCAGCGTCCAGGGGCCTCGCGATGATCAGGGTTCCGCTAGCCTTGCCCACGTCAAAGCGGCTGTCATAGTTACCACCTGTGGAGTGTTTTTTTTTTTCAAAAGCAATAAAGACAAAAGATTAGGTTGGCGGATTGTACTGCAAGGTTATTCAAACATGGAAATGGAGGGAGTGATGACCATGAGTAAACAAGTATATTGAAGCGTGCTGACGGCTGCTTACGCCAATAGCTAGGCTTGTTTGCTCAAAGCTAGCTGCGTTCGATTAGCTGCAGAATGTATAGTCAATTCTGTGTCAGTTTAAATACAAATGTTACAGTTCAAATGTTATATGAATGAGCAAGGACACTGGAAGGACAGACATTTGTATAACAGCCTCAATAAAGCTAAAAAATTAAAACAGAACTGGAGACACTAAGAAGCTGTAAAGGAACAAATTAAGTGTGAAAAAAATATACTTTTTTCATGGACACAAAGAAATTATATGTGCAATAAGCATAATGGAAGAAAGATTTTACCAAACAAGGATAGGAAAAGAAAAACAAAATACAAATTGTGCTGAAAACAGTCAATGTCTTATCAAACTGAATCAAACAGTGCACCCTGACCAAAATAATCCCGATGCACTCAGATGCCAGTGAACAAGCATGCCATTGTTCGGCTAACCTTTCATTGCGTAACAGCCATCACATGCAATTAGCAACAAGCGCTAACATACGGAGATCAAATATTCCAATTACACAAAAGACGAGACTAAAAAAAGATATGGAATGCTTTGGGATGAGCCTGCCCGAATCGCTCCACTAAAAGAATAGCATACAGTATTTCCCTATTTTTACATAAGAGTTTGAATAGGTCATGGGTGCAACTAGGGCTGTCACAATAACAAATTTTAAAGTATTGCTGAAGAAAATGTAGACAATAGATGATCATACAGAAACAAATAACTATTCTAAGTGTAAAAAAAAACATAAAATAGAATGAAACACTTTGTGCTTTGTACTTGATTTTTACAGAACAACTCATTTGCAGTGGTCCAACTTCATTGCTCACTCGTTTTTCAGGCCAGGGACCCCCAAACTGAAAGAGAGCTGTAGCAGGGCCCCCTATATGGAATACAGTTGTGTTTTATATTAAATTGGGCCTAGTGTCACATAGCTACTCTGTTATTGTACATTCAATAACAGCGGGTCCATCAAAGGTTAACAAGTCCAAGCTTTTTCTGAAAACCTGAGCTGAAACTATCATCTCCAGCTTAAGCCTCAACTCTTTCTGTGACAGAAATAAGCCCGAGTCTGACCAAAGCTACTTCAGGCCTGAAGTTTAAACTGTGCTGGTGACTCTGGAGTGGTTGAATCAATGAAGCAATGACATCACAGAAAAGTGTGACTTTTTAATGATTTGAGTAAATGAGAGAGGAGCCACAGCGCGCATGGACAAGAGTTTGATATGGGCCAGAGAACTTGCTCCCCCTCCTCTCTCGTGGACAGAGAGGAGGCTGCGTAATGCAGAGTCTGGTTAATACGCCCGGGGAATGAATTTGCCTCACCCCTTCACGATGCACAGTAGTACGTGCGGAGCTTCAGTTCCACTGTATGTAAAAGTGAAGCTGTAACGGACATTTTCACATGTAGCCTAGAAGAAACGATAAAATCTGCTCCGACATGATTGCAGTTTCACAGGGAAAGAAGAGGGAGAGATAGACGTGATGAAGACGCTAACAGACAGAACCCACTGAAAACCAGTTCATCCTCATCCTTCAAAAATTCAACCAAAGAACCCCTGTAGTACCCTGCAGTACCTACTGTACTAGTAGTACCTATTGTACTAGACAATAAAGCGCTTTATAATTAGGCATGTTATACACATCTGTACTAGGGCAACACAAATTTTTGTTAAATACATGAAAAAGAAATCGATTACTGGGCCTTTTAAGAACCTGTATTTTGTATGACTTATTTATTCAACCCTCTACAGCTCAAATCTTATCTTAGTAGAACATTGTTTTAAAAGTTCTCCACTATAATAAAGAAAAAGTACCCTTGATAAATATTGACCCCCAAAAACCATTGTTCCATCTATCATTTACTGATGTTGATTTACTAATTATCGTGACAGGTCTAGATGCTGGGTATGAAATCAACTATTACGACACAAGGAGCAGGGCACTAGATACATGAAATTATGGGATGGTTGGGGACACAAGCACTGTAAATAGGAGAAGGTCCCAACAGGCTTCTTTCTACCTTCTGCGGTACAGTTGTGGTCACAAGCCATCTGCAGGATGTAAAAAAGCTCAGAGTCCTCAGTGGTGTCTAGCGCAAACAGCATTCGAAAGAGAAGAAAGACAAGAGAAAGCAGAGACAGCACACACAAGAGATGTGTCAGTGAGAGACTTGTTAGAGGAAGGAGAGATAAAGAGATGAGGAGAAAAGTTTGAGTACATTTTAGGGGTTAGTTTTGCCTCTAGAATAGTCTACAGCAAGGCTGGGTGATGGAAAAAGTGTTTTTTCTTCATATTGATCTATCTCTATTTCTGTTTTATTTTGCCTTTTCAAAAACAAAAACAAAAATGCTTTTAGTGTTGATTTCATGAACATAAATAATACAGGCTTTTAATCAGTGCCATTTAACATAAAATTTCTTCCTCCATAATCTGAACTCTGCTCCAAACCGTATGCTTTTAATTACAGAGAACTGAACGTATGACCTCTCGATTCAAAAACCCAACCATACTACTGACGATTACACATAACTGACTCATGATCTCTCAATCTTTTGATTAATTGTCCAGCCCTCATCTACAGTAAACAAATTAAAAGTACATTTGTTAAAGCTATGATAAAACCCTTACAAAATTTAATCATCAAGATTTTACTTTCAATCAATGCTGCACTCAAACCTGAAACATTCATGTACCAATATCCATAAACAAGTAAGCAAGTAGCTAACATTAGTTATTTGTTAATACTATATACAACAAAGCACATGCATTTCTACATATCAACACACAATACACATACCATACATACCTGTGATTTCAAACCACACGGGGAGCTCCGAGGACTCCGTTGCTACGACTCCGACCATGTGTGCCACGGGGTCGCTCTCCATGACAGAGAAGGTGAAAGGGGACTCCTCAAACTGCAGAGGGGCTGCATCAGCCGGGATCTCAGGCCTGGGGATCCACTCTATGTGCAGGCGACAGGTGGATGACTTCTGAGGACGCCCATTATCCACTGCTTTAATCTGTGCGACAAACAGTAATGGTGATAAAAGTGACTACTTGACCTGTTGCATATTATATTCAAAAATATCATATAGGATTTATATTTTATCACCAATCATCGGGATCAACTAGGGCTGGGCGATATGGAGCTATATCCTGATATACAATATATATGTCGATATCTGTAAAAGAAAAATAACCCCCCCAAAAACTATTGCTAAAACAAATACACCACTTTTTTTTATTGACGTGCAAAGAGGAAGGCAGTTCATGTAGGAACAATTGCATATTTTCAATTTCTTTTTATTCAAAAATAAAACAACTCAACTAAAGCTCATGTTTGCATTAACTCTGTTAACCATGCGATAACAATAATCCTGAGCTTCTTTAGTCTATGAAGCTCAGGAGGTTCCTTATTTTAACAGACCCATGTTCCTACCCAGCGGTAACGAGCTATGAGGTGTCCCACAATCCATTGCGCAGATCAAACAGAACGTTTCCAAACCCTATTATACAAGTTCAAGAGTACAGCAGATTATTCATTAACTTCTTCTGCATAAATAAACTCAACTCTACAACATATAAACCATAACTATGATAGAGCAACAAAATTCAGAATATAATCAACTATGAATGCTGAAAAAACATTATCATAATAACTACAAAATACTGATCATGAGAATTTTAGAAGCAAAAGTATATATATTCAATATCCAATCTGTGTAAATTATTTTTATCTGGCTGTTTATGTCACATTAACCCATTTAAAAATGTAGTTTGGTCTTGGGTGTCAATAATTGTGAATAATTTTAATGATATTGATATTTTGTCTCACAACTGTCATGACATTGTGACCTTATAACAACCCTAATCCTGATACCACCATCTCTTCAGATAGGAAAATCACGAGGGTCAGATAAGGATTTGACTGCGTACTATAGCTCAGTCCTATAATGTGTATCTTCTTTCAATAACTCCAGTCACAACCTGCTAACTTTACATTTCAGCGAATCACCACTCAAGCAATTCATATAAATGGAATAAAACATTCTGTTAAGCACCTTTTGTGATTCTGTCTTTTAGCCCTTATGCTATGCAGAAAAATGATCCTCTTTGAAAAACGGATGAATATCCAGTTTCATTAATGGTGTATCACAGCACACAGCATTCTGACAGTCAATTTAGCCAGTGAACTGGAGGTAAATACACAGGTGTAGTGGTGACAGATCTGATTCATTTTCACACATAGCACATTATTTTCTAATAACCCTCCAACAGTTCTGTGAATACAAAGTGCTGCACAATTTGACACTTTCTTAATGGTGCTGCAGTGACAAATGACTGAGCTGCGTACTGTAAATCCTGACAGAATAACAATACGCTTCTAATTAAATACTATATACCAGTGCAAAACAGTCATAGAGTATTTTTCTTTAGGTGTTAAGCAAATGTAATGTGTTCAGATTATAGCATAGAGTGGGAATTAATGGAAGTAGTGAAAGAAGGGAAAAAAGTTAATCATGTAATCACTCACCTTTTTGTATTTAAAGCCATACAGTATGTAACTTAATGGCCAAAAATAGGCTATAAAAGCTTGTTTTTTTCATTATGGGTGTGTTTATTGCACTGAGCACGCTTGCATCTCCACATCTCAACATTTTGGCTATAAACAGTATGGCATAAAACCATATCTATCTGCATCGAGAATGTTCCAAAGTATGTACTGCATACCTTTTCTGCTTGTCTCCATGGTGATGAAATTGTTTTGCTAAAAATGGTCTATGGTATGGCCTAAACTAATTTATCTCCAAGGACAAGCAGGTACCGTGACCAGACCGGGTTAAATGTCAGATCTGTGGATTTTCAGGGTATTTTTGAGCAGGCAGGATATCTCCACCAGAAATGCACCATTAAATAACCCTAGTTTAGGCGACTTGATAAAAATGAATTAGGGAACATTAGAAACACTGAAAATGGTATATATTATAGAACATAATTTCTATGTATTTTATCTCTTCTATGTATCTATTCTATTGTATCCAAATGAGAACTTCAGATAGATGCGCAATATAAATATGAAATACTACGCACAGTTAGTATGTCATATTCTCCAGCTGAGGAAAACTTCTTGGATGACACCAGGCCAGTTTTGGGTTCGATGAAGAATTTCCCGTGCTCATCTCCCTCCTCGATACTGTAGGAGATCTCTGCATTTGACCCGTCGTCTCGGTCTGAAGCGATGACCCGGTACACTGGGTCCCTCTTCATGGCACGCTCCTTTTCCGGACGTTCTCGCTCTGGAAGTTTTATCTTGTAGATCTTCTCCAGAAACAGTGGTCTGTTGTCATTCTCATCCAGGACTTTGACAATGATGCGGACGGTGGTGGATTTGGGTGGGATGCCATGGTCGGTGACGGTAACCTTGGGACAAAATAATGTACAAGTTAGAATAAATGCAAAAAGCAAAGCATTTGCACTAAATTAAGTTACATTTGCCCCTCCATACTGTAAGTATGTAACAAATTAAAAGTTTTAAACAATTTAAATTGAAAAATAAATGTGTAATTAAAATGTTTTGACCAAAATAAACACCAATGAAATAAATGCTCCATTGATATCACCATACTGATCTGAAGATTTTTTTTGTCAAAATTTCCAATATATTCAAATTTCACCTCAAAGTCCAATAGTAAAAATACTTCTCATATCATATTACTTATTTTTTTTCTATGTGTCTAATACAACACAAAGCAGTCATGGTGGCATGAACCAAAACATGCACCAACCTTACTACATCTGTGCACATCGGCTGCTATGATCATGAAAACAGCAGCTTGTGTATCTGTTAGCCAAGTAACATTCGGGCGCTAATTATTTTTAATTAGCAGCACTTTCTATTGTGCTGGGGCCAGCTGCAAACACTGCCGCTCTGTGTCAAAATGGTGAACAAAGGTCTGCTACTAAACATGAAATATGAGGTTTACGTGCTAATAATTTCAGTTAAAACAATCTCACATTTGCATATTAGCTTTCAGTTCAGATTGTGATATTAAGATGTGCAATGCTAATGTTCTTTTATTGTAATTTCATTCAAAAGATCTTCATTTACTTATACATCCTGCTTTTTTATGAATACAAATAAAGGGCTATAGGCTATAAACGTTAACTCATTTAAAGCCACATTTTCTTTATGTTGAAGATTTGATTTTTGAATTGTTGCGCAAATATATCTTTTTTTTTATTATTATTAAGTAAATTTCCCATACACTATGTGTTTATGGTTTTGTTTTTTATTTTAAAAAGCTTTCTATGCTAATATTGCTTTTAACTTGTGAAAATTACCCTTTACCAAATTTAATTTCTGTGTAATATTTTTTCTTTTCAACTGCAAGTAAACTCTCAACAGTCATATATAATTAGATTTTTTCAGTTGATTTAGGAACTTGCGATGCTAATGTTGTTTTTAAACTGTACCAATGATGCCATCGCTCACTCAACCTTTACCAAACTGTATTTCCATCTAAAAACACTTTAGAGAACAGGATGCTGTTTAAATGTTTTAATTCTATTTTTTATTTCTAACAAGTAAAGAGCTGTAAAGTGGTACAGTCATTTCAAACCATCTGCTAAGTGCTTCTCTACAACAGTTAGGAGCATGGGACGTGGCACACACCATTTGGTCGCATCGTTTCAATCACCAAAGTAATGTGTTTTGGTTTTCCGCACTGAGTTTGCAGCTGTCCAGGCTATTCAAAACCTCAGAATTAATTAAACAGGATGACACAAAGCTCGGCGTGAATATCCCTCAATGAGACAACATATTGGTGCCCGTCCCGCGGTCTGTAATGAAGGCTGTGCGAGCTTTGGTCTTGCATATAATAACCAAGGTCCCATATCATTTAACACACCCCATAGGCAGTAAGCTAATAACTGCACATAATTAAAAAGGCAATTCCAGGGAGTATCTGTTGAAGTTACACCACTTGTTTTAGCTCCCAAATCTATCCATCATCACATTTGGAACTCTGGCTTAGTATTTTTTTTTTTTGACAATTAAAACTCCACCAAAGACAAGCCCACTAGAGGGATGTGTGTCAATGTACTGGGGCAGCATGAGAAGTCAGCAAAATGAGACAATATGTTGCTTTACAATCATGCATCACTCCATCTGTCTTACCAGCCATAGTGGTTTGATTACATTATATTGTGATGTTAATAGCAGTAAGTTTTAATTGTCTTGCAGTAGCTCTTTGGAAAAACTATGATTTCTTCTGATTTTTTAAGCAAAGTCATTTGAGCTGACATTCCCTCATGCCTCGCAGGCCCCACTAGATATCAAAGGAAAATGTATTTATGAGAAAAAAGTGATAAAGCAACTGTAATAGTGATACCAATAGTGATGTACCATTTAGTAGTGCACAGTCTTTTTTGATTTTGATTTCTTCTATTTTCTAAAGGCAACTGGGCTACAGCTGCCCTAAACCAAGGTCTCTAGTGAAAAAAGCTCCTGGAAAAAAATAAAAAAAACTTTACCTTGATTTCAAGAAGAAAAAAAACATTTAGAATTTAGTGTTTATACTACCAATAATATGCCAGTCGCATCTAAAGCAACCAACATGCCGTTTGATAGTCTCCACTTACTCTATCATCAAACACAGTGTCTTCTAAACCAGTCTGGGTTATCTAATGAAAGGGCCACATCTGCCACTTGCTAGTACATACTTTCATAGCTAGGCAGACTATGAAGTGAACGTACATTTTGTTTGCTTCCAGTATTTCAAAGAGTTTCTAGAAGCTCAGGTTCCGTGATAGCTGTTTACACACTGCTTGGTTTAAACACAGCAACTAACACTTGGCCCAATGTGCTTCACAGATGGATCATATGCATGCGGTAATCACTCTTTAATTACAAAGGCATGATTACAGTGCATATACAAGTTATTTTTCTATTGATGTTCATTGCACACGTGACACTTTTTAAGTAAGTAAAACACATCCAGATGCCTGCTTTGGGATACAGTTTGTGCATCAATAAAATTCTATATACAGTAAATGCTATGAAGCAAAGTGGCGCCGACTAAGGTTAGGATCATGCGTGAAAAAGTGCTATTAATCCTAACACCGCAGTAACTAAATGGCATCAAGTGGTGCATCTAAAATAAATATAGACTGTAGTAGCACACCCTAAAAGCTTGTAATGTATTTCAATAACATCATTTGATATCTGATTGAAGTAATAATTAGCCACATTCAAATAGGCAACTATTCAAAGGTTGGATATGTTTATACGACTGTGCAAGGCCAAACTAATCGCCGGCGTGCCAAGAGCTGGGAGAGGTGCCAGCCACCAGATGTGATGGTTCTATTGACTTCTCCTTTGGTGTGGTAATGATCTCTTTACAGTCCCAGAGCAGGCTCCTGAGCATGTCCTGGCATGTCCTCTATTGCTATTTACCCACCCCCTTCTTCCTGTGCTCTGCCTCTCATCATGCCGCTAGGGCCCACAGTCCAACTACCACCAGAGCAGCTTGGGTTCTTCTCACATTCCCCCGCTGTCTGTTGTTCACACAGGCACACGACTCGTATTGCCCCCACCCTGCCCCACTCTACCCCCACTCTTCTGATCACAAAAGCTGCCGGCCTCCAGGGCTCCCACCCTCTGCCTCTTTTTTGGCTTTTGGTGCAAACAATGCTGACACAGCCCCTCACCCTAATTGATCCACATGTTTCACAAAGCGCCACATGTTTATGTGCTTCCTCTATTCTACAAGACGCTTGCACAAAATGTTAAGAAGTGCAAACAAGGGCTGATCCCAATGAATCAATACGCCTTTACCAGGACTGTATTAAGCCCAGGAGGCACCAATCCCCCATCCACCACCTATGAAGGACGCAAAGCAACCCACTGTCACCCTGCATCCTTGGAACCAAAATCCAACCATGACAGAGCGGGATCAGCTATGGGGATCTGAGCCTCCAAGGAAACCTCCATGAGGGAAAAAACATATTTTTTTTTTACTGAAGAAGAGCTGCTCTATTTCCCCAATGATCAACGAGTACAAGATCAAAAGTAGTCTTTAGGATTTATGTCATACCAATACAGAGGAGAGGATTGTCCTGTGCTTAAAAATACACAAAAGTTGGAGTCTTAAAAGAGACAGAATGTTGCATTTTCCATTGAATTGTGTTTTCCTTCACCAAGTCATGCTGCAGTCTGTTCCTCAGAAGCTCATGACTAATCGCAGAACTCAAAAATCAACAAATTCAAAACGGTTGTCACGAAATCTTATTTTTATTTTTATTTTAAGTAACTTATTATTGAATCCATTTCCTGTGTATTGGCATTCTGAAAAGCTCCCAGTGTAGGTATGACTGAGGAGGCTAAACTGTGGGCTTTTATGGTTTTGGACAGACACACAGATGTGACGGCCAATACAAAAGGCTTCCTGCTGAATTCCTAATAATCACCGAGCACCACTCACCAACTTCTCAGGTTTCCATGGAGACGCTGTTCTTTGTAGACTACAAACACTTTCTTCCTATTTAGGTCAAAAGTGTCTTAATTTGACCTTCCCTTCAGGCTGGACAGACTGACCCAAAACAATATTGTGGTTAATTGAAACTTTAATCTTGTTGGCAGATAATAAAGCAATGTGCAGTTCCCATATTCTGTTGATGTTCTTTTTCCCCCTTTTTTGTGATAATTTATCAAACAATTAAGACAATTTTGACAATTATCTGTTCAAGCTTTTAATTGTTATTCTCAGAACACCGTTTCTACTGTTTATACTCAACACACGTGTAGCCTTATTTTTCCAACTCTGTTACACTTCATCTAGAAATTCTAAAACATGAAAAACCAAAAGTGGTTCATTTGAAATGGTTTGCAGTGGTCCAAAGTCATTCTTTTATGAGCGCTTTTCAGAGACCATAATGAAGTTTTGCTGCAACGTAATGCTGACATCTATTAGTATGCTAACTGTGCGGTTCCTGATTATTCCTGACAATAAAACACTTTTTAATTAGATGCAGACACAGTGGATTTATTGGGACCTGAAGAGATGCTTATGCACTATAGACTGGGGCAGTATTGGATCTTTATTTTTTTTTAAACTTTTTTACATACTAAATCACCTGGGCAGATTTTTTCCCATGGACTATTAGAAAACTTCACATAGCAAAGCTGTCTTCATTAAAATGGGACTGTGGATTTCAGATTAGCATTATGGGTCCCGTATTTACTGCGTTGTGCTTCATTTCTAAATCTATTTCATTATAAAAAGTCTGGAGGCTGTGACAAATACACCACATTCATGAGCTTGTTCTAGGCTTTCACAGACACTAAGGCTTTGAATGAGACTCCCACCTTGCAATTGCACAGCTTTTAACCACATGTTCAAAGTAGCAATTGAGCATCTACAGCCAACAGCTAAAGAGGGCTGTCTGGGAACCTTCACTTCTCATCAGCGGAGTCTTGGTGGGATCCGTAATCTTTTTGGGGAGTCCATTTCCCGAGACTTAACTGGGCATTATTGGCGATGGTCTACACGCTTTGAAATGTCAAAAGGACTTCTATCGAACACAGTAAGGATGAAAGGGAATAGTAAAGGTATCAAAAGTAGAGCCGTGTTAAAAATACTGCAGGACTTGATTTTGAAATAGACTTCTTTTTTTAATTAAATGAATTTTGCTCAAATACATGGAAAATAATGGATGCGAAACAATAGCTGCAAGCTCTTAACAAGACATTCTGTGGAGTGAAGGTCAATTATTGCAGTATGTATAGCTTTTCTACTTTCGCTTAGATAAACTTTATTGATCCATGACTGGACACAGTAGCTCACACGCCATAATATATTATAATAACAAAGATAAAACATATAAATAAGTTGCAAAAATAATAAGAGACTGCTATCAAATACGGCATGATATAAATGTATATGTAGAAGTAAAAATATTGAAATAAACTAATACACATATACAAAATAATAACATATTTGGTCTACAGTACTATTATTACTATTCTTTGGACAATAGGAACAAACCAGCCAGCGCCAACTAACCATGTGTGCTCCAAGTTGATAATACCCATTGTTCGGATATTCTCATTTTATCCATTGAAATACAGCACAATACACTATCCCCCTATGAAATATGAGACATATCTGGCACCATATGTAACAACATTCACCGCCTCCTCCCGATGATCACTCAATTGCGCAAATGCTCACAATAATTAAAAGGCATCCAATCTGCTCGCTGTCAGCACCGGAAGCACAATTAAAAGAGCCATTATCAGCGTTGGCCTTGTGGTAGAACGCCAGAGAAGGGAGAGAAGGAGGGAGGGGAGAGGAGAATCACCAGAGACCATAGCTCAATTAAAAGCCACAAGTTTAGACATTGGCCCGATGCTTGACAGCCGCTTCCTGTCCCGGCTTGCTCCTTCTAAGAGCTGGAACAGTGGGAAAGAACAAAGAGGCAAGTCACCGGGATCTCCCAAACACACCTCCCACCCGTATCCGCCTCCCCTCCCCCTTCAGGAAATCAATACAAGCACAAAACTGTCCTCTCCTGCGCACACGGCTACACTTGTTTTCATTGGCGATCCCTGGCCCAGGTCCAATAACGGTTGAAGGATCAGAGGAAAAAGAGAGAGATTTTTTTTTCAACTCAGGAAGTGCTCGGGTGGCTGACCTTGGGTTGGAACAGGTTTGAACTGCTTGGATTTTGGCACATAGTAAAGGCACTCACGTTGAGCCATGCAGTTTTTCAGAGGTCAGATTTTCGAGAGAAAAAAGTTTACCTCAAGAATGTGCTCGTCCTGTTGCTCTCGGTCCAGTCTTCTGGAAGTAGTAGTGACCAGACCTGTAAGACAAAACAAAACTGGCATCAAATCTCATGTTTTAAGGAGTACTTTTATTACTGAGCAAAATTAAATCTGCTCATTACTTAACCGTTTTTGGTTTATTGGGATTGTGATTTGTCACCAAAGAGGACTATTAAAATAAGATACCAAGAGAAGAAGAGAAGTAGAATTTTGTCTATTTGACAAAGTTTTTTTGAGTTTCACCACTCCAAGCAGCTTTGCATGCTCTGCACTCTGAGTTATTACCTTCAGGGAGAAGGTTCGGGGCCCCATGATGTTCCATGAACTTAAGAACGACTTAAGAACTCCTTTGTGCTGTTGTCTATTAGGCTAGTGAATATGAATAGGTAACAGTTGCTCCTGTGTTCTGCACTTTATTGTGGACTAGTGAATTGGAGTCTCTTGTGTATTATGTCTTGCACAGCAGTAATGGAAGTGTGGATATAAGTCAAATTTCCCACAACAGTAAAGTGAATCTTGAGCTTGATCACATGCATTATAGAAGTTTACAGGGGCCTAAACTACAGGATTAACAAATTTATAAAAGACTTATATAGACAAGGTATTTTCTTGTTTGCTGGGGACATTTTATTCAACAATTGCAGTTTCTTAAAAGTTGAAAGTCTAATTTATTTGATTGCTATTATTCTTTCTAATGAGCATTTTAGAATACTGGGTGCACAACTTTTTACAGTTTGTTTCACATTTATTTGCCATCATCTTTTTACAGTCAGAAAAGAACCAATTGTTTTTCTCACATATATCTATAATCTATGTATAATTATATAGTAAAAATCCTCAATAACTTTGTGTGCAGTCTAGAAGAACTATAGCATCAAAGTTCAAACGCCCGTATATGGAAACCCGCCCATGCTCAAACAAAAAAACCCATGGAAACATATGTGATTAATGGGACCTCCACCCCTTTCCCTTTGCCCCATGACCTAATCTGAATTCCCCCGCTTATCTCATCAGTTACCTATGAGCAAGCACAAGCACCTGGAAAACTACTCTTTCTGCTTTTGGAGTTAGCAGACAGACAACAGAGGGCTTAATGCATGTGGAATGTGACAGGGCAGTGCAAATGAAGTCCTGGACTGTGGAACTGATCTCCACACCAAACTTTCACTTCTGACATGGGCTCAAGAAAAACAACCATTACAATACATTAGCCCTGCGCAGAGTTAGAGAATATAACATTTTACAAGCATAGCGGTTAGGGGAGTCCTTGGAAGTCAACAAAAGTCAAAATTAGGGCTGATACATTAATCAAAATCAAACTAAAATTTGAATGGATGCAATTTTTTTAAGTAGCATAAATTCTTCCATAAACATAAGATCTTGTGTCTTTACTTTGAGCCTTTTAGTTAATTCTTCCAGTCATGTTTAAAATGAGAAAAAAAGTCATTATTAAAACAAAATCAATTTTCTGAATCTGAATCAAAATTGCCATTATAATTGGAATACAGGGAAATTGCAATTAGATTATGTTTAACCCTTTAATGTTCACTCCAAGAAAAAAACAATGTAAAAATTATTTTTTTGTGCTTTTTAAGTTATTGGGTCACTAATGACAAAAATAAATAAAAAAATAAAAAATAGACCCCCCAGTTTTAAAAATATATGCCTCTACCAATTGGTCGAGATGGTGCTTGATGGTAAAAGTATCTAATACATAACTATAAATGTATATTATCAATTAAATTATTATTTAATACCTACAAATACAAAAAAGAAAGTAGAAAATGTAAAAATACCAGAAAACAATTGATGTCAAGTAAATTTTATTCCAACAAACGAACTTCGCTCCCATTTTCGGCATAAAATTCCAACACTTATGCAACAATTGTACTTTCAAAAACATGTATTTCCCCTCTCTTAAAATAATAAAAAAAGGACAACTGAGGACCTATCCAACTTCTCAGTTGTGCTGTGTAAAATCTTCAAACATCTTTTTTTGCATTGAACAAATTCAAAAATGATACAAATCTCTCAAACAAAATAATGGTAACCACTGGTAACCCTGGGCACATTATTTTTGATGATACGCTACAAAGCATTCCCTCTCTCTGATCAAGCACAGGAAAACATTGCACTTCTCACATTTCCATCTTGACACACCCTTTGGGCAGAGGCTGCACCGTCCCCGGTTGTCAGTGTGAAGTGGCCAATGTCCATAGTTGTCGTAGCGTATGTCTGGGGGGAGGCGCTTCTTCTCACAAGACATTTGTGGTGGACTAGCAGATGATGGCCGACCAACTCTAGGTGCTGGCTTGTTGACTTGTTTCAAACTGTTCGCCACAGCCAGGCGAAACATTTTGAGAGGCATTGGTTTTTCCTTCAGTAGGTCACAGTCTCTCTTGTAGACAAGCCACGAATTGGAAATGCACAGGTCAAGGACGTATCCAAACAGGGGGAAGTACCAGCGTCGTGATTTGGCTGGGGTCTTGTACAGATGAACCAGCATGTCGGAAAGATCAATGCCACCCATATGCTGATTATAGGCAGCAATGAGTGATGGGCATTGGACAGCAATCTTCGCTTTTGCATCTTTGCTCCACCGTTGGACACTTGTAAGAGGCATGATCCCACAGGTAGAATCATCTCATCAGTGAAGAGCATCTTGAAATATTGAAATGGTGTCTTGACAGAATCCGGGGGTGCAAAACTTGAATCAGGAACCTGGAATTCGTCAATATCTACATGCTTCCAGATTCTCCTGAATTCTTTTTCTTTCTTTTCAGCCATTTTTTTCTTCTTTGTGCATGGGGGTGACACAGGGGTCTCATCCAGCTCTTCCATTACTTTTTTTAAGGTGTTTTCCCCTTTTTTATTCTTCTTAACAGATGTGCTTGTAGAGGGCATCTCCTCTTCATGCATACATTCAGTGGAAATGTCGCCGATCACCTCTACTTGTTTGGGCAGATAATCAGGATCCCCTATTGTGTCATCATCATCATCACTCAGATCAGCCTCAGAATCTTGAGGATCTTCTGGTACAAGGGCCAGAAAAGACCGTGGCCTTGAACCATAAAATGATTTAGCATCCATCTTTTGTTCCTAAAACAAAGAAATGGAAGGTAAAAAAAGAAATCATGCAGTGTTATAGCTAAATGTTAGCATGTTTGTTAATTAAATACAAAAATCACACATATTAAATAATTTCAGTATAATAACACAGTAATTGTAACATATTGACAACAATGCATGAACAGAAGGGTTTTTATTCCATTGAAAATAGTAAAATTTAATGAAGTTAGCATAAATTCACCAAACTCTTACCATATGGTTGAGATGTCAAGCCATGCCAAGGTTTACCATAGAGTGACATCTCAACCG
Organism: Odontamblyopus rebecca; assembly: GCA_030686955.1. NCBI lineage: Eukaryota > Metazoa > Chordata > Actinopteri > Gobiiformes > Gobiidae > Odontamblyopus > Odontamblyopus rebecca. The sequence continues at coordinate 15,062,923 of CM060658.1, read as the reverse complement.
TTTGGTCAAGCATGTTTTTAAAAAATTATTTGACCCTTATAAAATGTTTTTCTGTTGCATCAAGTGACATAATTCTGTTAAGTAACGTGTTAGATGATGTAATATGTTGAAAAAACGGATTTACCTTTTAAAATACAGCCAGAAGTTGTCCGCATGTCAGAAGTGATTCTTCTGTTTTTAACTTGCTGGAGTCACGATGAGTGAAAAGTCTTACTGTCCAAAAATAGAGTGCCCTCTAATGGATGTTTTATGCATAGCATACCTCTACCAAGTAGTAGAGATGACCCAATCAGGTTGGGTTCAGTTCAACACATTCCCCAATAAGATATAGCGACTCAAAATGTGATCTACCATATGGTTGAGCAGAACATTAAAGGGTTAAAGATGCTGATGAAACTTTTTGGTTGAGGGTTCATCACCTGCTTGTTTCTATGGATATGTCACTGCTCTGCCTGGAATGTTCCACAATATTAAAATTAAACAGTTCTTTCTCACATTTATTCACTTGTGGCCATACCGGCTTGTCAAAGCCTGATCCCGTCAGATCTCAGAAGCTAAGCAGGGCCGGGCCTGGTTAGTACTTGGATGGGAGGCCACTGGGAATTCCAGGTGCCACAGTGGAGCGCCAGTCACAAAAACTGTCATAGTGTCCTTAGGCAAGGCACAGCACCCACATTGCCTAGTATGAAAGTGGTGTGTGCATGAGTGTTGAAGGTGGTCGGAGGGGCCGATGGCGCAGATTGGCAGCCTCGCTTCCGTCAGTCTGCCCCAGGGCAGCTGTGGCTACAATAGTAGTTTACCACCACCGGGTCTGGAGTGAATGAATAATGCTCTGTCTTTCAGTTTCCTGAAAAGCGCTATATAAAACTGATGCATTATTATTATTATTATTATTATTATTATTATTATTATTATTACAAAGGGTTTTATTGGATAAAATACCAAGGAAAACAGGCATTCTGACTGTGAGTGGGGTTGCCCCTCCACAGATCTAACCTGTAACTTGTTCTGGTTAGGTCTCCATGAAGAAACCTTTAATACCATACTGTGATGCATTCTAGACAAAGCAGTAATCTAGACAAAGCAGCATCTCCATGGAGAACCAGAACATTTACACAATGCACCTTTGACAATAATCATGCAGCCCTAATTCAGATCTTGTGGAATGGCACTATCATGGCATTTACTTGATGGTATAATTACCTAAGGATGTGCCTCAAGTGTAATAATTACTGTCTTATTAGATGATGTCCACAAGTCGTCTATAATGACAGTAATTCTTCCGATTTACTGCATTGCAACAGAGTGAAGGATAAAGATGTAGTTTCTTTAACTTTTCATTTGTCTTGCAACAACAAAACAAAGCTGCCAAGTTTCAGCTCAATTCCTGCAATTCGAAAATCTAATCACATCACATTTCCTTTCTTCTAATGGTGTTGTGACCTTAAGGATTGGAAAGAATGATGATGAAGATTATAAGGTTATAGAGCTACTCACAGATTGCACACAAGTAAGAAAATGTTCCGTGCCATTTAACTTTTTCTGATGGCTTTGCGTAAAGTAGCTGTGCATTGTCCAAAGAAAAACTTCAAATGACAAACTAAACCAAACAAAAAAGAACTAAAACCTAATTAAAAATACATTTGACAGTTACAATTATAAGAAACAGCATTAAGTCTATTGGCTCTCCTGGGTAAGTTTGTTATTAAATTTACTGGGTAGAGAAAATTAGCAACTTCCTTTATGGCCAAAGGCAGTTATTACTGGGAACACCTACATGAGTCACACACTTCTCTATTAAAGTCAACACATTTGTCTTATTTCCTAATGATTCCAAAGTCTAATCGCGTGTTGTTGCTACCAAGAGTAATCCAATAGCCAGAAGCAATGCAACCATTTTTCAATTAAGTGTCCAGCCCCAATCGATTTGGGAGAAACTGCTTGTCTAGTTTTCTTCTGACGCAGCCAAGACACACTGCTGACTACTGACTCTTTTTGAGCTCTATCATTAGCTTTAAAGGTGCACTGTGTAATTTTTTATTTTTTATTTTTTTTGGTGAAGGGCCCGCTATCTGTTTGTCTCCATGGAGATGTTATTGCTTTGCCTGCAATGATCTACAATATGGCATTAAACTTAGTTAACTCCAGGGAAACAAGTTGATGCCGCCAGGTCAAGTTACAGATCTGTGGAGTTGAGACTTTGCTCACGCTAAGAACGCAACGTATTTAGGATGTTAAACACATCTAATTGAATAAATACATGATAGATAAGTTTCATTTCTCACTCAATCCACAGCAAAGCAATTACATCTCCATGACGACAAGCAGATAGCGAACCACACATCCCAAAGTTGTACTGTGCACCTTTAAGCAGAATCATTGATGCCTCATATGACATAATTCACAATGGAGACTTCAGATTTTATAAACCCAGACTAGGACTGAAAGATTTAGGAAAAATATCTCATATGTGATTTTCTGACAAGAAGAGTGATATATTTGTGCCTTACGTTTTATTAATAGGATTCTGTTCAAAGTTCACATTTTAAATGCAGAAAACTGAAATTTGAACTGACAAACTAATGCAAGAATTGTATTTCAGGACATATTTGTACAGCTCTAAACTACAGGGTTAGCAGTTTTTATGCAGACCAAGACAGGATATTTTGTTGTTTATAGAGGTAATTATGCTTAAAAAATTGCAGCCTTTGCAATTTGTGATATGCTATTTACATCCATTCAACTTGCAATTTCAATGCGACTGCGATTAATCTTGCAGCCCTAACCCAGACTTCATCACTGGTAAAAAATACAACAAAGCTCCCATCTTGAGCTACTGCCCGGTCCAATATTCCATCAGCTGCACAAACAAGACAAGACAAGCGGGGGGACAGCGGCTAGCATTTTGCTGTACGTGCTATATGCGACTTTGCCTTCTCACTCCCACTGTAATTGCTACTTAGCTGAGACACTGAGTGTAGTGTAGACATGCCAAGTCCAACCGCGCCAGAGCTGTCTGCCTGCCACACTGCGTCTGATTAACATAAAGCTAAGGATTTCCGAAACCCCAAAGCCATCACTGGCACATACACATGGCTGCAGCCCGGGAATAGCAGGCCACAACTTAGGCTCCTGAAATAGTCGTCCCTCAGCACTGCAATTGAGGCGAGGCAGCGAATGGGAGATTTTGCAGGCGGCCCTTAAAACCCCCTTTATATGTGCTACTTCTTAAGGCTTTATTTAATCTTCACAGCGAGCGGCCTGAGATATGGATACTGATGCTCAGAAGGATACCGCCAAAGAACAATCGCCTCATATCTGGGCCCTGACATTTTCAAAGGTACAAGGGAAGCTGCTCAATTTCACGCAGATGTGTGTAAAAAAAAAAAAAAAAAGAACTCGGCTGTTGGGTGTAAAGCCTTGCCGGAGATGATTTCCAAGCACCTTTCCAATATATTCTGTTTCATCACTCTCTTGTGATACTAAAACGTTCAAAATGAAATGTGAAATTAAAGACACCAAAACTGTAGAATAGCAGAGACAAAATGCAAGCAGAAAGTTAAAAGGTGGCAAATCATAAAAAAGAATAATGGTGAATGAACTATTGTTTAATATTTAACTGGATTATGTAAAGATCTCGAATGAGGTATTCAGTCTCTAGACATATACTAGTATAAGTCTTAGTTTGAATACTCCACAGAAGAAAGTCAAACCAAAAAGTACACAACTGCACTAAAAAATATCTACCATCTGTCTTTCTAGATCTAGTCTATCTATCATCAGGTTGATAATGGCCACGCTTTGTCTGTCGTTTCCAAATGCTTCTCTCTGTTGCCAGCAGAGGGTATCAACCATCTAATCAAAGTGCTTTCTGCAACTGTGGAACAACAAAATGGGTGCCTGTAGTGTGTCACGATTTAATACAGTAGTGTTCATGAAACTCAGACACTGTACCTCAATTCTAGACTACTGGATGTGTCAGAATTCAATATGTCAGTGTAATAAATATCCGTATTTAACATTATGATCTGATCGAAAAGACTATTGGCGATTCTGCCTTGTATATCACGCTCTGGTCCATGTTGAGAGGAAGTAGCTACCTATCACTGGCCACGGGGGAGCTTAAACCCATTATCATACATCAACTTCATCCCAGCTAACACACTTGAAAAATTTGCTTGTATACTCAATTATGATGAGTCACCATAGAATTATTAACCGGGACGCTAATAACTCCGGCCTCCAGCTGGGTAATGCTTCCACTGCTGACAGAGAAGTAGACACTATCATAAAGTTGTTTGATTATGGCCGCGTTGGTGTTTGCAGCTGCACTATAATGGCAAAAAATGTTAATGACAACCAAAATAGTCCGATATTTCTTCTTCGACTACAATCAGGAAGCAAGAGCTCAGTGTCATTTAATCAGCTCCATCCAAACAAGGCACAGCATGGGAGCTAACATTTGCATGAGCTGGCCTTTCGCACAGGCCCACACTGGGAATTTAAATTTAGGACTGGTAATGCCATGCACACACTGAAAGAGAAATTGACTCCGTGCCAGAAACAAAAGTGAAGCACGAAAGCTATTTGTTTAGCAGTAAAAAATAGGCGGTTTCAATGTTTATCTACATCGTTCTGCTAATCGGCCTAAATATGGCAAAAGAAATTGACTGTGTAGTGATGTTGTCGCTTTGGTATTTAAACATCAGAATGTATTGCACAAAGTACTAGTAGTTTCTTGTGATCCTACTAGTTCTGATATAGATTCTAAAACTATTCAGGAAACGTCAATTCAGTCATTTTCATGCTTTTTATTCAGGTTCTGTAATCTCTGATAAGGCATATATTGACATCTGCAGGACAATGCTCAAGATGTTCTATGAGTCTATGGTGGCCAGTGCCAACATGAACGCTGTAGTCTGCACGTGAGGGACACTAATAGACTCAATAAAATCATCAGAAAGGCTGGACATGTTGTGGGAGAGGAGCTGGACTCTCTGGTTGTTGTGTTGGACAGGAGAATGCTGGACAAAATCAGGACTATTCTGGACCCTCCCTCCCCCTCCACAAGGTGCCGGCCAATCAGAGGAGCTCTTTCAGCCATAGAAGCTGCTGCCGCTGCTCCACTGAGAGACACAGGAAATCTGTCCTGCCTGTCGCCATCAAACTGTTGAACTCTGCACTTTAAATCACAAACTACTGTAATATCCAATTCCCTGCTCACACATGTATATAGTTGTAAATATGTTACTTGATGTAAATAATTTTTGAGAGAGAACTATTTTCATCTTTTATCTTATTGTATTTATCTTATCTTATTTTTGAAAATTTGATTCTAACTACATGTTCTTGGTCGGTTGCATCTGTAATGAAGAAAATTTCCCCTCAGGGATGAAAGAGTAATAAGTAATTCTGATTCTGATATATAGCAGTTGTAACTACCAACAATATCAAGTTGCATTAGTTTTCATACTATGTAGATTGATATTGGCAGAAGAACTCCCAAGTTGTTTTGTAAGTGAATATGAATATATGAAGAGTGAATATGTTTCGCCTGTATGTTGCTAGGAGTTACAGAAATGATTAAAATATGACTCAGGTATCCGGTGTGACAGTTCACACCTTCCACCTGACTCATTTAGTTACATTTACTTAGGATAGTTCAGTGGACTTAACTATAACAGATATTCATTTGATTTGATTTTTTAAGCTTGCATGAAATTATTACACTCATCTAAATTTACGCTACATAAAAAGCATGTTACCCCCCATCCCCCTGATAATGCATTGGTAAAATGTGCTTAAATATAATGACTTGAGGGCACAAAACAACCAAAAAATATCCTATTAGCAAAATTTTACTTGATGCTGGAACCCCCAACACGCTCTATTTATGCACTATTTACACTTCCTAAACAAACCAAAACATTGTGCAACAAGTCGGAATATCCAGACGGCCTTGCACCGCGGGCAATGCTTGAACCACCAACCTTCTCATAGCAGGGTGTCCACATCTCCTGCCAAACTGCACAACATGAAACGGATCGCAAATACAAAACATTTCAATGAAAAGCACATTTTTCACTGCATCATCTGCGCAGTTATACGGCAAGTGGGTGTACTGACAGATTTGGCATATCTTGGCTGCTTTGACTAAAAAAAAAAAAAATTAAGCCACAAATTCAGCTTTTCTCTCTCAAACTTTTAAGAGATTCTTCTGTTCTCGGAGATGCATAGATGTGCACTAGCGGTTATATGAGGGTTAGTAGTGTAAGGTTGATGTGGAGTTTGGTGGATTGAAAAGGATGTGATTTGCCTACATTCCTTTTTTGTCAGGAGATGCCATGTTGCTGCCAGATCTCTGACCATGGGACTAGCCGCCTACGCTAATATCGAGTGGTGATATCTGTGTGAGAAAAATAACTCACAAAACACTCTGTGCAAACAATATCCAAATGTATCCAAAACTTAAGCAAAGTAGTGATTTGCAATACTGTTTAAGAGGCGCTTTGTTCACAGTAGTGTCCTTGGTTCCATATGTTCCATAGTATGCTTCCTTCCTTGAATACAAATCTGTAGACAGTAGTAAGTGATGACATGAAAAGCAGAACTTGTTCATTTTAAATGGTTTACAGTGCCCCTGAATTCAAAGTTACTGGTAGAGCTAACAACAACTAGTATGCCACTGTGCACTTCCTGTTTATCTGACGAAATGCTCCTACAATATATCTGTACTGGGTGAAGACAAATTTTGTGGAAATACATGGGAAAAACTGTGTACCGGACTTTGTGCCACTCCAAAAAATCCAAAATTATTCTCAAGCCAAATGAATTTTTCAGAGACTCTTTATGTTCTGCCTATTCCACTCAGACGCGCACACACAGAAGCCCTCCCCAGGCGTGGGCTGAGGTGGGCCCATAGTAATTATAGCCGAGCATTTTGAGAGGCTGAGAAAAACAACAGCAAAAAGCAACAGTGGCACTCTCAAATCACGTCCCAGAGTGGCCGAATGCATTTCTGAGTGCGACAATTTTGTGGAGACCTGATGGGAGCTGTTGACCTGCATTGCCTTGGTTTTCTTCGCCATTGTGGTGTGATTAGCTGTACTGAGAATAACACGCATACTGTATTTACGTGATACACATTTAGCTGTGACTCCAGACAAAGTGGAATGTAGTGGGAGTCAGCATCAGCGAAAGCACTATGGCAGTTTCAAAATGCTCTGAAGAATGGCTTCTGAAGACTGGAAGTTAGTTGAGTGGCGCTCTTTTCGGAGAGTTATTATGAAGATTGCTGGATGGGTAATGAGGAAATGTTTGGAGGGTGGGTGATGAGGACGTGTTTGGTGGTGGAGGCTTTATGAGTAATCTACCATCTAATGTTCCATGTAGGTGCGCCAAATTTGTCTTCTTAAGATAAGATAAGATAAGATATCCTTTATTTGTCCCACAATGGGGAAATTTCAGTGTTGCAGCGCACAGTAAAGAGAACAGCAAGAAACAGTAGCAGCAATAGAGTACAGTTAAGTTAAAAATAGACAAACACTATAAGGATCTAAAAAGATAAGGATTATAAAACTATGTATCAAAACTATATATACAATAAATTACTATCTTACATTAAATCGTACATTCTTCTATCGATATATACGATATGTCAAAATCCATATCGAGTTTAAAAAATATCTCGATATATTTCAAATATCACGATATCGCCCACCCCTAATTCAATGTGTCAGTGTTATAGATACGAATTTGAAAAGCGAGACAAATAAATAAACTTTCCCTTTGATTTCACTTTCAGTGTGGACATTGTGCTAACTGATACTCCCAAGACAACTTACATGACATGGGCAGCTCAGAATGTAATCCTGTGGGACATTTCAAAATGTGAGTGAAATACGACTCAACCAACACAGGATTTATTTGTTCCTCCCTTTGTACCACCGCAGTTTAAAAGGATAGCCCGGCTAACCCAGTTCGCTTTGTTGAGAATAAATTGCACAATGAAAGGTTTGGAAGCCAACCCCATGCATTTCTATTTGCCGGCATTTGACTCTCATTTTGAACTCTTTGTGGTAGCGAGTCCAAAAGGCATTTCGCTGCATTGTTTACATTGGGACTGAGATATTTCCACACCTCGCAGCTGCAGGGCTTATTGCTCAGTGCACCAGGGGAAGACAGCGATTGCTATTTCTATTGCTTTAGAACAGGTTTGTTTGTGTGTCAGGCATACCTCGCCAACAACTACATCCAAGAACTATGGCATTTTGTAGAATGTATGTATGTCTCCAAGTGAAAAGGCTTTACAAAGCTATGTCAGTCATAAAAGGAAGTGATGAGTGCAGGATGGTAATTTAAATTATTCTTTGATTAAAATACTTTTGGAAGAGCTATTGAAAAAAAATAAACAAAGAAAAATAATAAAATCCAATCTGACTAGTACCTATCAGCAATTCCATTTAATTTTCTCTATTTTACTGTGTATGTGGGACCACTAGGTGCTCATGTTCAAAAAATTAAATTAAAATTTTCAAAACGACTTTATAAATATCAAAGCAATTAGGTTTGTAAAAAGATGCTTCAAAAAGTAATAATTGGTTTCCAAATATTGCATGTTTTTAATCAAGTGTCAAGAATATCATATTTTCAGAACAAAGAAAAATATTTTCATGAAAACATGGTATTTATGGGTTTCCTGTAAAAAATGTTACTATGATTTTCTTTAAAAGTATGCAATTACAGTAAGATTTAGCCTTAACTAATTATTTCAAACATGTCTTGTGGACTAGTTCACTAGATCACTAGTTGTTGCAGTGGTCCAATTGTACCTGCTTTTCGCAACTTTCAGAGGCCGTCACGGTAAATCTAACAACTTGCATGCTAATTTGGCAATTCCTGATTATCAGACAATGACACGCTTTATAATTCTGATCCCGTCAGATCTCAGAAGCTAAGCAGGGCCAGGCCTGGTTAGTACTTGGGATGGGAGACCACTAGGAATTCCAGGTGCCACAGTGGGGCGCCAGTCACAGAAACTGTCGTTGTGTTCTTAGGCAAGACACTTCACCCACATTGCCTAGTGTGAAAGTGATGTGTGCATGGCAGGACTCCCTTGAAAAAGAGATTAGTAATCTCAATGGGACTTTCCTGGGTAAATAAAGGTTAAAAAATAAAAAAATAGATGCAGACAGTACACACTTTTAGCCTCAAAAGCTGCTTATACAATATATTTGTACTATATCTGTACTGGGCAAGACACTTTTTGCACAAATTCATGGAAATAATAGATGCAGGACGTTAAGATGAAATCCAAAATGAAACAGGCAAGCAGCACACGTTAGAGTAGATCATTCTGACATATAACTGGCTGATATTAAGATAAAGACAAGCTATAACACAAAAGCTATAATGCCTGTCACAACAAGTGTAGAATGTGCCGGTGCATTAAATTTACATGAACAATAGTGTCATTTGGAAGTGCCTAATATGCAGTTCCATTGAGCTGAGGCTCTTGGAGGGTTCACTCGAGGAGGTGAGCCGGGCCTAATCACATTTTGATGTGCACCAACAGGAGCGACCTGGTCCATTAAACAGAGCTGTCTGCAGCGCCGCCACATTAACCTCAGGCCAGGAACACTTTAAGTGATAAAAAGTCATTAAATATAAAACAATGTGCACCCTGGCCTGACTGGGTGCTCACATCACAAAGTCATACGGAGTTTTCACTGAGTTTCCAATGAGTTGAAAAGAGGACAGTGATAAAGGCAACCAGGCTAATGGCAGGCATCATAGCTACAGGACAGCACCACCACATTATTACAAGTAATTTGGTAAAACTTAGTTTGTGTGGTGTGGTGTTGTTTGTAGTGTGCCGTTAAATCTTTTTTAGTCAAAAAACTGTGCCGTAATTCCCCAAAAAGTTGAAAAACACTGTAATAATGTATGCAAAAAAGAAAACTACAACATAGACATTTACAAATGTCATGGCCTAAAAAAGACAAACCCTCCACCAGAAAAGTTACACAGTTCACCTTCAATAACAGATAACAAAGGGCAATGCTGACTTGCTGAGTTATTCAGCATTTGAAAATACTTTATTGTAAGGTAAGGTATACTGTGGCAATAGTGGTAGTGAATCTGAACTTAAGTACACAAATCAAGGAAGAACTCAGTCACGATCTGTTTCCTCATATCTCCCTGGAGTACTGCAACCATTGTTGCCCCTCTATACTCGTCAGAAACTGGAGGAAGTTGTTGAAAGTAAAGCTCTTCCTATCTCACTTCCTCTGATAATGGTCAGACCCTTGGTGAACCACTGATAAGCCTGGCACCTGCAAGTTTGTTTTTTCTGCCAAACAAAAGAGCCATCGTCGAAAGTTGTCAAGGCCTGTGGATCATTCACAGCACCTATAGCGGCTTTCGTTTGGTTAGCTTTCAAGTTGGGAGAGAGAAGAGAATGCACATAAAAACCAGAGGGAGGCTTCCCAACACGCAAAAGCATTACCCAAGGCTAAAGGGGCATGTGCGAACGAAAGAGTTGGATTAAGGCCAAGTTTTAGTGCAGCACAATATGAGCTTGTAGCAGCATGCTTTTGTTATGTTTAACCACCTGGTGATGGTGTTAGTGGGAATTAGGGTTGTCAGAAATATACAAAATCAGGTATTAATTGATACAAAAACTAGTATTGAAACTAGATATTCATTTGAGCAAGTATCGAAACAAAAAAAAAATAAATAAATACACATTCACAGGACAGAAATGAATGGCTTTAAGGCTGTATAAGAACAAGTATAAGATCACAGCCTAGTATACGCAAAATGGACCACTGTGGAATTGACCTGGAAAACTGAGAGATTACACGGATAAAACAGCACATGGTAATAGTTTTTAGTTCAGTTTCAGTTTTTTTTACTTTTTAACAATTTCAAACTATTATCCCACAATGGCTACATATGCATTTGACACTCGAAACTAAGTATGCCAATATGTACTAATTGTGAAAAAAAAAGACTCCCAAAAAAGCTACCAAGCTTGTATATATGGGGTCCATCACCACAACGTGACACACACACACACACATACATATGCATAAAATGCATACATACCTACACGATTCTTAATTAAATAAATGATTAATTAGATTAGATCATATTTAGGTTCTTTTTATTTTATATGTAATGAATTTAATTTACTTTCAATTTATATTTCTATACAGGTTTGAAACAGAACTACAGCACAGAATACCTAGTTTATGTGCAAAGAGAGATCATGCGAAAGAATGACATCAGCTGTACTCAGTCAATCAGGCACAATAATTTTCCAGTAGTTTATGCTTTAAGTTGTTTTTAAATATGGATAATGAGGCAGACTGTTTAATGTTGTTATGTAACCCATTCCATATTTGCGTGTCTCTATGACAAACACTAAACATTTTAATTCCCCTTTTAGAAGACCCTTTTCTGTTGTTTTATGTTCATGAGAACATAAGAGAATATTATACTCATTAGCAGAAAAAAATGACATACGTTTTTTTTTGCGTCTTAAAACGTATCGAATCAATATTGTGACCTGTGTATCCAGCCATGTATCGAATTGTGGGAAAAGTATACTCTTTCAAACTGGCAACACTTTACTATGCATTTACTTCTATAGTGATAGACTGGCTAAGTTTTAATTGAACATAAAACTTGGTACCATTTAATTAAACATGGACTCTAATCCACTAAGTCCAGCAGAATGAGAACTGAGTGGAGCACATTATTTTTACTTAAATAGCCAAAAAAGACAATAAACATCAGGAACTGTTAAACCTAAAATACAACTACAATGTGTTTATCTGTTCAGCTAGTGGACAAAAAGTGTATTGAGTTGGTTCTAAATGTTGAAAAGGTGTTGGCCATTCTGTGTCTGTTTGCCCATATGACACATTCATGCTGATAAGACAGTTCCGCGTTGTGTTCAAAGTCTAATAAGATATCACATATTTGAAACTGAGGAAAAAAAATCACTGAGTTATAAAAAAAAAGTGTCCAGTCTACCGCAGAAAAGGTGGGCACCTCCAGTCAGTAACCTCACATGAACCAGCACAGATACCTGTCAGCTCTTTTAACCAAAAGAAAAATACGACTTGACAGCCAGTGGGTAGACCGTCTCCTGAGCGGTATATGGAGAAATACGTTTGTTCATTTTATTCTCTTTTAACACTTCAGAAATTATTACCATCACAGTACTCCTCAACTTCCATAATGATGATTGATGAAATAATTAAAACTCACATGATGATCATAGATGAATAGTGGGAAATCAAGATAACAAACATTTTGGGGAGGTTAGAGGTTCAATCTCTGCTCTTAACTTTGTACAGCTTGTGTCCTTTGGTGGACACTTAACTGGTGCATCAATGTTTGTCCTAATGATTGTTGCCATAGATGCATAACAGCTCGAGTGAACAAATAATGGGCTTAAGTAGAGGTTTGGGACATCCAATAAGATACTAAGCCTATCTAATTGGGAGTCAAAGCTATCTATAAGTAAATACTGTTATAAGGAAATGCCATTGAAAAGGCAATGAACCTATTGTAATTATTAACACTAAAGATACCTATAAAAAACAGGGTATGGCTGGCAGACAAGCCAGACACTTCCTGTGCCCTTATATGATCATCTCTTCTGGTGCCATAAACTGCGATCAGACATCATATCGCTGTCATCATTTAAGTGCTCCAATCTTCCTCCCATCTCAGGGAAAAAAGGACACATGCACAGTATCATGTATTCGCACAGGAATAGCAATTTGGGTTGAACAAAATTTCCTGTCTTTTTATACAAAAATCTTATTGTACCTTTAGTTTTGACTTTTACAAACAAAAGTATATCAGTTCATCAGTTCAGGTTTGAGTCTTCTCTCAAATGTTATTGCTCATGGAGCTGTTTACAAGATGCACTCTGAATAGAATAATACTTTTAAACATAAATTTCAAATCTTATCACCAGAAAAATCACAGTTGTTTTTTTTGTTTTTTTTCCCTCCAAAATCGTGCAGCCCTAAAAAAAATAGTGAATCTTTAAAGAATGCATTCCACATCTGATCACATCCGCCCCCACACACAATGCTATATGGGGTTATCTTCAAAAGCATTATTCAAATGTGCCCAGCTCATATGGTTATAGTAAACATAATTCGAATCCAGCTGACAAGCACAATATGCAGCCAATATAACTGTGCCTCATCTTTCTCCTTCTTCTTCCCCTCCGAAAAATGCATGCCTGCACCAAGCCGCTAAGTTCTAAGCTAGCAGATGTCGGGGGTTGCAATAGTGTCGGCAGGAAAGAAGAGCTGGCCTTGCACTTTAATGACAAACTCTAGTCAGAGCACCAGGCCCAAACAGCAGGACTTGTTTACTTGGCAGAAAAAAAGTAGGGCTAAGACTTTCATGCTGAGCTTTTTGGACACGGAGTGGACAGAGAAGACATAGGAGGTGACCAAGAGCAACCCAAGGCATCAAGCATCGTTTTTGCATTTGAAGCTCACCATAGACTGTACACAGAAGTGAACTGAGGAAGTGTGGTGTCGCCCATAGCCTTCGGGTAGAACCAAATCAAGGCAAGCGGGTTGTTAGGTTTCTAAGCTAAGTTGTTGAAGGTGACACCCTCTCCTGCCCACAAGTTTGGAAAAGAGCAACGAGCCGTGAAAGCTGTCAATCAATAATCAAACCTGTTGCTAAAGATTGCAGGAGCAACTTTGGGAGCAAGAAGGCACCTGATTGGTCTGTTTTTAGTGTTCATATCTTGAATTACGAAAATAGCGAAATAAAAACACCAGGATCATGCAGCGTGGGTTAATACAAACCTGTTAAGACCAAAATGAGATTTACGCAAAGAGGGGTGATGACTTTTCAATAGAAGTCAATTGATACCAGACCCTGAAGGAAGCACTTCGTACCCATGCTCACTTCCTATTTGGAACGTAGCAGCTAGCAGGTTAGCTAAGTTCATTTATACATAGAGTATATGAGCTTGACTTGCCTGGAAGAGCTACATAACTGGCTGATTGTGCCCAATCATGGAAGGGTACAAGGTAGTTAACTTTTTCAAACTACAGAGTTCCAAAAGCCGCACACAAAACATAGCCTTAGCTTCGGCCTTTTCCATTTTCCCCTCCCGCTCCCTCATAACGCTTTGTAGGGATGCCAAGATGAGGCCCTGCGCTTCCAATGTAATTTTGAAATGTGTAATTACAGAGGCTTGCTTGTTGTAAATTTAAACATTTGCAAAAACCTGTAATATGCAGCAAGGACATATTGAGTTGATAAAGTGGAGAGTTATTAAATATATTCGCAATGCCAATGTTGTCTTTACTTCCAAATCAGTTCAATTGAGCGGAGATTATGGGATGCATGTGTGTTGAAGGATCCAGAGCCTGGATACCAGGACTACTGAAGCTATTTGGAATTACCACCATCTTGTAAGCGGTTGTATTTTCAGCCGATCTACTTCTACCTGTCACAATGATAAGGGTGTAAAATGCTAATGCTAAAATGTATTAAAATCTACAATGCATAGGATAATTCTATTAACAACATTATTTAACTATGAGACCAACAATGTATTGATTACCCTGCCTGGGTCTGAATTGCAAACAAAAAACATGGCCAACATGAACCAGGTGCTTCTTTATTGACAGTGCAGTGACTTATGTTGAGCAGGTTTGGCTCAATCATAAAAAGGTTTCTGAGTTATGTGTTTTACTCTGTTGGAACTGCTGTACATTTTCACTAAGTACAAGATGAAATGTAAACCTTAAGTTATTAAAATTTTAGGTTATACAATTTTGTATGTAATATGACTGAATCACTGTAAAGATTTTGGTAATTAAATTCAATAACTATGTTCCAGTAATGATGCCTATGGATTAAAATGTATAGTTTTCTGAGTGTGTCCAGTAGAATTAAGTGGCATAAACAACACAAAGGAATACTAATTAATGATAATATTTAGCTCTATAAAAATGTTCCTCTTCATAAATCACCGTCTTTACTCATAGCCGCTTTATTTATTTATACATCCCACCGGTCCCCATAAACAAAAATGAAAAATGTGTAAAAAAAATAAAATAAATAATAATGTTTTAATTAATGATTTATTAACATAGTCTTTGTCAATAGCATCCTTTGTTAGACTGGCCACACAAGTCTCTGGTGTCCACTGATAAAACTTTGAACATGTTTTGGTATGCATGAAAGCTTTTTATGTTTATGCCCCGGTGTCCTATGGCTCTAGAACTAGTTTCTTACCCCCCTCTGTTCCTTAAACATACATTCAGACACTGTCTATACATTTCACTGACAGTACTGCTTACACTGGCATTAAAGCTTAACAAACATGCTAATCCTGTGAGTAGGAAACATTTATGCCAAGTATGTAGTGTAAGAAGAAATCTGTTATGTGCTGTTAGCTTAGCGCCGATAAGGATGGGGGGAATGCCATTTAGTCTAAGATCACCTACTTCGCGTAAACATTCCATTCCCTCTTTGGTTATTACAGGGTATTCATATGCCACAAAACACAAAAAATGATATGTCTAAACAGAATATTGAGGTTTGTTTTCCAAGTTCTGTCTGAGTTGGTGAAAATTATGCATGCTTTTGGTAAGATAATAAAATAGGACCTTGCAAATAGACAAAACATGCTGCCAAAGTACAGTCCTGCATACCTTAAAGGGCTTGTTTCCCATGTATTTGTTTGTCTTGTTGAAGTGGTTCTTGAAGTCAAAATATGTCTACTGCATCCAATTTGAGTGTCTTATGTGCAAAAATCAGGAAGTACACATTGACATGGTAACTGTTGTTAGCTTTACCATGATGGCAAAACTCTCTGTTCACTCTGTTATTGGAAAGTTGTGAAAAGGGCTTGTAAACTAAACTGAATAATGGATAATAAGATGCTCAGAATGTAAGTGAGGATTAACTGAACCACTGAAAAATCTTTAAAATTACCTTGTTATGGTTTTCACATATTTTATACCCTATAAACCAGGTACATAGCCTTTAAACTAATCCTCTCTTTGCAGTTTATTTGTTCTATCTATTCCTGTCCGCTGGGAAGTGCCCGGCATGGGTCTAAGCCTTGTCTGGGGGCCTAAAACACGGGGGATTCCTTATTTGGGCATGAAAATTCACATTGCCAGTTCTAACTAAAATAACTCACAGTTTGTTGATGGGGCTACCTTGGGAAACGGGACCACACACGTCACTGTCGACAAATTGGAACAACTGCCTTGGCTGCAACATTCCACATTTGGGTTAAATGACCGTTAAAAAAGCAGTCTGTAAGCTAGCTAAGCAAAAGTAAGACTGTAAATAGTCTGTTCAAAAGCACTGTTTCTAAAACGTTGAGCTCACAATGAACAAAGTAATTTAGCCAAACAAAAGCATGGAAATCCTTCAAAAAGATCTGTTAAAAATCTATTTGCTAACTAGATCATAAATGAGGACAGGGATATTTGCAAAACAAAACAATATTTTACCGTAAGTCTTAAAATGTTTGAGCAAGAACATTATGTTGTATTCATACTGGCTATTTACTGTAAATAC
Source organism: Odontamblyopus rebecca (assembly GCA_030686955.1). Taxonomy (NCBI): domain Eukaryota; kingdom Metazoa; phylum Chordata; class Actinopteri; order Gobiiformes; family Gobiidae; genus Odontamblyopus; species Odontamblyopus rebecca. The sequence continues at coordinate 15,046,327 of CM060658.1, read as the reverse complement.
CAGATCAAGGTCAGGGAATCCAAAGGGTTTATGGTGAAATGTTAATGTTTTTGCAGGTATTACTAAGTGCATTAACCTGATTTGGGCTATGTTATTAAGTATTAAAATAATCTGAATTCTTGGTATTTTGGTATAACTTAATTAATCATTCTTTTTTATAAATATTCTCCACCTAGAAGCCTTCAGTCATCATATTTCAACCTTTAGTTGGTCAAAAATGTATTTAAAAATTCTATGTGCAATAGAAAGAATCATTTTACTAGACAACTAAACAAGTAACACTGAATAGTCCACTACAAAAATAATTGTTATTTGCAGCCTTAAACCTAATACAAGTGTTAGTATAACAAATCGCAGGAATTTTAATATTACATTATAGATTTGCGTATCTACAGCAAACCTGCCAGATAAGTGTGGTTGTAAATGGAATAAAAACTAAGATTGAATACAGCACCCTGTTTTAGCTAACCTACTTGTCTCATGGACTTCTTTGGGTTCAAAATAACACAATTTATTCACAGCATGTGGCGTGATCTTACCTCATTTTGTACCAAGCGCAAATCTTCACTGTGCAAATTTACAGGCGGTATCAAACAAAGCGCAGAGTGTCACACAAAATCTGGAACATCACTCTGCTCCTATTAAAAATATTTCTCTGGCATTCAACTAAACCGGATCTGCACTGGCAACTTTAAAGGAACCCAATGAAATATTAATCATTGCACCATTTTACAGAGTACACGATGAGGATTCACTTTGGAGTGTTAGAGTGGAAGAGGCCCCAGTAGGCCTTTGCCCACATACACTGGATTAAAACACAGTGTTCTTAAAGGCTTAGTGCATGAAATGGGAATGCTGACCAATGGTATCAAAAAGTGCCCGTAGAGTGTTCAAAACCGTTATGAAATGCCAAAGCTTAATCCAGTTGAGAAGTGTGGAGTTGTGTAGTAAATTTCCTGACAGGAGCAAAAGAACCGCCCTGTACAAAGTGGAAGGTGGAAATTTTGCAGTCGAAAAGCCATGCATAGAAGAAAAAATGCTGGTTTTCAATGTGTAAATAGCTCTGAAAAGAATTTTAGAAACCTATGGAATGGGCTGCTTACAAATACTCTCGCGATACAATTTCAGCTCTTTGTAAGACCAAAAATGGCTCTTTGGAATGTATTTTCACACACAACACAGCATGAAACAATTTGAAACGAGTTAAGTTTATATCTTTTCAAATGTCTTGAATACCATTCTTTCCCATACATAGACACAGAGAGAGAGAGAAAGAGAGAGAGAACAACATACATGTCAATCCTATCCTTTGGATAATTTCTTGTTTACAGCTACAGTGGAAATGACTGTGTATACATTCAGACGTGGTTTAGAACTAGATTAGACCTGTATATAGTATATATATAGGTCTATATATATATATATATATATATATATATATATATATATATATATATATATATATATATATATATATATATATATATATATATATATCTCCTCCATTTCTCCCACATCCTGTTCATGTAACCCCTCTGACTAGATTAGAGATACAGACTGACAGAATGGTGATGGCGAACCAACCAGACATCGTGGTTCTGGATAAGCGGGAGAACCAAGCCGTGGTGGTGGACATTGCAATACCGAGCGATGGCAATGTCAGGAAAAAGGAACACGAGAAACTAGAGAAATACCAGGGGCTCAAAGAAGACCTGGAGAGAGCCTGGAAGGTGAAAGCATCGGTGGTGCCTGTGGTGATCGGAGCACTCGGGGCCGTGACCCCCAAACTAGAGGAGTGGTTGCAGCAGATCCCAGGAAGGACAACAGACATCTCAGTCCAGAAAAGTGCAGTACTGGGAACAGCAAAGATACTGCGCAGAACTCTCAAGCTCCCAGGCCTCTGGTAGAGGACCCGAGCTGATGAGGGTGAGAGAGACCAACCACCGTGGAAGGTGAGAAATGCGTTTTATATATATATATATATATATATATATATATATATATATATATATATATATATATATAGTATATATATAGGTCTATATATAGACCTATATATAGTAGTTATATAGTTGATCTGGTGGCACTCCATGATAGTTCTTGGTGTGCAGTATTTGAAAGCCACTGCACTAGGCTACATAACTTAAGCTAACATCGTTTGAACAGAATACCAGTTACATTCAGTGGTTTCAAGTGTTAATGCTACCTTTAGAATGGATATGAATCATTATCTTACCTGTCTTGGAGTTTATGGCAAAGAAGCCTTGAGGATTTCCACTGGTGATCCTATAGGTCAGCTTGTCGCTGGATTGGGTGTCGGGATCCACAGCTTCTATCTGGATGATGGACACGTCTTTGGAGGAGTTCTCCATCACAGAGGGGTAGTAGACAGGTTCAGAGGTCTGAGGGGCATTGTCATTGACGTCTTGCACTTCGATGTAGACTTCCACGAAGGAAGACTGAGGAACTACACCCCGGTCCATGGCATAAACAGTGAGCCAGTAGTGAGGGGTGGTCTCATGGTCAAGGAGCTCCTGTGTGCGGATCACGCCTGGAATGACAAAGATGTGTGTTAATAATACCTCAACTACTGGAAACAATAAAAATCTAGTGAATAGAAAATAGGGTTATCAAATTTCAGATACTAATCCATACCATACTAAAATTTTAAATCAAATATTAAATCAATCAATATACTAAATCAATATTAAAACTAGTATTAAACTAGATACTCATTTGAGCAGGTATCAAAAGTCCAAAAGTCACATTTGCAGACAGAAATAAACATTTCCTGGATAGCCGTATGATGATGAATGATCTTGAGCAGTATCAGAGCACGTGTGAAATCACATAGATAGTATACATCCATGGAGCTACCTGGATGACAGATTACATGGTAATATCGCATAATAAAAGAACATACTATGATTTAATGTTGAAAACACATTTCATTGTTTAAGGAGTATTTTTTTTTTTAAATATCACTGTGGTATTGGAATCAGTATTGAGTATATTCCTTAGGACCAAAATCAAGTTTGAAATTTTAGTATTGTGATAACACTAACTCAAAGTACAGATGGAATTTTACAGTGCTAGAATATGATATGTTTCTTATAGACTACTGTATATATTTACTATACTGTTCTGCTAATATTTAATTTCCAAAGGTTTCAAATAAATCAACAATGGTCCAGATTGAATCATGGCTCACTGTGGAAACTACAAATATCTGTTATCCACTGTATTGTATGAATACTCTTACTAACAGGTTGATAAGATGATGCTGACTCTAACATTTTATACATTTGATTCTAACATTTTATACTGTCAATAACAACACAACCAAGAAATGACTTCTAACACCACAAGATCCAAATACAAGGATATGGACAATGGCCCTGTATGGTTTCTCAGCATTAGCTCAGCTTCTGGATGGTGCTGACTGATAAGACATAAAGCCAGGCAAAATGGCATTCAAAATTAGTTACTAAACACATACTTTTAATAATTGCAATTAAAACACAAGAACACTCTTCTAATACTTCTTCCTCTCATGTTTGATCTCTGCTAAAAAGTCACATGTTTTTACTGACAAGATTGGCTGTAGATCTCACCATTAAAAATATGCAAGTTGATCTTAGGAAATTAGAGGTGACTGAATCTCGATAATGAGTGAAATTCAAATGATTGTACACCTCTAATGGGGCATTTGTACTAATGAAGTTTTTATTGACCATTATCTACTAGCAGTGGCAGTGTTTCCTACACATTGACCATTGCGAGGCGCTGTGCCACAAATTGATGACCAAGCGCCACAGATGGATTTTGGCTGGATTTTTTGTTTCGTTTTTTCAACACGATTCTGACGTCCTCGCTCACATGCAGAGAGAGTGCGCACGTTTTTTTTTTTTAACCTTTATTTACCCAGGAAAGTCCCATTGAGATTACTAATCTCTTTTTCAAGGGAGTCCTGCCATGCACACATCACTTTCACACTAGGCAATGTGGGTGAAGTGTCTTGCCTGAGGACACAACGACAGTTTTTGCCACTGGCGCCCGACTGTGGCACCTGGAATTCCCAGTGGTCTCCCATCCAAGTACTACCCAGGCCCAGCCCTGCTTAGCTTCTGAGATCTGACGGGATCAGGCTTTGACAAGCCGGTATGGCCACATACATGTCAGAGGTAGCTATACTTATAAAACACCTGCATTATTTGCTCTCCAGACCCAACTCAGGGTCCAGCTATCTGGCGGTCCGTTTGCTCGCACTCATCTACACGGGCGAACCTCTGGGCTCGTCCCAACACTCAGAACCGCAAGAATCCCGGCATGGTCCGGGGGCCTGGCCCGGGCTGCCCCCCGTGGAATAAATGGGCCAGAATCCAAGGAGGTCCGTTAAGATCGGGCATTATGGAGTTAGGTTCAGAAAGCCTCATAAAATGAGGTGTTCTGATAGAAAATATGCACCAAACAGGCTCATGATGTTTCATTATTTAATTTAATTGCCTTGTTGTCTATGTCTATTATAGTATATATATATTTATTTATTTATTTATTTATTTAATTTGTATTATATAATTGTGGCATTATACCTACTATTTATTTTGTTTTACCAAAAAAAGTTAAATTATTAGATTTTTTTTCCACGCCTCACAATGCTACTTGGTCTGCGGGAAACACTCAATGAGATATTAAACCATTTACGGTGACAGAATGTTATTATACTGCTTTCCTGGACATCCCTACACACTGACAACAGAATTTGCGAATGGATCATACAGTAGCTAACCCCTGAGTACTCCCATTTCTCTTCCTGCTTAGTAAATAATGCATTCCACATCATGCCAAGTGTGCAAGTATACTTTATAGATGGAAATACCCACCCACACCAACATCTTATCCTGCATCCATTCATTTTGTTTGTTTGCTAGACTTTTACATCACAGACTTCACTTGATGCCTAGAAACCTATTTGCAGTGATAATAAGAGCATAATGTTGAACAAAATGTTGAGGCTACGGGGGGAACTTTGACACACAAATGTCAAGGTGCTACATTCACAACAACCGACCGATACCCTGGTGTTTACACTTACTAGTGGAGAGGTTTTTTATTGCCTTCTGGGGGTTGTAGCCCTCAGCTGAGCAAACAGAAAGCTTTCAGAACATGTGAGTTGCAGAAGTTGACAATGGTTAAATGGACGAGTGGAGGATGGGTGGCAATGGTAGATGCAAGATTTAAAAGGCTGGCTGTAAAGTAAGGGAGGGGAATGTTTCAGTTCAGTGCTATCAAGTGCAGGCCTGTATTTCATCAAAGTAATACAAAAGTTAACAGCTAATATAACATTATCGAAGATTGATCCTTGTTAAAAAAAAACAGCAGTGATCGAATTTGTGCAACGATTTCTTGCACCCTACAGCAAAAAACTGTCATAGACCTTCTTTTTATGCCCTGGAATAGCTTTCAAATGACTTTGATTTAAACGGCCCTTCTTTGTGTGAATAATTACCAGTACCAGAGATGACAACAGAATGAAATATTGGATCTGGAAAGTAACTATAAAGTAAGTCAAACAACCATTCTTAATTGGGAAGTGCCAATCTTAGTTCCAAATCGTTGTATTGTAAACGGAAAACGCACTGTTCCACCTTGCGATGTCATGTGATACAGGAAGTGCTCTCTACAAAAAAGGTAACAGGTATCTCTTAACTCAAAAAGTCATGCTTCACAGGATAAAGTGGGGGTGCGTGCCTATGTTCCCTCAGCCCTATGTTCCCTCAACCCTATGTTTCCTCAGCCCTATGTTCCCTCAGCCCTATGTTCCCTCAGCCCTGTTTCCTCAGCCCTATGTTCCCTCAGCCCTATGTTTCCTTAGCCCTATGTTCCCTCAGCCCTATGTTTCCTCAGCCCTATGTCCCCTCAGCCCTGTGTTCCATCAGCCCTATGTTCCCTCAGCCCAGCTGGAGGTCATGGTGCAAAGGACCCCAGGTTGAAATTACTCTGAATCATCTCTTTAAATGCAGCATAAAAATGACTTGACTTAGAGTTTAATTATGAGAAACATCTTAGAAATAAGAAAAATCTTAGAAATGTGGGAACATAGAGCTGAGGGAACATAGGGCCTAATTTTCAAAATTTTCAGTGAAAAACAAATTCTTAGAGATGAGGGAACATAGGGCTGTGGGAACATAGGGCTCACCCCCAAAGGGGAACAGAGCACTTCAAGCTTTGGGAATGCAGACAGCCCAATAGTCAAACATGAGTTAATGAGGGTGTAACAACATTCTAACATGGCTTAAAGATGCACTGTGTAACTTTCCTGCTTTAGGGTCAGCCACCAAATTGTCTCCATGAATATATTACCTGGAATGTTCCACAGTATGACATTACACTTACGCCATGCCATGTGCCATATCGGGATATTCCCAAATAACAAAGCAACAACATCTCCATGGGGAAAACCAGAAAAGATATACAATTCACCTTTAAAGTCAATTTTGTATTATATAGTATCTTTAAAGCAATAGCCTTTTCAGTGTGTGTGTGCTGTTGGAATACCGGTGTAACCTTGAATGCAGCTCTGGACATTTACAAGCATATTAGGGGTCATCATTATTTGCAGCTAATAAAAGTGAACGATGGTCTAGACCTACCTGCGTGTTCTCTCTACCATGGATGTTATGAGGGGGAGGCCTAGATACGAGTCTCCACTGCACTGCTTTGAAAAATCACAAGGACATTTCCTGAGCCTTTTACATGGACTCCCTTCCTCTCTTTTACTGCTTGGCTTTGTTCGCCCACTGTAACTTGATGAACTGTAACCGAGCACAGCCAAACCTCTTGCCCGGGGTAATGAAAGATTTCACAGCGACTTCAAATGACTCGTTGGAAAATTCCTCAGATTAAACTTGAGAGGAGAGTTTGGGGGGGATAGCTCATTTGTTCTCAACTTTTGGATTTCTTATTTTTTTGCAATTCCACTGACCCGGGACCTCGCTCGTCATTAGTCATCATTACGGCTAGTGCTACCTTAGCTGCAGGCGTGTAATAAGAAGGGTAGCCAGGCACGGGAAATAGGTAGTTCCCCCTAAATGTGGGAGTTTCTGTGACAAAATACCCAGGCCAAATAATTTAGAAAGTAAATGAAATGAAGCCAGTGGTGTAGAAATGGAGACTGTACATAAGTGAATAGAAGTGCACATTACAAGGCAGTGGAAATACAATTAACAATACAGTGTAGCAGATCCAGATTTCATACAAGATTACCAAGATTACCAGGGTCCCTGACGATTTGATACGATACATGGCTCATGGTACAATATTATCACAATATAAATTGGTCAGTATCGTCTTAGTCAACTAAATATTTTACTAGTTAACTAATTCTTTTATTGGAAATTCATTCTCACTTTTTCATACAAACATGGAATTTACAAGTATGTTTCTAGTCTTTTCAGTGCACATTGGGTCAAATATGTACATGTATATGGTATATCATGTATATCGTTTGCTACTCCCCCTTTTAGTCTATGAATCGATGCATAAGGCAAGTCTTGAGGCGATCAAGAAGTTCATCTTTTAGAGCACTACAGTATACTGGTGGTATACGTACATCGATTCATTGGGGCATTACTACGTTGCAAAATAAACAAGCTAACCACAGTCAGTTCTGTGCTCAAGGACTCAATCAAGCTGGCTGTTCTACTTCCTACGTCTACTGCAGAGGTTAAATGGACATTGTTGCATTACTCACTATTAGCTAGTTGAGAAGGGGAGATTATTGATAAATCCATACTTCTAGCACTGTGAATATGGAGTATATTGTCTATAATAAAAATGCTCTAAGTAATGAAAATGGCTGCCAAATAAAGGTGTTTTTGTACTATAGTGGGCAATTTTACAGTTATTTCTCATTTGTTTGATACTTCTCCACTTCTCTTGGACTGACGGAATATTGTCTAAATATTGCTATTGGTATACTTAGAATAATGATTTCTTGTACAACACTGAACCAGTTTATTTCAAGCAATATCCTGAAAATAACAGATAAGTGTTGAACATGGCTCTGCCCTTGAGCGAAGTCTCCGAAGGGCAAAAGAAAATAGGGTGAAGGAGATGTATTAGCTCTAAAATGGACACAAATTAGACCGAGAGAGTGGACATGAAATTGGTTGGAGTCGATGGGGTGAGGAGACTGGGGGCAGAGGGGCTCATGTGCACTCATGTACCCCGCACTAATAAGATAAGAGAGGGAAGGGCCAAAAGACAATGGGGGAAACTATGAGACATCTTTTGTGCTGGTGCCAAGGAGGGGCCCATGCCTGAGTGCTTGACTGGCAGACGCCGACCTTGCTGAACAATAGCACTCCTCGGCACAGTCATGCTTCCTGCTCGCACTTCGGAGCCCGGCGGCTATCACTAAGAGAGGAGGCAATATGTTTTAACACACTTTTGATGATGGTATTCTTCTTATTTGAGTGCCAAGCAAGCTCGCTCACTTCTCCTTCCTGCTCGTGTCCTATGTAAATCCATGGACTCTAAATATATTTGTCAAACTATTGATAGCTTAGTTGTATAAAGTTTTCCCTGTCCCATAAAAAGTAGGAAAAGCTATCGTCCATGGCCTGTGGGTGAGTGGTTCAACACAGAGCAACAAATAGAATAATGAATCTAAGGAATTCCATAACCACACCCATTCTATATAGTACCTCAGCAACCCAGTAAGACAGGAGCAAAAACCTGCCCCACGGCCATGAGAAAAAAAACACAGAGCAACAGCATGTGCCAGATCTACTTTCCCGTCTTTCCCCTCTTGGCACTGTTCTTCAAAGATATTCGGAATGCCAGTGGATTTCAGGATAAGACCAGAAGGTATTATGCGTGTCCTTTAATCAAATTTTGTAGGATAAACATTGCTTTTCTGAAAAGTTTTGCACATTGGTTAGAGCTGGGCGGAACGACAAAAGATTATTCACAATTTTTTCTCTCACATTGAGCAATTATGGTTTTTGATTCAATTATATTTTGTAAACATTTAAATAAAAATGGCTTTCAATGTGAATTTCCTGAACATACACATTTTAATAATGGCCCATCACACAAAAAATCCAAATCATATGCTTACCAGGTGATTGGTTGTAGACTTAAAAGAACCAAAGCTGATTATTAGAAATGGCTGACTTTCTATTCAAATTTGATCAATCGCATAGGCCTTACTTTGGTGCAAGCTGATTTCAGAGTAGTGTAGAGTTCATTTTTGTCTATAAAAGGACTGATAGCAACATAATCGCAAGTTAATATAATGATGTGTCAGAGCACAATGAAATACCAGCCCTACTCCTTTCAAAGTTGGGGTTTACTTTGAACTTCACGGTTGATTTCTCTCATCCCTACCCCACATTCCAGAGCCTTCCCAGGCCCCAAGCTCACGTGCTTACATAAACTTTAGCAGTGCTTTCTCCCCCCGAGTCTTTCCACAGCCTTGGCAAAATGCTTCAAATTCCTCTACCACATTGCCGGGGCTAGTGTAATCAAAAGACTCCTAAACTCAGCTTTGTGTTACCTGGCAACATTGAATCACACCATCCCCACAGACAGACATATGTAGGCAAGATTTCCAAGAAACTTAAGCCTTCTTTTAATAATGTAGAAAACCCTTGGTCAATTCTTACATGGAGCTTTTAAGTTGGACTGGATGAAAAGAATCCCCTTAAGCAATCATTCTTTTATTTCTGCGTACAAAAATGCCCTTAACTGGCAGGCAGTGAACTAGTAGTCTACAACTTTTTGTCAAAGGAAGACAAGAGAGAACTTGTGAAGCATGTGTCAAGTGGTCCGACGGTGTGTTAGGTCTGTACCCTGTAGTCAGTAAAGGAAAACTGGATTCTGACTGTGATGCAATTCCTCGTTTAGACACAAAGCTTAAAGGGCCCATATTTGCGCTATTTTCTGATCTATGTTATAATGTTGTTTCCTCATTAAAAAACATACCTGGAGTTGTGTATTGTTTCAGTCCCACATGTTTGTAACACACACAAAGCCTGCAGATTTAGGCTGAGTTCTTCTCGAAAACAGAAAACACTTGTGATGTCATGTGCCAATGTATCAATGTCAAATGCTCCACCGTGTTTTTAAACTCCATACACTTACATCAGAATAATTTGGACTATTTAAGCCCTGGAATTGCCAACCTCTGCTGAACTAAGGATAAAAGGTAGCTGTTAATTTGAAAACTACAGCTTCATGACATCACAAGGTGGAACAGAGCATATTGGTGTCTGCAATGTAGACAGACTAATAATAAAGGGTTATTCAAACACGTATGAATGAAAAAAAAACTCCAGGTATGTTTCTGAGGAGGTAATACAATCTCACAAGAGTTAATTTAACATAATATAGGACCTTTGAACAAAAGGTTTTCCTCACACCAAATATAATAAGAAAGACATAAACATGGAATGTTTATAGTTTTTTAAAGATGCACTGTGTAACTTTTCTATATGTATATTTTTAGAAAAAGAAGGTTAAATACCATACTGTGGAACACTTCACACAAAGCAATGACCTTTCCATGGACACAAGCAGGTAGTAGAGCCTCCACCAGAAGAAATATTTTAATATACAGTAAGACAACAATAAAACCTACATTTCCCCTAAAGTGTACTGTTTTATGTTTGAATGGTACAAAATTGCATTATTACCCTCAGATAACCTCAATGATGATATAGCATGGTGCATAAACTACATCTGCCTTATCTTCTTCTATATCCGGTTTTAACAATTGCTGTTTAGTGAGCCACAGCACCGTTTCCACTTCACGCATCGCTGTACACACTGTATTGGCAATCCACAAAGAAAAATGACTGTCTACAGCTGGCTTAAGGGAAAAGGCCACTTAAAACTAGAGCTATCACTTCATCACACAGACAATGGAGCAGATAGTCAGTGCACAACCAGAAAGCTTCCATTTTTAATTTTCAATAACAGCAGAACACGCACTGATGGCTGTCATTTAAAAAAAACCCTTATATTATACCTAATATATTTTAAGTTATACGTTTTTTTCATGTATTTGAGCAAAATTTTGTCTTGCTCCAGTACTGATATTATTGCATAAGCATCTTGAGATCCAAATATATATATATATGTTTTTAAACAGTAAAAATCCGTTACAGTGCCTTTAAGTTTGCCTATTATTTTCAGGACACAAAGCGCTCATTGTTCCAGAGAGAGGTATGGTTTCTGAGGTCTTTGAACTGAGCTGCACCCTTTGATAAGATATTACTGTGATTTAACAGACCTATATTCAGTATAAAGACAATACATGTATTGGATTATAGTTCAGTGGTATGAAAGTATATAAGCTATAGCATACAGTTTAAATTAGGATTTTAATTTAATAACTTCATATAGTCAACTATCATAAATCCTTGTATTTCATTGTATTTCATCCACCTTCACTGTATGAAATAAGAGTTTCACAGGTCTTTCCTTCCTGCTGAACACTGGAAGCCCTGTACATGACCACCTGTAGTAGTAGTAGGGCAATACTGAAACATAACATGAATCATTGCCAAGGCTGCTCAAAGAAAATCAGCATGTTTTCATTACAGGTTCTGCAATTGTGATTAGATTTCCGATCTATGTCTAAATATGATCATTAGCGCATTATAAACAACTCTCAATAGTCTTTGCTTGATATCACAGTCACTCCTTTTAAGTGTCAGTTGTTTCCTTTTGTCATATTGAAGTGCGCTTGTTTGGCATTCCAGAGACACGCACTGATTTCTAGTCCTGAAACAATGTTAACAAGTCTAGATGTAACGCATTAAAAAGAGACAGTCTGTGCACACATTGTAAAAGTATTATTATTACCATGACAAGTACTGGCACACGATAGAGCAAGTCTCCGGCATAGGGTGGCTTCACTGTTTCCCTAAATAGATTTAATGGACTAAAAGAACAACACACTTTTAACTGGAGAAAGTGTGCTTTTCATTTAGCAACCTACAATCAACCGTGTCCCGCTGCACATTCCTGGCCCCATCACCACGGTAACAGCACTCAAGTAAAGACTATGTAGAGTCTGACAGGTCTCTTTTATCTTTTTGCATACGCTGGCCCTAGAATGAGCAACAAGGTGACAATTCTTACTTTTAGACAAACATGGTGACAGCAAATAGCCATACTTTAAGGGACCCTGCTACACGCCTTTTGTAACACAGAATTGGTTTACCTCAAAAGGAGGAGTACTACTGAATGAAGCAGAGTTAATGGAAAGTTCTAAGAGACTTTCTTGTCATTATGCATCAAACAAGTTCATTAGGCTCAACAATGAATGCTTTCACTGCACATGCCGCATACAGTTTCAAGTAAAAGGCCAATGCATATATTAGGAAAAAAGAAAGGGCATTGCATACATTATAGCAGCAGTATCTTTGTCTAAAGGAGAATTTCCACAGACTTGCAGACTGCATAATTCTACTTCAGGCAGGCACAAGTTGCTTTCAACATGTGTTCAAATTAAGTTATGCTTTAGCTGCATAGCTGGGACGTACAGGCAATATACAGTGTTCTTCCAAGTAAGGACTTGGGTAGCACAGCAGTATACATACCACTGCACTTAGTTCATTCTCAATGCAGATGACTCCTCAATATATTTCTTTATGTCGCTGGGCAGCTGTGTAACTTTCATACCACATTCAAAGCTTCCTCCAAGCTTCTGCCTCCTACTAAATTCTTCAACAAATTTTCAAGCACCTTTAATGTCATTTCTAAAGGTTCAGAAGCTTAGAACATGAGTTTGAAATGCTTAATCCCAAATCTGGATACATCCAGCAAACTTAAAGAAGCTTGCCTACATAAAAGGCTTCAAAATGCCTCAAGTCAAGCTGGCTCTTTCTTTATTCCCTTTGACGTTGGCACATTATCTTCCTGGTGCTGAGTGGAGTGTGCCATGTGAGTGTATAGGGTCCAATTAATACAGAGATGCAAAGTTCCAATCCAGTATTATCCCTGAGTCATTCCAGACAAAGGAAGTGAGCAAGACGCTTACTCAAGGGCAATTAAAAGCACGCCAATGCCTGCCATTGTTTTATCAACTTGATCAGACTTAAGGTGTGCCAAGGACAAGAAGAATCTAGGTTAGAAATGTTAGATTCCTTCCTTTCATCTTTCTCCATGACCAAGTACAGAACAATAATATAATATATATATAACAAAATAAATACAGCTCTTATCCAATAATGTCTGAAGAACTATTGCAGAAAAGGAAACAGCATATCAGTAACCTATCAATGACAATTGAAAGTCCAGACAAAATCTTATCAAAACATTTGTGGATGAGATCATGGACCAATCATTTACTAATAGCAGAAAGCCTACAATTTTATGAAAATGAACTGGAAGGATATCGTCAAACATATCTACAGTAAAAGACAAAGTTTGCTCTAAAAACACTGGTCCCCCATTTCTACTTTTCCATTGTAAGAATAGATTTGGATGATCTTAGAAATCTACCCCCACAATGTTACACAAACTAAATTCAGATTTAGCCAAAACATATATGATTTATATCTCCTTTACGTGTCTTGTCAGTCAAACTAGAGAAGAGGTCTAGACCTGCACTGTCCTTGGAAAGAGTCCAGATAAAAAAATGTTTAAATTACAATGGCACAGAGCCAAAGACCACTGAGCTTTTAATAACAGGGAGAATGTCTGGGCAAACAGTTGCTATGGACTCCCACAGCCAACTAGGTGAAAATGAACCATGTCAGGGCAACAAGACTTGGCCTGCATTTCTGGGCCCGGAAAGTGACGTCAATGAGGTGTTTAATAAGCAGCAGTACAGAACACGGCCATGAAATTGAGCTGTATCTTCAAGCAAAATCTTTTGCAAGAAATACCAGGCCAGCTGTCCAATTTCATCACATATCTACAAAGAAATGTTATTCCAATTTGATTTTTTCCTAACCACCCTTCAGACAACAGATTGATGTTTTGCTGTCACTGTAATGCTAACAACTAACACACTAACTGTGTGCACTTCTTTATTCTCAGAGACTAAAATGCTTTATGACTCGATATAGATAGAACACAGCGGACATACATTGATCTCACAAGCTGCTCAAATACTCAGTAGGCAATGCATTGTGGATTGAATAGCATTGTATTATAGGGCTGTAAATGCATGAAGTCAATAAGTGACTAGCACAAATATATATATATATATATATATATATATCTATATATATATATATATATATATATAGACACACACACACACACACACACACACATATATATACACACACACAGATATATATATATATATATATATATATATATATATATATATATATAGCCTACACTCTAATGGTTTGAACTACTACCTTTTCTGTTATGAAGCACTACTGCTGGGTCTTAAACTGTTGAGGAAAATAGGGAAAACTCTCTTCCAACTTTGGACAGCTAAATCCATAGTTGGAAGGTGTGTGGCTGCTGAGCTGGCAATGTTCCTGCTCCTTCCAACATGTTTTCTAATTCTGAAGCTCTTAAACTCTTTGGTTGGGGTTCACAACATGCAGCTGCAGATATATAATAAAATAAGGGGCCCCATACTTATATTTTCCTGTCAAAACATTTTTATGTTGTGCCGGCCAACCGCACCCTCCATCTAGTGAAATCCTAGGAGTGCCAGTACCACCTTAGCTGTATTTAGTTGTCTACTGACCTCAGATGTAATCCATAATAACAGGACCCAGCCCGGGACAATCCTATCATTGCACCTCCTGATAATCTCTTAATATAGGTCTCTGGGATTAAGTGCAAGATTAGGACCAGCTCTCATGGAATTTGTGTCCAATCCTATACTGACTTTTTGAGCTAGACATGTTGGCAAGTCACTGACACATACAACTTAAGGACAGCTCCAGCAGGGAGCATCCTCTCATGCTGATTGTCTAGGTAGGATAAAGCTGGGTTAGGCAAATCAGACCTAAAACCGGACATTAAAGGGATGGTGCTTGAGAAATACAAATGGTCTTACAAAAAGGTAGAGCTCTAAATTCTGAATGAATTAAATTGTCATGAAGTTTAACAATCTGCAATAAGCAATAGATTACTGAACATACAGACATGTCCCCAGCAAAGTCAAACACTGAGCTCTCTTGCACCATAACTGTTTGAACACAGCCTACATTCTATTTGCTGAGGTTTCTTGTCTGATCAAACTGAAAGAGTCAGGGAGACATGAGAATGCATTTATGTTTGTTATACAATCAGCACCATTATTCGAAACTAACACATTTTTACTAGAGCATTTAGAAAATGTAAGTATCAGCTTCAGCAGAGCATCTGCATCTTCAACTTCAACCTGACCTAATGTAAAATGACAAGCTGAGAACTGTCAATAAAAGAATTTTACATGAAAAGTATATTAATTTGTTACTCTCCCAGAAAAATGCACCAAGGCTACTACTGCCTGACTACATCTGGTTAGTTATTATTATGAACTATTAACACATCTAAATTTGTAGGAAAATATCTAACCAAAGACACAAAGTGTCTAAAGTGACAAAAGTCAGGAGTACTCTAAAAATAAATCTAATTTTCACTTTTATAAGTAGATCTGACGCTCTGAGGTTACATATGCCAGGAAAAATCACTGCATTATGCATTCTTCCAGGGCCTCATTTAAACATTAAATATGCATACAATGCATGGGAATTTAATTTCTCACTGGGAAAAAGTCACATTAAGATGGTTGGGAATGTGATTAGCAAGTTTAAAAGGAAAAGGAGTGAGGTCTGAAGCAGCCAAACCAGGTGACTGCTAGATTTATGTTGGAACTCATGGAATTCCAGACTGCCTGTTTGGGGTTAATTTGAGCCAGCTATTAAAATCATACAGGGCAGCTGGAAAAGTATTACATTTTTTCTGCAATATAAAAAGTACAAGCCACAAATAAAGCCATCAGCACATTATTTGCTAACAGTAAAACATGACATACTAGTGATACATTTTAGGGGTGCAGTCCAATGTCAGAAATGAAGTCTTTGGGACAGGGCAGGAATAGGTGAAATCAGTCAGTGTCCTATTTCCTCAGCAACTGCTTAGGAATGTCTACAAAGAGCTAGGAGACAGCTGTTCCATCTGTTCTTACTGCCAATTCTGCCGTGCAAGAAAAATGACTGGATTCAAGCATTCTAGCCGTCTCTTGGAGCATCATGTTACCTCATTGTTTTTTTGCACAGTGACAAATATAAATCACTGGCAGCACAAATCTCCTGTTTATGCAAATTTGT
Organism: Odontamblyopus rebecca; assembly: GCA_030686955.1. Classification (NCBI taxonomy): domain Eukaryota; kingdom Metazoa; phylum Chordata; class Actinopteri; order Gobiiformes; family Gobiidae; genus Odontamblyopus; species Odontamblyopus rebecca. Next base: position 15,030,023 of record CM060658.1, on the reverse strand, counting down.
TCAACACAGACATATGATATTCATACAGCTCTGCATTGGAAAGGGAAAAACACTCACCAGTTTCTTCATCAATGGTGAATATCCCCAAGCCTGACCCATCTCGAATGGAGTATCGAATTTCCCCATCCCTTCCGCTGTCCTCATCTTCCGCCTTTACGGTCATCACGGATGTACCCACAATTGCGTCCTCTTTTATAAATCCTCTATCCACAAAAGATCGGAAATACGGTCTGTACAGGTTCTCATTTACATCCACAACATCAATCTCGATGAAGCAAGTCGACGACAAAGACATCGGCTTCCCCTTGTCCTTAGCTTTCGCCGTCAGGTTGTACACTTGCTTTGTTTCATAATCAAGATTTTGCACAATCCGTACCGCACCACTAATTTTGTCAACTTCGAAATTCCCGTCTCCATTGTCGATCAGGCTGTAGCGTATTTGGCTAGAAGTGCCAACGTCAGGATCGTGAGCTTCTAGCCACATAATCACCGTACCTATTGGAAGGTCTTCCCTAACTTTGACGCGATAATTTGGAGGAACAAATTTTGGAGGGTTATCATTGACGTCTTCCAGTGAGATCTTAAGTGGCACCGTGGAGACCAACTGGGGTTCGTACACTGCCTGATCACGTGCTGCGATTTTTAAAACGTAAACTGGTTGCAGCTCGCGATCTAGCGGTTTCGTTACCGTAACTACACCAGTATCCTCGTCGATGGCGAAATGATCCGTACCTCCCAAAATGGAATACTTCACCGCTCCATTAGGTCCCTTGTCTTTGTCAGTAGAGTCCACCTGAATAATCTGAGTGCCAACCGGCGTGCTCTCGCTAATGTCAACCGAATATGAGTTTTGCAAAAACTGTGGGCTATTATCATTTGTGTCTAGGATTTTGACATCCAGGAGACGGGAGGACGATTTCTGTGGTATTCCCAGATCGTAAACAGTAATATTGAGAGTATAATGGTCCGTGGTTTCCCTGTCCAGAGCGGAATACACCAGCAGCCAGCCGGTTTCCATTTCCACTATAAACTTGCTTTCTGGGTCTCCCCCTGAAATAACATACACGACTTTCCCATTGAAACCACTGTCAGAGTCTGTGGCACTCAGATGTACAATCCGAGCACCTACAGGGAGGTCCTCTGTGATTTCAACAACACTAGGAAAAGAATCTCCAAACTGTGGTGTGTACCGATTGATTGAGTGTATGTCCACGAAATCGTCTGGCTCATTCTGTGTGTGAACTTTGCTGCCTTGGAGGAGCTTTTCTGCCAGCATGGTAGCAACGCCAGTTTCGACACATTTTAACTGGACTGGCTTGCGTGCGGTGATGACAGTTATATTCATGTACATTGGCTGCGTCTCATGCTCTCCGTCACTAGCTATGATTTGTAAACTATGAAAGGACACTTTAGCTGCCTCTCCTTCGCTCAGCGGGTGTTTCAAAGAGAGCACCCCAGAGTTTGGGTTGAGTTCAAATAAATCCAGGTCATTTCCTGCTTTGATATAGTACCGCACCAGTTGTAATTCATCAGCATCTATAGCAGAAACTGTAGTAACCTGCTCTCCCACGCCATGATCTCTTGGTACTGTAACTTCACAATCAACATTTTCAAACAAAGGCTTATTGTCATTGAGGTTTGTAAGTGTGATGGTGACGGGCGCCTCCACCTCTCTGCGGAAAGGGGTTCCCCAGTCCGACGCTCTGACTTTCAGGTGGTAAATTCTGGGCATTAACTCGTAATCTAGCACTTCAGAAGTACTGATGACACCTGAGAAGTAGTCGATGACAAATGGCTGGGGAGTCAGATTGGTGATGCTGTAGGTCACATAGCCGTTCTCGCCTTTGTCAAGGTCTGTGGCTCTGACCGACAACACGCTGGTCCCCACTGCTACATTCTCATCAACACTGGCCTTGTAAGATGTCTGCTGAAACTCGGGCGCATTGTTATTCACATCAATCACGTCAACAATGACTTTTGTGGCTGCCTTTTTGTCACTGGTCACTACGTCCAGCTCAAACTGCGGGGTAGAATCGGCATTGATTGGTCCTGCCACACTGATTAAACCTGTATCAGGGTTGATGGTAAATCTGCCCTTGTCGGATTTATGTCTGAATGCATATTTAAGATGCGGATACTTTGGCACAGCTGTTACCATAGTGACAGGTGTGTGAAGGGGGGCAAATTCAGTTAAATTGACTCTGTAAATAGTCTGTTCGAAAATAGGAGGGCTAAATTTAAACTGCGCGGTTGTGACATGCACTAATTTAGCAGAGGAGAACTGTGGAGGGTTTCCTTTGTCCTTGGCCTGTAAAGTGAGGTTGTATCCATACGGCTGACTATCCCAATCTACATCTTTGACTGCTTTGATTTTATACTCCTTGCTCCCAGGGCTGGTTCTAACAGCCTTGAACTGCTGCAGGGGGTCACCAGCAACAATGCTAAGTGATGCAATCTCTCCATTTGGTCCCAAGTCATTATCCTCCACTGTCACTATGGCGTATGTGGGGTCATGGTCTGCATCTGAGGGGGCCAAAGTCACCGCGGTAATCACAGGCGCGTGCTCATTGGCCTGTTCTACTCTCACAGTAAGTTTGGCCATGCTGCTGAAGCCACTACTGCCGTATAATTTCATCCCTCTGTCCACTGCCAGAATCTCCAGCTCATACACTTTGGTCTCAGAGTAGTCCAGTTTCCCCGTCAGTGTCACCACTCCGCTTGTGGGGTGAACCGCAAACATGTCCGTCCACTCTCTGAAGCTGTAATAGTACTCCCCGTTGGTACCGATGTCAGCGTCTGTGGCTGTGACCTTTGCCACACTTGTGCGGATAGCTGTGTTTTCAGGTAGAGAGATGCTATAGGAGGTCGGTGAGAACAGGGGTCTCAAATCATTAGTGTCCAAAACTTGTACCTTGACTCTTGTGCGGCTTTCTAAGTTAGTGTTCCTCTCTGACGCCTTCACAGTAAGCATATAGTGGTCTTTAACTTCCCGATTTAGAATAGCAGTGCTACCTCCTTTGGTCCTTATTCGCAAAAAACTGAAATCTCCCAATGTGTAGTCCTCAGCTTTGAATAAGTTCTCATTGTCCCCAGCGATGATTTTGTACCGAATCTCCCAGGTTGGGTCTGTGATGTAGATTCCCATTTTGTTGTGGCTCTCCAAGTAAGTCTTAGCAGCAGAGTTCTCGTATATGGTGGAGTTGTAAACAGAGTGGGTGAAGTGCATGGAGGCAGCTCTCGGCGTCCGCTGGGTCCCCGTGCAACCACAGACAAGCTGCAGGAGCAACACGAGCTGCCAGGCCAAGTGCTTCCCCATTATCGTACCGCAGTCTTCACACAACCACCTGGAAAAAAAGACAAGGACAGTTAGTCTTTAGTAATTATGCTAAAGAATTTCAAAACATTTCCAGTAGACCTGACGATAAGGTACATCTTCTTAGTAGTAATGGGGAGCATTTTGTTATTTTTCAGTTCAACGATTACATTTGAGCTGTAGAGGGTTGAATAAATAACTTCTATGACATTTTTAGCTACAGACTAACCACTAGTGTTTCACTCTGCTATGTATGTATGTATTTATTGCAAATTATGTTTTTTTTTTACCACCATAACACATTTAGAATAGTTTTTTGGGGATAATCCTGCTTTAGGGTAATTGTATTAGTGACATAATTTAGTTCCAATATTTTTTCTTACTGTCTATATTTTCTTACCGTACCGTACTTCAAAATGTGTTACTGTGACAGATCTAATTTCCGATCTATATTACTTTGTGAAGCACAGTCAAACAACAAGTGATAAAAACTACAGTTATTGCATATGCTAATTTTATAACACAATGCTTTCATGATATAGTATATAATCAGATTTGAACGCGCTCAAAAATAGTAAACCAAATTGATCCAGGTGCACATATACGATTACTCCTACTGCCTTGGTTTGTAATAGCCGCATAAAAGCCAGGCAGTGACATTACCCAGCCGGATAACATAACCCTAATTTAATTTATGGCAATGTGCAAATCCACTGGACTATAAATGACAATGGGGGTAGGATGCAAACCTCCATTTCTCTCTCATTGTGCGCTTTTCCAGTCCCCTTTAAATGTCGTGTCAGGATGCGCAGGCTGATAAATGACTAAATGGGCTCCGTGTGGATATAGGATGAAGCACAGTGACAAGTCAGGTGACCATATAGCAGCTGCATTAGTATGTCTGCTTTTTCTTACAGGAAACCAATTTCAACATTGCATTCGTGGATGAGCACGACGTAGATATTTCTATTTCTATTCTATTCTTAAATTGAATTAATACTTACTTAATGTATGATTAGGTAATTACATTAGTGATTCATTATTTTCCCTTTAGCAACTGCAACAGAAAGTGGAAAAAAATAAACCTATGCAAAATCTTCACCTATGTCTGAACGCTGTACCTAAATGGCCATTGAAACGGTTTAAAGTGGCACACTCATTCGTTTACAATCCTTTTACAGCGTCTAGGTTATTGCATGTGGGTGTTCCTGCAAAGGCAAACAAACCCAAGCGTTGCCGTATCTGTCTAAAAGTTCTCTTTTATTGTACCGTAACGACATTTACTTTTGGCGTGTCCAAATGAGCCCACTGGTGTACACGGTTAGTTATTCTACGCTTTACGCACGGTTAATAAATGACTTTAGTCTGCGCGTATCACCTTGAGTCGAAAAGTATCGCCTGCAGGTACAAAAGAGCCATCTGCTTGTATGGGAGCCACCATTGTATGTAATTCCCTAACAAACTAAGTTACTTCTTAGCGTTCAAAGGGCTTCAATAAGCAGCCTGGGGAATGTAAGCGTTAATACAACACAGAAAACTTTTCTTGAAGATGTAGCCTTTAAATGTCTAAAGAAATAAACTTTTAACGTGCATTTTCTTGGCAAACCCCATCCCCCAACTGAAACCATTCACTCCACGAAGCGGAGGCTACTGCACAGATTTGTTCAAAAGCACATATTACGGCACTGCAAATAAATTCACCATTACGCACCATATTTCGCGTCTATTTAGAACGTGGCTAACTTTTCTTGCAGCTTTACAACTCCAAAAATGTGTCAGAAGCCAACCAGAACGCGCGACTGGTGTCTTCCCGAGCAGTTTACAATGGGAGACCTATCTTAAGTTTTCCCAGATGTCCGTGCGTATCCAGTAAAGCCGCCAAAACGCGCGTCATTTAGCCAGAATGCTCCACGTACCTCTCCTGTCTGGAATTTCATAAGTTTGGAGGTTTGGCATGGAGTTGAAGTAGTCCAAATCTCGGCATGGTAGTTGCGTGGACGTGGTCGTGTCCTCTCCGCTACTCCATCTACTCTCCGTCGCCTGTTTCTTTCCCTTTCTCTCCCGGCGCGCAGTCGCTCGCTCACAGGAGCAGGCGCAGGAGTCCAGTATCCCTCCGCGCGGTTGGATCTAGTTTTCACACACGGGCAGGTTGCTTTTGTTTTTTGGCAACTGTTTTGGCTACAAAATGAACACATGAATGTATTGAAAACATGTCATGCGTTAACGCTCTGCTTTAGAATCGCTTTTTAATACGTGTTTAATAAGCTCTTTGATACTTTGTTGACCCGTGTGAAAAAAATAGATGCCACTGGGTTTTATTTGTCAAGTAGGATATTTAGAAGTAACCTGTAACTTGCATGTGTAGACCATTATATTGCGTTTATAATGTTATTTCCTTCCATAATCTCAAATGAAATAAATAATGCGTTATGGAAGCTTATTGAACATTATTCACGAAATAAAGCGTAGCCAAGATGTTAATACGCGCAATTTCCATTTCACTATGCGCATTTAAGTAATTTTTTACTAACTTTTTAATAGCCCTACTGACTAAATAGTAGATGCGTTATTACTATTAATATTTTCACTGTATGCATCTATGTGTGAAATAAAAAGGAATACAATTGCAAAGAGTTGTAGTATTTCTTATTTCTTGCACGGCGGACACTGACTGATCGAATCGAATGAATGAATGTCCTAATATCTCTCATGCCCCCACAGCCAAACGTTCCCCAACTCGTGTCTCTTTCTCTCTCGGTGCAGGAGTGTGGTTGCTGTGCGAGTGATGGCGCTGTCTCCCTTCCCCTCGCTTTTCCAAGTTCCCACGGACTGCAGTAGAGCTCCAGCAGCGATCCAAGTGGAGCGTTTGCACGGGGCCAATCATCCTATCAACCCGGTATTATAAATTAATAAAATGCGCTTGTTCTGGTGCGTAATTGCGCATTTGTTGACGAATATGCAAATAGTGTATTTCTTCGTGTATATATGAGTTCAAAAATAAACTTTGGACTGCTTAATTTGTATTTTTACCTACATTGTTTACGTGAAAAGACTTACCAGACCAGCGGGATTTCCACCGGTTTGTCTCATCGGAACATGTTCACTCAGATCCACTCGTTTGGGTTTAGCGAGCATGTCCTCTCCTCTCTCAGCGCTCCTCTCCACGCACAGCCGGGCACATGCTGGTTCTACGCGCTGCTGGAGGCTACTGAAATTCCCCCGTACCTGCCCGAAAAGCACCACACCGTCCCGGTAGTTCCGAATGGCTCGTTTTCCCAGGTTAGGCACAGGTACAAAAAAACTCCAAGCCACGAGAGAAGGCAAAGTTGGGATGTTGCTGTCTCTGTGCTCCCGTTTGTGCAAAGTAGCAGTGTGTTGAGGGGGCGGAGTGAAAGGAAGTCACAGCAACAACTCAAACACTCTGCTGTCTTCCTTTATTAGCATATATGCAATAATTATGCTACTGCGTGTGCACAAAAGAGTAATAAGAGTACTTAATACAGTATTTTATTTTGCATTACATTTGAATAAACTGGTGGTATAAACAACACTGGAAAACAACACTTTGTTTTCTTATAATGACAAGGCCCTCAGGGATGTACCAGTTCCCTGTGGATGTTTTGTTGGAACTCAATGGAAATCCAAGATGGCCACCACTTCAGGCTAATGAGGAAAAAAATACCACAAACACCATCAGTCTGAAAAAAGTATTAGTACACTTTAATATTGGTTTAATACTATTCATCATATATAGGCAGTAATTAAAGGTACACTATATAACCTTTCGGAGGTCTGTCATCTGTTAGTTTCCATAGAGATGTTATTACTTTGCTTGGAATGTTACACAGGATGGAATTAAATGTATTCATCCAAGTGGAGACAAGCACCAAGCCAAGTTACAGGTTAGATCTGTGGAGAGCTAAATACTGAATACAGTTGATAGCTGAGGGTCCAAGACAGAAATCCTCCAGAGCAGAGAACTATTTCACTGAACAAGTTATCTTTTGTACCTTCATAGAAGAGGATTGTGTTACATGTTTACAGTGCTGTGTTAAACATAACAGATACCTGTAAAATTAGGACACTGTTACACACACAGTTACATCTGCACCTAGTTGAGTAATTTTTGACGAAGTTAAGAGTTGAACAGAACATCAGAACATACTTTTATTATGACTTGATACAAGCTTTATGTTGATAATAATAAATAATGTGAACACTTTTATAGTACTTCTTAAAGTAACATTGCTCTTGAGTACAAATTTTGACTACTCAACCCAACACTGCACTGACAAGTAAAAAATAACCTATTTTCCTTGGAATATGATACAGGAGGAATGCTTGCTCCAGATGTATTGTTAGCTCTGACCTGAAATCCAAGATCCTCTTCCAACTCCAAACAAGCCAACTATTAAGACAGGCATATTCTCTGGCTCCTCTCAGCCACTCCTGCAGTTTGACAGTTGTTTTTTATTAGCATGGACATGGTTTTCAAGCTGCAGGGGATTCCTTTTATTGCGCAAAGTGGCCACCCAGTACTCTTAATGCACCCAGGCCTTTATGTATCCAAGCTCTGAGGCCTGGGAGAAGGCTGTAGCTCAGTTTGTATGGAAAATTGCTCGCCGGCACATACAACAGTTTTTGGAGAGACAGAAGCTTCACGTTTGTGGAAAATGACACAATAGCCAACCATTGGGGAGTCAGTTGTGAGTGCACTGTCAGCATCTTTGAGAGGGTTCATGTTATGCTGTGGTCTATGGGGGAAAATACACAATTCTTATTATGTGTCAAATGTTTGCTCAATAAGATTACTGTATCATGTAACTGAATAGAAGTGGAAATAGAGTCATCAGTCTAGATTGTGTAGATGTCAAATGTTCTAGACTGACCTTTTTATATTACTTTGTAGGGAGTTTTATTTTTTATGTTTCAGGAAGTATTTAAATATGATATTACAAGAGAGAATTCCACTTCTAGGCCGATCTATTACAATATTTTTGTTGAGAACAGCTACCAATATTGAGTCGCAATCAACAGATCATGTACAATTAATCTTGTGCACCACCCTATTTCACTGGAAACCCATAACTGTTACTTTAAATGTATTTATTTCATTTATTGGGCAGGGCAGTGTGCATTAATCAACATTCTGTAAATGTACCAGAATTAGACAGAGAGACTATTTTTAATCTGTAAACAAATGGTAAACATGGTCACCCTAACAACCCAACAATAAGAATTATACAAAAGGTGTAAATGATAACATAACAGTTCAATTAAAAGGCAGTAAGAAAACAAACAGACACTAACAACCATAACCACAATGTACACAATAAGAAATAACTCACACTAGAGCACACAGACTGAAGACACACACTAGGGAGGGCGGCACACTAATGATCGCCAGTTTGATGAGTTATTAGCCAGTTCTTAACATGTTTTTTGAATATATTGTATGATGTTAGGTCTCTAATGCTGCAAGGACAGTTCCACTCCTCAGAAGCTGTGATGGAAAAGGCACTGGCTGAATGCACTTTTCCTCAGGGGAACAATGCCGTCTCCACGGGCTGCCCCCCGAGTGAGTCGCTGTGTGGTAGTGCTGATCTTGATAAACTGAGACAGTGGAGGAGATGACTGGCCATGGATGATTTTGTAAATGAGACAGAGGTTTGAATACTTAATAGGATTTTTCCAGCTTAACAGGTTGTGCTTTTGTAGAATATTATGGTGGTGATTTCATGGGCTTTTTGTCCAATATTTGTATTGTCTGTTTGTACAGTGATTCTATGGGTTGTTTTGGTTTTGTTTGCCTGAGACCAAGTTGTTAAACAGTAAGTGAAGTGTGATAGGACCATTGAATACATGAACATTTTTGCAGCATGCAGAGAAAGGTGGGATCTGATGTACCGGAAGATTGACATATTAAATCTTACACCAGTGAATACTTTTTTATTTGAGATATATATTTTTATTTTAATAATTAACTTACTTGTACTGCATTTTTGCACTGTTGTCATGCCCAAACCATATATTTTGTATATGTATAGAATAGTCTATTTTTACAATACTTTAATGCAAGCCCTTATTTTTTCATTTTATCATATTTATTATTACTTTTTGCTTACTCTTGCACCATAACAGTGAAGCAAGTTCCTAGTTTGTGAATTCTGTTCACTGACAATGGCAAACTTATTCTGATTTTTATAAGAGAGCTGCCCCACTAAACATTAGACGTCTTATGGACGTGCAGATCATGTCTATACTGCATCCATCATCCAAGACCAGACCTGGACTAAATGACGTGCAAATTACGTCCACTATTTGGACGTCTAACTATGACCCCACTTGGACGTCAGTATGCAGTTAAACATTTGAACCGCGGACTAGGACTTTTTTGGACGTCATGGGGACGTCTGACACAGGTGCAGGAAACTGACTTTATTAATGAATATTCCCACTGAGCAAAGTACGTTGAAACTTAGCCCTCATCCGGAGGTCCTGGGAACGTCATCTGGCGTCACAGTCTCCACCTTCAGTGGACCGAGATTGGACATAAAAAATGACCCTAAAAAGACATTGTTTCAACGTCACTTTGCACAGTGGGGTGTAGTCACATTTTGAGCAGTGCCCTCTTTGCACTGAAATGTTCAAATAACATTAACTGTCCTTCCTTTAGTCAGGTGATCAGTCAAAACAACATATGGGACTATGTTAGAGATGCAAGGCCAGTAGCTGATATGTCAAAAAGTCAAAATTGTGGCTGATTTATGACTTTATCTCTAGTACAAAGACATTAGCCTGGCTGTCTATGGTTTCATAGCAAATTAGTTTTGAAATAAACAAAACAAAAGCATTACAAAATACAGAGAAAAATCTAACTAGCTCAATGTGACCTGAAGCACTGATCATGCACCACCTTGTTTGTTTTCAGTAAAAGCCTTAATACAATATGTTGTTTGTCGTTTGCTTAGGACCCCCCCACCCTTCATTACTACCAGAGTGACATGACTGTATAGGCAAAGGTGTCTTCACTGCAGCATTGAAGTCAGAGACCCATCTTCAGGACCCATCTTAGTCAGGAGTTGCTAGATGTAAGAGGAAGCTGAGAAAACACGCAAGAACATCCAAATTTTACATTGATTGTAATTGTAAATTTTAAAACATTGCCATATTTACATGGTATCATTATTGGATTTCAGGAGTTACCAAATCTGATTTCTTTCTGATTGTTCACACATGTGCTGCAAGAAAATTGTACAAAAAAGGTAACATCTGATTTATAATTTCAAGTTAATTTCATTTGAAGGACAAAACAAAAAAATGCACAAAATCTGGTATTTTCAAAGGATAAACACAAAAATGAGAAAAACTAAATCGTATCTGAAGGAGTGGTGCATGAAGTACAAATGTTCAATTAATTTCATATTGTCAAAATAAAACATTTGTCACTTGTTAGTTTGTTTATTTCTTTGGTCATTTTTCATAATCATTAATCATTTAAGTGTTATTCATGGATCATTGTAACATGTTTAGTGATTGTGCGAAATGACCAAAGGGGAAAAAAAAATCGTACTCACAGTGGGAAGCATAACCAAAACTTTCCAAAACATATGAATAAAGTAGGAGTAAAAGTATACTGCTAGAAAAGTACTCCAAAATGTTACATTTCATCAAAATGTTACTAAAGAAAATGTTATTGGGTGCTACCTACCTCTGACAGTTAGTGTAAAAATTCATTGATTATCTATCACATGTCACCATGTGTTTTCTGTGATAAGATTCAATGTGCATGTAAATACACACTCAAAATCAGATATAATTAAAAAGCACATTTAACAGGATTTTTTGATCTGTGTCATATATTATTTCCTCATCACAAACATACCTGGAGATGTGTTTGGTTTCATGAACACATGTTTAACACACAAACATGTACATTTTGACTGAGTTCTTCTCTCAAACAGAAAACGCTCTGTTCCACCTTGTGATGTCATGTGGTATTACAAGAAGTGCTCCACTGTGGGTCATTTCAGGACTGGAATAACCATTCTACTGATCTAATGGAAAAAGGTAGCTTAAAAACCACTACTGCATGACGTCACATTTTAGCTTTGGCCATGCAGACACACTTATAAACCAGGATTACTTAAAAATGTGTGATTGAGACAAAACACAACTCAAGTTTCTGAGGGGGAAACAGCATTATAACATGGCTTAACACTCACAAGAATCTATTTTGTTCAATAGAACATCAGATTGAATTAAAAATCAGATCTTTTTATTGGGTTGTCTGATTCCTCTAGATTTTTATAGGCCTTGCAAAAGTACCTAGTGATTCCAAACAATAAGTCGATTGTTGTACAAATCCAAAGACACATGGAAACTATTTAACGGTCTGCTTAATTGCAACTTGGAACACGATTCTGGGGCGATTATTTTCATTCTTATTTTGGATGCATACAGGATGTAACACCTCATATTTAGAAGCCTCCCTGACGTGTTCAGATTCCACTGTCATTCCAGGCATGCCCCCCACACCATAGCGCCCACTGTGGTCTATGTTTACTCCATCCCAAATGTAAGCAAGCACCTTATTTGTTTGACTTTGTACGGCCTTGGCAAGCATAATTTTCACCGTCTCCAACATCTCCAACTCTTCAACGTCGATTTGCGGTTTCTCCCGAGTGCCAGATGACCCGCAGCGAAAGCAAATGTCTTAACTCCTGCGGTTAACAAGTAAATCTGACACTGCGCTCTGAAGTTGGAGCCATAGAGAGAGAAAAAAAAAGGAACAGGGTTGGTCAGCCGTGAGAATGTCTGTTTAATGTATATTCAGGACGGCTGGAGTACACGGGGTGTGAGAGGACAGAAGGTAAAGGATACGATCGTATGGAGCTATGGAGATAAGAATGACTTGCCAACTGGACTTGGGTGGAAAGTAATGAAAATCAGACCCCAGTACTAAAAAACATTCACAGAACAGAAATTAACCTTTCCTTAAAACCTTTAGAATGATCTTGAGCAAGTATGACAAGTAAGACCACATTACTAGTAAACAGTAAACATCCCTGGGTCACTATGGAACCTACATTACACATATACATATAAGACCACATGGTAATATGAAAGAAACTCTTATTTAATGTAGAAATCACCCTCTATTGTCTAAGAAAGAGTGTTGATTATCATTGTGATATTGGGATCGGTATTGAGTAGTATTGAAACTGATTCATGATAATACTAACTTGCACTATAATAAATAACATTCAAAAGTCACATGTTTTGGATAGTATCAAATGTGCTAGACCTGATTTTTACCTTATTTCTGCTCTACCCCAGCTAGAACTGGCTACAAATAAATAAATATGCACATAAGCAAATAATATAAACAATTTATTTTAAAAATCTAATTAAAAAACTCGTAAAGGTGTAAGAAAAGTATTGATATTTTTTTAGAAAGATGATATGATCCATAGCCACAGAAAAAAATGAAATTCTATCAACTATACAAAGGTTGTAGAGGTTGAAGATGTTCCACCTCATCCAAGCATTTCTGGTCAGATAAAACAATCTGACCCGAACTAAAACCGCTTGAATGAGTGGTCAAACATTTTTACTCTAAAACTAGAGAACTATAGAATCAAGCAGGTGACAGACCCTCCACCAGAAAAGTTACACAATGCACCTTTAATCCCTCATTATGGTGTTTTGTTAACAGTAAAGATGTTTTTTGTTATGCTAACTATACATTGTCATTCACACGCACACCTATTGTGATTCTGCATTAGCTTTTAAGCAGATGCTACAGACCAACGCTTTCCCAACAAAGCTAACCACAAAATCACTTCCACCTCTATGAACACACATGCAAACGCTAGCACAGCTCTGGCTGTTTTATGTCCACACCGTGATGACTTTGGATGGAGGCTGTACCTGATTTTTACTGATTTAAAAAGTAAAAAAAAGAACATGTTCGTTTTACATTATTTTCAGTGATCCAAATTTATTTACCTTAAGCATTCCAAGCATCCTATTATTCACTGCGATAAGTTTATAAGTGTTTTTCACAATTCTCAGAGACCAGAGCTTTTTCACTAGCATGTTAACAGTGCATTTCCTGATTACTAGACACTAAACCCTTTATAATTAGATGCAGGCGGTACACAATGGACTTATTTTGACCTCGAGAGCTGCTTATACAATATATCTGTACTGAGGCTCAAATACACAGAAAAAACAGTGTCGTAGCTTTTTAACACTTAAGCTCTGTGTGACTAATAGTAAAGCTATAGGTGTGCTGGCAAACCAAAGCACGGCGATGGGAAAGATAGTGATGATTTGTCGTGGGCCTGGAGCTACAGGGGGATCTGTTTCTTCTACTGCCGCATCTGTGTAGAATCAGAGTCCTCCGGTGGGGCTTTACACATTAGAATAATTCCATAAAATCTTGTCCTACCTGGGGACATGCTAGCTTAATGATTTCAAACTTATGTAAAAAGAACGTAGGCTATGTTCTGAAGCCATTTTTGAATTTCATAATGCAAATGGCATCCCTGTGGTCTTGGTGTAATGTTTATTTCGGTGCTTACTCACCTTGTATATCTCATGTTCTTGCAATGTTTTGCTTGTTTTTAAAGGTGCAAGGTCCACCTACATCCATGAAGTTACAAATCATATCATTGTATTTATTATTATTATCATTATTATTATCATTATTATTTAATGCCATACTGTGGAACAAGGCAAAGCAATAACATCTCCAAAGAGACAAGCAGGTGGCAGATCCCCTATCAGAAAGGTAAAAGTTAAAGATCCTATATTGCGCAAACTGACTCATGTGAACTTTGAGCCATGTTATAATGTTGTTATCTCCACAAAAAAATACCTGGAATTGTGTTTTGTTTCATTCACACGTTTGTCTGTCATTATTGTTATTGTTTGTCATTATTGTCTGTCTACATCTCCAAAGCTCAAAATGCTCTCTCTGTTCCACCTTGTGATGTCCCAGAGCAGCAGTTTTCATTTTAACAGCTATCTTTTTACCTTTTGTTCAGTAGAGATGGACAATTCCAGAGCTAAAATTATCCATATGATTCTAGTGAAGGTTTTTGAATTTATAAACACAGTGGAGCACTTCCTGTATTACCACATGACATCACAAGGTGGAACAGAGTGTTTTCTATTTGACAACTGAAAGCCTAAATGCGCAGGGTTTGTGTGTTAAACATGTGTGAATGAAACAAAACACAACTCCAGGTCTGTTTGTGATGAAGAAACGACATTATAACAGATCAGAAAATTGTGTAATATGGGCCCTTTAAGTACATTTTAATTGGAGTACTTCATACACAAACCTTAATAAAACTGGATTGAGCAGTAGACCGAGTAGAAAGTATTTTCAGAATAGAGGTAAAAAAGAAGAAGAAGAAGCGGAAACTGGGTCATCTATAACAAAACAAGGGTGTTACATTCTTGACAACCTTTGCTCAGAGTTGCAGAATTGTGAAAACCTACCCTACAGTATGTCACCCCACAGAGCCGAGGAGTGACAGCCATTACACTGAAACGGATTCACAATTCTCTTGAAGACACATAGATATGATCCTGCCACCAGCCTTGTTCAGTCAAAGGTTATGTTTTTCATTTTGTTTTTTTCATACAACGCCTCCATATAAACTGCAACATGTCCCCTTCCACATATATCATAATTACTGCTTCCCTTTTGCAGTCGGTACACACAGTAATCTAGAGCAGAGGGGGGGCTCAGCATGTGGCCCAGCAGATGAGAATTATTTTGTCATCTAATACACGTTTATATGATATTCTTAGCGTTAACGCGTGATAATCTTTGTACATAACAATAAATAAGAAACAATTGACACCAGGCTCACAGCTACACCAAACATAAAATAAAGAAAATATGGGCAATGCTCTAGTTATCACAATTAGGTTACTACAAAGGCACTTTACCTGATGTTTTATCTTAAAAAAGTGAAAATTATAACAATTTGATTTTAAATTGTTTGCAGTGTTCCAAAGTTATTTATGCATTTCAAGCATCTTCATTATTCACCACAATGAGTTTATAAGCACTTTTCACAACCTTTTGAGACCAGACCGGTAATGCTATCGACAAATAGCATGCTAACCGTGTACTTCCTGATCATCGGACAATAATGCGCTTCATAAACTGATGCAAACAGTACACAAGAGCTGTTTAAACAGTCTGAAAATACATGGGTTCAGGGCTTTTAACACAGCAGCTTCTTCTGTGAAATATATTGAAAAATGCAAGGCCGTTGTTGCTTAAAAGGGCATGCAAATGAAAAAATAAAATGTGTCAAATAGATTCTAGGCATGCGTTTCTTTAGCACCATCCTCTGGGAAATTACTAACCCTTCATTTTGTGGCTAAACTGACTAGTATTTGATCCCAGATGGCGTTTTTTGCAATTCGCCGCACCACATTTAAAACGACAGTCCCCCAAGCCTGCTGCTGGTGAGAGTGGAAATGAAATGGCATTCGCAGCTGGAGATAAAAGATAGGCCCAAACAATCACAAATGCATCAATGTGTTTTGTGTGAGCCATTTATAACAATGGGAGATTCGTGATTCAGTGCATTTCAAGTGGGACAGCAGAATATTAGAGTCAGACCTAACAGTATAAACAGTGCCAGTTCAAGTTAAAATGAATACGCTCTCGTCCCTGCATGGAAATTTGGCCTCTACATTTGACTGATCTTTCATCGCTGCTGGGACAACTTGTCAGGAGCACTGGGAAACCGCAGAAGTTTTTTCTGAGCTTGAGATTGGTTCATGGTCAGGATATAGCTGGAGTTTTTGACCATTTGACACGTTGTTGTTGATACGATAAACTGGACCAAAGTGAAAAAGTTCAGTTGAATATTTCAAACTTATTGGTCCAGGCATCACACTTTTGCTGGAGAAAAGGACAAACTTTTTTCAATCCACGAAAGCACATAGCACTCCCTCTGCTTGTGTTAGAACAACTCGTGTTATGCTAGCAATACGTTGTCATTCACATGCACGCATTAGCATTCATGCATTTTTTTCTTAAACAAAGTAATTTGTGTTTCTAATGATGGAGTTAAGCATCTGCATGTGTCTGTCTGCATTTGAAGAAGCTGGTCAATTACTTGGATGTTTGCCGCATGTAAAAGTGCAATCCGATTTAGTTCAGGGGGTATTCCATCACGCCGCAAATCCCGGCTAACTTTTAGCTAGTTTTAGCAAGAGTTCGGTTCCATAACTCTCGCTAACATGAATCTCCGCTGAGTTACTGGGGTAACAGATGCTTCTGAACTAGCCCGCTTAATCAAGCTACAAAGTGTTACAAAGAATACGTACCTGCAGTAAACAGAGTGTCAAACAAACAGTTCCGCACACTTCCCACCTGATTGTCTGTGTTGTCCGAAATTAAGGATGATAATGTCAACAAGAAATGATTTACCTTAATGTTGATTTGCGGTTTCTCCCGAGTGCCAGATGACGAAAGCAAATGTCTTAACTCCTGCGGTTAACAAGTAAATCTGACACTACGCTCTGAAGTTGGAGCCAAAGAGAGAGAAAAAAGAAAGGAACAGGGTTGGTCAGGCGTGAGAATGTCTGTTTAATGTATATTCAGGACTGCTGGAGTAGACAGGAGCGGGGTGTGAGAGGACAGAAGGTGGTAATATGAAACGCCTCTTATTTAATGTAGAAATCACACTCTGTTGTCTAAAGAAAGAGTGTTAACTGGACGGAGCCTCACAGGTAAACAGTGTTATAGTGTTAAGAGGTAAATGCATAAATGAATGAAGGTTTTGCTGCATTTTCATGACGTTACGGGGGCTGGTTGTAGGGATGGTTGTCATTTGTGAGCGGTGTGTTATGTTGTGTTGTTGGGTGTGAGCAGGTGCATCAGGTTGTGCTGCTGTGTAAACTTTGCACTTGGCTGTGCGTTGTGCTCTAGATAAAATTCAGCCAATAGTGACTGTCTGTTTCTGGCATTTGTTATCATATTATATAGCCAATGCATAATACATATATTTATAATATGTATTTATAATTTTGGCCTATGCACCCCCAAAATAATTATACCACCAGCCGCCACTGCTGGGAAACACAGTGAAAATGTTTCTGCAGCTAAACTTGAATTTTATTCAGGATCAAGTATCAAAATACATTTGTATAATTAACAAACATTATATCAACAATATATTAATTTAGTTTTAACACGTTCCTATTACAGTGTAAGAAAATTTTGCGTGATATCACAAAGCTCATCATTCTCATAGTTGCTTATAGTCAAATATGCATAATAAAAATGCTAAGTCTCCTCTTCACTTCTCAGTAAGATGCATAATTACCATTATGATTTTAAAAGCACCTTTTTCCATTCGGTTTACTGTTATTACACACTATCTGCCTACTGCTGTGTTATCAGCGACTCGGAACAGTATGAACTGGATATCATCTTTGTTCTATTGTGAGAAATAGACAAAAAGAATTACATTTATGCAAAAATGAAGCTGAAGGGAAAATGACACTCACTACATTTACAAACACAAAGAACTCCCAAAGAGTGCGTTAAACAACCAAATTCAAATCATCTTTGCCCCAAAACCTGTCAGACCTCTCTCGTCCCAGTCTACAGCTGAATAAGTGCCAACAGGGGGCTATGAGATGTTCAGGAACAGCTAGTAATTTAGCATAAGCAATAATACTTAGCAGCTTTAATTGCAACTGATTTGCCTGCAGCGGCACAAATAAACACACTGAATCTTATGAAACAACACATGCTAATCCGCAGTGAAGGACCCATTGCTGAGTTTCAGATGGCATTACAACATTCTATAGACCAATAATATTTAATACAGATGGGCACAGTTGGGGGGCTGCTAGAATGAATATTGTGAAAATGAAAGATTTTTGTTGTAACACAGTGAGTTCTTGGGACTAGTCACTCATAGGTTCAGGTTCAACATTTGTGCATTTACCTTTTGGATATTGACCTCTTCTCGCCTGCTTCTACCGTGATAGGACTGTGTTTTTACTTGCATTGGGGAATTCAATATGTTCCAGCTACTCCAGATGCATTATCGTGATCTTGGACAATCAAACTACAACACCCCAATCATCATTACTGGGTTTACATGCATTTAAAAAAATCACTTTAAATTGGACTAGGCAAGTTATCTGGTTTTCCTTGAATTCATATAAACATATTGCCCAATATCTTACCTTACATTTTTAGATATGTGCAATATAAGTGTAACACAGTGGTCACTGGTAATGTAATTCCCTACTGTGGTGCATCCGTGAATGTGACACCGTGCGTGGTGCACCCGGTGTAACTGATTAGAAACTAGAAACTAACCACGTGGGCAGTGCATGTAAAGTGTGTACATGCAAAGTTATTATGTTCTCTGGTAGTGATTACTGCTGGTCAAGCCTGTTTTTATTGAACTGCGTTAAAAGTGTTGTACGAAGGTGGCAGTGGTGACGGCGGCCGCTCCGATCATGTCCCAAGCCCCATGTAAAGCATGATCTTCAGAATGCTACGTAAATGCCCTTTTTGATGTGTACCTGGTGGTGTCTAATAGCATTCTTGAAGTTAAGTCATGTAGTATTATTGTGATCGGGGTGCGATTGGTTAAGTGCAAATATACAGTCGGGTTTGCAGGGCAATGCAAGGTTAGGCCTTAGCACAAGTCACTTTAGCCCAGATAGGTAAAATGCCTTGTGTTAAGGGGCCTCTGTAGAACTCTATGCATCTTACCGTAACTAGAGCTTTAAAAGCCAATTAGCACATCATCCATGTTTTGCACAGCACTAGTACTTTAACTTATTGTGAATTAGCATTTAACTAGATTGGTTTAGTTTGATTTGTAGGTAGTTTTTGGTTGAAGTCTACATTTACAAGAGTTAATTTGTTGTATGTTGTTGTTTGTTTTGTTATTGATTGGTGAGCCTGAAAAATGAAATAACTTTTAAATGCCCATGCTATAAACTAAAACTTTGTACATTTTTTTTACCACATTGCTCTTGTTATTGTTTATGCCAGAACTGTCATTACAAAGTTAATAAAAAGGGGACCCGAATCTCTCAGTTACACAAGTAATAATGATATATGTTTGATAGTGTTGTGTTGGAAAGGGATTTTCAAAATAAAAACATAAAAATATACGCTTTTCTCAATATCATCAAAAGCAACCACTCCATCCAACTTTTCCATCGAATCTCTCCTTCCTTATTCCCCATATCATGCTCACAACATACTGTATTTCAACCCAGCTCTGGCAACAAAGCAAGACTGACAGCCTATAAATTGTTATGATATAGGATAAAGTCATTTTAATCTCCCTTTGCCTCTAGTGTCTGTGACGGCATGCTGCATTCTGTCACAAATAAGCCCTAAATCTACAAAGGGCTTTCCCAGTGTTCAGGCAGGGCCAGTGCTTTGATGTGATGTAACGTGGAAGCATTGAACACTGCTATTCCTTCTAGTCCTAACCCCCCTCCTTTCTAAATCCTAATCCAGTAGAAATTGTGTTGGGATTATACACAAAAGGCGCATTTTGGACATGGATTAGCATGCATGGATTAGCAAAGCCTTGTAATGGGAGCACGTTTATAGAGGGAAATAAATCAACATTACTCACATTGTGCCCTGGGAACAGTGATAAGTTCCCATTGGAGAAGTTAGCGGTTGCCACAAACAGAGCAGAGGAGGGATATTATGATGTATTACACGAGTGGGTTTCCGTGGTGACGAGGGGATGCCAATGAGGGGTTTAGTTACAGATGAGTGAGAATAGACAGTGATATGAGGATCTGGGAGGCAGCTGTACCTCAGGTTGGTAAAATGAGCCTTGTTTCGTTGAATTGGTGAGGTAAAATGAACATGGCATTGTATAGTCACAGATGTTTCACATGACATAACAGGTAACGGCAAGCAAAACATGTGGTTAAAGGGGTCATATACAAAATCTAATATGTAATGAAGGTCTTTCCTCATCATTAACCTACTTAAAGTTGTATTTTGATTGATCTGATTTGAGTAATGCATGTTTCAGTAATCTTGTATTGTACTCAGAAATATCCTGGTTTCACCTACCTCTTATCCCCGCCCACATTCTTGTAGTTACTTTGAAAAATTGAGACTCCAAGTGATACACGTAGGGTTCTGAAATGGCATGCAGCCACAAAAAATTTAAAACAAGCCAATTATAATCTTAAAACAATGAAATACGACTATGTAGAGTTTTTTTTAAAAACTATTTTTAAACTGTTTGAAAAAGGAAGTCATTGGACCTGATTTTAAAAAGTCTATATTGAACAAAATGTAAAATCATTATCCAGGTACTGTCTCTTATAGTAAAGTTCATTTCACTGAGTGGTATGTAAAGGGTCCATATTATGCTTTCTGATGTATGTTATAATGTTGTTTCTTCATTTAAAACATACCTGGTGTTATGCTTTATTTCATACTAATAACTCCATACAGCTTCACTAGAAGTATTTGGGTGATTTCAGCCCTGGAACTGCCTCTCTCTACTGAATAAAAGGTAAAAGGTAGCTGTTAACTACCAGTATATGCCATCACAAGGTGGAACAGGGCATTTTGAGTTTTGGAGATGTTGACAGACTAATAATGCAGGGTTGCTCAAACGTATAGGAATAAAACAAAACACAGCTCTGGGCGTGTTTTGAGGTGATAACAGTATTATCACATGGTTTAAAGCTCAGAAGAATTGTACTTTGAGAAGAGTGTTACAATCAACAGCAACACAACCAACAAAAGGACACCACCATTTCTAAATCTGTATGAAATAAGAGGCAGTAGGTGGAAGTGTGTCACTGATGATCATTTCAAAAGGATTGTGTTGTGTACAAATACAGCAGTGGCTCAGGGCGCAGTGCTTGAGCTGTGCTTATTAAGGACAGAAACTCCATTGTGAAGTCTTTGACCGCTTGTCAAATATCTGTCAAGTCATTTTCACAAGAAATGTAGCTTTAGTCATTTAACTTTTCATTGAATTTATTTATTAGAATTAGGAGAATGCACATTAATCAGTGAGTCATCATAAATATGCCTGTTATCCTGCTCATATGCATCCTATGCCCAAGACACAGGATAACCTCACTGCAGAAATCTCCCCTTCATGTCTTTCATGTCTTGTTGAACAAAATACTCAGTGAAATGACAAGAAGGCTCTGCATAAGTACTGTGCTGATTTGCTTCAAAAGACCACTAAGAAGCAAAAAACTTTCCTCTAACCTGCATCACTCAATATTCTACCCATACACCTTCAATTACATCTGTTTCTAAAATGTTGGCAGTTTATATGCATACCAAAATATGAATATTATCTCATTTATGGCTTTGGCAGCTGTGATCATTACAGCAACACAACAAAAAAACATCAATTTTACACCCCCACACCCCACAGGGAAGAAATATCATATTAAGAGTGCCACACATGTCTACATGAGGTGCCCTTGTGGCCTGGTGTACGTAGAACAGAGCACAGAGAAACTTACACAGAGGATTAGTGAGCAGGAGCTCCGTCGGGGGAATGACAGAGATTCTCCTGTAGCGGCGCATTATAATGATCACAGGCCTGATGTGTGTTCCCTTCACTTCTGTGGCACTGAACATGTACCCATGACCGTCTGCTCAAACAAAGGGAGGCAGATTGGAGCCATACTCTACAAACATAACTCACACAGGTCTGAATGATGATGTTAACTTGAGCATTTTCTTGTTAAAAAAGGTGTATTTATGATATGATGTTGCCCTCTGATAATGAGTTTATAAGCACTTTTCATAATTTTAAGAGACCAGTGGTTTTGGCCATCACAGTAATGCCAACAACAACTAGAATGCCAAATGCCAAATAATCACTTCCTGATTATCAGAAAATACAATGTTTTATAATTAGATGCAGGCAGCAGTACACAGTGGACATGTGTTCCTTAGGATATGGTGCCATTTGTCACGGGTCCTCTTCAAGACGCTCGTATTAGGGTTTTTATTCCACAGTGCAAAACAGGAGCAAAAATGTGCGCAGGAAATATTTACAGTGGTACAGTGAAAAAGGGCTATTTACAAGTATGTACAAAAAAAGTCAACTTCTCTTTCAAGTCTTTCCTTTGCCCTCTCTTACTCACTCACTCTCTCTGTCTCTCGCCCGCTCCCTCGCTCTTTCAGCGAAACACTACTGCGTTGTAGGACCGGACCAGACCGGACCGGACCAGACCAGACCAGACCAGAGTCAAGCCAAAACTGACCTGGTGCTGAGCTGCAGGGCGCACCTTTATACACCCCTCACCCCACCCACCTTACGTAACTCCCCTCTAAAACCTTAACTACGTCATTCCTACAACCAAATGAGAAATATTACAGGGGCCAACAGTTACACACTGAGAATCGCGATCATCTCACATCTATAAATGACCTAAAACAGGTTACATACAAATAAAACACAGTTAATTGTTCAGGCCAGTCTATTGTGGCTCACATGACCCCGCAGCGCGCGAACGGGGAGGATTTAAGCTCCTGGCGCGGATATGTCCGGGTTTGTCAGTACGCACCGGGATGAGGGAGCGGGCGGCAGCGCGACGGTGAGTAAAAGGTTGATTATTGCGGGTTTTGGAGGATAGTCCTCGCGCTTCCAAGTGTGCACCTTTAGTCGCGGCCAAGCAGGGCCGGCCCCCCCATTAGGCAACATAGGCAAACGCTAAGGGCGCCGCCGCTCCACTAGGGGGTGCCGAGCGCAAAAATCGGCGATGGGGGATAAAATCCTCCACTGTCTAAAACATCGTCACTATGAACTGTTTGATTTCTTGTGAGTATCTGTACTCTGGCAGTATTTATTTATTTTTTTTTGCAATCCAAGGGGCGCCACCTGAAATCTTGCCTAGGGTGTCAAAATGGTTAGGGCCAGGCCTGCGGCCAAGGTTAGGTAAAATGAAGTTTATTGTGAGTTTGGACGACGGAGTTCGCAGCGCGGAGCACAGCAAACAATTCAACAGGTGAGCGCGCGTCTTCCCATGGTTCCCCCCGGGGACCGCGCTCTCAGGGACGGACCTGTTCCGTTTGTTATTGTTTGTATAGAACCTTTTTAAGATGAAAGTTTATAGTTAAGTTATATATATATATATATATATATATATATATATATATATATATATATATATATATATAGTGCTGGTGGAGGGTCTACACTTGCTGGTCTCCATGGTGATATTACTGCTTTGCCTGGCATGTTACACAGTATGATATTCAACATTTTCATTTTGCATTTAGTCAGTATTTTTTGTTGCTTAAAACTACAGTGAGAAACATGTATTCACACTCATTCTCATTCATAGGCTCACCTCTCCACAGATCTCACTTGTAAACTGGCTTGTCTCAGTGGAGATAGATAAGCATTGATTATATTTCAAATTTGTCATAAACTATATTATTATTTACGTTTACAATGTAGATGAAATGTCTTGCTCAAGATCACAACAACAGAATGTGGTACCAGCTAGTACGGTATGTACTGTGAACCTAAAGTCTTCTAGTTAGTGGGCAAACACTGGCAACCCACTGTGCCACCATTACCTAAATGTAAATATAAATTCTGAGTTTAAGTTTAACATTTTTACAGTACACTGAAATGCCATCTACCAGTGTACTTCTGCTATATTTACGCTAAACACAACAAACTACAACCTTTTATTCACCCCACTGTTAAGCACACACGGCAGACTGAAAAAAAAAAGAAAACTCACTCCGTGAATGTTGAAATCAGGTCCCTGGAGTGATTCTGCGGGTTTTCCTTTAGCTTACCAAATCTAACACCCAATACAATCCCTATTAGATAACCCAATGTGCCTGCATTCTTATACATAAAACATGAGCACTTGTTTATGCACACAAAGGGAGAATGTGATGTCTGGTGGAGCCCCAATGAATTTGCTGTAATGCTCGCTGCTATTTGCAATTGAGTGTGGTGTGCACTCGCGTTTGTTCAAGGAGACGTGTGGGCCGGGAGGGACTGAAAATAAGACGCTATAGTTTCTTGCGGCTTGGAAGCTCCACTCCCCCATTTAACAGGATCTTAAAGCGTGTGCTACAAAAAGCTAGCTAAGTTCAAATGTCTAATGACTAATATTGTCTGAAGATTATTCTTAATATATAGTGTGTTTTTGATTCGTTGTTCTAAAGAATAATTCACAGATTGATCATGGATCTAAAAGTTTGACCTTCTAAAGCATATTGACAGCCTTAGGGATATTTACCGGCTAAGAAGTCTGCATACATTTCTGTCAGTATTTAGTAGGACAAAAACTTTCTAAAACTTCAAATTATTAAAGCATTTAGCAGACTCTTGTATTTTAAATGTGCTCTCTGGACTTTAAACAACTGCGTCATTAATATTAGTTAGCATTTAGCCTCCACGATACGCTTGAACACTTCATATTTGAATATTTTGAAAACTCTAACTCTTGAGGACAGAGTGGGTGAGACTGTTGAGCTCCATACTGATCTGAAATGAAGAACTTTTTACTTTATGTGAGTAGATTCAATTTAACAAGTAAAATTATCTATGAATGGAATAAGTATGTTTTTCTTAATTTAAGCAACATTAGATTTTGTTATTTTAAGTGCAAAGAGTTGGTTTTTTTCATTGTAATAAGTGTAAGTGTGGTAAGATGTATTTTCATATTTAAGTACAAAAAGTCTTGTTCCATTGGTTTACTGAAATCATGATAAAATGTTCTTAATTCAAGTAATCTTAACTTGGCTGGATTTGAGTTTTTGCTGTGTGTGGTTGTATGTGAAGACCACACTAGTGTTGTCACAATGCTAACATTTCAAACTGGATTTCTGACTTTATTTTCAATTCAGACAGATACCTTGATGAGAATTAAACACACTCTTTATTTAAATATAATTTTCAACATCAACATTATTACCATGTGGTTTTATATCTGTGTAATCCCTCATTCATGTAGGCATGTTCTATAGTAGTTCATACAGTAGGTGTACTGTGTATTTGTCTGTGTTGTCTTATACTTGTTTTTATAGCTCAAGATCATTCTGAAGCTTTTCAGGAAATATTTATTTCTATCCTGTGAATGTAGCTTTTTTAGTATCACTACTTGCTCAAATGAGTGTCTAGTTTCACTACAAGTTTTAGTATTGATTATTAATATCTGAGTTTCGATACTTTTAACATGGGTTCATGGGTTTCAGTTTTCTGTTAACATTTTAAGGACTTTTCACCTAGACTAATATAAAAGCATGTGTTGTTGTTTTTTTCATTCTGGATGTTTCTGTTGCACTGAAATATGTAAAATATCCCAGTCCTTACAACAAGCAGGCTTGTATCTCCACAAACCTGACTGCTATTTAGCCTAGACATCCTATTTCCATGGAAATGCCATTCATTCATTTGACTATAACAATTCAGTTTGACATAAAACTAACTTTCTATTTCCATGGAATCAGGCAGGTGATGTGCCACCTCCAGAACTTACATATTAAGATGTTATTGCTTTGCATAGAATGACTAACATTTATTTCACAAAAAATATATTGTGAAAAGGTGCATTCTTCTGTTGCCATGACCTTGCCTCAGAGATGTATAAGTTTACTATGAAGCAGTCCAGGCAAAGAAACATCTTTATTCATGTTGTAATGTTGTTGTCCACATCAAAACCGCATCATTCCATTTCCTTTCTTTTGTAGCCAACCAATTTCAGATACTGCTATTTTAACCTAAATTGAACTGCTTCACTCCTCAGTGCACCAGCACTTGGCAGGCAGTCCTGTATTTCTGGTATAAAAACACAAACAGGGTGATAACATTGTCACTTTAGCATAATATGCCTGACATATGAACTGCAGCCAAGAGAAACATGTTGTGTCATTGCACTGACAGCAGCATTGACATGTCCCGCGGCTTTCTGTCTGCACACTCAGCACTTTGGCTACACCGGAGGGGAGAAGGAGGGGAGGGGAGAGGAGAGAGGAGGGGAGAGGAGAGAAGGGAGAGGAGAGGAGGGGAGAGGAGAGAGAAGGGAGAGGAGAGAGAAGGGAGAGGAGAGGAGAAAGAAGGGGTGAGGAGAGTTGAGAGGAGGGAAGAGGAGAGGAGGGGAGAGGAGAGGAGGGGAAAGGAGAGGAGAGGGGAAGACAGGAGGAAGGAGGAAGAATGGTGACAGGAAGAGGGAGGAGGGAAGAAAAGAGGGAAGGGGAGAAGAAAGGTGAGGAAGAGATGGGTGAGGAGGAGTAATGTCCTGGAACACCTCAGAGGACCATAAACTAGTCTACAATCATCTGGAACAATAGGTAGTTTGTATTAGTTTGAGCATGGATTAAAACACAATATTATGTTTTGGTGCTACATGTATTGAAAGAGTCCATGATTTAAACCTTTGGCATATTGAGTAGGCTACTGTGAGCTGCATAGGCCTTCCTGAAAGGTCACTCTGTTCATTTATACTTGACCACTTTACATAATGCTGGAGACCAGGCTGATTACCCAGGGGCAAGGCAGAGATCAAACTAGCAACCTTCAGGTAAGTGGACAGCCTTTGATTGCCATCTAATAAAAGTAAAGTAAAAGGCCAAATATTTTTGGCAGCAGAGACTGTCTTCCACATATCTGTGCTGGATTTCCTTTGTTTAGTTCCTTTTCTCCAGTCTCTTAAGTTGAATCAGTGCAGGCGCACAGATTCAAAGCAGCGGAGCGTCACTGTCATCAAACTTTGATGCTCTCCTCGGCTTTGCACCACGACTCACAGCGCACACATGCACACACACATGCACGCACACATGCACGCACACATGCACGCACACATGTACACACACATGCACACTCACACATGCACGCACACATGCACACACACATGCACGCACACATGCACGCACACATGCACGCACACATGTACACACACATGCACACTCACACATGCACGCGCCAGGGCATGGTGCTCCAGCTCGTTAGCATGCCCCTGTTTTCTCAATCAATAATACATGTGTCAACATTTAAGCTGCACAAAGGCCATCTGTGAGTGAGCAACATGCAGTCTCCAGTCTGACAGTCTGTAAGTGCTCAGTCACTTACAATAACATGCAAGAAGTGTTTATCCAACCAAGAGTGAGGTGCAAACAAGTGCCTGCCTGGTTCTAAGGCAGTGGTTAGCTGGGCTCTGGTTGGATGTCATTGGAAATAACCTGTTAAATGTTTCTACTCAAAATGTGAGATCATAGTAACAGGAAAATACTTTGAGAGAATGAAAACCATATTTATTTATGTTTGATTTTTATACCATTACTGAGCATCTGACACACAAGAGCATTATTACGTATAACCAAGCAGACTTCTCCAAAGCTGTTCTTGGAAACTGCAACACATCCTTAAAATTACAATGACTTTTTTTTTTTTTTTTACCTATCTACTATCAGCCTCCCTGACTTATCCAGTTCCCAAGTCAAGGTCACTGACTTTGTCCATATACATTCAATACTGGATACTTAAATAAATAAACAAACGTGATTGTAAATGGTATGCTCTGCTATAACCAAGATAAGCTCTACAGTCCTGTATCTTAAACATCAGATTCATTAGGTTTACATGTAGCTAGATCGCACAGTATCTGCCTCACTCATTGGTTTGACAGGACTGATAGCGCCCGTTGGCTAATTAGTGGTCATTAGATTAGCCTGTTTGGCCAGTGCTTTGCCACTAATCCATTGGTGATCCCGCAAAGATACATTGCTTTTCTAAATACCTTTCAAGAGCTGGTTTGTTCTGGTTTACCCGTAGTTCCACCTGATTTAGAGGTTTTTTTTGGAGCTCGATAGATACAGTCGGCCAATCCTCCATCTAGGTACTCCTTATTAAGAGCAAAATTTAAAATCTGGAAGAGTCCCTAAGGCCTTGGACATGATCATCTACTGCAGGTTATCACATTGTTGCTGTCCTAGTTAGTCAAGTCCTGTTTTTTTTTTAACCTGGTTCATTCCTGGAGTAACCCTGGTTTATAAATAATACTGTGAATTTTTAAACCACTTTAATCTCAGCTTCAAAAGTAGAAAAATATGAAAAGGTTGAATGTAGTGTGGCATGGAGTGATGGACTATGAAAATTTAAGATCACTGATAATAATTGCAGTAACACAGTATATTTATGGTTTTTAGCTACACATAAAATAGACAACATATTACTGCCCTGTACACTCAAAAGGTCATCTTGATATCTTGTAAATGTAAATAGATCATTTTATGTAAATTGTTTAAAATCACGAGAAAGTGGGACATTTTATAAATAAATGAGGGGGAAGGGCGGGAGTCTTATGTCTGTGTTATCTCTCAGTTGTCCAGGTATGTTCCCTAGTGATCCATGGGCATATACTTGTCTATGTGCTCTTATACTTGTTCTGACACAGCTCAAGATCATTCTAAAGCTTTTCTGTACAGAGAATGTGACCTTTTTAGTATCGAGACCTGCTCAAATTAGTGCCTATAGTGCCGGTCTTAGTATTGATTAATATCAGATTATCAATACTTTTGCCAACCCTTCTTCCAAGCACACATCTTACACTCATACTTACGGTTTACTGAAAATAAAAATGTCCCCAAATCATCATTATAATAAAATGCTACTTTGCGCTGGGAAGTCGTGTGTTTTTGCTTATCTAATAACCTCTGAAGAGTGCGACCTTTTCCGGGAGCGCCAGATCAATGCGGCGTGCCATGATTCACAAACAAACGCCTGTTTAGGTTTACCTCGCTGTATCTTTTCACTCGTTTAAAAAGGTCAACAGACTCGCTGACCTTTTGCTTTTCTAGATTGATCTAAGCTTTGTCAGGGAATGTACTGGCTAACCATAATGCTTTTGGTGTGTAAATACAGTGGTGGAAAGCAGGGTTGTCAAAATGATCAAAAATCAGATACTAATCTAAAAGTAGTATCGAAACTAGATACTAATTTGACCAGGTATTGATATTAAAAAAAGTGACAATCACAGGACAGAAATGAACCTTTAGAATGATCTTGAGTTGTATCAGAACATGTATAAGGCCACATAGTCTAGTATACACATGGACCATTATGGAACATACCTGAATGACAGACTGCATGGTAATATAAAAAAGTACTATGATTTAAGGTGGAAAATTACGTTGTATTTTCCAAGAAATTGGACAATATTCCTTAATATCAATATCAAATTTGAAATTTTAGTATTATGGCTACACTAGTGACCATGATAGTACAAAAGTAAAAGTATTGGAACTGCAAAGATCTAGTTTTAAATTTCATAAACTTACCTATCTGTGACCCTAAATACAATGTAAAAATCAAACATATCTTTTACTGATAACAATTGTAACACTGAGCTCTTCTTTATGACAAACACATTGAACACGATGGCCCATTTATTTATGTTATAATTTGGTTTTGGTTTCCAAGATGATTATCCAATCAGAAACCAATGAGCCTCACAAATCTCTCGTTTGAGTTGCCAGTTTCCAAGTCTAAATCCAGCCGGTTTAAACCTAAAATGACTCCCTCTGATCGGAATCCTTGAATCCTCACCTAAACCCCAGCATCAGCAATCAATTATTAATCGGTACAGCTCTGAGAGTGAGTGAATCTGGAGGTTCTGAGCTTTCAGATGAGGCATGGCCTGTCCATATGGAGAGAAAAACGTGTATGTGTTTTCATGCTTAGGTTCTTGTTATCTCAGTTTTAATTATGATTGTAGTACCTCCAACAGTTTTGGCTACATACAGTTCCTTTAAATAATTGTTTTTAAACTTATTTTTAATTCCATGTTACTCAAAAACAAACCTCTAAACCACTGTCGATTTACAGTTTGACACTTTGGGCTTTCTTTTTTCTTTTCACAAAACTCACATCTTGTCTAGACCTAACATTTAAGCACTGCTAATCTTCTGGTCTTCACTCTTCTTAGACTTCAATCGCCACCGCCACTGCCCCCATCACCCCTCACTCACTGCTCCTCCCTTATGTTTTGCACACAAGTCTGAATAGTCCATTCAACCTTCAAAGAGAATCCCACTCAACAAATAACACAAGGTTTTCAACCCCTGGCTTTGTAGAATCGCCCAGTACAAACTATTTATACACTGGTGGAAGCAATACTCAATTTTGCTGCTAGGTCCTGTACCCATTTCTTCCCATGTACTTGAGGAACATTTTACTTGCCCCAAACAAATATATTGCATAAGCAGCTCTTGAGGTCAAAATAAGTCTGTTGTAAGCTCTCTGCATCTAATTAGAAAGCATTTTATTTTCTGATAATTAGGAAGTGCACATAAGCCTGCTTGTTGTTAGCTTTACCGTAACGCCAAAACTTTGCAGACAGAGTTTAGGCAGTTTGACCTGCAGGTGGGAGACAAATGCTCTAACCACTGAGCCACTGCCATTATCTGGACCGCACAGAAATGCAAATGTCTGACAAAGAGGTTGACAAAGATGGAACTGTGATTAAAACCAAAGAGCACAAGATGAATATATATTTACTCTCTGATCTGAATCCTTACTACCTAAACTCGAGCACCCACAGCCAATCATTAGTCCTGAGTCATGTGAGGCTCGTTCTGCTTTCTGACTGGATAAACATCTTGAGGAAATTTTTTGTAAATAAAAATACATTGGCATTAGAACTCAGTAAAAGCTATATTTGATCATGCCTATTTATGTCAGTTTATGAAAATTTAAATCAAAATCTTCCTTAAATGAAATTGAAAGTGCTACTAAAAACAGAAATGATCCAGTCATTAAACTATGGACTGTCCCTTGCAATTCTTTCTTTCCCTGTCACATTTTGCCAGAGAAGGATGGAAGTGATTTGGTCAGAAAGCGCCCAGACACCGACTTCTGTTCGTAAGAGGAGAAAGTTAGAAACTGAAAGGTCCTATAATTGTCCCCTGTGGTAGCCCCATTGTCAAAGATTTGCTGTGAAACCATCCAAAATAAAAATGTTGTCAATCTAACAGCTTTGTAACTCCATATGCACAGACATTTTCACTCGTTATCTCAGTCTCCCAAATTTGTCTATTTCCACAGCTTAGTGCAGTTCAAGGTTTCCAAAACTCTAGAGATTTTAGTCAAAAGTTAGCAGCAGTCACGATTTTCAAATTCCTTAAAAAGGGCACCTCATGAGAGAGGAGCATTCAGAACATGCCACCGCGTCTTAGAGCCATTTAAATGAAAAGTTCCGTCATGTTTTTCACTGGGGACGGAGCATTCACATAAAGGGATACAGCTGAATTCCACCAGAAGAGGAAATGATAAGGTAAAATAAGTACAATTGACAGACCGCTGTGACTAATCCCTGGCGCTGCTTTCATCTGCTATTTTAAGCTCTGGGCCTATTAAGGTGGAGAATTGGAAGCTGAAGTTTTAAGCTTGAGATTTCTGAATATGGTAAAATGTGTTATATACTTTGAGCGTTAGAATTATATACAGTGGGACAAAAAGTAATTAGTCGGCCACCAATTGTGCAAGTTCTCCCACTTAATAATATGAAAGAGACCTGTAATTTCCATCATAGGTATAACTCAACTATGAGACAAAATGAGAAAAAAATCCAGAAAATCACATTGTCTGATTTTTAAAGAATTTATTTGCAAATTATGGTGGAAAATAAGTATTTGGTCATTAAAAAAAATCATCTAAATACTATGTTATATACCCTTTGTTGGCCATGACAGAGATCAAACTTTTTCTGCAAAACTTCACAAGGTTTTCACACACTGTTGCTGGTATTTTGGCCCATTCCACCATGCAGATCTCCTCTAGAGCAGTGATGTTTTGGGGCTGTTGCTGGGCAACACGGACTTTCAACTCCTTCCAAAGATTTTTGATGAGGTTGAGATCTGGAGACTGGATAGGCCACTACAGGACCTCGAAATGCTTCTTACAAAGCCATTCCTTTGTTGCCTGAGCGATGTGTTTGGGATCACTGTCATGCTGAAAGACCCAGCCACGTTTCATCTTCAACACCCTTGCTGATGTTGGTTTTCACTCAAAACCTCATGATACATGGCCCCATTCATTCTTTCCTTTACACGGATCAGTTGTCCTGGTCCCTTTGCAGAAAAACAGCCCCAAAGCATGATATTTGCACCCCTATGCTTCACAGTAGGTATGGTGTTCTTTGGATGCATCTCAGCATTCCTTCTCCTCCAAACACGACAAATTGAGTTTTTACCCAAAAGTTCTATTTTGGTTTCATCTGACCATAAGACATTCTCCCAACTTTTCTGGCTCATCCAAATACTTTCTAGCAAACTTCAGATGGGCCTGGATATGTACCGGCTTAAGCAGGGGCACACGTCTGGCACTGCAGGATTTGAGTCCCTGGCGGCGTAGTGTTACTGATGGTGCCTTTGTTACTTTGGTCCCAGCCCTCAGCAAGTCATTCACAAGGTTTGGGATGTGTGGTTTTGGGATTTTTGCTCACTGTTCTTGTGATCATTTTGTGGAGCCCCAGATCGAGGGAGATTATCAGTGGTCTTGTATGTCTTCCATTTTCTAATAATTGCTCCCACAGTTGATTTCTTCACACCAAGCTGCTTACCTACTGCAGATTGAGTCTTCCCAGTCTGGTGCAGGTCTACAGTTTTGTTTGTGGTGTCTTTTGACAGCTCTTTGGTCTTGTTCATAGTGGAGTTTGGAGTGTGACTGTTTGAGGCTGTGGACGGGTGTCTTTTATACTGAGAACCAGTTCAAACTGGTGCCATTAATACAGGTAACATGTGGAGGACAGAGGAGCCTCTTAAAGAAGAGGTTACAGGTCTGTGACAGTCACAAATCTTACTTGTTTGTAGGTGACCAAATACTTATTTTACTGTGGAATTTACCATTTATTTCATTAAAAATCCTACAATGTGATTTCCTGGATTCTTTCCGCCCATTCTGTCTCTCATAGTTGAAGTGTACCTATGATGAAAATTGCAGGCTTCTCATCTTTTTAAGTGACAGAACTTGCAGTGGCCAAAATACTTTTTTGGCCCACTGTAGTTGCAATATTTGTCAAGGGGCAGTATGTTCATACAGCGACGGTATAATGGATTAATGCATGATTGCATCTTTACTCTCCTCTATTCAAGATGTTATTGCTCCGACCACATCCATCGCTCTGTATTTATTTTGTTCTCCAATTTTTTACCTTTTGTTTCAGAGATACATGTAGGATTGATTTATTTTATTAAGTCATCAGTCATTAGATCAATATTGCATTTCAAAATGTCCAGTATACAGTGTTGGGCAAGCTACTTGTAAAGTGGAGTGAACTAAACTATCAGTTACTCAATAAATTAAGCTTCACTACACAAAAGCTCCCACCTATAGAAATGTAGCAAGCTAAGTTGCACAAATGTGGCCAAAGTAGTTAACTACATCAGAAGCTACTTCACATTGTACCAACCTAATGTCAGATCAATTCAAAATGACAAGTCAAGATACCTTCATCAAAGAAACATTGATTTATTAAAGTCAGAAACATAAGGCCAGGGTTTATGGTCAGTTGACTGGCCTTTTTGCTCTCCTCTTGTCTCCTCCATCCTGTGTGTGCGTGTACATGTGTGCGTGTGTGTGTGTGTGTGTGTGTGTGTGCGTACGTGTGTGTGTGTGTGTGTGTGCGTGTACATGTGTGCGTGTGTGTGTGTGTGTGTGTGTGTGTGTGCGTACGTGTGTGTGTGTGTCCGCTCCACCACAGAGCCTCCAGAGAGAGAGAGGTTGAGTGAGTGAGTGAGTGAGAAGAAGAGAAGCTGCTGCTACCAAAATCTAAGACTGAACGTTCATAACCTTCTGTTTAGGCAGTAGATCCCTATAAAGCACCTATGCAGAGCGCGTAGGGCACCAAGCACTTTGGGGAGCAACATCGTGGGCATGTCCGTGCCCACTCCCCTGGTCCTCTCTTTCTTCGGTGTGGAATAGCCACTGGAGACTGGCTGAAATTTGCGCTCTAAGTTGCTTTTCTTTACAAACACACAAAAATCACATTAACTAATAAAACACTGAGTTTGAATTAGGGCTGGGCCGATAAAATGATAACAATATGTATCTCGATAGACACTTACTAGATCAATACAAAATGCGTTCGACAGAACATTTCAATAGAAGTTTTTTTTTTTTTTTAAGAAACTGGCAGAAGTTTAGCCAGAGCCCTCTCTGGCTTTAAAGATAGGTTGCATGAGCAAAGGCACTCGTAGGACCGTAGACAGTATAAAGAATATATACAGTCTTTGATTAGGACCTGACCCGAACCCACGCACATTAAAACTCATGTGTTGCACTCCACTGCAGTTGGCTGTAGTATCAGTGGAGGCACGCCTTGCGAACACGCGGTTTTGTTTGTGTAACAAATCACCCTTAGTTTTGCTATTTACGCTCAAGTGCATTGTTTGGGACCTGTCTGAAAAGATCTTCGCACTCACAGGATATACTGCATATAGAAGTTTGCAGTGGAGTTTGGGACTAAAGCATCTGGATCATGGAGCGAGGAGCATCTGATGCAGTGCGTAGGAGCTCTGGATGTGTCTCCGTCCAGGTGAGGAGCTTTGTCTTTGCCAGGCCCGGCCCTAACCATTTTGACACCCTAGGCAAGATTTCAGGTGGCGCCCCTTGGATTGCAAAAAAAAAAAAATACTGCCAGAGTACAGATACTCACAAGAAATCAAACAGTTCATAGTGACGATGTTTTAGACCTTGATTAGACCTGGTTTAGATCTGGTTTTAGTCCTGGTTTAGACCTGGTTTTAATCCTGGTTTAGACCTGGTTTTAGTCCTGATTTAATGCTTGTTTACACATGGTGTAGACCTGCTTTAGACCTGGCTTAGTCCTGGTGTTAGTTCTGGTTTAGAGGTGCACAGGAGAATGCGAGGTCCACGCAGCGTATGCAACAAGACACAGTCCACGCGCGGTGTCCACACCGAACAAGAGGAAATGTGGCACGCGCCGTGCGGGAGCAGGTGCAGTGTGCGCGGCACACTAGATATATACTTGGCCGCAGTGCTTTATGGGAAGGTTTTCGGACCATGAGTGAGGAAGTCGTGTTCAAGATATAGTTCTACCCCCGGGCACTGTATATCTGGCCCATGTGGATAATTTGGTTTTATGTATCACTGTATCTAGAGTGCGCCATCTATTGGGAAACGCCAGAATTGCAGGGAAAATAAAACTAATAAATTTTATTGCAGTTCATTCATGTTTGGCGGGCCGGATTAAAAAAGTTAACGGGCTGTATGTGGCCCCCGGGCCGTAGTTTGCCCACCCCTGTTTTAGACAGTGGAGGATTTTATCCCCCATCGCCGATTTTTGCGCTCGGCGCCCCCTAGTGGAGCGGCGCCCTTAGCATTTGCCTATGTTGCCTAATGGGGGGGCTGGCCCTGGTCTTTGCGTGTATGATTCGTGATCTGTCTCGTTCATTTGTGTGGTTTCGATGCATAACTATACAATTACGGTATTCATGTGTCTGCTCCGTGCGCACAGGACACCGTGCACCTTTTTCTTGTCTCTCGCTGTTTTCATTTGGTAACACATGCAGAGGAAGGTTAAGTTTAAAATAAAAATGTTTAAATTAGTATTTTCCCCTCCTGGTCTTTATTTTAAATAGGTCATACAATCTCTCGATAATTATTGATATCAACCGATATGAAACACTTATATCGTGATAGAGATTTCAGCCATATCACCCAGGCCTAGTTTGAATAAATTATTTTGCTTACACACCAAACAGAAGAAAGAACAAAATAAAAATGTAAACGACAAATTGGGGTCTTGAACCTGGAGCATCCGCATTAAAGACGAGGACTTAACAGTGAGCTAAACTCCATGATGTAGGGGAAAGTCTCCCCTCTGTTCTTTACTCGGCTCCAAACGTGGCGGCTGCTGCATCCTGTCTGCATTGTCTGCATGTGCATCAGTCAGACGCGCACATGCTGCCCTTTTCTGACTGTAAGCCACTGCCCCTCTATAATCATGTGCATGTCCCTGACTCTCATTATTGTTTCAAAATCATACATAGTCTAATGCAGAACAAACCTCTGTTTTCCTCAGTCAAGTCCTGGAATTTGTAGGTTTTGTGGATGCTACGTCGCTACTTGATTAAAAAAAAAAAAAGTAACTACAGGAATGTTACTTGATTCATAAAGCAGCAACACTACTGGAAAATGTAGTTTAACTAACAGCTTCACTACATGTAGTGGCACTACTAAATGTCATATCTTTTAACTATACAGCAGACAAATGTGCAGTGTGCCTACTTAAATAATGTAATTCACAGTTCCTCCTACCCCACTTGACTCACATGGTTGTAAACACTACTCAGTCCTTCAAGTTTGTATTGTGTATTCTCCCTGCACAGAAAAGCCCTTTGGTTTTCTGTCAATGCAACAAAACACTCGTCATCCTGTTTCTCGGGAGCTTGAAATAATGGGGCGAATATTCCCTGATGTCTCATTGTGAGCAGTGCCTCGTGCTCCTGGCAGACAGGGAAATGCCAATAGCAGAATACAGAAACAGATAACGGAGTATGACAGTGTAGCTTTAGCTGGCTGGCGCTGACATTAGTGAAGGAAGTGGAAAATCCAATCAGACGCTGCAGCGGCTCCTGAGGCTCAGCCGCGACTCAACAATGATTCATTCATGGGCTCTGATCGGACCTGCTCCCGACTCACATCCTGTGGGCGAGAAGATGAGCTACTGGGAAATGCAAAGGTGTTTACAAACGCACTGTGGTATGGGGTGGGAAGTGGTGATGGGAAGATTGACAGCAAATTATCTTTACACCTATACTGAAGTATCAAAAGTATCGATTCTCATGAAAAAAAAAGTTTTACAAATGTGCAGTATGCAACTTTCTGGAGGTGGCGTTACACCTGCATGATGCCATGAAATATAAAGTAAGAACCATACTTTGGAACATTCACCATGGAGATAGATGAGTTTCATGCCATACTGTGGAATATTATACTCAAATGAACTCCATGGAAACAAGGAGGAGGAGACCAAATAAGTCAGGTTTGTGGAGAGTAAGGATGCATGTTTTAGTACAAGAAGCACAACCATGATTTAAAAATAAAAACATGCTCTATTTTTGGCACCAAGGTTACATACTGAGGCTTTAATCAAATGTTAAGCCATACACTGGTTACTGTAATATTTAGTTACATTTCAGTCAACCCATCAGTGGTGGAGCTATTTTTTGTTGTTGTTGTTACAGTAGAGGAGTTTGAATGCATTTTAATGCAAAAAAAAAGATCATTCGTATCTGATCAATAATGGAATTGGATCAATATTGTGATACTACCTACTACTACAATAACAAAAATCACTAGTGGGAATGTAAATAGATGACAATGACTGATTCATTTTCAGTAATAATCAATATCTGCAGTAATCTATACCTGTTATAAAAATACTTTGATTAGCCACCGCTGGTGTGTGACAGAAGTGAAAGTAGGATCCAGAGTTTGACCTTCAGGTGGAGGACAAACACTCTAACCACTGAGCCACTGCCATTATCTGGACCACACAGAAATGAAAATACTATGCCTGTCAAAGAGGCTGACAAAGACAGAGCTGTTATTAAATCCAGAGATTAATATATATTTTGTCATTTGGGTGGAATCAGTTTAAGCCTAAAAGGACACTCTGTGATCTGAATCATCACTACAGCCCAGTACTTGCAGCCAGTCATTAATCAGTGCTAGAGCAGCCTGTCCATATACAGAGAGCACCTTTCCCTGTGCTGCTAAAAGTTCTACTGACTAATATCTGGTTCATGTAATGGTGCAGCTTGTATGATTTTCACTTTTCTTTTACTATAGCTAAACAGAAAATTTAAAAATGTGAACACTTGCTTTTCCATTGCATCCACCGGACCCCAACAGCCTTGGATATTCTGAGGTAGACCTTTTCCCCTATTTCATTCACTTTTTATTCTAAAAATGTCACAATCAACTTCACTGACCTACCTACCACAGTCCAAGGTGATGCTAGAATTTCCTTTACAATAAATGTCATAATCCTTAATGAATAATTTAGAGAGCCATCCAGAAGTGACATGTTTATAATAGTTGTGCGCACTGCCTGCTACTACTGTTGTTGCATCCCATTAGTTTTAACGAAGCAGCAAAATAAAAATATAACACTTGACATTTGAGACAGCAATAATGGTCCTTGTTTATATGTTTGTTACATTTGGCAACATGTGATACGATTGACACTTTGCAGCTGATGTCATCAACATTCCCTGGGGGTGTGATGCTAACTCGAGGCACTGCTCTGTCTAAAGCACTGGAACTACAACATGAGCTGATTTTGTACTGTTAAACAAGTCCCTCTTAAATAATATTTACAGCTACAAGTCATGAGCCAACACATTTTCAGTTAGCCTCTCCTTCCTTTTTGTTGAAAATCAAACACCTAAACAGGATCATGAACTTATTGATCACAAGATCTTGAAAACGTGGTGTTTAAATCCATTTCATATTTTTTCTGGAGTTTTCAGATCGTCTAAAACCTCAGCTGAACATTCCACCTTACTCATACATGCAGCAGGATTTGTGCTTGATGAATTAAAAAGGTACTATCAATCTGTTGTGGGTCTCTATATTTTTGGTGTGTTATTGTCCAGTATAAATAAAATAGCGTAGTAATAGAAATGGGACCATTGACTTCCTGTCTGCTGAACTGATAAGCCCTTCCTAGTTGTATTTACCCCAGGCAATGGATTTTTGTTTTCGGAAAATTACTATGCAATGTTTTTGAAGCCTACGTGTGGGGTTAGTATGCTGAAGTGGGCAGGGACAGACAGTTGGTAATTCTAGCCTCAATGCTAGACAACAAATGCATGAATCAACTGAAATACAACGTTAAGTAAACTAATGATGTGGGAACACCGTTATTAAAAGCTCGTATAAATCGATTTTGCGTAACATTCAGAGTCTGAGATGGGAAGCCTTTTCATCTTGGTTAGCATCATTCATTAGCATTCACGCTAAAATATTGATAGAGCATAATATAACTATTTGATCAGAAGAAGTATAAAATCATGAAAATTGCATGGCCCTTGGAAAAGTTTGCTAAATTGAAGTTAATATTTCATCCTTGCACTCCATCACCCCATCATGAAAAGTGGACACCAGTGATCGGCGAGCCATTGGACATGGCGGAATCAAAAATACATTAGATGAGGCAGGAATATTTCACTGAACTGCGGGACCCACCGTAGGATGTTATTATGCTCATCATTCACTTAGTCCCGCTAGGAGATTGCCCCGTGGCCAGTGAGACGTGCACTCCCATCTCCAAGCATTTACAGATGTCCGCCATGTTTGTGCCCTTAGACCTCAGGAGGCGGGGCTTAGGAATGAGAATATGACAGTAATAAAGCTGATAATATGACCGGGTACTGGGGTCACTTTCAAACAGTATACATTTTAGATATCCCAAGGAAATGGATGTGGTATGGTTGATGACAATATACACTGCTTTCCAAATTATTATGCACATGATATCTTGTAATTGCTTGAAATTGACATTGATTTCACCCAAAGAGCCTGAGACACAAAAACATCCATCACTTTCACTAGAAAACTAAACATTTTACCTTTATGACACTTAAATACTATTTGCATAATAATTTGGAACGCGGTGCAGTTCCTTTAGACTTGACTTAAGCTATATTCAGACTGGGGCATCAAGGCATCCAGTTTACAATTAAACTCTATGTGGACGCGCATTTAGGGCATCCTGCTTTCCTGCTTTTTTTTGTCAGTGTGGTGAGAATCTGGCGTCGAAGAAGAAGATGAAAAAGTGAAACTTTTGTCATCAACCAGTCAGGGATTGCTATCCAGTGACGTAGTGACATCATTATCTGGAAGGAGAAGAAAGAGAAAAACCATGAACTCCATAACAAGAAATCTATGACATGTCATTAGTGAAGTATAAATGTATATAGGCTGCAGCCGCCGAGCTGATCGCCTCTGGTGATGGGTTTTATATAATAAATATACTAAAGACACTCTCTCGACTGAGAAAACAAGGCACTCGCAGACTGCAGCAGATGCCTTGGACGCGCATCAAGTCTTTTTCTCCCATTTGTCCACGGTGTCCAAGACATGCGTCGGGGGTGTCTGACTCAAATACACAGGCGTCCAACTAAAGGCGTCCAGTGTGTTTTTTAACACTGCGGTCTGAACACAGCTTTAGGGCCTGGCCACATTCGCATGCATAGTTCACCCTACACAAGAGTAAAAACTGCTCGTCTTGACGTATTCTTTCGAATGCATTAGAAGTGAATGAGGGTGGACAGTGTGGAAAATAGCATCCAACCTATTTTTTGACGCTCTATGCGAGCGTAGGCACGTATCCCCATAATACATAGAGAGCATGCATCTATTGTTGTATTTGTGCATTTACCATCAGCTCAACATGTTACTGGGGCAGTTAATGACAAAGAGGAAAAAAATGTAATAGTAAATTTTTTATAAACAATACATTGAAATATATTGAAAATATACATTGTATTTATATTTTCACCTATAACAACTTATGCCTGATCAGCCAGTCCCAGTTCTACATTCAGGGTCTGGAACTGGATCATAGGCCATCATGGACAGTCCAATCACAGCAGCTAATTTTTATAACATGGACATCTCAAAAAAACAACTCTAGTATCATTGATCCATCCATCTTCTTCCACTGGGTTGAGGGAGCAGCTGTTTGCCGCCCAGTCTTCTGCTCACCTGACCCCTATGAAGCCCTTTGCGGGTGGTGAGCCCACAGGATCACAGCATCATTCAAATATATAACTCTCTTTTTTTCTTGCAAACCAGCATGTCTCTGATTGGATAATCGGTCTATCAATCACGCCCTCTGGATAATACAGTTACAGACCCACACATCTTTAACAAGTTTTGTCTAAACTTATGACCAGGGCTCTACACTAACTTTTTTTTTCAGGAGCACACATGCCCCTAAGTTAAAAATTTTAGGAGCACAGAAAAAAAAAGGGGGCACAAGTAGGTTTTCATTTGAACGATTATTACAGTGCAGAACTTACGCACACCAACACTAACCCTGAATAAATTTAATACAAAAAAACTAAATAATTATAATTATTAATTTTCCTGCATGATCACAATGTTTTTATAAATATATCTTCATTTTATCTGATTAATATTTAGACTTAAAATAAGCCAAACAAACTCTACTGCACTGAAACACAACCTTCACCCACAGTTTAAGAACCTGTTCTTTAAGAGAACTTCCACTGGCACTTTACACAAAACTGTTTCAAAGTGTAAAAAGTGGGTAGGATTTTTAAACCTGTTTTTTTCAAATTCATAACTGGAGTTACATTCTCTTACTGGTTTTACAATGGTTATTAGCCTCTGCACATTTACCAAGCAAAACACACATTGTGACAAACATATTTATTTGGAAAACTTCAGCCCACATACCACCTGCTCTGTGCTGTAGGTCTGCTCTGTGCGGACACGGACATAAAATTAGTACTGGCGCATTTGACGTGAGGCGGATGGACAGGTGAGATGTTTAACCTGCCCTGTGATGCAGGCTGAGGGTGGCGCTGTGGACAAGCCGCGCGCTGGCGGTGCCGCGCACCAGTACAAGTTTATTGCCCGCAGTAGCGGCCGTAATGAAATATGCCCACACTCAGTATTCAGACCCCGAGTCCGTGACGAGACTGAGTCCAAATGCGCTCGAGTCCGAGATAAGACCAAGACAAAATTCTCGCTTTGTCGGAGGAGGAAGTCCAGCGGCACGGGGGTGTCTACTGAGTGGTGGAACAGGTGTGGGTCCTGCTGCGGTGCTGCTCCTCATTGAAGGTGGGCATTGAAGGTGGGCATTGTATGCTGGAGTTGTGCGCAGTCGGAGGTGTCGTGCCTGGGCTTGGGTCGGGTGCGCTCGCGCTGAGCATGTGTGCCACGCTTTAGGGGCGATCCAGGCTTGGGCACGATTCTAAAGTCCTAATATGACTGCGCCCCTAATGTTTGACACATTTAGAACGTTTAGCTTGTCAGTTATGTGTGTGCGCAGCTCTCCTTATTGTGGCTGCAGAAGCACTCGCACTGGTGCGACTGTTTTGTTTTCCTCCTTCACACAGCGAAATATTTACTCGCAAATGTGAGTGAAATGGGCGCACTGTAGAGCCCTGCTTATGACTATAACATAAAAAAACAGATTGTAAATTGTTATCTGCTTTTCACTATTTAATTGCACTCCCATTTCACCCTTTACAGATATTCACCATGTTTGTGCCCTCAGAGCTCAGGGTGCAGGGCTCAGAGATAGAGACATGACCATAGTGCAGCAGGAGCTCATATGACAGGCTCTGGGGTCACACAGAAGGTATAGGGAATGGTATATACATTTATTCATATGGCAGATACGGCGACCGACAAGTCAGGAGGAGGGCATTGCAGCTATTGTAACATCTGGACATTATGCAGCTCCATATGTTATCATGCGCTTGTGTATTCAGGTTACAACTATATGTCAACCGATACTGCATATACTTCTAAATAAGGGTCATGGTATGGAGAAGCATATGATTAAAGTAGTAAACATATGGATTATTTGTGTTTTTGTTCAGCATTATTTTGCATATCTGCTACGGTGTGAATATACAAAAAGTAGCATCAAAATGTCATATTTAAAGGTCCAATATTATGCAAAACTGTTTGTTGTGAGACTGTAGTCATGTTATAATGCTGCTACCTCATCAAAAACATACCTGGCAATGTGTTTTGCTTTATTCACATGTTTGAGTATTATTAGTGTCACGGCCTCTGTTGTGCCGTGTTGGTAATAACTGTTGTTCCATTTTGAGGTGATTCGGATGCACTATTAATAAAAGCTCCAGGAGAGAGCTTAAATTGTTGTTGTTGTCGTGTCCTCCCTTCTTTGTTGAGGTCCTTTGAGTCTGGGCCGTAACATTAGTTTGCATCCCCAAAACTCAAAATGCTCTGTTTCTACTTATAATAAGTTAACTGCTATTTTTTAGCCTCATTTGAACAGCGTTACTCTTCAGTGCACTAGAATAACCTTAAATTGTGCAGTTGAGCTTATCATCAAAAGTCTCCAATATCTCATGGTGCACTGAGGAGTGAAGTTTCAACGATGCTAGAAACAAAAACTGTAACTTCAAAGTTAAGCAAGTCCCGGACTGAAATGATGTAACTGTATCTAGTGAAGGTGTATCACCACTTAATGACACAAAGTCATAAGGAGTGTTTTCTGTTTGAGAGAAGAACTTAGCCTGAATATGCAGGATTTTTGTGTCAAACATTGTGATGAAGGGACATAAAACAGTGCGATATAGGGCCTTTAACCTAACATTATAGTCTGGGCTTTACACCTTTTTGCCTTCAATTTATGAGCCTTTAACCATGTTATATGTCTCTAACATTCAAGTTTTGTTGTATGTTTTCTTTCTTACTAAAAACTGAAAATGACTAAATTGTGTTTTCCTGTCAGCTCATCCAAAAACCTCCAGTACAACCTCAATCCATCTATCTCCATTATTCTGAATTTAAAGAAGTCACTGTCACGTTATCAGCCCTATTGTCACCCAGCACTGATGCATAAATCCACTTTACACCTCAAATGGGCCTCAAAACAAACAGCCTGGCTCTAAACCTGCAGATATTATCGGTGTAATAGTGTCTGCTGAGCTACAGAATAAACTCAAACTATTACAGTGGTGTAC
Organism: Odontamblyopus rebecca; assembly: GCA_030686955.1. Lineage (NCBI taxonomy): Eukaryota > Metazoa > Chordata > Actinopteri > Gobiiformes > Gobiidae > Odontamblyopus > Odontamblyopus rebecca. Next base: position 14,985,930 of record CM060658.1, on the reverse strand, counting down.
ACACACTCTGATAGGAATCTGAAATAACAGCATTATACAGGATTGTACCAAACAGGCCATTCGTTACTGTACAAATGAGTATTCACACATACACCTTCATTCACTTAGCACTTTATATATATTTACATTGCACTTTTATAGCACACAGAACTTATGAGATACACTAATTTGCACATAATAAACATAATACACGTTTGTATTTTTATCATTTATTACGTAGTTCTGGGCACTTCTGGTAATGGCTGCCGCCGGTCTGTGGAGATGAACCAAGCATTGCAATTGAAAACGTGCAATATATGTGCCGTGTTTTAAATTAGTTGTGTCTCGTGTGTGTTTGCGTGTGTGTAGTGCTTTTATTTACCCGTGTATTGTGTCCAGGTGTCTGGCCAAAAGATTCCCCAGGGGACCAGACACTGTATAAGAGTTCTGGGCCAGCTCAAGACGTCGGACTGTAGCTTTTAAATTGGCTTTATTCACACTGTATTTTATTAGGGGTTTAGTTTTAGGGTTTTATTTTACATATTTGGGTTATATATGGTTTATTTGGTTATGGTTATTTTACTGGAGGATTTTAACAGCTAATGTAAATTTTACATCCCTGGAGTTTTTATGGTTTTACCCTACGGTATATAAGGTGCCTGTGTTTTACCACTCATGGTTCTGCTTCTGCTCCCATCCTCCCTGCACCTTTTTGCACTGGACTTCTGCACTTGAGGACTTTATTTTTGAGAACTGGAAAAAGTACAAAAGTGGACCACGCTAATCCTGCATCAGTCATCAATGTATGTGTAACTCACTGCAACCCAGCCGCTCTACCCGTCCTGACCACAAGGATTAACATGTGTTGTGTTTGCGATTAACAAAGTGTAATGCACCCTCTTTAAAGGTCCTAGAATACACAAAAAAACACTCTTGTGAGCTTTAAGCCATGTTAGAATGGTGTTACTTCATCAAAAACATACCTGGAGTTGTGTTTTGTTTCATTCATTCATGTTTGAGTAATCCTTTATTATTAGTCTGTCTTCATCTCCAAAGCTCAAAATGCTCTGTTCCACCTTGTGACGTCATGAAGTGGCAGTTTTTAGTGAACAGCTACATTTTACCTTTTGTTCAGTAGAGATGGGCATTTCCAGAGCTGAAATGAGCCAAATAATTCTACTCAAGGTGTACGGAGATTAAAAACACAGGGGAGCACTTCCTGTTTCACCACATGACATGAGTGTTTTTAGTTTAAGAAAAGAAATCAGCCTAAATATGGAGGGTTTCTGTTAAATGTGTGTGAATGAAACAAAACACAACTCTGGGTAAGTTTTTGATGAGGAAACAACATTGTAACAGATTTAAAAAATAACACAATAAGGCCCATTAAACTAACATATCAAAATTCCAGCTAAGCCAGTTCTTTGTGGTTGCATAATGTTAAACCAATGCTCAGATGAAAGTCTAATTTAACTAACCGAGCTTCAGACACAGCAGTACCTCCAATTAGCCTCACCTCCTGGGGAATGTTGGTGACATCTCAAATGGCGCACTGTATTGCTCTAAACCTGCAGATAATATCGTCGTAATAGTGTTTGCGGAGCTACAGAATAAACTCAAACTATTACCTCTGATAAGAATCTGAAATTACATTTTTGTACTATCACATGAAAAATTGAAGCTGTGTTTACCTTCGTGGGAAAATGGCCACGGTACAATTATGCCTAGATGGTCACAGACAACAACTATATATATCCTATGTATTGAACACACGCTGCCGACTTACCCCCTTCCTTTTTCAACGCATTTATTCGGACAACGCCGCTTTCACCATTAATCCTTGTCAGCCTTTTATTTCCTATCGATCGGCTAAGTTGCTAAGTAGCGTATGCACTGTTGGCGGGAGCATTCTGGCAGGGAGGGAAATAAATAAAGTCAATTGATTTTGCTGTGACCCGCAATTAGGAATTCATCTCTCAAGGAAATATTTGCGAAAGTACTATGGTATTAGCCTTAATGTATGCTAATAGTGGTTTTATAGGATTTAAGCTGTCTAATTTAAATTCCATTATGCACTGGCTATATGTAAATGTTATATATTATCCTCCACTGTCTACCTCCTAACCTGGTAGTCAATATGTGATTACAGCTATTTTCTGTATCTGCAGTTTCCAGTTATTGACAGAAAAATAATATTAGTTATGTGATTGCAGTGACTTCATGTTTTTTTTTTCCAAGTAACTGGCTGTGGTTTTGGCAATTATGCTGCCTTCTATTGAATGTTGGTAGCCGATAAATCTGAGTCCTTCTCCCAACATCTGCATTCCATTGCACCAGTTGGGGAAAATAAGGATGCCTGAGAAAGTTTAATGTAACGTCAAGCTGCTGCTAATAAATAGTCTGTTAGCTAACATTAGCTGTCGGCGGCTCAATTATGGCTGTTTGAATATTACATGTTCAAAAAAAAAGCTTGCTGTGACGTAATCCAGCTGACTCGGTCTGCTCTGAACTAGTCCGAGTTTGTGTTTCAGACATAGACCGTATATATCAGTGGACTAAGTGAGTGTGACGTCACCCATAGTGTTCAGCGCCGCTCAAATGAGGCTCCCGATGCCAGCGGTTACAGGAGCGAATCTGGAGCCAGGCTCTATGTTATGAATAGCATTTTTTTGATGGACAAAATAGTGGGGAAAAAAAATCAGTATCATGTAGAGCGGGTTCATACAATCATTTTAAGACCAAAGTGAGGATGCTCAATGCAGGAGTTACAGAGAGAGGAGCAATAAGATCTCAATGTAAGTGAATGGGAAAAAGGGAGAGAAGGAGCCGGAAGAGCCTCCTGGAGCACTTCCTGTTTGGCACGTGGCAGCTAACGGGTTAGCTATGTCCACTCATATATACGGTGTATGGTTTCAGAACCCCGGTTTGATTGGCTGTTCCATTGCACTTTTTCCGAGGTGGAGGTCGGTTTTCCCTGAGTCCCAAGCACAACAGAATGCATCATTATAACACCATGAATAAAACATGAATATATTAGAGTCAATAATAATAGTCAACAAGATTATGCAAAATAGCTACTAACTTAGCAAATGACTTCATGATGAGAGAGCAGCATGGCATTTTAGTTTAATTTTATTTGATGAATGCTTGTTTGAGAAACCCTATTGTCCTGCATTTGAGGCTTGAGTGCTTAGAAAATTCACATTCTCACCAACCCTCTATCCCCACCCATACATGTAAAAAAGTCACATTTAAAAGGGCAGAATCAGTTCTGTAGTGTGAAACAGGGACTTAATTGAATAGATCATTCTTGCTGTTTACACAGAACAATGTGATAATTAGGCACTCATCGCTCAAGTACCAGGTATCAACATACATGATTACAGCTATTTCTGTATTTGCAATTAACACTTATTATAAATTATAGAAATAATATCAGCTACATGATTACAGTGATTTCATGTTTTTGAAATTTACAGTAATTTAGTTCATTACTTGCAGGCTCTAGTTTATACATGTAGTGTTTAAAAACTTATGTGAATAACCAGAATATACACTGGATTAAAGCATAATATGTCTCTTAAATACAGCTGCAAATGTGTATATTTTCTCATTTATTTTGAAGCCTGTTTTGTTAATTCACATTTTTTTCAAAGATGAATCAATCAAATCTAATATGAATATGCTTTCTCCTTGAATGTACACACACAGTTTTGACAGCCAGGCCATTCTCAAATGACATCTTAACTCCTATCGTCTTTAAACACACTCCCTTCCTTTACTTAATCAAATCCCCCATAAAAACAAACATGCAGAACGTCCTTTGATCAGAGCCACAGGACCACCCAAACCGGCCACTTCCTGCACCCAAAAACAAGCATCCCCGGGTGACAGGCATGTCGCCATTATTTACCCTCCACCACCGGCAACTGGTGCAAAGTTCACCAGAGCTGTCTGAGAGCGTCTGGCTAAGGCACTTTGTTTTTGAACCCCCATCCCCCCTCAGCCAGCTAGCACCTCCTGTCACTCTTTGGTAACACGATCCTTTTCTGTAGCTGGAGCCAGAGCGCTAGAAAAGCAGTGGCAGTGACAAATAGACTTCATTAATTAGGCATTTATTTGGCGGTGATCCCGTGCTCCGCTATGGATCGGCTGATCAGCTGTGTTAATCTGGCCCACTGAGAATACACATCTCTGTCGGCATTTAGCTAACGCGGAGAATTGAAGTATTAGCAAGTAGATAAACAGCACATAGGAGGACAGAAAATTGTGTTGTATTGATGGATCATTGATAATATAGTAATGCATTTTACTCAGAAATAGTTGTAGGTTACAGGGTTATAAAACAAGTTGAAAATCAGATGCTAATCAATGCTAAAACTAGAATCGAGATTAGATACTTAAGTATGGACACTGGAAAAAAGCACATGACCTTGACCTTTCCTGAACAGTTTCATATTGAGTTTTATCAGAACTAGTCCAAGACAACATATTATAATAAAAACATAAATATTTTGTGTTGGAAATTACAATATTGTCTACAAACGAGCTTTTAAATCATTTAGGTATAAAAACTGGTATCAAATATCGAGGATTGACACTTTGACTTTTTAGTACTGCGACAGCACTAGTAGGTTATACATAATTATTTTTAAATAAAGCTGCCATGTACTGAAGAAAACAACTATTTTAAAAGTATTTTCTGTTGTGCAATCTGTTTTTCTGTTTCGCAGATATTGCATGAACTTTGGTTCTTTGCTATGTTTTTTCACAGACTTTAATGAGAAGAGACTGCTATTAATTTAAGAATGGAAAGCTCAAAATGACCTAAAAACCCATTTAATGGTGCCGTTAATGCATATTTCGTTTGAAGTTTACATTTGTTATGTTAGCAACTAGAACTAATTTGGCGGCAGGAGCCAAATCTCTTGTGGGAGCTGGAAATTTTTTGTTTCATTTGTCCATGTACAAATGGGCATTTTACTCTGAAAGTGAAGAGAGTGAAAATCAAATGTCCAAACTGGTGGTACTGTAAATTCTTGTATTTTGAATCAGGTCATGACATCCCTATCAAATGGCTTCACTTTATTCAGGAAATATAATTTTGCATGGTTCTATATGGGAATGTTGACTTTTTGGTGTACATGGACATTGAACATTTTACACAAACCAACCTACTTCATGTTATTTTAGCCTTGAACTTTTTCTCTAAGTCTCATTGAAGTGAATTTGCCAAAAATAGAATACTAGAATATTGGAATATTCACCAATGTATAGGCTTTTACCAAATCCTAACTGCTTGTTGTCTACTTCTGACCAGTGTTGCTTGTTCCACCTCAAACCTAGCTTTAGCCGTGGGACAGATGGTCTCACAGTTGCCTCCTCAGGTCTGTAAAAGAATTCAGAGCTGACTCAATGACTTTAAACTGCCAGTGTCCTGTTGCTCCAAAACAAGCCAAGATCCTCCAAGTGCTACTGCTGTGCTCAGGCAATCAGTGAGCACCAATCTGGTCTCCTGCTTTCCTCCGGACAAACGATATACACTACTAATCAAAAGTTTGGACACCATCACTACCCCAGGGAATGCTGAGTTTATCAACTGTAAAGTATTAATAACATTCTGACGGTACAAAGGACTAGCAGATCTGATCAATTGTAAATGTATGCTAAGGCAGAATGCAGTCAATAATAAGGCCTGAGGCAGTCTTCTTTCCCATAAGATTTTTTTTTATTGAAATGGACATATAAATCCAGCCTTTAAGACCGAATTTTGCTCTACCTCACTTCTCCAGAGTTTACCTGCTCCTCAGCTTTCATCCCCTCACTCCAAATACTCCTCCCTGCTGCTCACCACACCTCCTCCTGCTCCAATCAGTCCCCAATTTGCTCAGTTTAAACCCACATTGCAGACGCGTGGTCGCTTTGGTTTATGCCATGCCTCACCTTCTCCCCAGCATCCCCTCGACTACTCATCATCCCATCGTCGCCTTCACCTCCTCCACCACATCCAGTTTCCAGACCCTGAGGGGAAAACATCTCTTAAATTTCATCTAATAGGCCAAGCCCATCAACTCATTCAATAAAGCTACTAATACTTTCTCTTTATGTTTTTCTGTTTGTTTGACTACGCCATATTATTTCTTTTTCTGTAAAAAGAACGCATGACATGTAATCCCTCAGTCATTCAGGTATGATCCACTGCCAAAGAAAAATTTAATTGTCAACAAATGTTTGATTGAAGATGTTTTGCTGCTCATCCAAGCTGCTTCCTCAGTTCTGGGCAGATTTCTGGTGGACTTATGGTGGTGCCTTATATCTGCCTGAAGGATGGAGCTAACAGCACTGTAACTAAGGGTTCTTTCACACTGACAGCAGTTGGTGTGCACCAAATGTTCCATTCGAACAAGAACCTTAGTTCGGTTTGTTTTCGTTGGTATGAAAGCGTCAATCGCACTTGGATCTGCACTAAATCAAGTGGACTGAGACCTTAAAAAAGAGGTGGTCTTGGGCTGCTTGATTCTGCACCAAATGCCAAACGGGTCCAAACCATAGACAGTAGGTCCAAACTAACTATTTGAAATGCATCATGGCAGGGGTTACTAATTGTTTCATTTCCTATTTGTGGTGAGTGAAGAAGACATGGGGCGAACCTTGAGCGAACATCGAGTGATCAAAGGACCCATACCTGATTTAATGAGCTATTTGCTGTTTCACTGTACCAGCTGTGTACTTAGACTTGCATGGCTTAATCTTTGAGCCAAGCATATGCTACTGGCAGGATCAACCAGGAAGTCCTGTGTGTGCGCACCAGACCAGGTGCAGGGGTTGGGTCGGGACGCCTGCCCCCTGGCTGGCGGTTTGTAGGTTTGCGAATCAGAGTGCCCTGGGCCAGGGAGGCCCTTAGGCAGAGTTGGAGAAACCATGTCTGCTGGAGGCCAGCCTCTGCTTGGGGGAATAGGGACCAGCCTGCGCTGTCCGTACCTCACGAAGGGGCTCCATGGGAAGGCCACTGGGCAAGGCGGGAGAGTCTGTGTCCCAGAGCCATGTGCAGTCGAACCCACTGTGCACAGGAGTCTTGAATATACATCAATCAGACCAATTTTGGTCCGTTTGCAGGTGTGAAAGCGGACCACACTGGAGTCTATATGCTACAGAATAATTTTATTGCCTGGTGCGGACCAAATGATCAAACTAGCGGTGTGAAAGCACTCTTACACACCTATTTGTTTTGAGTCTCTTGTTTGTTGGAAAGGTCTGTTGAACTACACTGTGTGAACTGTCTTCTGAGACTAAAGTAGCAGTTCTATTTTGAACTTTAAGTTCAAATTGGGAATTCAGACAGCTAATTCTAAGGCTGAGCAACTTCCTCAAGTAATGCTGAGTTAAACTACTTACTCTGTGCCCTGGTTCAGTGCGTTCCTTTGCAGTACCTTGGGTACTAACTGTTTTGTCAACATCTGTGGTTAAAGTGCAAGTGATTCCTATTCTCAGATCATTTCTTGGCATTATCTACTGCATCTGAGAGTCAAATTTGCATCAGTGGTTGGACCATCCCAAATTAGGATGGAGATTTGTCCCTCTATGGTCTGATTGAAAAAGGCTGATAAGGAGCCCAGCTGGTGAACTATTAGGCTATACTGCACATGGTTGGGCTTCACTCAATATTTCACAATGCTGTGCCTGTGTGAACAACAGTAACCTCTCTCAGGTCAAGCTAAACTGTGGAATATTCACCTTCAATTACCTTGTGCTCAACAAACATCCATTTACACTTTTATCTTACAAAGCAGTGGATCAGCGCAGAGTGGGGACTTGACTTAATCCCTCTTTTGAATGAGACTGCAGAGGTTCAGAACTGCTTTAACAGATAAAAGAACACAACTGGGAGAGGTGACAGGGCGATTGCTTATTATTCTTCAAAGTCAGAGATAGAAAATGCATAAGGTTAAGCTTGAAGTTGTGACTATAGAATTTTTGACAGAAAAATACTGTATAATATACAAAGATTTCAAAATTATGAATGTGGCTCCTCTCCCATTTTCCCATTTACTTATATGGAGACCTCTCTCTGTAACTGCTGCCCTGAGTCTCGTCATTTTGCTCTTAAAATGTTCGTATGAACCTGCTCTACATGATCCTGAATTTTTCACTTCGCTATCTTGTTCCTGAATCAAGGTATGAACATAAATTACAGACCAATCAGATGCCTTCATTCCCCGAGGTCACTGCGGTCTGGCATTAGCAACAGGTTTGATTGACAGCTCGCAGTTCCCTTCCTGCTTTCCTGCCCCGATTGACTATTTTTGAAATAAAATGACAAACTTTGTCAAACAATTACAATAGCTAACATTACTACAATCTTAACTAGCATCATTTAACTAGCATAAAGTAAAGTAAATTTCATTAAATTGCAACTCTATTGTTCACACGTAATAGAACATATAACATAAATCAATGACTTAAACTTACTATTTAAAGTTTGATGATAAAAGCTCATCGTTACCTTATTATTCTCAAGAATCACTGAAATACAGCGGTGTGTGCAGAATGGTGCAGAGTAGAGTATTGCTCTGCCATGAGTAGAGCGGCACATTTAACAACCTCAATCATGATTGGCTCTTGTGGTTGCTATGATAGGCTTCAATACATCCAGAACTCTGCTGCCAGGGTTCTCACTCACACCAACACATCACCCCCACCCTCGCCCACCTGCACTGGCTTCCAATAAAATACTGGATACAGTACAAGATTCTTCTCCTCACCTACAAGTCCCTCCATGCCCAGGCCCCTCAGTACCTTTCAGACCTGCTCCAAACCTACACACCCTCCAGGACACTCCGCTCCTCCTCTTCCTCTCAGCTCACCGTTCTCCGCTCCAGGTTGCGGACCATGGGAGACAGAGCTTCTGTGTCCAAGCCCCGACACTCTGGAACACACTCCCTCCACACATACAAACTGCTGAAACCACAGATCAATTCAAATCACTTCTCAAAACATTTTTGTTTAATCTGTCTTTTAGCCCTACCTAATCACACGTGTGTATGTGTCTGTGTGTGTGTGTATGTGTGTGTGTGTGCTATTGTAAAGCGCTTTGGATGTCTTGAAAAGTGCTATATAAATGGAAGGTATTATTATTATTATTATTATTATTATTATTATTATTATTATTATTATTATTATTATTATTATTATTATTATACTTGCGGTCAGATTTCCAAATATGGAGCCTGGCTCCAAATTCGCTCCTGTAACCGTGGCATCAGGAGCCTCATTTGAGCAGCTAACGCTATGGGTGACGTCACACTCACTTAGTCCACTCAGATAAATGGTCTATGCTCTGAATTGAGTTCACATTATCAATCTGGGACAGCTCTCACTGCAAGCAATTGGAAAACGCAGAATGTCTTGACGACTAATCGAATCTTATTGGTCGAAGCATCACAACAGCGGATCAAGCCAGAAAATCAGACCTATGTTACATCCAGTTTAGAGAACAGCACAGACATCTATCTTGCAAACAAATGCATAGAGTGCTTACCTCCTGCCTGTTTTTCTCAAACAAAATAGTCTGTACTGAGGCTAATATAGGCTTAAGCATGTCTGTCGATGTCACTATGTTTGTTCTGGTTCATTTGGGCGCTTCGCCTTTGGCTTCTGCACACATCTCAATACTGCTGTATATCAATACAGATATACTTATACAGAAGCCTATGCAAAGTTGTGTATTACAATGTAAGCAAGTTTTTTAAAATTTTTTATTGCAAACCAGAACAATTGTCAGTGAGACACTTTGTGCTCTGCAGCAGTGTGAGTGAAGTGTCTCTCTTCTGTCTTCAGAACAGTCACATAACGGGTGGGGGTGAAATAATGTACTGACCTGAGGCAGCTCTCATGACTGAGGAATGTCCAGTTATCTCCAGTTAGACTGTGTTTATCTGCCCCAGCTCCCGTTGTACGCAGTGCACTCATGGTGGGACTTTTGGGCCATGCGCAGGCTCGGTTGCCTGGAGTTTTGCGTTTGCACCTGTCGGGCTGCGGCCCGGTGGCAAGGGGTGTCTATTGCGTGGTGGGGCTGGAGTGGGTTCTGCTACGATGTGCGCTCCTCCGTGTGTTTGTGGCATAGGCCGTATAGACCTTATATACGGTCTATGGTTTGTGGATGTGGTGGTGACATGGGGGAGAGAAGTTACTGTCTGCGGTCCTTGTCGCGGATTCACCGTATGTTTTGAAGCAGACTTTTAGTGTTTTCCTTGTGCGGGGGCATCGGTGAGCGCAGATGTGCCGTGCTTTGGCCCGCCTCCTCCAAACGGGACTTCTCAGTTTCGTACAAATTGTTTTCGTTCCTGTTTACAAGCAGATTGTGTAGTTTTTCTAACGTTACAGCCTCAAAATTATGCTTTTAAGGCTTATAAGCATGGGTTAATCGGGGGGAGGGTGGGGGGTGGTATTTCGCACACTGGTTATTATATCGTACCCTCATCACAAACATACCTGGAATTGTGTTTTGTTTCATTCACACATGTTTAACACACAAATCCTGCATAATTAGGCAGTGTTCTTCTCTCAAACTGGAAACACTCCACAAATTACAATCTTTTTATGTCAGCAATAAGAGATTAGTGAAACTATCAAAATGCTATCAGCCATACTCTGCACAAAATGGTCATTGCCAAGCTGTCTATGAGGAGCACCACTGGTCGGTGAGCCTCTCACATAAAAACTCTATTACTGAGGCCATGGTAACGCATGATGTCACAGGCCATTGCACTTGATTAGGGACTGTTGGACGCCGGTACCTGCGATCACTGTAATCTGCTCTGTTCCACACTCGGCCCATTAGAACAGCATGTCTTTTTCCAGGCAGGAAGCCACTTTAACCTCAATGTTGGACGCTGGAAGGGCACACTGTTAAGAGTTACCTGACCAGCCAGAACCATACACTTTGCTAAAACTTTACAAAGACAAGAGGGTCTGAAACCAGAGACATGTATGCATCAAAAACATGGATGCTTCTTTACAGTATATTTATTGCAGCTAAAGGAAGTTCCATATTTTGCTCTGAATAGTATGAGAATTCAAGAAGAGATAGCTTCCGCATCTTCTGCAAGAGATACATGATACAAATTAATAGGTGTGGTTGAACTGTCCAAAATGAGCTCTATAGTCTGATTCCAGACACTTCTGGAACATAATGTAGAAGGGACTGGCTAGTCAGACAATGTTAAGAGGGGATCTATAAGGGTATTATATTATACTATTATAGAAAACTATGGAAAACTTTTTTTTCTGTTTAGTTATTTAGTAATGTATGAAACAGAGATTACTATTTTGCATTTTGGTTCAAATGACTTCATATTAGAAACAGATCAGATGACGTCCTGTGTTCTGTTTAGTTGATATGCCTTGTTGAGATGATCAGCTGGTATGTCAAATTGACAGCTGTTTATCTGAATTTATTATATGTTTGACATCGTTATAACATAAGTATGCACTATATTTAGTACTTTAACATCATTTAAACTGAGCACAGATTAAAAAGTGCAAACTCTGACGCAACTGTGACTTGTGTGTTGTAAGAGTAATCTTGTGGAGTGAAACTTGCACAAAGTGGAGACCACTGTTCACATCATAAAACAAAAAAAAAGGAGCTGGGAAAAAAGCCTGCGGAGGGCTGCACCGTCCAGTCATAATTGACTCCCAACAGAATTCAGTTGTCTGAGCTACTCTTATTACATTTAATACGTTGGAGTTTAAAAAAAAATAATTTCCAGTTCACAATGGATTGTCTGCTGGTGGCCCCATCTCTTCATAGTGGCATGTCACTGATTTTAATTTATGACTCTTCTGAAATAGGAAGCGCAGGATGAATTCCTAAAGTTGCAAGTACAGGTAATGTTTTGCATACTAACCATACAACCTTGAAAAAGCTTTAAATGTGTGTTATAGATGTTACATAGTGTTCATGTTGCCCTCTATATGCAGTGTACAGTGCAAAAATAACCTTCTTGTTAACAGCAGACACATCTCCCCTTCAGCTCTCTCTCTTTGTCTGGATAAATACATGCAGAACTCAGCCAGTGTATGACCAGGGCAGAGAGCAGCTGTCTCCAACTCGTGTGTGAAAAACAAAAGGGAGGGCATCTGGGTGACCACTGGAGCATAGAGCACTAGTTAGTCTGAAGCACTGCGTAAACATGGCTAGGCAATATGGCAGATGCAGGTCCCAAGAGTAAATATGCAAACCATGATATTCAATCGGAGGCTCAACTGCAGTTAGCTAGCGGTCCTCTCGTGCAAGCTTTCGAAACAAAAGTGAGCTAAAAACATTGTTGCATATTTACCCTTGTTAGGATGCTAATGCAATTCAGGCGTGTTTGGAATGTATTTAGCTGTAAGATATGTTGATTTGATCAGATGGAAATAAGGTGTAATTGTAAGAAAACTATCTGATTTAGTGTATGGAAAAAATGCATTATGCAAAGAGTGTTCAAAACAAACATTTGCACATGACATTCTCCCTTATCAAGCACGTAGTTTTCATGTTTTAAAGGTGCTATATTATGCAAAATTGACTCTGGTGCGCTTGGAGCTTTTTGGGACGAGACGTTGGAGGTGTATGGAGTTTAAAAACACAGTGGAGCCCTTCCTGCATTACCACATGAGATCACAAGGTAGAAATGTTTCCCATTTGAGGGATTTGTGTTTTAAATATGTCTGAATGAAACAAAAACACAACTCCAGCTCCACGTTTTGATGAAGAAACATTATAACAGATCAGAAAATACCACAATATGGGCCCTTTAATTAGCTGAATACTTTATATACCATGTTTATTCCTCTATCTATGTGCATTGTACCTGGGCTAAGGACCTATTTTCCATAATAAAAGCGTTACATGGAGAGAGGTGCTGTAGACATTAGTGAATTCCAAATCCAGTGTTGTGTCCCATTGTTCTAGTGTGTTTAGCTCTGTGATGATCCTCCTCCTCTTGAGACGCCTTCACATCCTGCAGCCCGTAAGCCCCGTTAGCTGCGTAATCATCTGGTTTCCTCAAAGAAAAAACAAGAGCTTTGTTGAAGAGGATATTCATGGCTAAACTTGCTTTTCTAGATTTCAACCATGCTATTGTTTTGTTTCTTCATCAAAAACAGATTTAGAGACAGTGTTTAGTTTTATCTAAGAATGCCAAAGTAATCACACATTAAGGGACAGTTTAGAAACAATCGAGAAATGCTCCTCTGTGTTTTTAAAATCCATACTCAATAGTAGTAAAATGTGGCCTTCTCCACTTTGTATATATTGTTAAAATCATCCCAAAGCTTGTAGGTATTGTTTTAGCCTCATTTAAACTGTTTCGCTGCTCAATGAGGCAAGCAGAGGGTTAATCATTACAGAAGTTTAGGCTGGATTTTTATAAAGGTGGAATTTGAAGATTTTGAGGAATTGCAGCTGTGAATGCACAGGAATAAAATACAATGTGATTATGCTTTCAAAACTGTCCACATCAATATTCAGACAATATCATAGAAATCCATCAGGAATGTCCTGGAGCCTGCCTGACTGTAACATTACAAAATTCCAGTTGCAGTTGGGAGCCTGTGCATTTTTGATAGATCTCGTATCATTTACCAAGTAAAATAATTATGTCCATCCATCCATCCATCTTCTCCCGCTTAATCCAGCTGGGTCGCGGGGGCAGTTCGATGTCCAATACTTATAGCACCTGACCCCCCCTATGAACCCCTCTGCAGGTGGTGAGCCCACAGGAGGGTGGACATTATGGTCCTTGATGTTAGTTCATAGGGAAAAATAATAATAATTATGTAAAATATCTAAAAATAATTTTCCATTTAAAAAAATTTAAATGGCAGATAAAACATAGTATAAAAAGGAACTGTATGTAAGATTTTAATTTTAAATTTCTGAAAGGGTTCATATTACATTATTTTCTAATCTGTTATAATGTTAACAAACATACATGGTTTTGTTTCATTCACACATGTTTAACACACAAATCCTGTATATTCAGGATGAATTCTTCTCTTAAACAGAAAACTCTCTGTTCCAAGTTGTGATGTCATGTGGTAATACAGGAAGTGTTCCACTGTGTTTTCAGGCTCCATATACTTTTGCATTTTGAGCATTGGAGATGTAGATAGACTAATAAAAAAGGATTATTCAAACATTTATGAATGAAACAAAACACGACTCCTGGGGAGTTTTGACCACATTATAACATGGTTTAAATCTTAAAAGACTCCATTTTGCATTATATAGGACCTTTAAACTTGACCTATGTTCCCAGATTGGACTTAAACATATCAAATATTGTTTCTACTGATAACAACTATAATACTGATTTATTTATTAAACAATTGATACAATATAAGATTTATTCATGTTATAATTTGGCGTTTTGGTTTTCAAGATCAATTAAAAAGTAGAATGAGCCCCACATGTCTCTCCTTTTAGTTTGTGAAATGCTGAAATCCAGTTTGTTTAAACCTTAGAGGACTCTCCGTTCTGAATGGTCACCAACACCAACCCCAGCACCTGTCGACAACCATTAACCAGTGCTGCCTCTACAGCTCAGTGAGGGAATTTGAACTTTCCCATGAGGCATGGCAGGTCTATATACTGAGAAAAACAGTTCTCCATGCAGTTTAAGGCACTAGCAAGGTCCAGTTGTGATTGTAATACCTTTTTTAAAACAGTAAGAGCATGGGCTAGAAGCAGTTCAATAAATATTCAATGTAAATCTCATGGCGTCACAGCTCTCACATAGCTGCCACTGGTGCCCATTGTCTCCATCAGAAGTGCCATTGGTCTCCATCCGTCAGTGTAAGTGGAGACCATCTCTCATGCACAGGATTAGGCTCTGTGCTCACTGCTCTACATTCATCATACAGTGGTACAGGCTCACATCCATCTGTCCCCAGCCTCAGCCTCCTCATATCCATCACCACAACAGAGGAGAGGAGTTAACACAGGGGGGAGGGGACTCTTACAGGATAGAGGGGGACGACAGTACACAGCTGTGGGGGGAAATGGCTAAAACAATGTGGAGTAATGACAATATAGGTCTATACTATACAGAATTATAAAATGAGTTATGTAATTTAATTCTAAACGGGATTACAACTGAGATGAGTGGACAAGGACTCAAGGGGAGAATTTGCAATAGGCCTTTTCCCCACTGCCGCCTGGGTAGTTCTCTCTAAAGTAAACAACCTCACTTCCCGCTCCATTTATTCTCTATGAGGATCTAGCTGACTACCACTAAAATAAATCACTATTTAAATATCTCGATGCAGACAGCATTTTGCGGATGGATAATCACAGAGAGCATGTTATGACCTTTACTTATGGAGTAAAGACTTGGCTGAAGGAATATTGAGGAGTATTAAGAAAAGAAAGTATTTGTGTCTTGAAGCTAATGCTAACTGAAATTACAATTAATTATAAATAGTGCTATAATCTGAATGGTCCTCCATATAAAAATAACTGGTTTGTCATTAAATGTGTTTTTATTTTGTGATTTAGATTAGGTTAGCATTAGTTTTGAGATACAAATACACACTTATCACTACAGAATTATGCTGTCTGCAATTATTCATCTGTAACTTGCTGTCTGTAGATATTTAAATACTGATTTATTTTAGCACGACTTGGCTAAATCCTCAGCTTATTGGGTCTTTCAAGCAAAGATAGAATTGTGTTGTGTTGGTTTGAAGCTGTATGTAGAAATGCCATTTCCTGTTTCATAAGAATCTAGTTTGACCTTTTCAGAATATTTGTATCAAATGTTTTATTTTATTTGCATATTCAGAAGAGTTTAATTGGAAAAACAGATTGTCAAATTGTCAAAAAGTAATTTTCTTTTTGTCACCATCTTCTACAGATATTATCTATGAGTAATATGGAATAAAATATACATAACAGTAATAAACACTTACCTGGCTTGGGTTATCAAAAGTATGGAAAATCAGATACTTATCGATACTAAAATCAGTATTGAAACTTGAACATATATCAATACTAAGAAAGTCACAACAAGAAGACAGAAATGAACCCTTCCTCAACAGCTTTAGAATGATCTTGAGCTGTATCAGAACTTTTAAGACCACATAAACCTGGACGACTGAAGAATTAAACAGATTTACGAAGAATTCAAAAGAATGTACTATGATTTAATATTGAAAATGACATGCTATTGTCTAAATAAAGTTTTAAGTATCTTTGTGGTACTGCGATCTCTATCACCTTTTTTTATTACACATAGCTCACAAAACTCTTCAGTTGTCTTTCCATTTCCATATATGGCTTATTAGCAATTAGCTAAATAAACTCTACAGAAATGTCAGTGCAAATTTCAAATAGTAGGCGTTATTCAAATCCACTCGAGTGGCGGAATACACAGAGAAAATTGCTTTCCTAAGTACACCTGCATGTTAGCTGCCTGTACCATATAAATGTAAATTCTGTGTTGTCGGCTGCAGCAGCGCCATAAAAATCCATATGGCGGCATTAAAATAAGGTGCGCTATGGTCGGGTGAACGTATTCATCCACCAGTACACCCCGGGGTGCTCACATTGGGATCACTACTCTTTATTGTTTCGTGCTTAAGGGGGTAGGATTGTGGGTAATGACATCTGAGCTGGTGTCTGGTTATGTTCGTCAGGGTGTACAGGGGGATTGTTGGATCGTATACTGCAGATCCATGGAGGTTTGAATGGTGAAGTCATTGAAGAAGATACAAGGAAGATCAGATAAAACAAAATAGAGTAGTGGAAGTCCAGGAGATGCGTGTTTTTAGTTTTTAGTAAGCTAACAGCTATTGATTTTAGCTTTATTCACAGTGCTTCAGTCCTCGGTGTGTAGGAAAAATTCACAGTGGTGGAGTTAGTATTTGAGATTAGACTGGACTACTGTGGCTGGAGAATTTTACCTATTGTGCATGTTTTGGGCTGATGGCAGAAATTGAAGTGTGTAGTGTAAGTGAAGGTGTGTGGTCTTATACTTGTTCTAATACTGTTGAACATTTTAAAGCTGGTCAGGAAAGGTTCATTCCTGTCCTGTGAACTTGACTTTTTTAGTATTGATACTTGCTCTAGTTTTAGTAGAATTTAGTATCTCATTTGCGAAATGTGTCCTTTAAATGCTTTTTAGATTTTGTCCTTTGATATGTGGTCGCCAAACAAACAACCTATAACTACCTCTCCTTCTCAAAACCCTGTCTCCCACATCCACACTCTTCATCTAACATCTCTAGGACCTATTTTATTTGATAAATAAACAGCACTGGCCGGGATGTGTGCCTCAGTGTTTGGCAGAAAGGGAAAAACAAAGGTGTAAAATCATAATGAAGTGGCTGTGGACGGGCCTAAGCTCCAGTGCACCTAGCTTCACGGCACAAACACAGGGCTAATTTACTGCAAGAAAATACAGCCCTGGTACTCCACTACGGCTGAAATTGGCTTGTGTTCCAAACACAGCGGAGTTTCTCTAGCAAACTAATGAAGTCTGCATCTGCTGGTGAAAGTGTGTGGGCCCATTTGAACGTAAAATGTCTGTATAATTGAGCATGTTGGATGGACTCGCCAGCTGCCGGGTTACATAACAGGGGTTTTCTACAGACTAGAAATGTGTCAATCCATTGTTGTTTTGTTGCCTTACCTTCACACTCTGTTTGGTCCGTGCACAGAATCAAACTACTGCACAGCCTTTAAAATAAGGTAGTTCTTTTTTTTTTTCAAGTTTTTAAGACAGTAAAAATCAGGTACAGTGCAGAAAATGTTCTCCTCTCACTACATTATTTATTTACAGTAATAATATTCAGAGATATTCCATCTTTCAGAATAAGCTGTATACATACATGGACATAGCTATCCCCTAGCCGCCACATTCCAAATAGGAAGCGATCATGGGAGCGCTTCTGGCTCCATCGACACCAGTTGACTTTACATTGAAGAATTGTCCCCTCTCTCTATAACTGCTGCCCTGAGCCTCGTCATTTTGATCTTAAAATGTTCGTATTAACCCGCTCTACGTGATTCTGGTGCTAAATAAATTCCTATTCCTAAATTAAGCTCCAAAATCGCTCCTGTAACCGCTAGCCTTGAATGCTCTGGGTGAAGTCCCACTCCTGTTAAAGAAATATAAGGTACTTTTTTCATTTATATATACTAGCCTAGGGTTTTTTAACCTTATTATTACATTTATATCTAATAATTAATTAGTGCTTTTATGTATATAGTTGTAAATATGTCACTGATGTAAATAATTTCTGAGAGAGAACTATTTTTATCTTTTATCTTATTGTATTTATCTTATCTTATTTTTGAAAACTTGATTCTAACTACTTGGTCGGTTGCATCTGTAACGAAGAAAATTTTCCCTCGGGGATAAATAAAAGTAATTTTGATTCTGATTCTGATTCTGATTATAGAATTGTTCAAGTAATAGAAATTTCACAGTAAAAGCTCGATAAAACCTTACATTTCACACAAGGCTATGTAAACAAATCTTGTCTAATTTGAGACTAATTTACCTATATATAAAGTTTCTGTAGGGGTCCATAATGGCTCAGTGGTTTACCAACCCCAACCTGAGTTCATTTTAAATTAAGTTGTTCCTCATTTACCCAACACATTCTTAGTGTCCTAATTATTCAACACAATTAGTTTTTTAAGTGTTCTTCACAACTTTCACAGGTTTTGCAGAACAAGGCTTTTCTACAGACTCAAAATGTGTCAATCCACACTTCTTTTGTTGCCTTACCTTCACAGGTCCGTGCTCAGAATAAACGGCAGGCAGGCAGTCACGCAGAAGGAAGGTTCAGCGGTTTGAGTGAGTGATCGACCTGGATTGACCCCTGCTCAGGTGTGCACAAGGTGAGGATGTGTTCAAGTGAGCTTTTAGTCATGTTACAATGCTGTCACCTCCTCAAAAACATACCTGGAGTTGTGTTTTGTTTCATTCACAAATGTTTCATGTCAAATGTGTTGTCATGTAGTTGTAGTTTTAAGGATAACAGCTAGTTTTAACCTCAACTGAACTGATTCTAGTGAAGGTGTAGAGTTTAAAAACACTGTGAAGGTGCATTACCACTTAATTACATCATAAGGAGCGAACAGAATGTTTTCAGCAGGGGTGGTGCCAGACACTTTTGGTTGGAGGAGCTATAGGGGTGCTGTAGTTATCCCTGTAGTGATAAAACGAATATGGAATTATTGTTATTGTTTTGTTGTAGTCTCATTTGAACACTCTGGGGTTTCCATTTGGACCATTTTAGTCGAGATTTAATGTCCTGTGAAAATGGGGCAACAAACTATGGGAGGTTATGGGGTTGCATTGGTCATCACCCCCCAATATAACAAAAATAGTTAATATACTTTTCACAGAACATGCTTTTTATTTACTATAATAACTAGTGATGTTTTATCTTGAAGAATAAGATGTATTCTTTCGTTTACACATATTAGCCTAGGTATTGTTGAACCTTATTTGTTTAAATGACATTTTTAGCTTCTAATTAAGTGGATCTAATTTTATTATATTTCAAAACTAACAGCACTTGCACAATTAAAGCTTGGTACAATGTTATATATTACAGTATATTTTACAGTATATGCTACATTATCAAATCTGTAAATTTGAACACTTATACAACACCTATATCTAAAGGTCCAATATTATGCAAAATTGACTCTTGTGAGCTTTATACATAGACCATATATAAGAGTGGACATAGCTAAGCCGCTAGCCACCGTGTGCCAAACAGGAAGTGCTCCAGGAGGCTCTTCTTCTGACCCTGGATCCCATTGACTTACATTAGGATTTTGTGGCTCCTCTCTCTGTAACTGCTGCTGTGAGCTTTGTCATTTTGGTCTTAAAATGTTCGTATGAACCCGCTCTACATGATCCTGAATTTCCCCCCCGCTATTTTGTCTGTGCAAAAAGCCTGGCTCCAGATTGGCCCCTGTAAGAGTCAGTATCGCGAGCCTCATTTGAGCAGCGCTGAACGCTATGGGTCACACTTGCTTAGTCCACTTTTTATACAATCCGTGGCTTTAAGTTATGTTATAAAGCAGTTACCCTCATCAAAAACATAACGAGTTGTGTTTTGTTTTATTGACATGTTTGAGTAAACCTTTATTATTAGTCTGACAGCTCCAAAGCTCAAACTCCTCTGTTCCCCCTTGTGATGTCATGAAGCGATAATTCTCAAAGTAATCTGGTTTTTACCTTTTGTTCTGTGGAGATTGGCAATTCCAGGAGTGAAATTACCCAAATGATTCTAGTAAAGGTGTATAGATTTTAAATGCAGTTGAGCACTTCCTGTATTACAAGGTGGAACAGAGTGTTTTCTGCTTAAGAGAAGAGCTTGCTAGAAATATGCAGGGTTCGTGCGTTAAACGTGTGTGAATTAAACGAAACACAACAACAGGTATGTCTGTGATGAGGAAACATTATAACAAATATCAGAGTACAGGGTAATATGAACAATTTAAACTGTTTGTAGCAGTCCAGAGTTATTCCTCACCAAATTATTCATCGCACTTTTCACAACTTTTAGAGGCCAGAGCAAGAGAATAATTATATAATGATCGACACTTCAGTATTCAAACATGAACATGGTGTTAAATGCCTGTAAACATTTCTTGAGGTATTATTTGAATAACTTGTTTTCCTTTCATATGAAGTATAATTAATTTAGTCACTCCTGCATATTACTGTTGTCACGATACTAAACTTTCAATTTCAATACTAAGGAACTGACTCGATACTCGAAAATAGTACTTTCTTTGATACCATGAGATCTTATACTTTGGATAAAGCTCAAAATGACATTAAGTTTTAATGTTAGGTTAGGTTAGGAAAGCTCAGGTTTTGTCCTGTAACTGTGTTTTTTGTTTTTGTTTGCCGCTTTAGTTTGAATATTAAGGACTCAATACTCAAAAGAATGTTTTTTATTATCTTTATTATTCATTATCATTTTTTATTTCTGTTAATGTGATAATGTGCGATTTTTAGTATCTAGCATCTATCTAGTTTTGATATTAGTTTTAGTATTGACTAGTATTGGTTTTTTGATACTTTTGATACTGGTCAACCCTACTGTGCCTACACTGTTACTCAAAGCACATGTAATGCTTTATGTAGACCCATATTATACAGTGACAAATACCACTTGAATTTTTAACTATAGCGGAAAAAGCAAAAGTACTGGTGATGTATGGCAGCAGTGGGGGAATTGTTCAGATTAATGGCCTGGGAGGAACACTGTGTTTTGTTTGCACTGCAGTGACCACAGCTGCATACACAGTGCAGGAGCTGGAGCTGTGGGTGTGGAGATGAGAAAACAGTAGTAGTTAGCAGTAGTAAAAGTACTTTTACTCTGGCCATAGTGCAACCACTAAACTCTGGTCTTTGGAAGTTGTGAAATGTGGTTTATAACTATAATTGCATTGAATAATTACCTCTTAAAGGAAGGAATTACTGCATTGATACTTTGCAGCTCATGTCCTCAACATTATCCTGGGGTGTGATGCTAACTGGAGGCACTGATCTGTCTGAAGCTCTGTTATTCAGGTTATACTTTAATCTGAGCTTTGTTTTAACACAATCTGGTTATAAAGAATTGATTTAGCTGGAATTACAACCGGTGAGATGATTTATGCTCTGAAACAAATCTCTCCCACATAGAAATATAGTAACAAGTTAGCTAGCATTAGCCACCAGTTTAGTTTTCAGTTTGTCACTCTCACCATTTTGTTAAAAATCCAACACATAAACAGGACAGGAAATGTGTTGTTTAAATCCATTTTGAGTTTTGGATTAAAATTCAATGAAATATTAAACATTTCCTTAGACTCTTCACTAGCCAGATGTAAAAATTATTACTAAATCTGTGCATGCACTTCCAAGAGCCAAAATGCAACTTCCAAGAGCCAAAATGTGTAGCTCACTTTAAGTGTGACACAGTCTGTAATGTGCAGTGTGTGTGGAGTCCAATAAGAAGAGGAAGTGTAGCAGTCCTTTTGGGATTATGTTACTAAAATCTGTCTAAAGGCCGCCACATACTATAGGAGTATTTGCCCCCATTTTGGCTGCGATTTATTCTCCTCGAGTTCTGGGAGGTGTGACACGACTTTGTGTCTTCGTGCGTAATTTTGAAGCTGCTGCGCACCACATGTGTGGTGTCAGTGTGACTCTAAGCTGCTCTGTCAGATCGTAACCACCAAATATCAGCATTGCTACGGTAACAGCCAATAAAAGAGAGCGTCAGGGCAGAGGAGTGACAGACACAGAGGCACAAGATACAAACTTGGGATATGGTGAAAATAATGAGAAGGCTTTATTACTCGCCTCTTGTAAAGTGGTAAATTTAAAGTGCAGCATCTCATCCACCCTATCCATAAAAATTGTCCTTTGCAAATAATGACATCCAGTCCACAAAGCTGCACTATTAATCCAGTTTGAGGCGTTCTTTGAGAATAAAAAGGCGCGATAGGTCTGTGTCTGTTTACATCCACACAGTGCACGGTGTGAAGGTGCAAATTCACGATACTGACTCTACTTCCTGTGGACTTTATAGCCAATCTTTTATGCTTTAAAAATTCTGTATCTGAAGTATTGCACCACATTTCACAAATAATAATAACACAATTTTCACTTGGATCTGAACTAGAAGTGCAGAGCTCTGATCTTTTGAACACTTCAGAGCCTCAAAGCGAGTGGATTAACTGTAGACAGGAAACAGCTGACACGTGTAGTCTGTGGTGCTCAGCCATATCCCGCTGCAGTCTTTGCAATCGGAGCTTTTAAGTGTCATAAGGCTCTCCTCTTGTCTGTGGTGTGTGTGCTTTTCGTTGCACGTTTAAAAATCGTTTAAGACCAATAAATCCTGTAGTGTGTGGTGGCCTTAAACCAATAAACAATTCACATCCTGGTCCCTGGTCTTGCCTGAACCCACCGACATGAGAAGAACCAAAGACTAGCAGCTGTATCCTCTAAACCACACTCACACTTGACAATTTGGCTAAACTAAACAGCAGAGTCCTGAACAAACAATGGTGTCAGCACTCACTTTCAGGCTACACATGGAAAGGTAATATCGACCAAGCAAACAAATGGTTGGTAATAAAAGTGGTTGATGTATTAAAATAGCCAAGGTTGGAATTGGAGCTCCACAGGGCTGGACAGAGAACCCAGGGGCCACGAGAGGATCTGAGTTAGTGTTTAGACTGAATTAGACCTGCCACAAGGGGGAGATGAAGCCGGGATGAAAACCTGTAAAATAATTGCCATTTTCATGTCTGGAAAACACAAGGAAAATGTGAAGAAGGACCAAATGTCATGAAAATATATTTTGTTCTTGAAAATATTATATAAGTAATAGTAAGACTATTACTGCCATCACTGTAAACCTCGACCAAAACAAGGGAAATTACACATCTTTTGGACAAAATTTCTTTGGGGAGGACTTTCAAAAACTTGCTATAGACATAATCTTTTTATTTTGCTGTGCATCTGTAATTTGCTGTTTTATAACCACAGGGACACAGTACCATCCAAATGAGAAAAATATGTAGTCAACAATAAGTACACAGCAATTATATAGTTGAAAACATCCTGGAAAAGTCTTGGAAAATAATTTCAAGCAAAATGTGGAAACCCTGCTGCGGGTGTAACAATGATTTGAAACTGAAAACTGAAGGATGAAGAAATACCGGTCCAATTTAGTCAAAGCAAAGAAGCTAGTTTTGTTTTTATTATGGAAAGATGTTAAATTCAGTGGCAGTGGACTTTGCTTAAAACCCACAGATCAACAATTATCGTTGAGCTCCAAAAAGCATATAGCTGCCCTGTTTATGACAAGTAAGGGCATTCTTGTTTTGGGTTTTATCTCACTTTTGCTCCTCAGGTATCCCTCCTTCATCCAGAAGTGCTTCATTATTAATCAGATTGAAAATGGCTTCAGGATGGCAGTCAAAACAATTTCAAAACATTGTCCTGATGACTACCTTTGAAACCTTTTCTATCATACTTGTGGTTTGTTTTATGACATTACCTTACCTAAATAATTTCAGTTTTAAAATTGGCTAATTATATACATTTTCAGCCCTAACTAGCAAGTTGTGCTGCTATTGCATACTAGGAAACAGTAAACTGGAGTATGGGGCGATATGTAATACGCAACCATTTTTGTTTTTCCTTTGTAAGAAATAAAATAGCTTTGAAAAATCACTTAATCATGCCAGTTCCTCTCGCTGTCTTCTTCCACAATTTCACATTTCTGTGTCTCTAAACTCAAATCAATATTTCACTGAAGAACCGATTGTACTTAGATGACATGACATTTCCCGGCTTTCATACGCTGTCAGTAATTACCCATTCCTTCTTAAGCGCTGCACCATCTCTGCACGGACATCACAAGTGGAGCAGCAGCCAACCCTCTCGCTCTCTCCCTCCTCTCCCTCCCTTTGATTTAGATCTGACAAATAAATAGCCTAGAGTAATGACGCCACGGACTCTAGGATGACTTGTAGCCCTTCGACTTCACTCGTCAGATGCCAATTGGCCCATCCGTCAATCAACCGGCCGTACGGGGTTGGCCACGCTGAGGATTACGCGCCGTTTGTCATCCTGGCCCCGCGGCTGTCTATCATTTAACATAATCACCGCCCATCCCTCAAGCAAATTTGCCTCACTATTTCTCCAGTCCATCTCCCACCCGGGTCCTTTTTAACTGTCACGAGTGAATTATAAAAAGTGTGGGAATTCTGCTGTCTTGTGTTTACTCTGCTGGATCTAAAGTTGATTATTTTCAATTGACAGTTGCCAAAAATAACTGGAATGTTGCGTCAAAATATGCATGTTATGGTAAATGAAGTGAAGAATAATATCCTTTTTATCAGCCCCAGGGAGCAAAGGTTAAATAATTGATATTAAGATAAGATATCCTTTATTTGTCCCACAATGGGGAAATTTCAGTGTTGCAACGCACAGTTAAGAGAACAGTAAGAAAACAGTAGCAGCATAGAAGTACAGAATTACTTAAAATAGACAAACTGCATAAAGATCTATAAAGATAAGGATTAAAACATAAAATTCTATATACAATAAATTGCTATCTGAATACAGTGGCTACAGTTTGTACAGTACTATTCAAACAATATTTACAATAAATTTAGAGTTTTCATTATGATCTTTGTGTGGGTGACTGCAAGTGTGTTAATTTGACCAATGGAGGTTTGTGGACTTAAAAAACACAGAGGAGCCCTTCTAAACTAGCACTAAATGGCATACCTTGGTGGAATTGAACATTTTAAAGGACAGATTTAATCATCTTATAACGTTGTTCCCTTATCAAAAGCATTTCTGGATACGTATTTAGCTCCGTGTTTTAGAAAAGCTTTTCAGCCAGCCGACCCCTCTGAGCAGTCACAAACACTGTGTGAATTTTTACAGCATTGTGACGTCACAGGTAAAACCCTGCACAGTTCATAAATCATCACCAGACTCACGCTGGCTTTGCACTGCTCGGCGGGTTAGATACATACTTTAAATGGATTGCAGTTCGCCTGTTACACCAGCTACAACAACTGGGGTGCTTATTTGTTTCCTCTGTCCTCTGTATTTTTTCATACAGATGTATATCAGTCTGTTCTCTGTGTTGTGTCTCATGCTCATTGGTCACCCATCATTTACAAACAAAAACAGCTTTATCTCAGCTCAGATTATCAGAGTTTAGCGCTTGGCTCATTGATTTGGCAGAAATACGCAATGTTTTTCAGCCCCCTGATATGTATTTATTTTCCTTTATTTTTTCCAATACAGACAGACCATGCATGTCCCCGACTGGCAGTGTACACCCAACCTCATTCTGAGCTTATTACTACTACATGCTTATATTGATGTAAATGACACAGCAACACTAAATCCCAGTATAGGGAATGATACTTTTGGTTCTAACAAAGGTTACTCCAGAGCATCTTATAATAACACAAATATTCCATAACACGTATCCTTTGAAGTCCTTTGTTTCTGCTCAGGAATTCTGCTTGCAGCTGTTGACTTTTTTATTCCTTTTAGCCAAAAGTCCAAATTTGCAACCATGTGGTGTCGTCTTTTACATTTGCCCATTTATATATTTCTCTCTCTCTTTGTTATTATGTATATTGCAATGTGTGAGCTGCTGTGTCCACATAATTTCCCCTGAATCAAGAAAATTTGTCTAAGTCTTCACAAAACTCAGACACAATCCGTGCCTTTACAAAAACTGACACCCTTGTAAAACCGTTAAAAATATGCCATTTAAGCTAGTAAAACTCACTAGTTGAAAGTTATTTCTTTGCCCTGCTTGGCTGAGTTTCCATTCGCTCCCACACATTCATATCACTCCCGTCTTTGGAGGCTTTGCTCTTGGTGACAGCCTTGTCCGTGACCCGAGACAAACCCAAGGCCTCTTATAATGAAAACGCATTGCCCCCTGCGCTCCGACCCACCCATGTCCCACCCTAAGGTCACTCCTGATATATGTGGGTGTAAGGTGTACCTTTATGGATATCTACAAAATCATTTGGGTGACAACACTGGTTATCACAGGCCTGACATCTCTATCATGCGCAGTGTTAAGCATTTATCATGGCTGACCCTAAAGGCGGCTGTGGCAAAGTGGAAAACCCCACAGAATTGGTCATCATCTCAGTAAAAACGGTTATTTCCTCTCAGCACTTTTTGAAATGGACTCAGTCAAGCTAAAGGACACGGTGATATGAAGTGGGACAAATCCCGGGGGGCTGAATGGGGATAAGATTGGATATCGTGTAAAATTAAATCTTTAAGTGCATGTGACAAGTGTTTGTAATGATGGCTCCGTTTGATGGGATAAAACCTGTGGTACATTTATCATAGTTCATCATTTATCCCAATCATATCATAGTTTTACATCAGTCAAGTGGCATTTTTTTTAAGTTGATAATGACAGGAAGTAGTGCTAGAGTTCTGAAAAGGTATTTCTTAATCTGTGTCATCAATACACCAAATTTATGCACAAGAAACACATTCAGATGATACATTTTTGTGTAACCTGGACAAGCTGTGGTTAACAGTATGGTTGCTAGGTAATCACTTAACCCAAGAGTAACATGTCTGTGGTGGATGTCATAGAGAAAGGGGGAAGTTGGAGCGGTGTATGGAGTAGGACCAGAAGATTAGGATGTGGCTTTCAAGGAGGTGGGATATCGCTAAAAAATCCAACAGACTGGGTGTTATGTTTAAATGGCTGGTGCTGTATACTAATAGTGAAAGTGAATAAAAGCTCAATATTCCCATTATTATTTACATGTGCAGCATAGTTATGATGAAGCTTGATTGGAATATGACCTTAAGTAGAAGCAAGAATTGAACTTCCAACCTTCAGGCTACAACAGAAGCCTACTGGAGCTGCTGCTGCCACCTTCTATGTCACATCCTAAGTGCGTTTTATATTAGCTCGATAACACTGAAGAGGCAGGATAAAAGGTTGTAAGCAATAAGGCGTCTTAATTTCTTCATTTTGTCAGAGCATTTTTTTCTAATGTGAAATGTTCCAAAAATGTATAAAAAGTGCAGGAGTGGGCAGAAACATTACATAAAAATAAAAGTTGTGTAACTTGAATGATACACTCATGAGTCATGGTTATAGTTTTAGTTCTGAGCAGTAGTACTACGGATATGAGCTTTCATCCGAATATGCCCACACACACAAACATGACCTAGAAGGCAATTCAAATGTTATTTCCCTAATGACTCAAGTTTATTCATAGGGCCAAATATGGATATACACCTACTAGTTACTTGGTTCTCCAGTTGTATTTTCTTAATCACTGATACATGTAGGACTTGGTAGCATCCTTTTGGTACAAATTAAAAAATAAATAAACTATCTCGCACTCTGAGGACCTCAGGGCCCAGAGTCAGGACTAAACAGGGAGTCAGAGTTTCAGATTCATGCAGCTAAAACCTGGAACAGTCTTCATGAACATGTGAGACAGGCTCAACTTTGACTCTGTTTAACCTCTTGAGACCCTGTGGCCTCATACAAGGACATTACATTTTTGCCTCTTAGCACCATGATATTAAATTATTTTTTTAACTTTCACCTGTCGGCCATATTGAGGGACTGTGCGATCTTGTGCTGATGTCACAATATTACACCAAATTTCAATGAAAAAAATGGCAGGGAAATCAACAAAAAACCTCTACAGCAATAAAAAAAAACAGCATGGTATATATATAATATCTGGACGGTTCTGCTGCCGGAGAGGAAACTGCTGCCTCCATTTTGTACCTTGCAGTTTTTGCACTTTTTGCACATCCGCTTTTTTTGTAACAATTGAAAACCAGAAAAAATGAAAACTGGACCGCATTTTCACGCCTTTCTCTGTGTTTTTAACCCGCTCACGGTCGACCTGCGTCACATTTTGCAGATTTGGAGCTTGAAATAAACAGCAGAATGCGTTTTCTCTGTACATTTTAGTGTGTTTACATTTTTAAAACAACGGTGTCTGTTGACGTCACGCAGTCAGATCGACCCATTGTTCTTATAGGAGCACAAAATACTTCCTGTATAAAAACAGTTTAGTTATTATACTTAATAGGTCCTACTTATCACAAATAGTAAGAAGAAATAAAAACTGCACCCCAGACAACAGCTCAGGTCTCAGGAGGTTAAATCCAGGCTCAAAACTATGAACTAGGAGCTATGAGTATTGGGCATCAAGCTGCCCCTGTGACCCAGCCGGTTTAAGCGGGAGAAGATGGATGGATGGATAACTGAAAAGTTTTCATTTTGTATCCCACACTCTTCTCTTTAATTTAATGTCTCTCTCTCTTTTTAATTTTAGGATGATAATTTATGTTTTGATTGGTTTGTATTTTGATTTTAATATATACCATATTTTGTAAAGCACTTTGAATTACTTTGTGTATGAATTGTGCAATACAAATAAACTTCCTACACCACATAACAGTCACTTTCACCATCTTCCAGTTTTGTATCTGTTTTTATTTTTGTATTTTGCAATTATGTTTTTAACTTTGTTTTGTGCATTGTCCTTGGGTGTCCTGAAAGGCGCTTTCAAATAAAATGTATTATTATTATTATTATTATTATTATTATTATTATTATTATTATTATTATTATTATTATTATTATTATTATTAAACCTGCCTTGCCTTGCCTACTTGTAAGTGTGATGTGCAGCTATCTCTAGGAGAGGCTGACAGCTGCTGTCACCGATTAGAATATAATAGACAAAAGCACAATCTTCTTTAATGGTCCTACAATACACTAAATTGATTCTTGTGAGCTTTAAGTCATGTTGTATCAATGCTCTGTTCCACCTTGTGATGTCATGAAATGGCAGTTTTACAGCGACCTTTTACCTTTAGTTCAGTAGAGACAGACAATTCCAGGGCTGAAATTATCCAAATAATTAGTCCAGTGAAGGTGTATTGATGGAAGACGCAGAGCTTACATACAGTGTACTGGAAATTCTTTCCACACACCCACGTCAGTCTCAATATGGTGTCTTTATTCTGATCCTCTAGCCTGAGGTATTTGCTCGTAAAAAGCACATATAATTTTAACTGCATTGCATTTGATTAAGAATGATTATTATAATGTTAAAAGATAAAAGTTACACTTACTAGCTGACTTGTGCATTTCTAAAGGTCAGACATGTGAGGAAAATTCTAATTAAAAATAATGAGTTATACAAGTGGCTTCAACTGCAACTGCCACCAACTCTAACCAAAAAGACAAACCAAATCAGTTGGTAGTTTAATTCTCGCCTGTAATACCACCGGCGTGATTCTGTATTTGTGTTTGATCAGAGTGGCCATAGACAAAGAGCAGCCACACCTCTCACAGTCTGCCCCAGGTCAAAAAGTATCTTAACATCACTGAGTGTTACACAAGAGGCAATGCAAATGGAGCAATGATATTTGGTGAAGAGGATTTAAAATAACAACCCTGTCCTCTATTTCTATGTCAAATTACAGCTAAAACAATCAATATGCCTTTGTTCATATATAAATACTATAAAACATTCATGTTCTTAAATTTTCATCTCAATTTCAGATACAGAGTCTATCTCTATGAGAGATTTTCAATGTTTTGAAGAAAACAAAACAAAGATATAATCCACAAATATTGAGCATAATCAATATTTATCAGGAATTGCCTCCACAAATTTGCCATATTAATCATATGGCCGAATTAAAGAATGGCATAACTTTCTGAAGCTAGTGTAAAAAAAAAAAAAAATGTAATTTCTGTTTTATTTATTCTGGCAGAGATTCTGAACTTTGTCCCAGTTTTTGTTTCACGTGAACAGGCTTAATAATTACAGTAATATTAACCATAAACCAGGTCAACAAATCTGCAATCTGGCAGTTAAAAGCCACATTCTACCACACACCTCTGACTCTAGATAAATAAGTAAAATCGAGCCTTATAGCACATTGTAATGTTCTCTCATCCAAAACATGCCTGAAGAGGTTTTATATGCCATTCATGCATGTTCGAGTAATCTTGAGATCTTTCCTGCGCACTACACCTCTTTACGGACAGCAGTACATGGTGTTGTTTTATGTGTTAGATAATTCCCAACTGAAGTGTAATACCCCGTCTTTAAAGAGCCCCTATTATGCTCTTTTCTGATCTATGTTATAATGTAGTTTCTTGATCACAAACATACCTGGAGTTGTGTTTTATTTCATTCACATACATTTAACACACACATCCTGCATATTCAGTTCTTCTCTCATACAGAATACACTTCACTAAAAAGTAACATTTGGATAATTTCAGATCTAGAATTGCCAAAGATAGCTGTTAACCTGAAAACTACCACTTTATGACATCACAATGTGGAACAGAGCATTTTGAGCTTTAGAGATAGACAGACTAATAATAAAGGATTACTCAAATATGTGTGAATGAAACAAAACACAACTCCAGCTAACAGCAACATTAATATAGGACCTTTAAAACCTAGACATTACAGAGATGTGGTGTCAAGTGAACCCAAGCTATTACATAGCATCACAACCCCAGTATTCACAGCTGAAACATGAGGCTGTTTTGTACAAGTCAAACTGTAATCCAGCCCTCCATAGCCCCATGTCAGAGTGAATTTGCAGCTACAGAGAGTATCAGGGCTGAGGGGGCGCGAGAACCTCTCTGTGTGATCTCCCCTTCTCATCAGTGAACGCAGACTGGAGTGTGTGGGGGAGGGGGAGGCATGCAAATGACTGGAGTGTGAAGAAAGTGATTGATTTGATCCACAGGAGCTCAAGAGATGCGTGCAAGCACATGAAATAATTATCACACTTATTACGGACATGCAATATGGGGTAAGGTTGTCAAAAGTATCGAAATTCAGATACTAATCAATACTAAAACTAGTATCGAAACTAGATACTCATTTCAGCAGGTATTGATACTAAAAACCTTGACATAACTCGGACAGAAATGAGCCCTGAATAACCTTAGAATAATCTTGAGGTGTGTCAGAACAAATATAAGAACACATAGACTAGTATATGCCCATGGATCACTATGGAACATACTGGACAACTGAGAAATTACACAGATATAACTTAAAAATCACATATATATTATATATAGTGTAAAAGTAACTCTTAATTCACATGCTAGTTGTTATTAGTTTAACCATGACGCAAAACACTGCTCTGGTCTCTGGAAGTTGTGAAAATCCCTATAAAATTATTAACTGCATTTCTGTCCATATAAAATCCACAGATTTCAAAAATTAGCACCAGACAAGCATGTAACAAAAGCAACTTTACTAGCCTGATAGTTACTAGCCTGATAGACATGTTTTACCATCACGCTAAACGCTGCTGTCTCAGTCTTTATCAAACTAATGTTGAAAAGAGCTGCTGCTGTAGTCCCACAGCGACAGCGCTGGACAACCATAAACTTTCCCTGAGTTTTTGGACTAATGAAGATTAAACGCGTATGTGTCTCTGGTCTAATTATTAGTTGGCCATCATCTGTTTTTAGCTTGAACTTCAAACATTATGTGAGCGCTGCACAGCGATGTTTGTTTGTGCTCCTCTGGAGGATTTTGAGCTGAACAAGCAGCATGATGGGATTATTTTGTCCTTGTGTCCACCTGTACAGCCCACTGCAGGTCCAACAGTCACCTGGGTTTTATATTTGCTATTTTTATGTGGCTAAGTGTGTTTTCACCTTCCAAAATGTGCTTTTATGAGCTTACATTAAAATCCACCTGAAGAGAGCATATAAACTTTTTATGTGAACTAAGGGTTCTAAAGCAATATTTGGCCTTTCTACATCCCGTTAAAAATCTTTAAAATGAACATTAAAAATAAGGTGATGAAAACTTAACTATTGTGGGGAATCATTTGGCTGCTTGGACTGAATAACAGTTGAGGCAACAGTGCCAACACCATGCCACCAAGTTGTAATGTTTGACCATTTTTAAAGGAAATTTGAATATCTAAGGTAGAAAACGGCTTCTTCGCATCAATGTGCACACTCTTCTTTGACATAAAAACTCAAAACATAAAAACAAAGAAAGTATTGGAAATACTACCAAAACTTTCTGTTTTGGGTTTAAGGTTGACAAAGAAGTACAGATCAAATGGTGACTCAAAAAAATTATGAAAAAGTTTATTTATTTATTTTTAATACAGTAAGTGAAATATTAATTGCAGCAAACCCAGATTACAGATGATTTCATTTGATTTTTAATAATAAATGGTAGAAAATTGAATAATTAAAGAAAACAAATAAGTGGGACAACATGACCATTACTAAATTTCTAAACAAATTTGCCATTTCTGGAATGCACAAGTTAATAAAAACTTCAAGTTCTGTCTATTTTTTATGCTTTTAGCCCAATCATTTCTAGACAAAATTTCACATTTCTGCACTGAAACTTTGTTCAGAGACCACATACTTTGCTCCAATTGCACATTAATTATACTTTCCCAACCCACTCAACAGCAGCAGGCGTACTTGCCACACAGAGTGATCCATAGACATTATTCATACCCTTAGGAGAAATCAGAGCACTACTTCTTTAAATGTGATATTTTTAGGCTAAAATCTGGCACTTCAGTGGAACAAAAATGTTAACAAAAGTAACTTTGCTTTGATTGCTCAGTTGATTTGGGCCTCTTATGCTCAACCAAATTTAAAGTCCTCAAATCAATACATTAGAGGGAAAAATCGCTTAGACTTGAACCAGTCTGATAAAACAAATCCTGACACCACATTTAAATCTCAATAATAGGGCAATATTTAGAAATATTTAAAATTTTATATTCCATCAACCATTCACAGCCCCCAACTGCTGGAATTTGCAAACCCTAAACACAAGCACCACTAGCCGCAAAATCAAAGTACTCTGCTATTAAACATTTTTATGTGATGTTATTATGGGACATAAGCCTAAATAAATGAATTTGATAGTATGCTAAGAAACTGTAACCAGCATTAATTCCTTTGTTTGAAAGGTATCAAACAATAAAGACACACTATGCAACTTTTCTGGTGGAGGCCAGGCATCTCCATGGAGATTGTTCTGCTTTTCAGGCCTTATTTAGTACAGAGATGTTATTGTTCGTCTGGAATGTCAGATCTGTGGAGTTTTTTCAGCTAATTTTTGAACAATAAAAACACCTGTAATTGAATAAAAACAAGTTAGATAATGCCATGCTGTGGAACATTACAGCCACAGCAATAACAAATCCATGGAAACAGGCAAGTATTGAAAACCTATAGTGCACCGTTAGCCGCATACTTTTCAGAAGCACTGCTCTAAATAACCAAAAGTTACTATTCTCTGAGCACTAGAATTACTTTGCTCAAATGTGATTAATCCTGTATTTCTCCTAGAGTCACTTGTCATGAGTAATGCAATGCTCAGGCACCCTTCTGAAGGTCTTCAGGACCCTTCTTAAGATCTTCAGGACCCTTCTTAAGATCTTCAGGACCCTTCTTAAGATCTTCAGGACCCTTCTTAAGATCTTCAGGACCCTTCTTAAGATCTTCAGCAGGGAGTTGGGTCAACAATATCTGATAGACGGCAATGAGTGGTTGGTGGCTTGTGGGTACGTCGCAGGCGCCCTGTGCAGTTTGTGAAACTTCTTTTGTTTTTTGAGCTCAGTTTTTAACATCATATCATGGGATTTTAACCAACTAAGAAGTGCAGCATGTGCAGCTCAAAGGACAGAAGTTATTAACTGTTGGATTGTGTGAAATAAGCAGTTCCTGTATCCATGCGGAAAAATAAACTAGCTAAGGTGCCAGCTATGCACCTCATGGCGGCACGGTGGCTGAGTGGCCAACCAAATGTCTCTAAGAGCAGCTGAACAGATTCAGACCATATGCAGAGCCTGCTCGGAGCACTTACTGATATCTACTGGATCTTACCGGGTTGTTAAATCAGAGACTCTGATTGGACTTCATATTACTTTTACTGCATCTTAAGTTCCACTGAAGTGTGAAACCCAATTTTGTTTATATGTAACATAAAAATTACAAATAAACAAATCTAACTGAACATAATTTAACCTAACAGAGGAACTTGTTACTGTGAGGTAAAGTGCACGACTCTGCCACCATTGTCACATTGGAGTTTGCCACATTATTTACACTTACTCTGTGCATTCATTTCAATCGGCCTTGATTCATTTCTGAGCCTTCTCCTGCCCCCAAACGACCAATACTAATCTCAGATACATTTATGATATGACCAGAAGCTGTAAATGTATCTGCTGAAATGGCAAACTTTAATTATTGGACTACTCATCGTCCTCTGCAAATCCATAATATGATCATTACATCCAAAAGTTACACTGCTTAGATCATAACCGGCACTTTGGAGCAGCACTTGGGAACTCAGATGCATATGGAGCATCAGTCAATAAAATCCATTTCAATTTCATCACATGGGGGATCTACAGAAGTGCAAGGTCAGGTTTAAGAATGTCTATGCAAATAAAAGGAAAGACATTCAAGGGAGACATATCATGCTTTTATCTATCTTTTTTTTTTTTTTTATCATGCTTTAATGCACTCAAGCATTCTATATCCATTCATAACTTAAAGTTCATACAGCAGATTTTCACGTTACGCTAAATATGACTTGGATTGGTGGGATAGTACCTGTGGTAAATAATTATCATAAGTTTAGATCAATTAAGTGGCAGTTTGTGGGAAAAATAAACTTCTACTTATGTCATCAACACAGAAAATTCTCTAAAATGCAGGGGTATTTTATGCAGAAGGAACACTTTTTTTGATGGATTAAACATTGCTTTAACAAAATAAAAGTTCTCTCATCTATTTTTATTTATCTATTCACGGTTCTGGGTTTGATCCCCGGGGTTGCCTGGGCCTTTCTGTGCATTTCCTTGAGTTTGCATGTTCTCCCCCCTATTTGGGTCAGTTTCTTCTGGGGACTTAATTTTCCCCCATCAACTCAAAACATCCACCGTAAATCAAATCCTCCAGCTAAGGTAATCCTGACCAACAACAGTAACAAGGTCATGGAAATGCGGGACTCTGCGCTCCTGAGATGGTGCCCCAGCTCACTGAAGGATGGGTCAAATGCAGCGGATTTAGAGGACAATTAAATGTACCTTAAAATGAATCCCAACCATTATACACAAGAAAAAAATAGGCAAACTAGAAAAAACTAGGTAAGATTTCTTGTAAAATCTTAAATATAACGATGTATTCTTGCAATATTTTGAAGCTGAACCTCTTCTGCTGCTGTGTCTGATGCACCATAAAAAACCCTAACCCTAATAAAAAAATAAAAAATAAAAAAAATGCAGAGGAGAGCACTTCATCAGTGGGCACGGAAGCGGAAGCTATTCAACAAGATTTAGCAAAAGTTAGATGCTATGTTCTCTTGCCCAATCAGCTTAAGTACTCAACTTCAAGTACTCAGCTGAATGTCTCCCAGTGAGATATAATTAAAGAACTAGAGAAATTGCCGCCATGATTAGCCATAGTGAAGAATGTCCTGATCCATCAGACCTGTTGAAAGTGTAGAATTCTACTTAATAAATCATACAAACTAATAAGACTTTTTCATTATGAGCTTTCAATTTTGCCTTTAATACTTTGATAATTGGGCTGTTTTCATTCTGCATAAAATATACACCAGTGCAGTGTTTTTAGGGTGAAAATATTTTTGTTCATTGAGAGAAAAAAATAACCTGAGAGAGTCAAGTACGATTATGACCACAGATACCCATTATATGTCCATTTAAACCACTTAATTTTCTGGCCCTGTTTTTATATTATTTTCAATCAGAATTTTGCTCTTAATCCACTTACAAGACAGTCGGCATATTTGCCACGGTAACAGAATCCTCGCTCTATCTAAGCCTTGTAATATTATATCATTGGTTGCGCCTTTTCCCATTCATTTTTAGCAGGAGCAATACCTGTAGAAGTCAAAGCAGAGCACTACACATCTCAGGCTGGTTTCCGTTAGCTTATCTATAAAATGTAATGCATTATATTCTGGTCCCTTCTTCCACATTCCATTAATGTCATCCATCCTAAAGGACATTAGGTGGTAATCCAGAAGGTCTAGAAATCAGGTCACGATTCAGAGGCAGTAGTTAATTTTTTTCCAATGTATCTGAGCAAATTTTGTCTTGTCCCAGTCCTGATATATTGTATAAACAGTTCTTGATAAGACCAGAATAGACCTCTGTGTATTGTCTGCATCTTATTATAAAGCATTTTATTATCTGATAAGAAGTGTGGTGCCAGCATGCTAACTTTATTGTCACAGTTAACTCTGCTCTGGTCTCTGAAAGTTGTAAAAACAAAAACACTTATAAACTCATTGCGGTGAATAATTAGGATGGTCGGAATGCACACGGTAAGTGGTTCTGTTTTTCATGTTTTTAAGAAAAGTTTAAAAAAAAAAGGTTGCGAACAAGGCAAATGGTTTACATGTTAACCCTATGTAAAGGTTCGTTGATGCACGAATACATTTATGCAGTGCGAATATGCAAATTGAACAGTGTGAATTGGCGAACTGGTGAATGAGGTGTTTGCCACGCAAATGCCCAAAAGGGAGGGGCTTGCAAATTTCACCAAAGTTGAAAAATTTGAACTTTCTGCGGATATCCGTGTCTCATCAACCAATCAGTGGCCATGTTCTGGTGGTGACGCAGGACAGGGGTCCTTCCACTCTTTCCTTCTTTCCTTTCCAGAGCAGCTTCGTGGCCACATTTGGTCCTGGTTTAGTCCTAGTCCTAGGTTAGTTCTGGTTTAGTCCATGGCCACGTAGCTCCGAGCTCTGGTTCTTGGGTCTTTCTCTTTCTCCTCGCAAACTCGAGTGTCCTGTTAAAAAAAGTCAAGCGACCAACTAGGGGCGTTTCATGCAATTTGTTCACACCATTCGCATTTGGCTTGAACACGGCATTACACTGCAAAGCATGAAATACACAGGCTAAATGTCTGTGCAAAGTATAATTACAGTGAATGGTATCAGAATCAGAAAAGTATTATATTTTCAAAGCAGTATGTTACTTAACTGCCTACTTTTAGATAATATTTGCAACAGTTCTTAAACGTCAATATGTGTACTTAAAATATTGTAAATAAAAAATGCATTGAAGGGGAATAATACAATTTCATGCTCAAAAAGGTTAAAGGCATCTTGGGCAGTGGCGTAACCTTGACCGCTTAAAGATAAGGCATTATCAGACTCTTGTTCACCGTTCCCGTTCCACCTCTTCTTTCTCCAGATCCAATTTATTTCTCCCCAGCGCCAGTGCCTGTGAAGCCCCCCCCCCCTCTTCATTTTTCACTCGCTCGTCTCCCTCATAAAAAAGTCAGCCCACAGGCACTCTCACACTGTCTCTTTCAGATGTGTTCAACTTTTAGTATCAGGAGACTCGGAAACGATTAAGTTTTCAGGTAAAAAGCCCTGCAGAAGTAGTGAGTCCAATGTAATTCAAGCCAGTTTAGGATTTAAAGTGTGAAAGAATGTTAGATTAAGTCAGCTGGACACAGTGAAAATGTGCCTGGGATCTAGAATACACACTCCAATGCTTTACAAATGTCTGGTGACCGGTGTCAGATGGTAGTGATTGACAGGTGAATTAGCCAGTCAGGAACATGCATGGTTTTATATCAAAACAAATATGGCTGCTAAGAAAAAAAGTGACCAATTGAATTTCTCCTTTTGCCAGTTACAGTTTTCTCTCAATCGTTTTAGCACATTTTGTGAAACTTGGTTTAGTTTGATCTTTTCATTTGAACCTGTATCTGAACAGAGGCAAAGGGGGTCACATCATTTCTCATGAGTTCACACAGTTCTTAGGGTCTTTCTCAGAACACAGCGCTCATTCACAAACACTCATGATCAGAGAATTATCCTTGTTTTTTGCACTACATGTCTGTTTTCATGTTGTAAAGGACATTGGACCAAACTGTCACATTCAAAATAGAAACTTAAAC
Organism: Odontamblyopus rebecca; assembly: GCA_030686955.1. Lineage (NCBI taxonomy): Eukaryota > Metazoa > Chordata > Actinopteri > Gobiiformes > Gobiidae > Odontamblyopus > Odontamblyopus rebecca. Next base: position 14,947,404 of record CM060658.1, on the reverse strand, counting down.
AGAATGGAAAATCTGTTTGTGAGCACTAAAAATCTAACAGCAAAGGATTTCACACATGAGTCAAACAGGAAGAAGGCAGTGAGTGCATGTATAGACTACGTACAGACTTTCAGATACATACAGTTCCATTTACAGTTCCAGATACACACACTTCCATCATATTGTTATATTATACTGTGGTACAAAAATAGTGTGGATGTATTTGCTATTCCAACATCTTTCGATTTTCTTCTGCATAAACATTTTTGATCAAATACTGCAACAGTTGGTAATGTATTTTTTATTTTATTTTTTTTTTTACATTATTTTATATAATACAATACAGACAGGTTTTAGAAAAAAAGCTTTTCCAATCCAAAAGTCATCTGTGTAAAGTGTGAACCCCAATGGCAGACTGCACTAAACCAATGATTCTCTGTGGTGACTGAGAACAGGACTAAGAGTTTTGAATTGCAGAGTTGAATGAAAGAGCACAAAAAAACACATGAGTTTTGATGGTAAAATGTGCTTTTGGGGAATGATCAATCAGTTTTGAATGGAAAATAGCCTTTTGCTGAGATTAAATTTTGTTTAGGAAAACCATAACCCTGTTTAGGGTTTTGCGTGAGCTGTTTTACAAATGTCAATTTTCAATAGATGAAAATACCAAAGTAAAAACTGTAAAGGTGCACTGTAATTATATGGAGATATTATTGCATTGCCCATAATATTCTACAGCATGACATTAAATATATTTATCTCCATGGAAACAAAATAGTGGCTGCTAGGCCAAGTTAGAGCGAGAAAGAGAGGAGACACTCAGTAAGAAAGCATGTTTCACCTGGTGAAAATGTAGGTTTCATTATGTATTGTGACACATTTCAGGCAAAGCTGGCTGAACTCATTCAACGGTGTATGGAGTTTAACACAGTGAATCACTGTATTACCACATGACATCACAAGGTGGAACAGTGTTTTCTGTTTGAGAGAAGAACTCAACCTAAATATGCAGGGTTTGTGTGTTAAACATGTGTAAATGAAACAAAAAAACAACTCCAGGTATGTCTGTGATAAGGAAACAACATTATAACATAAATCAGAAAACAGTAATAAGGGCTACAATTTCAATTGCCTGATAATTAATAAACCATCCTTAAATAAATGGAACAAGACACCAACATTAGCTGATTTCTAAAAATAAATGTTATTTTACAGCCAAATAACTGTCCTGCGAGAATATGTAAGGACATCTCAAACTCAAATAGTGGGGACAGTCCACAGAGATTTATTAATATCCAGGCAATCAAAGACAAAGTAAGCCTACATAGAAAGAATATAGAATGCATGCTTACAGTTTAGAAATCTTCAACCTGTGATAAAAGTGATGCTCCCGGACCTGTTCAAGGAAATAATCCTGTGGGAAAGGTCAGATCACAGATTGTTATGTATGGACACCGCCCCCATACCTGCATACTGCCACATTCCACTGTAAGTGCAGCTCAAATACCAGCACATGCACTAGAGCAGGGCCAAATGTCAGCCACTCGTTAGCATGGTCCTCGTGATCATCCTGCACGCACACACTCAATATATCAAACAGGTCATAACAAAACCATTGGTGCAGTGACTGTCAAATGTTTCAAATAAATTACAACCCTATGAAAGAATGCTATTTGAGATGACCAGAACTAACTAACATTTAAACCAATATTGATAATGAAAAAAATCACATAAATGAATAGAAGTTGACCTTTACTTTCTTTATCAAAACTAGTGTAATATTGTCATATTATTGTAATGCATATAATATAGAACCACAGGGCAAAAACACAAATATATCAAACGTGTTAAAATTTCAACAAAATTAGGTCATATACAGTCATGTGAAAAAAGTTTGGACACCCCTGATCATTTTCAAGATTTTCCTTTATAAATCATTGGTTGTTCGGATCAGCAATTTCAGTTAAATATATCATATAGCAGACAAACACAGTGATATTTGAGAAGTGAAATGAACTTTATAGGATTTACAGAAAGTGTGCAATAATTACTTAAACAAAAGTAGGCATGTGCATAAATTTGGGCACCCTTGTTATTTTATTGATTTTAATACCTTTAGCACTAATTATTGGAACACAAAATTAGTTTGGTAAGCTCATTGACCCTTAGCCTACATACACATGTGAAGCCGATCGTGAGAAAGGGTATTTAAGGAGCCAGTTTTTGCATCTTCTTTAAAGAGTGGCAACATGGGAGCCTCAAAACAACTATCAAATGACCTGAAAACAAAGATTGTTCAGCATCATGGTTTAGGGGAAGGATACAAAAAACTAGCTCAGAAATTTCAGCTGTCAGTTTCCACAGTTCTAGTTAAGGCCCGGAGTGGCAGGCCAAGAAAAATCTCAGATAAGCAGAGGCGAAGGATGGTGAGAACAGTCAAACTTAACCCACAGACCAGCTCCACAGACGTACAACTGCAGATGGTGTCACGGTGCATTGATCAACTATTCAGTGCACTTTGCACAAGGAGATGCTGTGTGGGAGAGTAATGTGACGGAAGCCTTTTCTGCACACATGCCACAAACAGTCGCTTGAGGTTTAAAGCACATTTGGACAAGCCAGCTTCATTTTGGAATAAGGTGCTGTGGACTGATGAAACTAAAATTTAGTTATTTGGACATAACAAGGGGTGGTATACTTAGCAACACTGTCAGTCAAACTTGTTGCTAACACTACTGGGAGCTATGTTGGGGACAGAAGGCGTCTGATTTGTCAGCTATTAATGTTCATATCTTCATTTAGGGACGAAGTAGTGAAATAAAAACACCAGGATCATGTAGAGCGAGGTAATACAAGCATTTTAAGACCAAAATGATGAACCTGACAGGAGCAGTTATGGAGAGAGGCAACAGTTTTTCAATAGAAAGTGAATTGGAGCGAGAGTCGATGGAGCTGAAAGTGTGCCCACGCTCACTTTCAATTGGACACATGTCGGCTAGCAGGTTCACTATGCCCATTATACATATACATATACATATACATATACATATACATATACATATACATATACATATACATATACAGTCTATGGCGTGTACTGGTGGCAGTGAAAACGGGTTTGTTGGAGCAATGACATCTTGAATACAGGAGTATAAAGTTTGCTCAAATAATAACTTTGAGAGAGTAAACAAGAGTAGAAAACAACTAGAACATGATCAATAGCTCTAAAAAGTCGGTTTTGCATAATAGGTCCGCTTTAAGTGAAGTAGCAGGCGGCGACTGGCTGACAGTGATGGACAGATGACAGATCGCACAAGGTGCAGTTTTGTTCTTAAGTTTATTGGTTCTATTATTCAGACTAGCCCTTCCTTCTGCACGCCGCTGATAAAGCCTATTGCTTAACAGCCTTTGCTTTTTGAAGTTTGTGCTTTTAGAAGTTAAGCCTTGTGATCACTAGCTCTCTGTGCCGCCACATAAAACAAAGCAAGACTTTAAGACAACAGTAGAAAGCAGATAACATGGCGCTTAATTAAATTCTACATAGTTTAGAAAGTTCGTCAGAGTTTTCAAAAGATGCAACAAGACAATGTGCAAATAAAATTAAAAATATGACTGACAGATTAATCTCAAAACTATTGCAAACATAATTTAAAATGTTTCAAATTCCTAAATCCAGTTCCAATGCATCCTATTGTTATTCAAATACAAAGCAGAGATAGTGTAATTCCAGCTCTATTGGTTATCACTGGCTCACATTCACCATATTTGAATATAGATACACGACATATTGAATAACCAGCTTAGTTTTCTTTGTTTGACGGAATGGTACTGTGGGATTTTGGTATTGTGTGTTTTAAAGAATAGAGAATTTAATTATGTGTCCAACAATATAGTGAACCTCAAATACTGTCTGTACGATAAGGAGAAAAGTATTATGAGGCCACATGTTATTGTTCGGCAAATAAAGGAAATAATTCTGTTCGGATGAGTTAGTGCATGGGGATGGTGGACAGCTGACTAAATATTGAAGTAGTAGTAATATATTGTACTTATAGTAATTCAAGTGGTGGGAAAGTGGAAGGATTGTTTTTCAAATGAGTTTTCATTAGTGTATAAATAAATTGGGGTATGGCTGCTCTTATGATCTAATAGTTTGCACAATAATTTGATCCTAAAATGTTGGGTCTCAAAGGAAATGTAGATGTATTTTTAGAGTGAGAAATCTTACCCATAAATTCATGTTTTTCTTCCATGTAGTGTTATATTAATTGAATAAAATGTTTCAATGTCTGGGTGAAAAATCACGCTTGCAAGTATGAAACCCAGTGTTATGATGAACTTAATGTATTTTCTAATTTTTGTTTTGGGAAATGAATCAAGATGCACAATATAAAGTGATGCCATGGTTATTAAAATGCATTTTCTACACTGAAAATATTATGTTACACAGTGTTTTTATTAAAGTCTATTGTTTTATGCCTATATAATACATTATTGATGTATTTTGTTTTTGAAGGGACTTTTTAACGTCTAATCCGGGTACGATAATAATACCTGTAAAATAAACCCATAATGGTCCTCAAATGTGTCCTCTGCCACAGTATAGCACCCAGGGACCAATCAGATGTTAAAGTAGGTTTGGTAAGGATTTACTGGATGATTTTATTAATTGTACATTTTTTCAAAGGAAAAAGAAAAAAAAAGCTGATTTTTATCTTGTAGGGGGACTTGGCAGGATTTTAATTACTAATAGTATATTTTGTATTCATCTGATAACTTATTTGAAATCCAATCTAGTGCATTGCCAAATTCATTGTTCTAGATTGTCTTCACTGATGAATATAACACAACTTTGTCAGTTTGTTATGCAGTACAGTGGTATTTCACTCAGTTTGCTATCGTCTTTCAATGGCAGCACAATGGGCCTTGCTGTTCCACTCCAGTAATGACCCCATCAGCGTAGTCCCAGCTTTGTATCTAGTGGACGATAAGATCAACCAGGTGCTCTGTCTACTGCCCTCTGTCCTATTCTAGTGATGGCTGGCCACTTAAAGGCTGTTCTCCAAGCCAAGATCTCCAATACAATACAATGCCTAAAATCAATGGATATTCTTCAAATAGGAAAGTTTAAGTTGTAGTTTTTGAGACTTTCTATTGTTTTTTGAGGGCTCATATTACGCTGTTATAATGTGCTCATCAAAAACATACCTGGAGTTTTCATTTGTTTCATTCACACATGTTTACCACACAAACCCTTCTCTGAAACGGAAAACACTCTGTTCCACCTTGTGATGTCATGTGTTAATATAGGTAAAGTGCTCCCCTGTGTTTTTATACTCCATACACCTTCATTAGAATAATTTGGATCAGCACTGGAATTTCCAATCTCTACTAAACAAAACTGAACTCTAAAACTACCGCTTCATGACATCACAAGGTGGAACAGAGCATTTTGAGCTATGGAGATGTAAACACACTACGGTAATAATAAAGGGTTACTCAAACGTGAAAGTGTGAAGGAAACAAAGGGCAACTACGGGTACGTTTTTGATGAGGTCACAGCATTATAACATGACTTAAAGCTCACAAGAGTCGATTTTGTGTAATATAACACCTTAAATATTTTATTTATTTTTTGTAACTTTGGTGAGATGCGAATTGGCGAGCTTCCCATCCCTTCCCTATAACTAAACACACTATAGCACAAACCCTTCCCCAAAATGAGCAGTGCAAAAACAGTGCAGAAACAACCATTTTGTACGTCACAACATGATACATTAGTTAGCGAGTGCAAAAATAGTGCCTTAATAAGTGGCTTCTGTGGTATAAATGTCCAGTTATGCAGTCCCAGGTCTACTGCTTTTCTTAAGTATAGCCCAGATTCCTCTATAATTAGACCGTCGTATCTATAACATAAATCTGAATATACCACTTTTGCAACTTGTGCTCCCATCTTGCTGTCCAACTTCCCTTTAACTGCACGTTTTACTGTATACATGCTCGGTAAATAAGAAGATAATAAGGATGACCAACGGTTTGAAGCAGAAATCTCTCTCCTCCGTGTTCAGATCCCTGGGGCGCTGATTACCGGATCTATATGGCTCTGTTGCGGACTGGACTCTGGAGGGCTGTTCGGGAGAGGAGGAATTTATGAGGGTGAGAGAGGTTGGCTAATGTGCAAGGTAGGAAAAAACACAGGAGATACAGCTTTGGTGAAAACAAGCCCACATCACAGCAAATCGATTTCTGAGAACTTTCCACAGAGCCATTGTTTTTCTCAGTGGTGCCGTGGATGAATTTTGACAAAAAGTAAAGTCTAAAAGTTTTGTCTATTTCAGAATAAGATATATTCAACAATGCATGCTGCAAGGTGCACTATGCAACTGGTGGGGGTTTGTCACCAAGGAGATGTTTTTGCTTTGTCTGGAATGTTCCACTATGGCATTAAACTTGCATTGATTCAATTACACTGGGTGGTTCTGATCACTAACACTATTCTTGTCACCTGTTCCCCTCCTATTGTATCGCCATCTCGTGCAAAAATAAATAAACATAGAGTAGAAGAAGTTACAGTACAGTGAACTAGGAGGAAAAGTGCCAATTACAGGTGTTTTTAGCGCTTTACCAGAATATGGGACTGCTACTATTTTAGTTTCATGCATCAAGGTCAGTGAGAATTCTAATACTAACTGCTGTGTATTATTTCTGTATAACTGTGCAGGTAATTCAGCAACAGTTAATCACTGTTAGATACAAAAAATATATAATTTTGCTGTGGGCATTGTCATAACAGCTTCAACTTAACCAGAAATAGCTAATAACTAGTGCCTTTAACATCCACCCAAGAGCTGTTTAATCCTCACATAAAATATGAACTCTATCAGAGTTAGTTTGGGCCTGTACCTTTAAAAAAAAAAAGTAATCAATTTTAGCAAAATGTGTCTTGCATCACCTTGACCTTGACCTCAAAATAAGTCTGCTATGTGCTCTCTGCATTTAATTATCAGGAAGTGCACTGTTAGCATTCTAGTTGTTGTAAACAAGACTCTGCTCTGGTCTGAAAGTTGTGAAAAGTGATTATTTGTATTATTATAATTCTATATTCTCTATTTTTACTTGTGCATATACAGTACATTTATAAAATTATGCCTTATTTGACACCAGTCTATATTTTTGTTCTTTGTTATTATAATATTGCTCTGTGTGAGCTACTGTATCCAAATAATTTCCCTTGTGGATCAATAACGTTTGTCTAAGTCTAAGAACAATTAGGATGCTTAGAATGCATAAGGTAAGTGAGGAATAACTTGAGACAACTGCAAACGATTTAAAATAAGATGGTGTTTTTTTCTTTGAAAGTTAACTTCTTAATTTATTGACTATATAGATTTGGCTAGCATGTAGCAACCACTTAGAAGACATGCCAAAAAGCCTGTTAGCTCGAGAATTACTGTACACTGCTTTCGTGTGACTTACAGTAACTGAACAAACCATCCATCCATCCATCTTCTCCCGCTTAATCCGGCTGGGTCGTGGGGGCAGCTTGCTGCCCAGTCCTCATAGCACCTGACCCCCCCTATGAACCCCTCTGCACGTGGTGAGCCCACAGGAGGGTGGATGTCATGGTCCTTGATGTTAGTTCATAGGGATACTGAACAAACCTTGAGATTCAAAATTCATGTTTCACAAACCAGCTATGGAAAAAAACAACATCTCATTTTGGTCGATTTAAAAGAGTTAAGTGCCCCAATCCCCTTCTGTCTGTAGCCATGAGTATTGTGTTTTAACATTACAACCATTAGTAGTAAATGGTTTAGCTAATGCCCATATGGCTAATGTAGTGTTAAAAAGGACAGTGAATGTGAACATAATAAAAGAGACATTTAAAAGGGACCAGTAGATTTAGTTTGGATCTAAGGCAATGAGAACAATGTAATTTCTTAACATTAGTACACTGTTTACAACACATGTACTATACAGTGTTGTCGCAATACTACTAAGGAATACCACAATGATTATATTTAAAAAACAAAAAAACTCCCCATATGTGGCACCTGAGATCATTTCTACTGGCCTGCAAGATTATTTCTAATTTCTATTAGTAGCCTGCCAATTAAAATGCATAAGATAATTTGAACTACAGTTCCCATAATGCATTTCTGCCTGTGGCAGCAGCAGAAAACAAACAGAAGGACAGAGTGAGAACTGCAGACAGAGTGAGAGGGGCACACAGACTTTCAAACTTACTCCAACAAAGAAATAGACACAAAACACATGAAGTGTGAGAACAGAAGGTTCAGAAACAGGCGGGAGTGACTGTCAGAGCCAGAGGAGCAGCCTCATGAGCAAAGGCTACAGTAGATGGGGAGAGAAGTAGTTTACCACTGTATTGCACATCACATAGTACTTAATATATACTCAGAGATTGATGTACCAAAGTGTGTTTGCAGAAATAAAGATTGACCCTGATGCTCTGGTTGAAAATATGTCCGAACTGAAAACAACACAGAGACACTTTAGGATTTAGAATACTGCTTAAAAGCCTGTAAAAAATCATGAGTATTATCAAATCAATCAAATCAAATATATTTGTATAGCACATTTAAAACACCAAAGTGCTGAACATTTATAGTGAAATAAAACATACAATAAGAAAATCAAGCAGAATTAAAATGATAAAAATAATAACAACAAGGTGCCAAGGTGTCTCTTCCTAACTCTAGGCAAATGCCAAGGAGAAAAGGTGCATTTTAAGCAAGGATTTAAAGTGCTCCAGTGACTGTGCAGTTCTAAAGTGCAACAGCAAAGAGTTCCATAGTCGTGAAGAAGAGGAGGCCCTATCTCCTCCGGCCCTGGTGCTGGTCTGAGAGCGCACACCTCTGGATGGGACATTGGGCTGAAGGAGTTCAAAGAAATAGGAAGGTGCCATGCCATTAAGACTCTTTTAAACAATCATTAAAATTTAAAAATGGATTCTAAAATGGGAAGCACGGTGGCTAATGCTCAGGCCTCACAGCAAGAAGGTTGCAGATTTGATCCCTGGGTCTCCCGGGCCTTTCTGTGTGGAGTTTGCATGTTCTCCCTGTGTCTGGATGGGTTTCCTCCGGGCACTCCGGTTTCTCCCATCAACTCAAAACATGCAGCACCCCTATGAACTAACATCAAGGACCATGATGTCCACCCTCCTGTGGGCATCACTCACAGAGGGGGGGTCAGGTGCTATGAGGATTGGGCATCAAGCTGCCCCCGCGACCCAGTCGGACAAAGCGGAAGAAGATGAATGGATTCTAAAATCTACAAGGAGCCAATGAAGGGATTTAAGAATAGAGTGATGTGGTCCCTCCACTTCTTTTCAGTTAAAAGGCAAGCTGCTGCGTCTCCTGAAGTTTCATTGTGAAAGTCAAAAAGCAGAGCTATCCAGCCACACAAGAGGTAAAGGGCACAGTGATCCAGGCTCCCAAAAGGAGTGTCCATAGTGGAGGAGCAGAGGAGGGGGCCCAGACGTCAACAGTGCTTAAGCACCTCCAACCATTACCTTTTACACTTGCAATAGTAAAAATCACACAAAAAAAATTAAGTGTGTGCAGTGGCCTTGATTTAGTTCTTATTCATGTTTTATTGTTCCACATTGTTTTTTATGCAGAAATGGGTAAAGTGAATGTACAAAAAATACATGTTAAAAGGTACAGATACAGTGAGGTCCATCTGAACAATATGTCTTAAACATAATGATATTACACGTATTCAGTCAGGTTTACTCTATGTGAGGCTGCATGATAGTTTGGTGGTCATATATGTTATATAACATGTGGCCTACAACCAACGCTGAATTTATAACTTCAGCCCCTGGGCCCCTTCGGTCCCAACTGAGTTTGAGAGCCTTGCTTTAGACAATATTATGTGATTTTTAACATTTAAGTCACACAATTAAGTCATCGTACTTTCTTTTGCATTACTGTGTGGCCTTATATCTGTATAATCCCTCAGTTGTCCTCGTATGGGCCATAGTGGTCCATGGGTGTATAGTCTATGGGATCCTACACTTGTTCTGATACAGCTCAAAATCATTCTAAAGCTATTCAGGAAAGATTCATTACTGTCCAGTTAAATTAACTTGCTCAATTACCTGCTCAAACTAGTGTCAGATTGTGGATACTTTTGACAACCTTACTATATAAAGAGCTTCTTTAACAGTAGAGCAATGTGATTTTCAGTGAAGTGGCCAAATTATTTCATCTCTTCAACTCTCAAGTCACAACACACACTGTCAAAAAGTGTGTCAGTAAGTAGGTTTGTGAATGCTTGAAGCTTCTAGAAATAAGCCTAAGTAAAAAAAACAAAAAACATCAATCTATCTACAGGCACATTTTTGGCCAGTACAGTATGTGCCTGAATGACGTGACAACAACTAAAGACGACTGCACAATGATTCAAAAGTAACAATGTGGTTTTTCTCATCCTCAAGAATGCTAAAGGAAATCTCCGTTCTTCACTACTCCCAAAGGGTGAGCCTGTAGTGTAGATGTAGTGCTACCTTCATTTTTACTAGAGTGGGACTTAGGGCCCATAACCACATTTCAAACAGAGCTGCAAAACTGGGACAATACCTGAAGTCTCTTACTGATGTCGATAATCAGACAATATTATTACGATCCATCTATCACAGTGGAGCTGTTAGGGACCAAAATTGTTTTTTTTATGGCACAAGCCGTGTCCCAATTCAGAAGACTGTGGGACAGGTCTAACCCACAGAGCCACGCCCGTCTCCCAGCAACCAAGACACACCGCTAATGCTAATACAAGATGCACCACACAGATTACGCTCACGGATCAGTAACAAAGCTTACGCACAAGTAATCAAACTGTCAGATTTTAAGAACAAGTTATTCTAATAATTCTCATCCAAATCTTATGGCTAAAATATTGCTATATTTCTGGGATACATCTAAAATACGCCGCCAAATTACCTTAAAGTTTCAAAAACAGTGATGAGATATGCATTAAGTATTTATGTTTTTATTAAGCATTATGTTTTTTATCGTGAATATACTTGATATTTCCAATTTTACCTGTCTCCAAATATGCAATACATATTTTCAAAAGACAAACTTGTAACTAATATTTGTCCTGCATGGTTTAGGAAAATATTGTACTTTTCTGACAAGCATTACGATTGCTATTTAAATTTTAACAGTAGGATTCTGTTCAAAGTTCACATTTTAAACAGGCCCAGAAGATTTGGCAAAAATGCTGAAATATGAACTGACAAACTAATACAAGAATCAAATTTCAGAACATGTACAGACATAAAATACAGGGTTAGCAGTTTTAAGCAAAATAAGGCTGGATATTTAACTCTTTGTGGAGATAATTATGGTACTTCAAAAACAGCAGGCCTGACGATTTGCTAATTGCGTCCATACACATTGTGATTTCAAGTTGATTCTGATTATCTGTACAGCCTAGCTAATATTAAAGGTCCCATATTACACAAAATTGTTTTGTTTAAGCCATGTTATACTGTTGTTACTTTCTCAAAAACATACCTGGAGTTGCCTTTTGGCTCATTCATATGTTTGAGTAATCCTTCCACTTCTCAGAATGCTCTTTCACCTTTTGATGTCATGAAGCCTTTTACTTTTTGTTTAGTAAAGAATTCTACAGATGATTCTAATGAAGGTGTATACAGTTTAAAAGCACAGTGGAGCACTTCCTGTGTTGCCACATGACATCGCGAGGTGAAAGGAGGGTTTTCAGTTTGAGAGAAGAACTTAAATATGCAGGGTGTGTGTGTTAAACATTTGTGAATGAAAGAAAACACAACTCCAGGTGTGTTTGTGATGAGGAAACAACATTATAACATTATATATATGGGCCCTTTAACACTTTACACTTCAAATCTATAATTGTATTCCATTTATAAACTTTTTACATTACTAATCACTTATTTTCGCTGATACAGCCTGAAGTCTGTTTTCCTACACCAGAACAACTGCAGTGGAAGACTTATTGCTTATTGAACTGGCTAAGAGCAGTACCACTTGTACATAAAACATGTATTGATTCAGTTTGGTCCAAATGAGATCGTCCAGCCACTATCGCACTAATGATCTCCTTGTTTTCCTAATTTGTGCTCACCCTGTGTATGCCCACACCCTGTCAGCTGCTATAATATGATGAATATTGCATATGTTGTTTAGTGCGGTCTTTTAGCTTCTAATCATCATGGGTAAAACAAATAACGCCACTGTTGCGAAATCTGTGGCCATTAAAAGGAGTCTAATGTAGAAGTCCATAATGCGTAATGTGTTTTTATGAAGGATTTATACCAAAAAAGCAAATTCATTTTACAGTTTTGCAGTTTAAGATTTATACTTCATATATTAAACAAAAGGTCTGAACTCTTTTTTTTTGTCAAAATAAAAATGCTTTTCCTAGTAGTAATAATAATAATAATAATAATAATAAATAATAAAAGGCCCATATTACATTAGTTTCTGATCTACCATATGTTATAATGTTGTTTCCTCATTAAAAAAAACAAAAAAAACAAAAACAAAACTGAAGTTGTGTTTTGTTTCATTCACACTTGTTTAAAACACACACCTTGTGTTCTTTTTCCAACAGTAAACACTGTGTGTGTGTTTTTTGTTTCAACTCCACACACCTTCACTAGAATCATTTGGATAATTCAGCCCTGGAATTGCCAATCCCTACTGAACTAAAGGTAAAAAGCGGTTAACGTTAAAATTACCGCTTCATGGCGTTACAAGGTGGAACAGAGCGTTTTGAGCTTTGGAGATGCAGACAGGCAGACAAAAGCTTACTCAACTGTGTGAACAAAACAAAACAAAATCCTGGGTATGTTTTTGAGGAGGTAAAAACATTCTAACAGTGGTTAAAAGCTCATAATAGTAAATTGTGCCCCTAAGACCTTTAAGTCATGAGACAATATGCTAATATAAGCATACAGTAATGAACATGATTTGACAGCATAACTGATTTGATATATCTGTTATCCAATAACCAGGAAGTGCATCTTAGCATTGCTAGTTGCTAACATTACCGTGACGGCAAACTCCCCTCTGGTCTCTGAAAGTTGTGAAAAGTGCTTATAAACTTGCAATGAATAATTAGGACGCTTGGGATGCATAAGCTAAGTGAGGAATAACATTAAACAACTGCAAATCATTTAAAAGAAATTAAGTTCTGTTTCTCACCATTTTCAGTTTTGCAGCAAAGCAAAGCATGATAATAATTCAATGTTTAGTCCCATTCTAAGGCAAAAAAAATTACATATTCATGGACACAAGTGATGGACCTATGGAAGATAATTTGTTTCATCAGATTTTGAATTTTAAAGGCCTTTGAATTTCTCACTTTGAATTTTTCAACTCTGAAAAAACATGTTTGAATTCAAAATAAAAATTTCACCGTTCAAACATTCAGCACAAATATATTCAAGCTCAAGTTTAAGAGTGTAAAATTTGCAGTGAAAAAAATCCGCAGGAAAGATCCCAGATGGCAAGACCGAAGCCCAGTCTAACTTAGTAACAAGCAGGAAATAGTGCAGTGAACCAGTCAGATTGGTCAGAATTAGCCTCATCAAAACCTCATTTCTTTTATTTCTAAAGTTTAAACTCCGTCCACAGATGAGAGCGGCCAACAGGAAACAGCCTCTGTCCTCCTCGCGCACACATGATCCATTGCCTTGGCACCTTGGATTTTTGTTTTGAAATTTTTCACTGTGAATTTTACACTCTGAATTTTGACTTCTGAATTTGAGGGCTTGAAAATATATGTGCTGAATATTTAAAAGGTGATTTTTTTATTTTGAATTTGAAACACTGAACAAGTATATTTAAAATTTCACCAACTAAAATTCGGAATAAAAATGATTCAGACATTCAGATTTAAAGAATTCAAAGTGAGAAAATCTGATGGAACAAATTATCTTCCATGCAGACCCCTCACTACAAAAGTCACATAATGCACCTTTAACACAATGTAACTCATAACATTATTGCTTTTTTAGAACAGAAGTTTCAGAGCCTACATATTGATTTCAGAATTCTGCGTTGGTGCGACTGGCTTGTTGTAGTGGTTGTGAGTGGGTGCTCTGTAGGACCCTGTGAAGTGGACCAAGCAGAGATCACTTTTATATTTTTGTGGGAAGATTCTAATTCAGGGGCCTCACGTGCACTCCAGGTTTGTTTCAATGCTTCACAACAAGAGGACCCTTGACTGAGCGCTGTGCTTTCGGTACTAAATAATGAACTGTCACTTTTATTACTCCAGCAGCAACTCATTGTTTCCTCTCAGTCGGAAAGAAAATGTGTTTTTTGGCTCAAGTTTATTGGGTTTTCTACAATTGACCGGGCCTGCTGTGAATCTGCAGTGTTGTTTGGGAATGTTATTCCGCTTCATAATACTTGATGTTCATAGAGTTTACATTAAATAGTGAGGCATCTATGTAAAGAGAAGGAAATGGTAAGTATATAGTAGTAGTACTGGTTCGGCTCTGATGTAGACTTGGTGGAGTCTGGTTTTAGTCATGGCCTGGCTCAGGTTCATTTACGACGTGGTGTGTGTGAGGGTGAACACAGCCTTATTCACCATTTGTGGCTTGATCTCAAAGGTCTGAAAGGTTGAAACATGCAATTAAACCTGGAAGTCTGTATTAACTACTTCATGTATACTGTTGGGTACCTTTCTGGGGGGAAACTTGCCATTTACTGGTAAGGTTTTAACGAGAAAACAAAGGTGCTCTATGTACATTTTCTGTTACAGGGTTTGCCACCTGCTTGACTCCATAATAATATATTTGCCTGTAATATTCCATGGTATAGCATTAAACTGAACAATTTCTGCAAAGATAAGACTACTAGTCCAAGTTACAGATCAGATCTGTAGAGCAGCAATGGCTCAAAGTAGAGTTTATTTTTATTTTTATTTTTTTTAGCAATAAAAGCACCTGCAATTGAATAAATAATAGAAAAGTTTAACACCTAGGCTAAGCAATATCATCTCCATGGAGACAAGCAGATGGTGGATCACCACCAGAAAAGTTACAGTGCAACTTTTAAACATGGTAAAAAGCTTATTATAGTCAATTTAAGAATTTGTCTTTGAAAATTAGAGACAGACAGTTTTAGTTATTTAGTTAGGTTAGTTTACAACTTGTTTAAAGCAGGACTAAAAAACTAAACACCCACAAGCACATTTCAAAGAGAGCTGCTAAACTGGACAATGCCTGTAGGACTACATTATTTGGTGAGGGGAGAGGAGAGACAGAGTCTGAGGATATCCACACCACAAACTTTGCTCCTACAGCCAGGTGTTTGTAACCAAAAGCACCTTTTTTGTTATCAGGACAGTGTTTCGTAATGTCACCAACTACTGGGAATTGAGATGACTATTAAAGGCAGCACAAAGTTAGATTTAGACGTTTTTTACCAGAAAGGAAAGCTGCACATTTACCTAGTTTGCTCTAAAATTGCGCAAATATGACTAGGGACAGATATTGCGATTAAAACATCATGTACAGTTTTTTTTTACATTCTTTTAAAAATAAAAATATGAAACCATTTTTATATTTTTGCAAAAGATAAAATGCATTCTTTTTTTCAGTTTCCTCTCTCAAACAAACTCACGTGTCCCTTTTGCCATCACAGTATTCACAGTTCACAGAAAATGACAAGACCGCTTTTCCTGTGCCTGTCACTTTCGCAATGAATTTCTGGTTCAAATGGAAGTGCCCATCAATGTCGACATGGTCCGAATTTAATTACACCCTACACCGAGAGTGTCTAGCGAGCACAATGACACGGAAGCACTCTGCTCTGGCAATGGGCACAACAACAGAGCCAAAACCACTTTCTCTTTTGTGGAAGCGCCTCCAGGTTAATTAACACATGCAGGCAGCGCCATCTTAGAACTGTCTCCACTGCCAAATGCACATGTGCAGGTGGCGAGCAGGAACAAAGAGTGAATAGAGACAGAGGGAGAGCAGGTGTAGGAGATAGGATGGGTGGGTGGGTGAGGGAGGAAGCCAGAGCTAGGGTTAGTGTTAGCGGCTCTCACATAGACAGTTACGATGTTCTTTGGAGTAGAAATTTACATTTGAGACAGGAGGCAGGAAACAAGAAGGTGAGACAATGACAAGGCGAGTTTATTTTACTTCTATGGATTATTAACTGCCGTCTCATAACATATTTAGGTCACCGTGTTACCTTGGTATATGTTAAACAACGTATTAATATATAACCAAGTCCCTCCTCCTTCACAGCGCTATCACAACACAATCACCGTACATCCTGCTCAGTAAGCTACTGCACATTGCATCAGGTTTTTCAAGTTGTTGTTTCTAGTTTTGTATCATGCTTTTGTATATTTATGGAGAACAGAAACTTACAGTTTATTGTAAGGAGGGTCTGAGATTGCAAAATTACTCAAACATGCATGGATGACATCTAAACCTCTTTAAGCATGTTTTTGCTGAGGAAACATTGTAACATGGTAGAGAGCGCAAAAACGATTTTGCCTTTAATTTTAAAGGTACAGTATGTAACTTTTTGGAGGTGGCACATCGCCTGCATGATTTTATGGAAATAAAAAGTTAAAACCATACTTCGAAATTTTTTTCAAGATAAATATGTTTTATGCCATAGTGTTGCGCAAGCTCAGAGTAAAGACACATGATTTCTGTGTGTTTTTCAGTATGATAAACACAACCAAACTTTTACTTTAGTTTATTTCTTGGCTAAAGAGTTACTTCACTAGCATAGACCACACCAACAACACATGTGCGAAGCGAAAAAAGTTTATTATATGGATACGGGGTGGGTCGGCTGGGTTGAGACTCTGGGTGGGGATTCAGTCTCAGTCTTCACATGGCCCAGCAGGAACAAGACCTCCCTCGTAGGCGTCTTATGTCTGGAAACAAACAGATAGGTGTTGGGAGGGTAGGGTCGAGTTATTCGGGACAAACTGGGTTGCTGAGATAGGCTGCTACAAATAGGCTTCTGGGAAATTGAGGTGTGATCGAAGTGAGCTGTGATTCGCTGGAGACGCGGCGAGGGCATTTGAGGCTTGATCCTGCTCCATCTAATTTAATCATATTAACTACATATATTGCATTTAATGCACAATTTGTGATTCAAAATGCTTTCCAGAATAAGAACCACATAAACACAACAATATCATCAATCATTATATCACAAACCAAATAAATAAAATCATAAATAATCATAATTAGTGGAGTAAAAAAGTGGAAAGTACAAAAAGGCTAGGTCTGGAAATATTCTCGTCGCAACTTGTTGATCATCGTTTAACTTAAAAAAAAAAAAAACTTTCCTGGTACGATGCCTCCATTATGTTAATGTGTCACTTGAAATGTTCCACTGTATGGCATTAGCCGTATCCATCTTGAATTTGTTCAGTTTTTATTTCTCATCTAAGAAAAAACATTCTTATTTTGAATGGGCTTGCCTCTCAGAATTCATCAGTAACTTAATATGTACATTTATATTCTTTCAGCAAAACACATTTAGCCTAGTTTTAATGACTTCAGCAAGTGCAGGAATTTTGGCATGTAGTTCTCCATTAATAGGGCAGCTGGAGCTTCCTGAGGCGTAAATGAACAGAGCACATAACTGTCAAGTCAACCGAGAAAAGCCCTCATTCTGTACTTTGAACTATAATTATTCCTTGTAAACTATGCCAACATGACAATAAAATATAGTTGTTCCACATTACCCATCATCACACTTAAAGGGCCTGTATCTGTTTTCCCTCATGTATTTGAGCTAACTGTCTTGTCCTCATACAGAAATTGTAAGCATCTCTTGAGGTCATGGTGCTGTCTGCATCTAATTAGAAAGCACTCTATTATAATCAGGAGGTTAGTATAGTTGTTTACCATCACAGCAAAACTCCTCTGTGGTCTCTGAGAGTTATGAACACTGCTCAGAAACTCACTGGTATGAATAATTAGGACGTTTGAATTACATAAGGTAAATGGACCACTGCAACATGTTTAAAATTAGCTCTGTTTTTCACTTGATTGAGATCATAGACTGTATAAAGAAGTGAATTTAGGGAGTGTGACATCACCCAAGGGCGTTCGACTCCAGTCAAATGAAGTGCATTGAGGCTAGTGTTTATAGAAGTGAATTTGGACTCAATATCATATTATGAGTAGGTTTGATTTATGGACAAAATAGTGAAATAAAAACACCAGGATCATGTAAAGCGAGTTAACTTGAACAGCGGCAACGTTTTCTCAATGCAAAGTGAATTGGAGCTGGAGTCGATGGAGCCAGAAGTGCGCCCATGCTCGCTGCATATTTGGAAAATGGCAGCTAGTAGGTTAAATATGTTCCTTTATATAAACAGTCCATGATTGTAATCCAAATTACACACGTCTTTCAGTTCAGATGGGTGTGATTAACAGGCGCAGGCTCAGTTCGTATCAAAACAAATCTGGATGTTTTTTAAAGAGGAGGTATTACACTTCTATGGGGTATTAAATACTAACATATATTTACATCACCATATATTGTTCCTCTCATACTTTTGTATATGTGTGCATGGGTGATGGAGACTTGCGGGCTGAGCAATGGTTAGTATCGTACTTCTAACAGTAAGAAGGGTTCGAGTAGGGCCCAGGAGAGATTATTAAATTACGGAAAAATAAATGGATGGCATATAAAACCTCTTCAGGCATGTTTTCAATGAGGAAACAACGCTATAACATGGAAGAAGGCTCCATAAAGGCGATTTTGCATAATATCCCCTCTCTAAGTAAAATCCGTTACTTTTAACCTTCTCTGTCTGTGCTGTTGACCTGCTAAATGTCACCAGCCCTATTAACTATTGGCTGCTCTAATTACACCGAGCGATGCGGCTAATCCTCAGAGACAGGCCCCCACCTGAAGCGAACGGTAAGTCTGTCCTTATAGCGTGGCGTCTTCAGTGGGCTTCTATCGCTCCTTTCACCACCCTGTCACCTCTTATCGCAGAGCTTTGATAAGTGCAGAGTGGGCCCAGATACCGCGTGAAGGTCGACTCGCCATAGCTTCACCCTTGTGATAAGAAGTGAGTGTGGTCTGAGTGAAAGAAAGCCAGAAAAGAGACTGACACGCTGCCAATAACTGTACAGAGAGTGGACCTTAAGACTTTGAGAGTCCATGAAAAAAACTCCTTTTGAAAATTTCAAATCATTGGGTGGTTTATAAAAGCCCAGTACCCATTTTTTGCCCCTCCAGCTGACCCACTGCAGACTAAAGAGGAACAGAGAACATTCTCCAACAGTCTCCTACAGTTCTGCTCAAACAGTGAGAGATACAGGACTTCATTTATATACTTCATACAACTGTACAACAACTCAGTCTTATGTAACAGATAACCCTATGTAATGTCAATCACTATTTCATCTTTGCACTGTTTCTCCTTACCAGCTTCTTGTATATTGCCGAGATATATTTTGTATTACTATATTTCTATATTTTATTTTTATTTGTACATACACATTGTGTAATTGTGCCAGTCTCTTACTATTTTTTGCTATTCATTTTGAATATTACAATTTATAGTTTTGCTCTCTGTTATTATAATATAATGACATGTGTGAGCTACTGTGTCCAAATAATTTCTCTTGTGGATCAATAAAGTTTGTCTAAGTCCAAGTATTTGAGCAAACTTTGTCTTGCCATGGTACAGATATACTGCATAAGTTTGAGTTCAAAATATGTCTGCTGTGTATTGTCTGGATCTTATAAAGCATTTTATTGTTGGACAATCAGGAAGTGTGCGTCAGTATGCTAAATGTTGTTTACAGTAATGGCAAAACTCTGCTCTGGTCTCATACTTGTGAAAAGTGCTTAGACACTCACTGTGATGAATAATTAGGATGTTTTGAATGCATAATTGAGGAATAACTTTGGACCACTGCAAATGATTTAAATTGAACTAGTTCTGTTTTTCACATTTTAAAAAAAATGATCAGGTACACTGCACCTAAGCACCTAGCACCAAGTTTTATATAATGCAACTTCACGAATACCAGATAATTATTCTAAAGCATGCATACTGATATATGAACATATATTTCTCATAGACTATACACATAAATGGACATATCCAACCCTCTAGCCTCCATGTTCCAAATAGGCAGTGAGCATGGGGGTGTTTCTGACTTCACTGACTCTGGGTCCGATTTATTTTCCATAAAAAAATATCACCTGCAACTGCTGCAGTGAGCCTCGTCATTTTGGTCTTAAAATGTTATATTAACATGATCCTGATGTTTTTATCTTGCTATTTAATCCTTAAATAAATTCCTTTTTCTAATATGGAACTCAGTTCCAAATTCACTCCTATAACTGCTGGCCTTGTGAACTTCATTTGACTGGAGCTGAATGCTGTGGGTGACATCACACTCACTTAGGCCCCACACTAGTACGTATTTGAGTCGTTTTCATTGCAGATGTAGTGTTCGTCCACACTTGCGCCTTCCTGATTCGCTGGGTTCGTGACATCAGGCATGCAACGCTATGGCGGTAAAGTTTAAACAAACCCTAGACAAAGGCGAAATAGTGTCGGTCCACGAAAAGACTGTTTTCATGCTTGCCATCTTCCTCGGCTCAAAATTGGCTCCTGCAACTTCCAAAGAAGTACGGCAACTAACCCTAACCCTTGTTTTTACCGCCCACTTGGTGTCGTGATGATGTGACGCCAGCCTAATCATGTAACTAGTGTTTCTGGCGATCCAGACACGACTTGTGTGGACGCAAATCATTTCCAATACGCTGATACAGTGATTAGTTTCAGTGTAAACGCTCACTCTTGCACCCTTCTCTTTCCTTGAGGTCTGTCATTCCTCAAATGCCTTTCCCAGATTGAATCGTGTGTGAGCTCGGGCCCTGTCCTATTCACCTTTCAAATGTCATATGCAACCATCAGAGGGTCTTTGAAAGACAATTAATTAAGATAAAAAATGTCACTTAGTTCTGCCCTATTAATAAAATAATTACAAGTTTGAAAAAAAAGGATCTACTATGTTTGCAAATGGTAAAACAGCAGACTGTGTTGTTATTGCACTGGGGCAGCTCTGGTAAAATTTGGTAGTTACATTTTAAGCCGAGGGAAAGAATTCTGAAGTGTGTAATTCATAATTGTGAAGTCATTCCAGCTGGATGAAATTTAGCTGGTCCTAAAATGATTTGGCACTTCTGGTCTAAAAGCCACTACCATCCCATAATGCTCCAGTCAGTGGGACGTGTGAAGAAGAGCATTTCCACATTTCAATGTTGTTTGCAGATTCTGGCGCAGATGTATTCTGTCAGCCTCATTTGTTACACCAGGAAGTGCTCGCAGCGTTTCCTGATGGATGGAACAGTATAATGTGTACAGGATTTTAAAGACTTTTCTGGGTCTGGCTGTAGTTAAAATGTAAAAATAAGAAGAGCACTGCTTTACTCCGAAGTTAAAACAAACATAGGCACAGCAGCCCTATGGTACATTAATGGAAAATAGGCTGCCAGTCTGCACTCTGGAGTTCAACAGTGACCCCCTGACCCAGGTTCTGGAAGTAAATTTCCCATTATTTATTTCTCATAGACTTTTGAAAAAAGGGGCTAATTACAACACAAACTTGTATGTCAAAAGCTGATTTTGGAACTTTATAAACTGCTAAATTATTAAAGCATTTTGCCATATCTTTAGTTTTAAATGTGCTTTTTGGACTTAAAACAACCATGTTTCCAGATATTACCACATAGTTGGTTAATTTCTGCAATGTCTTTAACATAGACTTAGACAAACTTTATTAATCCACAAGGAAAATTACTTATTCTTAATATTTCATTTTTTTTCAAAAAGTTCAACAACACACACACTTACTTACAACACAAATAAGATATAATGTGTTAGTTTCAGTGTAGTTAGCTCCTCCCTTTGAACAGATATAAGACAGTGTCCCACCAGAAACTTGACAAGATCTGAAGGTTTTGGATGAGTGGGGAAACGTCTTCACTCTAAAGCTTTTGTCCAGTTGACAGAAGTACATTTTCTTTTGCTAATGAAACTACTGTGTTTAAGCCCCTCATACCAGTTAGCTCTCCCGGTTGTTTTCTTGGTTTAGTCTTAGGTCTGAAGATGGAGTTATAAATAGGTCTAAGTCCAGTCTAAATTCAAATTAAAGATGGATTCTTGTCTTTCCTTACAAAAAGAACCTCTTTAACCCCCCTTTCATACCTCTTCTTTGGCTAGGATCTGTATCTAACTATTTTCAAAGGAGTGGTTAGAGGCTTTGAGATGGAGATGTATGGTGGACTGGGGTCCCGAGCTGCTCTTGTGGCGGTGTTACATTCTCCTATGGAGTAGTTATTTCACTCACTACAGCCTTCACTATGCTGAATGAAGTAGACCAGCAAAAAAAATAACGGTCCACATCTGTACTCATCTGCAGCAGTACTGATATTGGTAATTGTGCGTGTATTAAAAAAAAAAGGGAAATATGATCCTGATTATTTAAATTTAGGTTTCACCTGGTCAGGTTCTGAGACTGGTCAAAGACGGGTTCTGCGACAACATCATGTAACCAGGGGGAGCAGCTCTGGTTAAGGCCGGGCTCAGAGCTGGAGCGGGGAGTGGTTTGGTGCCTCAGCCTGAGAAGCGCTTTCTCCGAGAAGAACCAGTGCGCAGAGGACTGTTCGCTCAGAACACGCTTCAGTCCTCTACAGCCCTTGAACATGGAGCACCAGAGCAACCTGCCCGGATCTATATTCCACTGGGTATTCTCGCTTTCCCCACACGGAACCAGTGCGCAGAGGACAACATGGACCCGCTCAGACCAAGTTCACTGCACACTGGTCTCCCCCGTCTGGAACCAGCACATGGAGGGTGGAGCCTCCAGACCGATCTGACCAACACGTTCCGAGGACGGCACAAGACCGAGGGACGGGAAACAGTGGTAGCGCTTAATCTAAGGCCCAGACACGTGCCAATTTCAGCCATTAGGTGTTGTCAGCGGTAGTTTTGACACGGATTACAAATGTTCAGTGATGTTAAAAGTCGCCTCAATTAGGCCTGCATAAAGTTGAAAATTATTTGCTGTTGCAAAAATCGTTTATGAATGCACTTTAAAAAAAAAAAAGAAAATATTTTTAAAAAATGATATATTATCAACTGTTACTGAAACTCATCATTGCAGGAACACAAAAGATGCATTTACTTCACAGGCCTGTGTGGTGTGGGGCAGAGCTTGGTCCAAGCGGGAATCACTCCTCTGACATTTGTGTTGGTCGTTAAGTGCTCTTACCATTTATCCACTATACACTTAATTTTACTCTACCTGCTCCCAAATATGACAACTTAACTTTGGTCTGGTCCTCTATGAATTTATGACATCGATAGATTTATACTATTAGCAATCAGAACTGTTCGACTACTGTTGGGTGGCCTAGGGATTAGTCTGCAGAAGATACACAGCACCATTTTGCATAACAAGGTTTTGGGTTTTTCATCAAGTATTAGTTTTATTGTTGTTGTGTGGTCACCACTAAAACAGTACATTTCTGTAGTCATCCCTACATCATCTGCCTTACAACTCCAGCCACCAGCCAAGTAAAGTTTGTTTGGGAGTTTCTCATATCCTTAGCAGTCAGCAGTTTCCTCTGCGTTTTCCCCACCAATTGGTTTTAGAAAACAACCCCAACTTATTCTCATGGAGAGGCTCAGCGGGGCATGCCATAAAAGTGCACTTCATTTGTCTCTGTGCAGATGGAGGGTGGAGGAGATGGCTACCGGCGCTGAGCTTCCGAGCTTCCGAGCCAGCTGCAGGCAATGTATGTTTGTGACAATGATACAAGCCAGAAGCGAAACCCCCACCATGTCCCTCTTACAGGAGCCGACTGGGCTAAAACCACAGAAATATCGTACTTTGGTTTTAAGTGCATGTAACAGAAGTTGGTAGTGGTTGGTCGTCCCTTTGCCTGAGATCCAGAATACACACTCAATACTACGATGATGTACCATTGGTCATTGTGAATCTCATTAAATTCAAATGGGCATGATTGACAGGTGAATTAGCCAATCAGGGACATGCATGGTCCATCCCTATCAAAACAAATATGATTGCTTGCAGGAAAAAAATAAAGGAAAATATAAACACAGACAGACTGATATTCATCATTTCAATTGATTTTTGTAAAGCCCAAAATCACAACAGCAGTTTCCTCTTATAGAACTTAACATAATTGATTTAACCAACAGAAAGTCAGAAAATCCATTTTATCCTGCAAACTGTGCACCTGCAGATTAAATGTGGTTTCTTTCATGACTTTGTTTTTGTGAATTGTGAGCTCTTTGATTTGGCCTTGGTTGTATTACTCTGACGTGTTACACCCACACACACTTAAGTGTGATAGGCCATACCACAGGTGCCACTCCACTTAGAGGGGCTCATATAGAGAAGTAAATAACCATTTTTGTTTCACCTTACTCATAATATTGTAGCAAATTATAACAAAAAGAGGAAATAAATCTAACCAATTATAATCCTTATTATTACAGGCAGAGTATGCCACTTTCTGGAGGCGGCACGTCAGCCCCTTGTTTCTATGGAAACAGAAAGTTAAAACCATACTTCAGAACAGATAGATTAGGTTTATGTCTGTGGCAGATTATAGTTTAAGGAACATTTCCATGGAAACAAGAGGAGGCTCTTTTTTGCTTTTACTCTTTTTTTTTAAAGTGCAATAAACACAACCAAAATCTTGAAAAAACCCAAAACAAAACAAATGAAATATAAAAAAGGACTGTCCACTTTTTGCTAGCCCAAGTGCCACCCTTGCATGGTCCACCAAAGTGAAAAAAAAAAAAAAGCCTGTGCAGGGCCCTGATATGAAGAGCTGCACACATGGGGAATCCTGCAGTTCTGTTTTATGCACTGTTGTTTGGTCAGAACTAAAACACTGCTTTAGGCATTCTTTGAGACCCTTGTAGCCTCTTGGCCAAGAAAATGGATTTTGGTAGTTGTGGTTGTGGCCTTGGGCAAAGTTCACAAGAAGAAACTATTCCACTATTTATGTGTTGGGGTAAAAGAACAGCATCCAGAGACATCTTCTGTACTCCAAATTACATTGTGTTAACTTTATGAATATAATTTCTTGTACAGTATGGGCGAACAATGAAACCACAAATGATCATTTTCAGATAAATTTAGACTTTAATTCCTACTGGTACTATAGCCCAGAGCAGCAGATTTACACATTCCTGGCTGAAGGACAGACCAGCAATTTGTCTAAGTCATGTCTCTAGAACATTCTGTCTGAGCTGTTGGAGACAGTAAATTGTTTATTTTGAGAAAAGCTAAAGTCATTTTTCACATAATCCCTGTGTTCAAACTGACTGTGGTTTGGACTGAATCTACTGTAACACTTATAACATGTTAGCAACTTGGGAGCAGGCGTTTTTAACATGTGCCCAGTGGTTTCATTTTGTAACTTCTTTTTTTTAATTAAACGGTAGAAAACTTTTGTTTTCTTATACACAAACATTGTGCTTTACACAATAAGACATTAAAAACACAATACAAACAAATACAAATGTTAATAATAACTACAAAATTAAAAGAGAAGCGTGCAGAATAAAAAACCTTTTAGTCAAAAAATCATTTTTTGTGACATTGCACTGCTCTCAAACCTGATATTCCCAGCGGTCTCCCTGCAAAGTGCTAACCAGGCACGGCCTTGCTTAAGCTTCTTAGAACTGACCAAATCAGTCTTTGACAAATTGGAATGGCCACATATTCATAAAAACATTGGAATAAAATAAGTAAAAAAAAGTTTGCACTCTTTCTAGAGGACCTTTGTGAACCCAAGGAAGAATTATTGCTGCAGTAATAACTAATGAGAATGCTTTACACTTATAATGCGTTTTACAGGTTGGTCAAAGCCTATCAAAGTGCTACAGTATAATCATTATACAGTCACTCCACACTCCGTCCTGTAAACTACTGTTGTAGCTGCAGCTGGGCTGACTGACAGAAGCAAGGCTGCCAATCTGCACCATCATCTTCTCCGGCCACCACCAAGACTCATGCACACACCACTTTCATCCTAGGCAATGTGGGTCCTTGCCTAAGGACACGACAGAACGCGGGAATCAACCCGAAGGCTGGAGGATCACTGCACCCCCAAGGTATTTTCAAATGAACACATAGCTGAACAGCAGCAATGCACAGAAATAGCTTCAATGGTCGGCCACTTTAGTATTTTATGTCCCACGTCTTATTTCCACTCTGCTGCTACTGTACTGATATCTGAACAGGTAGTTTGACTGTGTTATTAGCGTGACTCGGGCTTAAGCTGTGACCTTTAATAGGGCTGTGCAGTATAAAAGAGTAAAGCATCCATGCTACACTTACCTCTTCATAGTGTAATGTCATGCCGGTGATGGATGTTCAGAGCGGAGCATTCATCCAGTGAATAAAGCCTTCAGACCAGGAGACACTCAAGGGCACGCACTCCCACAAGTTACACACCGCTGTCTTCCAGAACTGTTGGACTGTGGAGGAAAAGCTTATATTGTAAATGTAAGTCCAAAACAAAAAAAAGACTCCACTATCAGCACATTAAAGGTCCTATTACATGCATTTTTATTTCTACACTTTTAAATACCTATGGGTACCCTGACATTGGTATTGTAGGTTTTATAACTTAAAAAGGGGGTATTACACAAAATTGACTTTTTGTAGCTTTCTACCAAGCTTTCTAATGTTCCCTCGTTATAAAATGCCTCAAGTGGTTTCATAGATTATTGCAGTAAACTGGGCCACACTGGGTTCTTAATTTGTGTAAAACTATAATTTATATTCACAACAGGCATGATCCCACCAGTTTAAGTATGCAGGTTTGAGGCATTCCACACAAAGCAAAGCCGTATCCATTCAGAGCAGCTGTAGGGGTGTATTCTCTAACAGAAAGTTACACGGTGCACAGTGCAAAGTCTGAAATGACTTCTATTTGATTCTTAGCTCACAAAATCCGAAAGAAATATTGTAGAGAGGTCAAAGTGCAAAGAACACTGCAAAGAACAAACCAACTTTCTTTCTTACTTTTTCCAGAAGCAAAATATACCTATTCCCTGATATGTTTGCCATATTTGAAGCTTATTTCTTGTGCTCTGACTCAGTGGTCCTAAGACTTCCTTAGCAGCAGACAGGCCCTCATTAAAGTGCCTATGACAGGGTTTGATAACTCTCTACGTTTTACTTTATTTGCTGGGATAATACCTGTTGTAAATATAAATGATAGTTTTACATCGATCAAGAAGCAGGAAGTAGAGAGCTGTTGATTTCTTGATTTATTGGTTTGACCTCCGTTAGCTGTGCTTCCACACACTTATTCTTCTTAAAGTTGATGACATCACAAGGGGAGAAATCGGTCCAAACGTTTGGCACAATTTACAAAAGAAATTCATTTCTAAACTTTTTTAAAGGTGCACTGTGTAATTTTTCTGGAGGGTCTGTCACCAGCTTCTCTCCATGGAGATGTTGCCTGGGATGTTCCACAGCATAGCATTACACTTATTTATCTCTAAGTAGACAGGAAGTGATGCCATAGGGCCATGTTACATGTCAGATCTGTGGAGGCGAGGTGAGTAAGTCAAGTCAAAAAAACGTGTTACTAGGTAAATGCAAGATGGATATGTTTAATGCTATACTGGGACAACATCTCCATGGAGATAAGCAGATGACAGACCCTCCACCAGAAAAGTTACACATTGCACCTTTCAACATTATTTCAACAATATTATCATGTGTTCTTATAATTTTATTTGTTAAATAATAGTTTCTCTAAGCATAAGTTTTGGCTCAGTGTGCAACATGGCTCCAGGGGAACTGTTTTGGAATTTCCTAGTGTGATGCCACCTTTTCCAACCAGGAAGGATGAAACAATAACAATTATATTATTTTTAGTAAAATCTTAAATATAATGATCTTAACTTTGTTTCAGTAAAATGAATAGTCCAGCCTGTCATAGGCACCTCAAAGCCGTCCTATACCTGCACAATTGGACTCATTCATTAATAAAGCTAAACACAGATTCCCTTACATCTTCATGTGTCATGGATAAAGTTTTTTTAGCCCGCAGATAGAAAACTAATCTGGGTCAAACAAAGGGACAGTGGATGTTCACAGCCTGTGCTCTGGATTCTGTAGAGGTGTAATTTTGCAGGTATAAATGTCATGACGGTCTCAGGTTGTCACGGCGCTGGGAGAGGTTGACAGGGTGCTGAGGTGTTTCCATGGCTCAAGGCAAACTTCCTATTAGCTTACATACAGCGGGCTGCAGACAGATGGTGGTGAAATGATGGCTGTGTTTCCAGATCATGTAGTCTGAAAAAGAAGCAGGACAAATGACTTCTACTCATTTTCCATACAGAGAAAATCCAGAGTTTGATTTCAGGTTCAAAATGCAAATAGATTCTTGCTTTCCTCTTACAGTTGTATTACTGAAGTTAACTCTCTTTATTCTCATAAATCAGTAAAAAATACAAATAAAAAAAGTGATGGTAAAAGTAGCAGGATTGTGTGACAAAATCCGAGTGCTGCGTATGAGTGGAGCTAAGTTTGGGATGAGTTAACTGGCTGTGTATTCCATCTTGCTTCACCAACTTGTATGAAAAGTTGTTCCGAAACTGTGGATGTGTTCAAATCCCAAAGTATAAGAGTTGTACTACAGTACATACGAGCACCCTTCCATGGTTATCACTACACAACAAAGAGGCACGCTGTCTGCCCCCTCTTCATATATTTCACAACAGCAAACAGCTTCTTTTGCCTTGAGTTTTATTTTTGAATAATAATCAGAATAATACACGTTTTTAAGCCCTACATGTATCACCCTGTAAATGTTGCTGGTACAGTTTTTATGAAAAGATTTTCTGTACTCATCTCATCTCAAATTAAAGATCACTTAAGGTCAATGATTAGGAAATACCATTTAAAAAAAAATATATATATATATATATTTTCAGTTTGTTACAGCAAGTCTCATTTATGTGTTCATTCAAATGTCTGTGTCCATGTAGACTCTTGGCTGCATTTCACTTGCTTTGATTGGCACATCTTAAGTCTTCCCCTTGTTAAACACCAGAGTGGGAAAGGTTGGACTTGAATCTGTCCAAATAGAGACTTTCAACATCAGTTTTGTTGTGTGGCCTGAATGTAGCAAATGTGTCCTTTGGCTCATCCTTCACTTGTGTTCGGTCAGCTTTTGGCACATTTCTCTATCGAAAATATTGTGTGATTATTTTATCTTTTAGAAACACATTTGTTCTTATAACTTAAACTCATTTGGTTGGTCAATTAGTTAAAGACAGTGTTAAAAAGACTGTTCAATGTAAATACGTCTGTTCCCTTTTGCTTGCTAATCTTGCCTGGAAGTGACAACGGCTATGGATGCAAATCAGATCAAGCAGTTGGCGTTCAGATCTCTTCCTCTCCTTTGAAATATGCCGCACTTTGTATTGTTTTAACTCCACATCTAACACCCACAGCTGGTCACACTTCAGTAGGAGTCGTCACCTTCTCATTTTGAAATGTACGTCCTCTGGTCATCTCAGCCTACATAAACTTGGTGCTTGTATCATTCGGGGTCTGACGTCTGGGGGCCCCGCTGTCTGTCGGACCTATTTCTTGCAAAACTCTTAGTTATTGCTTCAAAATTCATCTGTGTCGATTAAAAGAGTCTTCACAAATGACACATAATCAATCACAGCAAAATGCAATTTTACATTGAAAACAGATCAATCGTTCCCCAATAGCAAGTTTAACCAAAACTCTCATGCTTAAACCATGTGTTTTTTGTGTTCATTTATTCGTTAGTGCAGCTCAGAAGTCATAGTTTAGTGCAGTCTGATATTGGGCTTCACACTTTACAAATAAGATTGAAAAGCTGTGATTTTTTATTTATTTATTTATTTTTAAACCAGTCGATGTCAAACAAAATGGAAAAACTATCTTACTTAGGCTATACATCTCTGTACAATTTACTGGATTTTGTGGAATTGTATCCAAATACTTACACTGAAGAGGAAAAAGGCAAATACATCAAAAACACTTTAGCAATATTTAAACCCAAATAACACATTTACACATTACACTGGATATGCAGTATATTGTATGTAGTATGTCTCTATTCACACAGTCTGTACTCTCTACTGAGGCTCTTCTCTCTCTTTGATTCATTGGTGAAACTCTCACAAATTGTTGTATCTTGCTGTTATGTTTGAATTTCTATTTTGAAAGAGCCTGAGAACTGAATGAACTGAAGAGAACTGTTCCAAATGATGTGACCATTTGTGCCTCTGTTCAGATACAGGTTTGAATCAAATGATCAAAGAAACTAAACTGTAACATGTTAGGAGCAATATCCAGATCTCAGGCTGGTTTCCCAATCCAGACCTATCCGGGCTATTAGTCTATTGTGCATTATTGTGCATTTATTTATTTTGCTGTGAGGTAGGAAACCTCATTTGTCATCTACCCCTTACTCGCTCACAACTGTTGACACAGACTGGAAATACAAATGTGCTTTTGAATGAGTTTCTGGAAGACTGGGAGAAAAATGTCACCAATCCACCCACACATGCCCTTTGAGAACACAGTGGAATCTATCTTTAAAAGTATATTTAATGCCCTGTACTGGCCTGCAAAGCTGTCCCCAGGAGTGTTCTGCTCTGGCTGACCTTGGGGCCTCTCTTCTGGCTCTTTACAGGCTGCTTGGAGCATTTACTCCTATATGAGCACACCAGATTACCTGCCTTTATTGTACTGTAAAAGACTTCCCTCGTGACATTTCACAGCTAAAAAAATCACATCTTAATCATTGAAGAAGCTGTAAAAGTTGTGCCCGCGCTGAGCATGAATCTTTAATCTGACATCTGCTGCACTTTTGTCTTTTGTGAGGTTGCTTCATACTCTTTTTACACCATTTTCTGTCAGCGCATTTGACATTTAAGAAAATAAAAAATGTGATATTTTAAATTACAAAAGAGTATGTGTGCTGTAGAGGTGGAGGACATGATTATTATTATTAGTTTTAGTTTCAAAAACAGTTTCAAAATAAAAACATTTTCAAAATAAAACTTTTACAGGGCACTAGAGAGACTTTTTTTTTAGATTTGCATCTCACTGTGCCCAGGTCTATGTCTGCACACATTACAGGTTCATTTAAATCAAAAGTTTACAATGATTATTGCTTTATTACCAAAGGAACCTTAATTAAAGTCTCTTCTCTATTCTCTGTATTATCCATTCTCTGTATTTATTTTTTATAATACTTCTGTACTGAATGTAACAACCTCTGACACAAACAGTCAAATGGCCTTCATATTCACAATGCAGCACAAAGTACTTTTCAGGACTAAATCAAT
Organism: Odontamblyopus rebecca; assembly: GCA_030686955.1. Classification (NCBI taxonomy): domain Eukaryota; kingdom Metazoa; phylum Chordata; class Actinopteri; order Gobiiformes; family Gobiidae; genus Odontamblyopus; species Odontamblyopus rebecca. Next base: position 14,915,979 of record CM060658.1, on the reverse strand, counting down.
ATGTGCATTCACAAAACCTGAGCAGCTATGACTTCTTTGAAAAACCCTTTGGTGGTGGTGGTGATGGCTGATATCCGCGGTATAGTCATATTAACTCAATAAAGGGAAAAAAAGAAGTTTGCTTCCTTTTTGGTCTTGAGTTTAAAGAAAATGTGCCTGGGTAAGTTGAAACATGTATTTATTGCGTAGTGGGCCATATTTGCTAGTACAAAGAAAAGTATTAAACAGTAAACTGAAAAAAACAATATGAATCAGTCAGAGGATAGAAAATTCTATGAAGGCAGAACTTAAGGTTACCTGGAATCTAGAATACACTTCAGAAGATGTGTCACCAGTACGTCCTCTCCTATTCAGATGGCTGTGACTGACTGGTAGATTAGCCAATCAAGGACACGCAAGGTTTGTCCAGATCTAAGCAAATATGACAGCTAAAAATATCACATATCACAGGCGACTGAAAAACATTAAGGACCCCTGCAGAATCAATAAACGAAACACTAAACTCTAAATTTTATTTTCAAACGATATGTGACAAATGAGCTCCTTTGATTCACACGCGTTTCTGAAAAACAATGAATCTCTGCACGAGCACGTTTGGTCAGGTTCAAGATGCATTTGAGGGAGTCGGTCCAGACTGGCATCTTTCTGTATAAAAGATACAGAGAGATTTCATAGTGGATTTGCCAGGCAACTTGAGAGGCTGAGGAGGCTCATGAATCTACTGCTGTTATAAGAGAAATTTAGTTAGTTAGTAGTTTGTCCACCAGCTTAGTCCTCTGTTTCACTCTTAATTGTAGTGTCCAGAGGTGGGAAGTACTCAGGTGCAATTACTGAAGTACCGTAAAATACCAAATAAGAGCTGGGGCGTTTATTTGTTTCAATCAAACCAGACATTTATTTGAGACCAAGCGGCAATTCTTCAAAATTATTAAAAAATCTTGCTCAGCATAACTGGGAAATTATGGTACTCAAATTCTTTTAACCAATGTGACCATAATTTACAGTGTTTACGGCATGCCTCGCCTTATACAATGGCCTGGCGGTCACTTTGCCTACCTCGTCGGCACGATTCGGGCTGCCTCGTCCGCTGCCTTTCCTCGTCTCTTTGCCTCAACTTTCGTCTATGCTGTGACGATGACAAGACTTTATTACTCACCTCTCGTAAAGTGCAGCATCTCTTCTATTTTACCCATTGAAATTGTCCTTCACAAATAACGACTTCCAGTCCACAAGACCGCACTGTTAATCCAGTTAGCGGCGTTATTTAAAAGTAAAAAGGTGAAACTAGTTCACGTGTGTGTTTACATTCACAACCCGGCTCTTATTTGGTATTTTGCGGTACATTTACTTAAGTAACATTTTAATACAATTTCACTTGGTTACTTCTACTTATTATCACACTGTTACTCCTCCTTTAGTAAAATGATTTGTTACTTGAGTGAAAGTTTTGGTTCCTCTTTCCACTGTGTGTAAGTCATCAAGTGACAAAAGCTTTATGTTGATAGAATTCAGTTATTTGAACTGCACCTTCTGATATGATTTGGTTTTTCTTGTTTGCAGTCTTTTGACAATATCAGATTTTGTGCAGTATTAAGAAGTGGCAAAAGTACTTTAGTTCACTTAAAAAGATCTTTATTTGAGGAAAAAGTATAAGAATGCATTGAAAATGTATTTAAAGAGGGCTATTATGCAAAATCTGAAGGAGGAGTGAGTGTTTTTGGTGATTATATAGCATTTTCAAAACAGTAAAAGGTAACATGGTCTTCTAAGTATTGTATGTGTTAACAGTTAATACCCCACTGAAGTGTAAAAGCTTCTCTTTAAGTTCACTACTTAAGTAAAAGGACAACGGTCTAAACATAACACTGGGAAAAGTAAAAGTTCTGCTGAAACTCCTTATCTTCACACAGATGATGAGACTGTTTTATGTCAGTCCATCCTGTTGTGGTTTTCCATCCAGAAGGACCAGGTCTCACAATGTCTCAGTCGTGTTCAGTATTTTTATTTTTAATTTTTTTTTTACACAATCCTTTATGCAAACTGCAAGGAATATGGACAGATTGAGCAGCTGGGTTTTGGTCGATGTTTTGAGAAGTGTGGGAAGACATGTAGAAGACTGTGGAGGACAGCCAAAATAATTTTAAAAACTGTATATATTGTTTAACAGACTTTTTCTAATAGTAGTTCCAATTTCCAAGACAGCAAAATAGATATTTCTATACAAATAAAGTTTTGGTAGCTCAAATACAACAAGGAAAAAATGTTGTTGGCTGGATGGAACACAACAAACCAGACCACAGACCCTTTTGGTTAGTGGGTGAAGGCTTAACCCAAAGCACCTCTGTCACCTTAGTAAAAAGCAGAAGAGCAAATTCAAAACCACCCAAAATCTTACTGTTGTGTGGTAGATTAAACAGCAATGTAGATAGCAGTGTTAGAACTGCTTTGACAAAAAGTAATTTTCAGTATTTGTATTTATTTATTTGTTTATTTTTTGGGAAGTCCCATTGAGATTACTAACCTCTTTTTCAAGGAAGTCCTGCCGTGCACACATCACTTTCACACTGTTATGGTTTGAGACCTGAAAAAGATGAGCCTAATTTGAGTAAACGTCCCAACTTTGAGCAAACCAAATAACAAATGCACAAAAAACAGTGAGAAAACATAAGAATACAGTTGAATCACTTAAAATGAGTTAAATCCTTTATCAAAATCACTACATTTGGTGCTTTAATTGTTCTAACAATCTCTGCAAAATGCTTTTACTTTTACATTTTTAAACAGGTATTTAAGTAGTTTTACTTAAGTTGATTTTTTTCCTGTGATTCTTTTACTTTTACTTGAGTAACCATTTGTCCCTGTATCTGTACTTTTACTTAAGTAACAAAACTGAGTACTTCCACCACCACCTTTTAGGCAAAACTTAGTCTACATGGATTTCCCAGTGCTTCAGAGTGGGTCTCCAGGACTTCAGTGGAGATCAGCTCCTCTGACCGCCACCACGCTCTGACCGCCACCACCCTCTGACCGCCACCACCCTCTGACCGCCACCACGCCCTCACCGCCACCACGCTCTGACCACCACCACCCTCTGACCGCCACCACCCTCTGACCGCCACCACGCTCTGACCGCCACCACGCTCTGACCGCCACCACCCTCTGACCGCCACCACGCTCTGACCGCCACCACGCTCTGACCGCCACCACCCTCTGACCGCCACCACGCTCTGACCGCCACCACGCTCTGACCGCCACCACGCTCTGACCGCCACCACGCTTTGACCGCCACCACGCTCTGACCGCCACCACGCTCTGACCGCCACCACCCTCTGACCGCCACCACGCTCTGACCACCACCACGCTCTGACCACCACCACCCTCTGACCGCCACCACGCTCTGACCACCACCACACTCTGACCACCACCACCCTCTGACCGCCACCACCCTCTGACCGCCACCACGCCCTCACCGCCACCACGCTCTGACCACCACCACCCTCTGACCGCCACCACGCTCTGACCGCCACCATGCTTTGACTGCCACCACGCTCTGACCACCACCACACTCTGACCGCCACCACCCTCTGACCGCCACCACCCTCTGACCGCCACCACGCTCTGACCGCCACCACGCTCTGACCACCACCACACTCTGACCGCCACCACCCTCTGACCGCCACCACGCTCTGACCACCACCACACTCTGACCGCCACCACGCTCTGACCACCACCACGCTCTGACCACCACCACGCTCTGACCGCCACCACGCTCTGACCGCCACCACACTTTCACTCATCCATACAGAGGCAAAGTGGGTGAAGTGACTTGCCCAAATACAACAGTATTCACATGGTCGAATGCTTGAACCACTGAGACATTTCCACCCTCAAATATTGATTTCAATCCCTCCTTAAATGAAGTCTAATTGTGATTTATTTATTGTTAGTATCACAATAACTATAGTTGGAACACTATTTCAGATACGATCCAAAAATTGTATTTGTCTGTCTGCTTGGAAATAAGGCAAAGACCATGCAGTAGTTTAGCAATTTAATTAGATAAAATAAGCACCATATTTATGATGCTCAGATAAAGGCCCATAAAAGCGTCCGGCAGTTGGGGCAGGGTAGAGTTCTGTGTGCTCGGGTCCGGGGCATGATCGGTCCCCCAAGTCTAGCCACCCCCACACCTCGTATTTAACTGTGAATAGAACGAAGTCCCATTCAGCGCCTCAACTATTCACCACATTGGCCTTACACACACCAGGGTCAGTCAAGTGACATTCCTTTACTTAACTGTGCCAGGCGTTGGGTCAGTACCACCACGTCTCCAGGGCCTCAGCGTCTCATTCGCCGCAGGTCCTCTGGCTCCCGACGCCACAATCACAATTGCGTGGGGAGGGACAAGTTACGCCTTTAATGCCCCCTCCAGGCCACAGGTTAACCCCACACACCCACACAAGGGTTAGTTGTGCCATGTTCCTTTACCGAGTTCTGCCAGGTATAACATCCATGCCGCCACGTCTGTGCGTCTTCGTCGGGTCCATTTTTGACCCCCTCCGGACTCTGTCGGCTTGTTGAAGTTGAGCAGCTGTAAACAAAGAGAGTACCTCCTTTTGTCCGTAGTCAGACTTCACTCACGCCCACAAGGTGTACAAAACATGTCCCTTTACTTAGCTCTTGCAAAGTGATACATCAGCCTTTGATGGTGCGTCTGAAGCTTGCCCGTTCCTGTTCTCCCATTACCTACATCCTGTTTCCACCTCTTTCGCTGCTTTCGTTTGCTGTTTCCTGTTTCGTGACCCTGTGTCCCAAGTCTTCCCCCTCACTCGTGACCTCTGTCTGTCTTTTAAGGAAAAGCTGGTACAACTATAGCCAATAGTAATGAGTGGGAGGGAATGTTCAGTTCGTTCAGTCTGCTCCTCCTCATTTCATTAGTCCTTCACTCCAAGGTAGCACAGCAGAAAAAAAAAATTAACAGCAACATAAACTAAGAAAAAGAACCCAGAGTAGGCAAGGGCTATTTCTAAACTGAGGAAAAATAGAACAGTCATCTTCTCACATCTGACATATTCTTTGTTGATCTGCGGTAGATTTCCAACTTCTATTTCAAAGACAACAGACCACAAACTTTTTCACTGGTGCTTGATATTACAGCGCATATTCAGGTATCGGAGTGTGGAAGCATTACAGTACCCAGATGAAATTCCGAGAGCTTCACGCGTTGTGTTTTTCCCTAATGGAAAACCTGTCCTGTCACATCCAGCCTGTCCCTGTACTCGCTCTTGTCCAGGCAGCAGCACACCTGACTGACCACACCAATCCTTACAAATAACTATCCACTAGCAATTCATTGTCTGCTCAGCTTTAGGGAGAGAAAAGAAGAGAAAGACACTTTGTAGTCCGCACAGCAGCGTCGGCCCATTCCACACACAGGGCTGCAGCTTCATGGCTTTAGCCAAAAGCGTTATGCAAATGTAAAGGTGGAAGAGTGTACAGAGAAAAGGTCATTATTTTAGTATAGAAGTGTAAAGGTGATGAATCGTGAAATGTTTTAGAAGTTTAAGGTAGAGTCAAATGTTTGGAGGTGCTGATCTGTTTGCTTATTGAGAATTTATTCAGAAAGATGAGCAATAACAATCATTAGTGCAGTTAAAGGTAAAAAAATATATATATTTTAAAGCCCTACCTTATAGATTTTCAGCCAGTTTGTGCAGAATAACAACTCAGTGGTGCACTTGCTGAATTTACCACCTAATGAGATTATGCAGTTTGACCAAGGTTTTTTTTGCTCTGGAGAGGATCCTCTGGAGATGCAAATGGCCTCTCCATATTCTAATCTAAACTAAATATGAGGGATTACATCTACCAGTTAAACAAAACACAGCTCCAGGTACATTTCGTGCATGAAAGAAAGCGCTATTTTAATGGATTTGAGCAACATTTGTCTTGCTCCAGTACAGATACATTTTATAAGCAGCTCTGGAGCTCATCTAATTAAAAAGCATTTCATAGTCCGATAATGAGGAAGTATGAATTAGCATGCTAGTTGTTAGTTTTACCATCACTCCAAAACGTCGCTCTCGTCTCAGAGAATTATGAAAAGCAATTATAAACTCATTGTGCTGAATAATTAGGATGCTCTGAATGCATAAGTTATGGGAATAACTTTAGACCACTGCAAATTACCCACATTTGATTTTCATATTTTTAAGAAGGTAAAAATCAGGTTCACTGTGTAAGTTTTCTTGCGGAGGGTCTATCACCTGCTTGTTTCTATGGATATGTCACTGCAATGCTTTGAATGTTCCATAGTATGACATTAAACAGCTAATATTTATGCAGTTACAGGTGGTTTTATAGCTCAAAAAACAAAAAAACAAAAACAAAAAAACAGGCATTCTGACTGTGAGCAGGGTTGTCTCTCCACAGAACTGATCTATAACTTGATCTGGTTTAATAACACACCATGAAACATTCCAGACAAAGCGATAAGATCTTCATAGAGAAAAGCATTTGATAGATCCTCCACTAGAAAAGTTACTCCTTTAAGTTAAGAGAGGTTTTACATAATTCTAGACTTTTAATGTGTGCATTCAGAATCAGATGACTGGCCAAATTTGGGTGTAGTACCTGTACGTATCCACTAGGCTAATGTTACTACTGGGACCATGGCTGCTGCTCTGTGACCTGAACACGTCTTGCTGATGGAGGCTTGGTGTGGAGGGGTTGAGCGATGCAGCTGAGATGGCCTCACCAGGAGCATCCATCACAAAGCACCTCCTATAATCTATACGTGTGACAGCCTCTTCCTCATGCGGGGAGGTGAGGGGTACTTTTAATTTATTCTGCAAATGCCCAGAGTCATATCGGCTGAGGCTAAAATATAGCTGACCCAGAAAGTGTGGGATCGTTAGCCAAACTAGCCACTCTGCAGTTTATCATTAGCGCAGACAAGCTCATGATATCTGGGGACTCGGGCTGACCTTTACGTGGTGGGGATGTGCAGTGGGAGCGGGTAGGAAACTTTTGACTATATGAATTTGACGGAGAAAAATTGCAAGATGTTCCCTATTATTCAGATCTAAAATTAAAGTGAGTGTACCTATATTCCCACAGCTTTCCCACAGCCCTGTTTTCTCATTTACATTACTGTATATTTTGTAGTAAAGTACTAGTAGTTTTGTAGTTATGTAAACCTCTGATCTCTATCTCAATCTCACCCTGGTCCTAACTTTAAGTATAACGTCAAAACCAGGCCATAACCTTAAAAGTGCAATGCGTAACTTTTCTGATAGAGGGTCCGTCAAATGCTTGTCTCCATGGAGATGTTATTGCTTTGTCTGTAATGTTTCAGAGTATGGTATTTATTAAGTGTTTTTATCTTCATGGAGACCAAACCTGACCAAGTTACAGGTCAGATCTGTGGAGAGGCGACCCCACTCACATTCAGAATACCTGTTGTTTGGGGTATTTTTGAGCTATAAAATCACTTGTAATTTTATAAATGTAAGCTACAGCTGTTTAATGTCATACTGTGGAACATTTCAGGCAAATATGACCGTGCAATCATCTTTTTCAGTGACGCATGTGAAGCAAAATTTATCATTTACAAACAAAATCACATTTCTCTCACTTAGATTAATAGAGTTTAGTGCTTTTCTCATTGATTATGCAGAAATCCACAATGTTTGTCAAACCCCTGTGATATTTTTTCCCTGATTTTTTTCCTGTAGGCACCCATGTACGGGCAGATCATGGCTAATCCACCCGTCAATCACGCCATCTGAAAATGATTGGATTCACAGTGACCACACTCACATTTTCGTAAAATATAATATAAAGTGTTTATTCTGGATCCCCGGCAATAAAGTGCACCTTTAACTTTTCTGGCTCCATGGCGGCAGCTGCTGTGTCCACTTTAACGTTACACTGTGGCTTTTTCTTTTTTTTTATTAAATGATTTATACAGTATATCAGTGAGAACTTTTTTTTAAACAACTCAGTAAAGGTTAATAGTAGTAATTATGAAATCTTCACAGTTTGGTCATGAATGCAAATGGAATGTTCAGAAGAGAAATGTCAGAACAGAGCAAAATTTGCTGTGAATCTGTGAAAAATCCTGTGGCTACAAAAGAACACTCAATTTACATATTTTCAATAAAAAGTATCCAAAAGTGACAAAATCCGTTATTCAGATTACAAAAATGGTTTATTTATTTCGGGGACTGTGCATGGTAATGAAAATTTTTGCAACGAAATACAAATTCTATTCTGTCAACTGGAAGAAGCTGCTTGGATGAATGTTGAAAAGTCTTCACTTTTGTCCAGTTGACAGAATTATTTTTCTTTTGTTATGGATCATTCCTGAATATGTGTTCCAATTTAAAAAAAAATAAAATAAAAAAATAAAACTGTAGTATTTTTGTAAATACTCCTAAAATATCCAGTGACAAAACTGTTTATTGAGAATTTCAAAATGTATTAGTTACCAATAGGTCTGATATGCTGCAGACTTCCCATTACTTTGCTACTGTAGTTTACAAAATGTGTCTTGTATCCTCCAACTCACCTTCACCCTTTGACCCCTGACCTCCATCCGCTGCTGGTCGCCCACCTACAGTCAGTATCCACACCCTCAGGCTTCTCCCACATGAGTTTTATTAGTGGGTGTCACATGAGAAGGGCTCCATGGGACTCCTGTTGATGTCCAGTTTTTATCCAGTCCCATTGCACAGATAGAGCTGTATTTCCACTCTTATCTGTGCGACATGTTCATTTGTTGGCAAACTTTGGTGTTGAATACATAAAATATTATATGTTGTGACAGTTCTTGTCTAAATGTGCAAAGCAAAGCAGATTGATCTATGTTATTTCATTATATGATAGTCACATGGATCAAACTTTTTTTTCCATTAAAGAGGAGGTATCATGAAGATTTTTTTTAGCTTTCTACCATGCAATAATGTTGCTTCTCCATCAAAAACATGCTTGAAGAGGTTTTAGATGTCATCCATGCATGTTTCAGTAATTTAACAATCTGTCCCGAGCCTTATTCAAAATGTCCACATGGTTAGTTGTCCCGGATTCAAGGCTCAGCCCACAAGCCTACATCACCCACACTCCCACACAACAATTCTTCAGATATATACCAAAGCATGATGCAAAAAATACACAAACAAGACAAGCCTGCAGTAGTTTCTTTAGCGGGATGTACTCTGATTGTGTTGTGCGCTCTGAAGGGGGAGAGATTGTGGAAAGCAAAGTGAGAAGAGACTTTTTTGACAAATATAGCACTTTCAAAACAATAAAAAGTAACGTGGTGATCTGAATATTCTATGTGTTCGCGATTAATACCCCATAGAAGTAAAATACCCTCCTTTAAATTCTGTAAATTGGATGTTTGGCTACTCAAGCACGAATTTGGCTCTTCTGCCCACCTCTGTATAAACATGAGCTCCACTGGTCCAGAGCTACAGATGTTGGCACAAATCTGATTCTAATTTCTAACAACTTCAGAAATCCACTCATGCTGTCCGCTGGGCTTGTCTTTCTTCCCACATCAGAGCTGGAGTTCTGTTGCATGTTGCCAGAATGTTCATGCCTGCGTGCACATGTGGTCTGAGATTTAAAAGCAGGGATGTTGGCGGGTCTTCACAGGTAGGTATGTATATCTGTACAGTGTTGACTACAAGTTAAAAGGTCTTCCTCTTGCTTGCAAAATATGGTCCGGGGGTAGTGTATGTTTCTAAGTCTCTTTGAATAGACTTGGGCACATACTGAATATATAAGAGAATTTAAGTAATTTATCCTCCACTTACATTTCTATAAGCTATATTTACACCATCATCTTCTCTTGTCATACCATTTACATACCACTGTCTAAATTGTGGCACCCAAAACATGCACTGTAGGTGTGACAGTGGTGTGTGCGTAATAATACTTTGTTAATAATGCTCTGTAAAGTGTCTTTAAGGACATGTGTCTGTGAAAAAGCGCTGTAGCTGTTGTTGTAAGGCAACCTTGGGTGTGCAGAAAGGTGCCACATAAATAAAATAAAATGCATTATATTGCTGTCTTCCTTTGGATGCATAGTTAAGGGGCTTGACAACTCAAAGGTCATACTATGTTCACTTTTGAAATCAGACTATGGTGACTTTTCTAGTCCTCCCGGTCCTGTATTGTTGATGGTAAATAAACTTCTCCTGCTTAAGACATCCAGTTGGTCTCCAGCCTTTTACTTCCACCCTTTCTTGGACAAGCTGAAAACTTCTACAACAGTGTGGATATCTTTGAAATCATTTACATAGGCCAAAGGCCCCGTACTTGATTTTTTTCCTTGTATTTAAGCAAAACTTGCCACAGTACAGATATTTGTAGAAGCAGCTCTGAAGGTCAAAATAGGTCTGCTATGTGCTGTCTGCATCTAATTATAAAGCGCTTTAATGTCTGATAATCAGGAAGTGCACATTGACATGCTAGTTGTTTGCTTTGTTGCTTTTACATCACAGCAAAACTCCACTCTGGCTTCTGAAGTTTGTGGTCTGCTCAACCAAGAGTAAGTTGAGACGTAGCATCTGATATATAATTTGAAGTTAACATAATTTGAAGGACAAAACCATAAATAAACAAAAGAAAATCTGGTATTTTCAAAGGATAGACGCAAAAATGAGAAAAACAAAATCATATAATATATGAATGAGTGGAGCAAGAAACACAAATGTTCTAATCATTTCATATTGTTGCCATAAAGCTTTTGTCACTTGTAGACTCACACTGGCAAAAGTAAACAAAGCTTTTACATAAGTACTGGTATTTAAATAAACATATCACTCAAGAAGGATTAAAAGTCTCAGTTTCTTTAAAACATCACTCGCCTCTGTAGGTGGTATATTTTTGGACCAGTCACCTGAGAACTGGAAGAATCACAACACAAGGAATATCCATCAAGGGCTTTTATTAACCCTATGCAATGGAGGAAGGAATTGAACTGCCAGCTTTAAGATTTGTGGCCAATCATTTCTACAAAGTGAGCTACTGCTACAACAGACAAATGGCTTTAACATCTCCAAATTCAGAGAGCACTCACAACAAAGTGACCCTACCCCCGATTCCCACTCTAACTTACTGCTGGGGCTCCCTTTAAAAAAGTTCTTGAGCTCAATATGATTTCCAGGGTTAAATAAAAGTAAAAATACACAGACTAATTGCTTAAAAAATGGAGCCAAAAAGCAGATGTTGTATCATTAGTAGATATTAATGATTCCTACAACTGCTATACGTATTAATAGGTCATAGATCATGCCATGGAGAATCTAAAGCTCTTAGTAATTATAGTACATTTTTTGGTTTTCCGAGATCAGCCTGAGCAGTGGAAATATGTTTGACCAGTGATTTCTCTGCTCGGAAATTGTTACAATGAAGGGAAACGATTGTATGTTTTTGAATCAGATTTAAAGAGCCACATCTGCGGTAATCTTCCAGCTAAAACATCCAACCCCAAATTATGGGTTTGGTGCACGGACTCACTGGTAGCAGTCTTACCAGTGAGTGAACTGAATATGTGACGTTGTGTGACAGTGATTCAAACCGCTGTGCAGACCACTCTGAACAATGCTCGCAAAGATGCATTGTAGGCCAGAGGGCAAAGTTTTGATTGGCCCATTAAATTGTGCTATAATAACTACTCTAAGATTTTTCCAACCACGAAGCGGGGTCTCATGGAATATTGACTCGTTTTAACTTTCAGCTGCCATTTTGGAATAATTTGTTCTGACTCTGACATAACCTCACAGTGAGATCCCAACGGCTGGCACACAGTTGAGTGAGGCAGTTGGAAAAAGGTTAAAGCTGCACCGTGTAACTTTTCTGGGGTCGGTCACCAGCTTCTCTCCATGGAGATGTTGCCTGGAATGTACCACAGTATAAGATTACGTTTATTTATCTCCAAGGGGACGGCAGGTGAAGTTTTCAAGTCAGTAAATAAACATGTTATTGAGTAAATGCAAGATGGATGTTTAATGCTATACCAGGACATTCCAGAGCAAGCAACAACATTTCCATGGTGACAAAAAGCTGATGGACCCTCCACCAGAAAAGTTACACAGTGCATCTTTAAAGAAAATTCAGAATTCTGACGACTGGACAAAGATTTTCAGGGTGAAAACTGTCACATGTTGGGTGACAGTGTACACCGAGGTTTAATTGAATGGGCAAGTACTATTGTTGTCACGATACTCACATTTAGAACCGATTCTGAAACCATAATGTTAATAAAAACACTTTATTTAGATGCTTTGTGCGTATAATGCAGTATTACACTTGTTCTGATACATGTAAAGCTATTCAGGAAAGGTTCATTTCTGTGCTGTGAATGTTGCTTTTTTCACTGTAGATACCTGTTGAGTTAATGAGTTTCTAGTTTTGATTACAGTTTTAGTATTGATTAGTTTCTGGTTTTTAATTATTTGGACAATCCTACTAATTACAGATGCTCCTTTACACTACTACGTTAAGTTCAGTGTAGTGTTCTAATCCCCTCAGACAGATACCTTACCAGTCTCCTGTCAGAACTGCAGAAGCCACTGGGATGAGTGGTGAAATGTACACCTAAAACTTTTGTCCGGTTGACAGAATTTAATGCGAATTTGCAATGGAACCCACCTAGACGACAAATTGCTAATGCTCAAGTTGATAAGGCAGAAAGGGCTTTGTGAAGCTCACAGAAAATCTCTCCTAAGTCTGGTAATGGTCCAGTGAAAGTAGTTAATTTGAAATGCCCCCATCAAATACCCTTCAGTCATTCAGAACAAAATCAATAACTTAAATGAACAGTACTTTGTTCATTTTTCTCAGTTCTCTCATTTTATAGCATGAAAAAATAAAAAAAAGAGTCATGTAAGCTGCCATGTTTATTTTGATACGGGTGGATCATCTGTTTCGTTGATTATATCATCCATATTCATGCTCATTAACGCCTATAGACCTTTGTATAGACTAGGAACTGCACGGTTAAGAAGACACGGCCAACAAGATGATGAATTATGACAAGTGGGTATCGAGCTAAAAAAGAAGCTTGGTTTAAACAGCCAGGATTAGTTAAATGTGTGTAAATAAAACAACATAATACTAATATATATTATGATATTTTATATATAATACACTACACCTTAATACCTAATTAAAACATGAAGAAATAGTTCATTCACAATGGACAAATAGTTCATTAATAATTATTCAGGCTTAATAACTATTTATATTAAGTAATTACTAAGCCTGAGTCATGGTTAGTGTGGCCAAACCTTGTCAGAATCTTGTCAGATCTCACAAGCTAAGCAAGGCCAAGTACTATATCAGATGCCACAGATGTTGGTGGTAGATGGAAGTGATCAAGTGTAGAGAGAATAAATAATGCACAAAATTGTAAAGCGACTTTGAGTGTATGGGAAAGTGCTATATAAGACTAATGTATTATTATTCATTACCAATTTGTTCGTTTGATGGTTTAGTGAGGCTAATTAAAGTGTAGTTATGATAAAGTGCAACCATAAGCTAAGTTTAGCTTATGGCTGACCCTTTAACAGTTCCCCATCACATATGTACCTCTTGTTCCGATACAGCATATGGCAGTATTCCGAGGGCTGGTCCAGTAACTCCGATAAATCTCAGTAACCTTCTGTAATCATCCTGTAGAAGTTTGTTTGCCTGTGTGTATGGGAAGGCCCGATAAGGGCAGTGCAGTGCAGGCGGAGAGTAAATCGTGTCTGGGTTCTTGGCTCACCTCTGGGGCTCTAAGTGCACACCTGCGGAGCATAGATTAGAGGTGAATTATCGGAGGGGGAGTGCGCCGCTGCCTGTACGTGTCCTATCTCAGCCCTCATCTCAGCCTTGTTATTGCACTTTTCCTCCTCCTGAAGCCACTCCTGCTTCTCTGAGCTGTCTGCTTGTGATTGTGGCCTGTGTGGATGTGCCAGCTCTACAGATAAACTAGTTTGGAAGTTAGTTAGTCTATGCAATAACAGAGTAGAGTGATGCAATCTTTGAGAGGTCTTCTTCATGTGAACTTTGAATTGAACAAATTCTGGTGATGACAACTTGTTTTGGCAGAAACCATACATTCTGGTAGCATATTGTTGCTTGTGTTGTAGCATCATGTGCGCTAACCTGATTGGCTAGTGTATTACAGAGAATAATGATCTTGAATGAGATCACATGCTGTAACTACTATACAGATTGCCTGTCTGCTATAAATAGAGCAATACATGGTTACTTAAAGAGGTTCTGTAGGCTACAAGTCTTAAAAACACAAAAACATAATTACCGTAAATTCCGGATTACAAGCCGCTACTTTTTTCTACACTTTCAACACTGCGGCTTGTAATATGAAGCGGCTTTTTTATTTTTTTTCCATCGCGGGAAAAACATGGACCAATAAAATGAATACGTAGTTCACTGAGGTCCAATGAAATTGTATGATTAATCACAACTTTCTTTATTTCAGTCTTTCTGCTAACCCTCATCAACAAAAAAATGTTTTTTAATCTGAGGCACAAAATGATGTTCAGCTTCTGAAGGCGCTGCTGGACAGAGGAGCGGCCCTCGGCTGCTTCACTGCCATCCAGTCCCTGCTGCTGTCTGTCAGGTAAACTCTGTACGCTGTCCGTTTAAACGTATTTCACTCTGCGTTGGTGTTGTGTCGTACTTTACGGGGAGCCCAGCGGACGGACATTTCGGACCTGAGCAGGGCTCAGTCCCATAAGATTCCGCGCGCGGTCTCTGCGCGCACGTGGTTTATTCCCAGAGCGCCAAGGTGTGTATGTGCATGTCGCGTGTGTGTGTCCCAAGTGTGTGAAGGTGTGTAAGTGCCTGTGGCGCGTGTGTGTCCCAAGTGTCACCAGTGAGCGAGTCCGTCCCCAGAGTTCAGCGGGGGACCGCGGCCCGTCCCGGAGGTGCTCCAGGCGGCGGGGACGCAGAAGCGAACCCCCCGCCTAGTCTTTGGCCAGCGGCTTATAATATGGTGTGGCTCATATAATTACAAAATTGATTTTTCTTCATAAATCTGAGCATGCGACTCTTAATCGGGTGCGTGCTGTAGTCCGGAATTTACGGTAGTTCATTTTAAATGGTTTGCAGTGGTCCCAAGTTTTGCAACTTTCAAAAGACAAAAGAGTTTTGCTGTCACAGTAATGCTCACAACAACTAGCATACTAATAGTGAATATCCATATTATCTTTCATTATGTTTTATAATTAGATGCAGATATTACACTTCAAATTTAAGCAAATAAAGACAAATTTTGTTCAAATACATGGGCCTTTAAAAATACATGCCAGTAGTGGGTACAACTAGCAATGTTAATCACTAAGAAACAAAACAGATCCATTTTGACTGAGTTTGTGAAATCCAAATGGTGCTAATCACTGCTGCAGATAATGAGAATCTAAAATCTAGTTTTGAGAAAAACAGATGTTTGCACTACTGATTGGACAGAAGATTCTGCAATAATAACAAAAATGAAAAATAAAAAAGAGGAAATAACAGAGTTTCATTTTTTCTCCTAAACAGTGTTGTTTATATGAACGGTGGCCATTGCATTGTTAAACTGCATCATGTTGTATGTTTTTCTTATTTCATTTTCGTAGTTTGGTCTTTGCTGGAGCTGCACAAAACCACAAGTTACTTCGGCTAAGCTCAGGTAATTGCACCCAAAGGAGACAAGAGGCTGAGGCGGGTGCTGTTTAAAGGAGCACCCAGTTCAAAGTTCAAGTCTCAGATGAACAAACTGCTACAAACATAGTAAACGGAAGTCTGTGAGGGACAAACAACAACACAGCAAACAGCTTGGAGAGGGCGCAACAACTTTTCATTTGTTCTTAGACTGTTTGTCTGTGAATTTGTTTTGGATTTTGAAAAATAAATATCCTATTCATTTTAATGAACTGCTTTGCCTAAAGCAGTAACTGTTCTAGTTATAAAAATGTCCTACAATGGCACACAGCAGATTTGTAATATGCTATTAGCCTTTTATTTTTGCATATTTGAAACCGTTGTTGACTACTTTAGTCTATCTATTTTCCTTTTTTTTTGTATTGGTAGTATTGATTGACTGAAACTGTAACATTAATGAATGAATTAAGAAAAAAATCAAATATAAAACATGATCCATGAGAAATATTATTTGTGACACTGTAAATACAAAAACAAAACAACAACAACAAAAAACTATTTGTAGTAATTAATTAAAAAATAAAAATAAACACACAACACTTTAAGAAAGACTCCATGATAAAATTAGAAATCAGTGGACAATTTTCATTGAAGCATTATATCATAAATACACAATTATGATTCTGTTTCAGCTTTTAACAATATCTGAATTGTATAGTTAAATAGAGATTCATGCCTTTCAAACCTTCATAACCTTTACTAGAGATTCTGACACCTAACCCAACTAACAGGCTTGGCCAATGCAGCAGTCACCAGGAAAAAAAAAGTTTCTGCAAAACTAAAAATGAGTCAACCAATTTACAACTTTTCTCATTTGTTGTTGGCCCATGCTTAAATCTGTCAGTGTCCAACTATGAGTGGAACTAAACTTAACTAAACTTGGTATACTCTCTGACAATAGGCTGTGTTATTGTTAAGCATCATGTAACCATACTTTGGACAAACCTAATTTTTGAGTTTCATATGATCCAGTTCACTCTTAGAATATAAACTGTTTTACTGATAAATACTTGCTCAAAGTCAGTGTAAATTATATATTTAAAATGTAAAAGGAACATTAGAAAACAGAGAAAAGCTGATTTAAGTCTTACTTCATAATTAAAACAGCTAACTTTGAAGATTAAGGTCAAATATGATCATTTCTGTCTCTTTAATATATATTACACTATTTTTTGATCTATGTTTAATCCTCATCAAACACATCTTGAGTATTATATTGTCTCATTCATATGTTTGACATACAAATCCTGTTAATTTGTGTTCAATTCTTATTTCTCTCAAACTGAAAACACTCTGTCCCACTCTTGTGATGTTATGTGGTAATATATAGGCGCTCCACTGTGTTTTTAAACTCCATACACCTTCACTAAAATAATTTGGATGATTTCAGACCTGGAATTGCCCATCTTTACTGAACTAAAGGTAGAAGGTAGCTGTTAACTTGAAAACAGATGGATGTTTTTTTGATCAGGTAACAGCTTGATAACATTTTGTGTAATATAAGGCCTTTTAGAAACCAGGCTGCCATATGAATGGCCAAAATGTGATCCCCTTTAGATCCATTCATGTACATTTCTATGACTAAAAACAATGGAACAGTCTTGTAGTCTGAATAAGATAGAACTACATACTGTTTAGCACATGACCCTTAAGTATCCCTTTAGTCCATTTTCACAGACAGCTTCTGAGCATTTACACAAAATCATGATCAGCTCCAGAGGGCAAAACTGCAGACTAGCATGTGAGTCTGTTAAGCTTGTGATCATTTGAACTGAAAAAAAAAACAACAACAAAAAAACAACTTTCAAAGCACTATATTACACCAAGCAAACATCCTAGGCCCATACCTACAATGTATGCAAGTCAACTTATTTAACATTTGGAAAGTGCAGTGCAGCTCTGTAATGGTGTGTTTATTTTGGGTCTAAAATAGGATTTGAAAGCGCCTCGTCCTGGGGGAGTGTTCCTTTGTGCTGCAGACAGACGGCACATGGTAATGACACAATGACAGACACGACTCACAGCATCAGCGGCCCGTGTACAGTCTGGGCTTGCACACACAGTGTTTGGTTCTCTTTATATAAACTTTGTGGTGTATTTTTCTCCCTCGTTTTATGTACAGAGACCACTTTTGAAAGATGTTGCCCAAAATACTTGACAGCATGCCTCATGTATTTGATATAAGGGGAGGGTTACATGGTTAATATATGAACATTTGTCGATATACCAGGATTGTTAAAAGTATCGAAAATCAAATACAAATCGATGCTATTAAGGTTAATGTATTTTCTTCCCCTTATCCAGGGCCCGGTCATGGGGGCAACTGCCAAAGCAGGGACACCCAGACTTCCTTCACCCCAGGCACTTCCTCCAGCTCCTCCAAGGGACCCTGAGGCTTTTCCGGGCACAAAGTCCCTCCAGCGTGTCCTGGGCTTTTCCTGGGGTGTCCTTCCGATGGGACATGCCTGGAACACCTCCACAGGGAGGCATCCAGAACAACTGCCCGATCCACCTCAGCTGACTCCTCTTGACGTAAAGGAGCAGCGGCTCTATTCCAAGCTCCCCTTGTGTGACTGAGCTTCTCACCCTATCTCTAAGGGAGCGCTCAGCCCCCTTGCGAAGGAAACTCATTTCAACCGCTTGTATCTGTGATCTCGTCCTTTCAGTCATTACCCAAAGCTCGTGACCATAGGTGACGTAGAATGACTGTTAAATTGAGAGCTTGGCCTTTCAGCTCAGCTCCCTCTTCACCACAACAGTTTGATACAGTGACCGCATCGCTGCCGATGCTGCACCACTCCACCTGTCAATCTTGCTCTCCATCCTCCCCTTTCTCATGAACAAGACCACGAGATGCTTGAACTCTTGACTTGAGGCAGGGACTCTCCACCCACCTGCAGAGGACAAGCCACCTTTTTCTGGTTGAGAACCATGATCTCGGATTTGGTGGAGCTGATCTTCATCCCAACTGCTTCACACTCGACTGCAAATCACCCCAGTGCAGGCTGCAGGTCCTGGTTCGATGAAGCCAACAGGACAACATCATCTGCGAACAGCAGAGATGAGATCCTGTGGTCCCCAAACCGGAGCTCCTCTGGCCCCTGGCTGCGCCTAGAAATTCTGTCCATAAATACAATGAACAGAACCGGTGACAAAGGGCAGCCCTGGTGGAGTCCAACGTGCACTAGGGACAGGTCTGGCAATGCAAACACAGCTCCAGCTCTAGTCATAGAGGGACTGGACAGCCCTTAGCAAGGGGCTCTGGACCCCATACTCCCGGAGCAACCCCCACAGGACACCATGAGGGACACGGTTGAATGCCTTTTCCAGATCCACAAAACACATGTGGACTGGTTAGGCAAACTCCCATGAACCCTCGAGCACCCGATGGAGAGTATAGAGCTGGTCCAGTGTTCCACGACTGGGACAAAAACCACACTGCTCCTTCTGTATCCGAGGGTTGACTATCGGTCGGATTCTCCTCTCCAGTACCCTGGAATAGACCTTACTGGGGAGGCTGAGGAGTGTGATTTCCCTGTAGTTGGAACATACCCTCCTGTCTTAAACAAATGGCACACCGGGGTGGTGGGCCATCTGTTTAAGTCAAGAGGCACTGTCCCCGACCACCATGCGATGTTGCAGAGATGTGTCAGCCAAGACAGCCCCACAACATCCAGAGACTTAAGATACTCAGGACGGACCTCATCCAACCCGGATCCTTGCCACCAAAGAGCTTGCCCACCACCTCAGTGACTTCAGCCAAGGTGATGGACAAGTTCGCCTTCAAGTCCCCAGTCTCTGCTTCCTCCATAGAAGACAGGACGATGGAATTGAGGAGATCCTCAAAGTATTCCTTCCATCATCTGACAACATCCCCAGTCAAGGGCAACAGCTCTCCCCTCGCACTGTAAACAGTGTTGGTAAAGCACTACTTCCCCCTCCTGAGGCATCAGACGGTTTACCAGAATTTTTTTGAGGCTGTCCATAGTTCTCCTCCATGGCCTACCCGAACTCCTCCCAACCCTGAGTTTTTGCCTCTGTGACCGGTACCCGTCAGCTACCTAAGGAGTCCCACAAGCCAACAAGGCCCGATTGGACTCCTTCTTCAGCCTGACAGCATCCCTTGCTTCCAGCTTCCACCACTGAATTCTGGGATTGCCGCTCCAACAGGCACCACAGGCCTTACAACCAAAGCTGTGAGTGGCCGCATCGGCAATAGAGGTTGAAAACATAGCTCACTCAGACTCCATGTCCCCAGCCTTCCCTGGAATCTGGGAAAAGTTCTCCTGGAGGTGTGAGTTGAAGGTTCCCGTGACAGAGGGCTTTGCCAGACATTCCCAGCAGACCCTCACAATACGCTTGGGCCTGCCAGGTCTTTCCTTCCTGCTTTGCTTGTGGACCCAGGTCACAACCAGGTGGTGAATGGTTGACAGCTCTGCCCCTCTCTTCACCCAAGTGTCCAAGACACGCGACCGGAGGTCAGATGACCTGGATGTCCTGATGCTATGTGCACTGATGGACCCCCTTGTGCTTGAACATGGTGTTTGTTATAGACAAACTGTGACCGGCACAGAAGTCCAATAACAGAACAACACTCGGGTTCAGATCAGGGATGCTGATCCTCCCGATCACCCCTCTTCAGGTGTCAGTGTCATTGCCCATGTGGGCGTTGAAGTCCTCCAGTAGAACAACGGAGTCCCCAGTTGGTGCACTGTCTTTTAACCCTCCCAGGGACTCCAAGAAGGCCAGGTACTCTGCATTGCTGTTTGGCACATAGGCCGACACCACAGTGAGAGACCTGTCCCCGGCCCGAAGGCGCAGGGGACCCCAGTGAACGACCCTCTCGTTCACTGGGGTGAAATCCAACACGTGACAGCTGAGCTGTGTGGCAATGAGAGAGACACTCACCGTTGAGCACTCACCCTGGTGACGCCATTCCAGGCGTCCTATTAAGGTTAAGGCAAACTTAATTCTCTCTGTAGGGAAATATGTGATCTACATTTGACCCATTATTCAGTGCCACAGCTAAAATTAGTAGCAAAACTAGATACTCATTTGAGCAGGTATCGGTACTAAAAATTCTAATTCACAGGAATTGAACCTTTCATGAATACGTAGGATGATTTAGCTGTATCAGAACAAGTATGAGACCACGATGGAACATATCAGAATAACTGAGGGACTACACAGATATAAGGCACCATGGTGATTTATAAGAAAGTACTATAATTTAATGTTGAAAATTAACATTCTATTGTCTAAAGAATTTTGTTTTTTATCATCATCATGATGAATTTAACTTCAGAACACTCTTCACAGCTGGAAGGTTCCTGGTTCGACTCCTTGTCTGTGCAGAGTTTATTTGTTTCTCCCTGTGTCTGGTTGAGTTTCCTGTACTTTTTCCCCATCAACCTTAAACATGCGCAATAGTTTCACATGTTCCAGCTAAGATTATCCTGACCAAGCCTAGCACAACATTTGGAGGCGGATCACTGAGCGCACCACCGCAAAAAATCTGACAAAAAGGAACCAACATTATTAATATAAAATAAAAATAACAACAGCTACAAATTTCTAACTCTTTGATACGATAAAAGAAGAGCAAGTCTGATTCGGCCTCCATTTGAATCATTTAAGAAATTCAGAAGATGGAAAATGTGCATCTACATGTGGAGGGCTAGTTTTTTTTTCTGGAGCAACTCAACAAACTAACTTTTGCTCTGCAGGATAAACATGTCAACTGGCAAGAGAGAATCCTTCACACATTCAAGGGTCAAAGTCATTGGTTAAAACATGTGACTGTGGCAACACTGCATCTGTCTGTTTTCATTGACCAGTCCATTAAAGTCCATGGTAGAGTTAACATACTGAGACTGTAGCATTTTAAACAACCCCCTTAGAGTTCAGCTGAGCTACTCTCTGCACAGCATGATGTCTGCAGTTATAATCTGTGGATGTGAGGCTCCGGTCAGGTGTGAAGGGGTCTGCTGGAGGTTCAGGTCAGCACAGGGAGCTAATGACTCTCAGTGCTATTCGCAGAAAGGACACAAGAGAAACATCTGCAGTGCGTCAGTGGAAGTCCATCATGCTGTAAGGTAAACACTGCTATGACCAACATAAGCACAGTAGAAGAAGAAATATATACAAGCTGCCCACCACTGACTAATAGCTCCAGTGATTTTGTAACCGTCGTGAGAACGAATTTCTGACTTATAGGTATAGGTTTTTAAAGATTGGGAGCAAATTATTAACCTAAAATTATTAACTCAAATTATTAACGTCATTATTATTCACTGCAATTAATTTTTAAGCAACTTTTAGAGGCCTGGATACAATCACTGTAATGCTATCAACAGCTAGCATAACATCAGCACATCAACATTAGTCTACTTCCTGGTTCGTTGATACTGCAGCCTCATTTTGACCCTTAGAGCTGTTGTTACAACATACACTTCACAAAAGTCGGTAGACAGATTTTTCCTTTATTTTCATGAGCATTGACTGTAGATTCTCAGGGAAGGCATCAAAACTATACCACAAAAAAAACTAAAAATAACTAATATGTAAAAATGTAGTAAACAAAAAAGGAAAAATATGAAATTGTGTTGTATATTTTAGATTCTTCAAAATGTGAAAAATCAGCTACAACCCAATGAACAGTAGAAGTACAACTACCGATTGAAATGAAACGTAAAGATCCTACATGATGCAAAATAGACTCTTGTGAGCTTTAAGCTAGGTTACAATACTGATTCCTTCTCAAAAACATACCTGGACTTGTATTTTCTTTCATTCACACATATGTGAGTAATGAGTAATATTGCTTTATTAAACTATCTACATCTTCAAAGCTTAAAATTCTACCTTTTACCTTTTGTTCAGTAGAGATGGACAATACCAAGGCTGAAAGAATCCAAATGATTCTAGTGAAGGTGTTTAAAAACACAGTGGAGCACTCTCTGTATTACCACATAACATCACTGTCTCTGTTTTCTGTTTGAGAGAAGGACTCATAAACAAAACTCAACTTTGATGAGGATTATAGCATAAATAGCCTACCATAGGCCTTTGAAATCAGTTTTTTGTCACCTACTCCAGTTTCCTCATTAAAAAGGTAACAGAGCAGTAACATGTTGGCTGGGTCTGCACAGGAGCTGTTAGTCATGCATCATCTTTGCCTCCTCTACACCAGCCAGATGCTCTGACATGCAGGTCCTGGCAGCTCCTTTTGTTCAGCCTCTGGAGAAGTAGACAAATAAAAGGACAGTACAAAGCTACACTCGTCTTCTCTTTGCTTCTTTTTCCATTTATAACAAGCAAATAATGGTGTAAGTGACTATATCTAATGATCATCATAATAATATAGGCTAATATTTTATCTTATATTATAGGGACTACATTCAGGTAGAATTATTTATTAGTAATAATTTGGCTTGTTAGAATCCTCCAATATGACATTTTACAAGCTCAATGACAACACACTCTAATGGTTGGACTAAAGTATTGATTAGTAATGATGCTTGTGAACTTGGACTCACTGATGCTGTAGTTTTAGGCTACTTTTATTTAATTAAATAAGCTAAATAACAAGACACAAGACTGTGCAGTAAACTGTTATCATTGTATATTGTATATCTCCATCTTTGTTCCATGCCTTCATTATTGTATTCAGATTAGTTTGTTTGTAACACAGGAATGTACCTCGATACAATTGAAAACTGAATCACTAGATAACAGGTGCCTGCCCTAGATACATGTCCAATGTATGTTTCATGTTCAGTTTCCATGGCAAAAATGTGCGTAACTACATGAAAAACATTTGGACACCCCTGCGATATAACAGAAAGAGCACCTGGCTTTAGATATTTAATATTTAAAGATAAGAAGTGCATTAATTGTGATACATTTCAACTAGGCTAACACACAAGGAATGTTATCACAAAGAATTGTTTTTTAAAAGCTCACACTCATGTCATGGCTCCTGAGCTCATGTAATGAGGCTCATGGTGATGTGGGTTTCACAAATCACACACTGACGGACAGACAGCGCTGTCTGTGCTCAAGTCAGAGAGATCAAACACTACAAATATTCAGATAAACAAGCACAGATACATCTTCCCAAAAGTCTTTTCTAATACAGTTTGAGTTTAGCCCTGATTATAGTAATAGCATGGTGGAGTGTACAAGTGTCAGTGGAGTGTAACTTTGAACCACTGAAAACTGTTTACATGAACTAGTTCTACTTTTTAGTGTTTTTAATACAATAAAATCAGTTATAGTGCCTTTTAACACTTAAGACATTTAACATGAGTACACTCTCCATGTACATAGGCTGACCGCAGTAGTTAAGGTTAGCTATTGCAGGTATTGCGTTTTTTCTGAAGTGTGTATCTGCAGACAGGAGAAGAGGGGGGTCCACAGAGCTGTCAGAGCACCCAAAGGTGAGGCTTGTAACCCGTCCCATCAGCTGACACTCCATAATTGAAGACATCACGTGCAGTGTAAGAGTCGGAATGATGGATGAGCCCAGTTGACCTCAGCGTAAGGTACAGGAAGAACAGGGTGGTCTTAAGTGTACTGAGGGGTGAGTTCTACTGAGAGTTTGAATAATTGGCTCTGTGCATAATGGCTGAAGTGTCCTCTGCTGAAGTTTTCACCTCATTTATAAAATGTTTAACATGTTGTCAGTGACACCCACCATGCCTGATCTGTCGCTATTTATTGATTTGAGCCAAACTGGGTAAAAACCTCATAGATATTACATTAGAGCGAAAATGGCATCACTTAATATAGTTCTGACTGGTACTAGCCGGCTGCCATTGTACACAGAGCCAATTGAGGTTCCATATTGAGCAGGGAACATGCGTGTAATTACTTGTAAAGAATGACAAATCTCAAAATGGCAGAGGGTGTTTGTTGATGGTAGAATTAACCAATTATGACAGGTATTTGGAAATGAATCTGGCTTGGACCTGTCAGAATACTTTTATATACTACTATACTATATAATACTTTTAACCTTTTATTTGGTTTAATTTGTGTTTTTATTGTGTTTACTGAATGTCAAACTACCTTCTCTGTGTGAAATATGATGGTATATGATTGATGATTGTTGTTAGATCTTTTTTCCTCTTTCCAGAGGGAAAAGAAGATGGTGGACTCTCCAACAGAAGTTTCATAGTGCAGCACAGTCGGTAGCACTCTGCCCTCACAGTAAAAAGGTTCCGAGTTCGATCCCCAGATTGTCTGGATCTTTCTTTGCAGAGTTTGCATCTTCCTCTCTGTGTCTGGGACACTCTGGTTTCCCCCATCAACCCAAAACACATACACATAGGTACAATTGTCCAGCCAAAGTAGACCTGACTAACACCAGCTCAAGATCTGGAGGTTTGACCCAAAGTGTAACTTAAATAAAGTGTGTTTTAACTTTTATGTGAGCATCTATAAGATCTGACTTCTCCAAACAAATAAAAAAAAAAATTGAATTGGTTTTGCTTTGGCAAGACAAACTAGAATCCCTGCTCTATCTTCCAAACATACCGTGTCCGTGTCCATGCTCAAGTCTGCATCACAGTTTAAACCAGAGTTGACCTGCGTTAGTGATAAGGAGCTCATATATTTAGCGTACCTGTGAGTAGATCAGGCCGAGCACAGCCTAATGAATCCTCTTCCACGATGGAGGATTTGCTGGAGAAGACGTGCCTGGGCTGATGGGGCTTAGGCTTCGTAATCAGGACTCAGCTCCCAATCCATTTGTTTAGCTGCACCTGTTGCTCCGTGGCTCCTTACACACCCCGAAAAAAAGAAAGAAAAAAAGGCTGATTTACTAAAACAAAACCATCAGTTGCCTGAATTTGATTATGTGTGAAATCAATTTGCAAGTTGCGAGTTGAGAATAGAATGAGGTGATGCATGTGGTGACAGTGCTACAAGTGTTTTCTAAGTCAATTTGACCTGAAAAACGAACCTTATCAGAATAACACAAAGTAGGGTTGTAATGAATTTTACTTGGAATTTTCAGACACTGTCTGTATCTGTACTTGAGTAATGTGTGTGCATGTGGGTGAGACTGTGCATGTGATTGTGTGTAGGTTGTATGATTGTGTGGGCTTGGGAAGTTATGGGGGTAGGGTGGTTAGGAAGAAAAGGTGGAATTGATTTAAATGACTGTAAAGCACTATGTGATGCATTTTGTATGAAAAGCACTTCATAAATAAGTTTGATTTGACGTCATTTTGATTTTTAAATAGTTGGCCTATTCTTTTCAGCAGGTGCATTATGTTGACAATATGAAAATATTTGAAGAGCTGTGTTTCTTGTTAAATAAGGCTTAGTTTATTTTGCAGTTTCCAATTTTGATTGGAAATATCAACATTTACTCAGTAATTTGTAGTTTGATTATACAATTATACTTTACATCTTCACAAGTGAGGCCCTTTAACAAAAAATACATTTAAAAACAAAAAATGGGCACAGGTATTTTTTAAATGATCTTTTATATGTTATGAATGAAAGTAAAGCAGAGTCAATGTATAATTATTATTGCACTAAAGTCAATTTGGCTTTTGAAATAGTGCTAATATGAAAGAATAATCAAGATTTTTTTTAATAGTCTTGCCTGTTTTTGCAAATAAATGTTTTTGAGTAATATTATTAAGACAACTGTGTATTAACATCATGGATATCAGATTTTTTTTTTTTTATTCTTGTATTGAACCTAAATGCCACATCACAGCTCTGGTTAGTGAACACAGCTTCCTGTGCCTCTTCATGTCCACATTCAGGCTTGGTTGCTGACCAATCTGATTCACTGGATTAACAAACAGTGATTTGTAACTTTGCAGAGCTGAGACAGATAAGACCCACAGGAAATGGTGCACTCCACAATCCAATTATCAACTTCCAGCAGGATCTTGGAAACCAACAAAACTGGAAATTAGCCCATGAGGGGCTCATGTGCAGGTGAGTTTTAATGTTGTTTCCTCATCAAAAACATAACTGGGGTTGTGATTTGTTTCATTCACACGTTTAACACATGAATCCTGCATATTTAGGTTGAGTTTTTCCCTGAAAACATTCCACCTTATGATGTCATGTGGTAATACAGGGGGTGCTCCACTATGTTTTTAAACACCATACACCTTTACTAGAATCATCCGTGGAATCAGCCCTGGAAAAGGAATATAGGACCTACTTTTAAAGTTGTTTTCACTGGACATTGAAGCAAGATGTCCGCTGTGCCCTCCTTCATACTTGGGTGACTAGGCATGTATTGTCTTTAATGATCACATCTGAATGGCTCAATAAATGCAACACTTTATTTACCTGTGGGGGAGTATTGTCTGCACGCATCATGTATTTTACTGATAATTAACTCCGAGTTGGTCCTCATAAGAGCAATTACCTCTCTCCTCTTGAATTCTCTCTTGACATAGGTAAGCTTAAAGAACAGGTAAAGGGATAATTGCAGTGGCATGCTGGGAAATAGAATATAAAATAAGAGTGCAAGCAGCATTCAAGGTTTGGTATTGATTCAAACAGAGAAGTCGACATTTAGGTTGACTTCAGAATCAAACGCCACAGCGGGACAGGGGTGATTAAAAACAGTGGAGAGACGTATCAAAGTACAAGTAATAAAGTACTGTACTTTTAAACTTTACGTATCTGTACTTTTAAGTAGATTTTAATGTGGATACTTTTACTTCACTGCATTCAAAAGCAAATGTATTTTATGATACCTACTGAAAAGGGTGGGGAGTTCATTTTAAACACATTCAGAAGCATATTAATACAGTTTGGAAAAAAACCCCAAAACCTATACATTTCTAGTGAACAAAATTCAGCCCACATTTATCACATTATATCTCAAAATCTTTTTTTTTTTTTTTTTTTAACTTTTTACTCTTTAAGTACTTTTTTTAAATGGGTGCTCCACTGTTTTTAAACTCCATAGACCCCACTAGAATCATTTTAATAATTTACAGTCTTAGAATTGCCATCTCTGAAAAAATGACAATAATAGAACTTAATTTTCACCAAGTAATTGCAGTTTTTTAATGCTGGAATTGTATACTATTTATTTGATTTCAGTCATTTCTTTCTTTATTAGTTTATTTGGATATTAATGAATGTACAATTTGTACAAAATCACACAAATTGGGGTAAATATGGTGGATTTAGCACAGTGTTAATTTCCATCCGTTGTCCCAGACCTAAATTATAACAATCATTAGACAATATATTACAGTCACAGACATAAAACATAACATAAAGTGCCTATTTACATTGTCTGCATTAAGTGTGTCTGTGTGTTTCTTGTATGTTACAGATTTGATTACTTTTCAACCATATCTTAAGATTTGTTTTAAACGATGTAAATGTTGGACTGGTTCTAACTGAAATAGGTATTGTGTTCCAGTTATTGCATCCTGTGATTGACAGAGTGTTCTCAGCAAAGGTGGTTTTTCTAAACTGTACCTCACAGTCTCCCCTGGCGGATGACCTGGTGCTGGACTCACTTTTTCTTTTTATACACTCCCTGAGCGGTGGTCATCAGTATTGATATTTGCTCATATGAGTATCTAGTTAGTGTACTAGTTTCACAAAAAATGACTGTTAATGAATTTATTAAATGTTCTAAACTGTAAGGTGGTGTCCTAAAAATGTGAAATGAACTGGTTCATTTTCAACAGTTTGCAGTGGTCCAAAGTTATTCCTCACTTAATGTATTGCATTCTGAGCATCCTAATTATTCACCAGAATGACTTTATAAATGCTTTTCACAACTTTCAGAGACCAGAGCAGAGTTGCCAGTTGCCATCACGGCAATACTAACAACAACTAGCATGCTAAAAGTGCACTTCCTGTTTTGCAGCGATGTAAACGAGCTATAATTTTAGACGCTGACAACAGAAATCAGTCTCATTTTCACCCTACGAGCTGCTTTTGCAATATATCTGTACTGATACAGATTTTACTTAATATGAAAAAATGGATACAGGTCCTTTAATATGGTTGAATAAATTTTAAATGTGGCTACACATTTATTTCCAGTATATTAATTCAATATGCAAATTGAGTTAAACAATACCTTTTTTAAACCAACCACGGTACAAAATCTCATGGGACAAAATTATTACAAGAGTGTGCACACATCAGGAAAATGATCTTGTGAGATTTTATTTACATTTGGATTGGACAAAAAATGGTTATGTGTTATAGTTCCCAAAAGCTTTACTAGAATGGAAACAAAAATATGAAATCAAATAAATAAAAAATTGCAAGGCCAAAATTGGAAACTGAATCACAAATTTAAAATCGCGTCTTGTCTCGTTCTCATGGACCCAATCTCGCATCTCGTCTTGTGGAAATTGTGTCTTGTCCCACCCCCAGTGTTTACTACTTCAGTTCTTCCCCTACATCAGCAGAACTGAAGACTAAAGAACTGTCCCAGTGAACTATAAAACTGTACTCTCCTGACCTGGCACGATCCTGCAACAGGTTCAAGTCCCGTTTGGCAGAGGGCTCACACAAAGGCCACATGTCAGTGGAGCAGAACAGTGCACGAGGGGAACTGAAATAACCACTAAACCGGTGTCCTGATCGTAAAGGCTAAGATTAGCTCCCTAATCACGGGCTAATAATGCCACAATCTGCCTTTAGTCATGATAATCTGTGCTCCAGTGTCTTCACTTAAGATATTTCACGAGTGACATTTTCACAGAGGGACGGACGTGGCTACGCTAATCATGGTACTCTTCACAGTATGTGCATGTGTATATTTAACTGTGTGGAACTAAGACAAGTGGGTTACTAACCGTCAACAACAGTCAGAATTTGTAATAATAATAGTCAACTTTGGATTTTTTTTGTTTGATATACCAACAGAGGTGTGTAGAGTAGGCAAAAATGTCAGTGTTGCTAATTAAAAATAGAAGAGGAAATTGCTCAAGGAAATCTATAAAGGTACTTTCGGGAAAATACTACACACGTGTATTTGTAAGAGTAACTGTCTGGTCTTAACATCTGCTTTCTAGTGTGAAGTTATTGTAATTTGGAGGACAAAACCCTGAATAAGCATAGTATGAAACACAAATGCCAAATACACAAATATGGTCAACATGAAGCTTTTTTCTCTGGTACACTTAGTCACAGTGTCAAGTGAGTAAGTAAGAGTAAGTAAACCGTAAGAGTGCCGTTACTAGCCACCTAAAATGTTATTTAATTTTTTCATAAATACTAGTGCTATCAATTGATTAAAATATATAATTGTGATTAATCTCATGAATGTCATAGTTAACTCAGGATTAATTGGAAATTAATCACACATTTTGTCCCTTGAACAATCATTTTAATACTCTCATCAACATAGAGTGGATAGGCTTTGTGCAAATGTTTTTTTTCTTTTTATTGCAAACCAAACAATTATTAGTGAGACAACTTTGTGTTCGCTGTTCCACTCTCATGAAGTACCTTTCTTCTGTCTCCATAATAGTCAAAGCGACTGAAGTTCCCACTGTGGGATGAAATAATAAGCTGTGACCTTGAAGTAGTTCTCATTACTGAGGATGTGCAGTGATCTCCATTTAGTGCGACTGTGTTTGTCTGCCCCAGCGCCTGCTGTACTAAGGGCGCACTCACATCTGCACAACCAAACCTGGCCCCGTCCCAGTGACTTCATCACACGGTGCTGTTTGTTTACATGATGCGCAGCAGAGCTATCGCTTTTAAGGGAGTGTGCCTATGTTCCCTTAGCCCTATGTTCCCTCAGCCCAGCTCGAGGTCAGGGTGCAAAGGACCCTAGGTTGAAATTACTCTAAATTATCCCTTTAAATAGGGTGTAAAAATTAAAATTACTTGACTTAGAGTTTAATTTTGAGAAAAAAATCTTAGAAATAAGAAAAATCTTAGAAATTAGGGAACATAGGGCATAATTTTCAAAATTTCCTGTGAAAAATAAATTCTTAAAAATTAGGGAATGTACAGCTGTGGGACCAATGGGCTGTAGGAACATAGGGCTGAACCTGCTTTTCGAGGAGAAAATAAGTCCAGCAGCATGAAATATCTATTAAATAGTGAGACCAATGCGAGTCCTGCTGCGATACACGCTCCTCCATGAGTTTATGGACATAATAGGACATAGGAGTGAAGACAGACGGAGAAAAGGCTGCAAAACATCTGTTGAGGTCACTGACCTTATCAAAGGCAAACATGGATTTGTATGTTTGGAGCAGACTTTATTTTGTGTTTTCCTTGTATAAGTAACAGCACACAAGCACGACTTCACTATACAAGCCCTGTGTGTGCGCTGATGGTACTCATACCAGGAAAACAACACTCATGTCGTACATGAGGAACCATGTCGTGCTTTGGCCCACCTCCTGTGGTGTTTTTAACATTACTAACAGTGGCCCATGCCACAGCTTATGAAAAAACTAGTTCACTAGGTCACAAAGAGCGTTAGTCTTGTGATTAAAAAAAAAAAAAACACTTAAAACTGTTTTTTGTTTACTCATTAATAACGCAATATTTTTCACAGCACTAACAAATACACATACCAGACTCATAAATCTTTAAAGGAACCATGTAGCCTGCACATGGGTTGCCAGTGCCTTAATTTGCAGATAGAGGACAAATACAAGTTTTTTCATTCTCAGTGTTTGGACAGAACATGCCTCATGTGAAAGCTCACAACCTCCAGAATTCCCACTGAGCTGCAGAAGCTGCACTAGCACTGATTCATGATTGGCTGTCGGTGCTGGAGTCCTGACAACTCAACTCTGCTCTCTGATTTGATAAACATCTTGAGAATCATGTTCAGTGTTTATGTAACTACCAATAAATCAGCATTACAGTTTTCAAGTTGCTCGCGTTTGTAGAATTTAAACTCTAAATCTTTCATTCTGTCCCTTTAAGTACATTTTTGTGCTTGGGAATGAATCTACAGTATTAACCACCATAACCAATGTATTCTCCTTCATTGACTAACCCACACAAAAGGATCATCACCTCTTCCATCAGTCTGCTGGTTTTCTTGGCTCCAGTGTTTTAAAATGTGGTGGGGAGGCCTCTGGGAGTTGTTATTTCAGTGAACACTGCAGAGGAGATGTGGTCAGACCACTGTTAAAAACGGGGGATGAGATTCTGGGGGCCAAAGCTAAAAATATACAGTGGAAATGATAAATATAATGTTTGAAATATAATGTTTGATACATGGCTTCTCATTCCGGGGAGAGATTGGCTGTTGTGTTGTGTCTGCTCAGTGGGGTTTTGTGGGTTTTGTGCTGGGGTCTTATCTGAGCCTCACAGTGTGTACACCTGGCTTTGGACCAACTTACTAACACATGACATCTGTGGGCTCTAGGAGATGTACGGAAACATTTATTAGCAAATGCAACTGTTATTGAAGTGTATGAAATCTATATCATTACCATCGTACAGAAGGGATGCACCGATCCAGCTTTTTCAGTTCTGATACTGATTGTGTAACTTTTCTGGTGGAGGGTCCGCCAGTTGCTTTTTGTCATAGAGATGTCATTGGTTTGTCTGGAATGTTTCACAGTATAGTTTTAAACCTTTCCATCTTCACGGAGAACAAATCGGACCAAGTTACAGGTCAGATCTGTGGAGAAGCAACCCCGCAGTAAAAGCAGTAAAACGACCTGTAATTGAATAAATATAAAGGTAGAGCTGTTTACCCAGGCAGAAGCTAACATAATTAAACACAATTAAAGCCAGCTATTAACATATAGAAAGATAGCAATAATTCAGTTTTTCACCTTTTTAAGACAGGAAAAAAACAGGTATTATACCGACGATGAGAATAAGCATTAAAGGGCCCATATTATGCAGTTATGTAAATGTATTAAAAACATACCTGAAGTTGTGTTTTGCTTCATTCACACATGTTTTGTCACGGTTTAGCTAAGACCCAAAATCACAAACCACGACTGGTAAACGTACAAAGATTCTGGAAATAATACAGAAGGCAGGCAGACGGACAGGCAGGCAGGCGGGCGGACAGGGAGGCTGGCAGGCAGGTGGGCGGACAGGCAGGCAGGCAGGCAGGCAGGCGGGCAGACAGACAGACAGACAGGCAGGCAGACGGGCAGACAGACAGGCAGGCAGACAGGCAGGCAGGCACCTGGACACAGGAAGAGGTAAGTCCAAGAAATACAAGGCAAGGGTATTCACACAAATCTAGAGCCAAGGTTTCACTAACGTAGAGTAGACAACGAACTGGCGAGGAGGTTGGAGAGCTGGGGTTCTTATACTGCAGGTGATGAGTTGATGGGATGCAGGTGTGCGCTCTGCCAGCAGGAGGGAAACGCCCAGAGGAGGAGGAGACTCAGGAGACACAGGAGGGAGGGGAGGAGAAGAGAGGAGGAGAAGGCAAAGACCAGGAGCGGATCCTGACATGTTTAACACACAAACCCTGCACATTTAAGATTAGTTCTAACAAAAAACACTCTGTTCCACTTTGTGATGTCATGTGGTAATACAGGAAGAACTCCACTGTGTTTTTAAACTCCATACACCTTCAGTAGAATCATTTGGATACTTTCAGCCCTGGAATTGCCAATCTCTTCTGAACTAAAGGTAAAAGGTAGCTGAGATAGACTACTGGTTCATGACATCACAAGGTGGAACAAAGCATTTTGAGTTTGGAGATACAGACAGCCTAATAATAAAGGATAACTCAAACATGTATGAATGAAACAAATGAAGTAACAGCATTATAACATGTTTAAAGCTGACAAGAGCACACGTTTTGTAATACAGGACCTTTAAAAGTCTGCAGAGCACATACATTGCCTAATCATTGGTGCCGAGGGCTGATGGTGATCTGGTTTTATCTGAGCCTTCAGTCAGTCAGCACAGATTCTATTAAAGTTACACTCAAAATCCTCTCATCACAAACTGCACTTTATCAAGGACCTGAGTGTGAAACCACCTGTGACACTGAAAGATATGAGGCGCCAAACTGCAGAATATTAAGTATATTTTTCTAGTGTTAGTAAATAAAATCAATACATTCAGATGCTAAAATGCTTTTCAGTATTTGAAATGGGAGGTGTAAAGAAAATGTATTATACCTGATCTATTATGAGCATTCATTAATAGATTAGATCCTTATTGTACATTCTCTGATGGTGCTTTCTCATGTTTTACTTTGTATTTTAGAGTGTTCATATGTGTGTGAGTGTGTGTGAGTGTGTGTGTGTGTGTGTGTGTGTGTCTAGGTTGTTTGGTTGTGTCGGGTCGGGCAGCTTTGGGGTTGGGTGGGTGGGTGGAAGGAAATGTGGGATTGTTTTTAATCACTGTAAAGCACATTTTTTGTATGAAAAGCGCGTTATAAATAAACTTTCATTTGATTTGATTTGATTCTAGCTGTATTCATTGTAAGGCACAATAACAATGTGAAGGTGATGAGCAGAATCAATCTAAAAACAATATTTGAAGATGATAGGAGAGAAACATTATAATCTGATTAACAGCCCAGAAATTCATTTTGATTAATCTGTCTCCTTTCCTTTTCCTTTGACAAACTTTACTTAATTACTTATTTACCCATTTAAATTTTCATTTGGACGAGTTTAACTTTTCTGGTGAAGGGCCTGTCACCTACTTGTCATATGGAGATGTTATAGCTTTGACACAAATGTTACACAGTAAGTAATTGAACTTTTTTATGTCCATGGAGACAAGCAGGTGATGCCAGCAGAACATGTTGCAGATCTTATCTGTGGCAGAGTAATCCTGCTCAGATTAAGAGCAAATACATAAATAAATACATAAATAAATACACGAAATTAATTAATTAAGATACATAAATTCATGCGTTGCAACTTTCTAAACAGTAACTTGCATTTTTGTATAGCCTAAATCATAACAGCACCTTGATCTTAAAAAGAAAAGAAAGTTAAAAAATCAAGAATGGTCTTCAGATGAAAACGGAGACGAGCAGGTAATGGAACATGGAGCAGAAAAGCTACATAGTGCACCTTTAAAGCCTTTCTTCCCCATTCATCCTCTGCCTACTATATACTGTACTACATGTAAAATTCATACCGGACATTCTGCTGTAGTGACCAAAATGGAAAACTCTTCATGTCATCCCAAACCAGTGGAACATGCAAAGACTCAGAGCGAAGAAAACGTGGCAATTTAAACCAAATGAGATGCAGCAGGACATGGGGTACATCCACTTTACCGCGCGGTCAGCAGATTTAGCCAACCACATGTGTGTAAAACGTCTACATATGTAACCATAAATACATATTACATCAACATATAGAGTGGAGTATATCACCCAGCATGTCAACACGCTCTGTCATAAGGGAGACGGTAATAGCACGGACGCTGTGGTTTGGTGCAGGTTTAGCCAATGTTAAGCCAGTTC
Organism: Odontamblyopus rebecca; assembly: GCA_030686955.1. NCBI lineage: Eukaryota > Metazoa > Chordata > Actinopteri > Gobiiformes > Gobiidae > Odontamblyopus > Odontamblyopus rebecca. Next base: position 14,880,851 of record CM060658.1, on the reverse strand, counting down.
GTCTGGAGCGGAAACATTCTACAAGATGTATTTGTGAGGTCATATGACGCAAAACACAGATAATTTTGTATGTGCATAAAAATCTATAGATGAGACTTGTCGTAAAATAGCATTAGTTAAAACAGCATTGGTTTCTTGCTGGTTGTTTACTCGGGTACACTGATCTTTTGAATAATCAGGAAGTAATGTCCAACAGATCTAGAACTGAAAAACAATTCATTTTCAGTACCGTATCCCACGTTCGTCTTTGTGTGAATATGTCCCTCAGGCTGTTCAGATGTTCATCAAGACATTGCATCGCCTGAGACGCCCTTAGCTACATGCTTTTAGTAGAAAACAAATATTGTGTTCTGTCTCTCCACGATTTCCGATCTGGTTGATTGACAGGTGGATTAACCAATGAGAGAAAGGCATGGTCTGTTGGTGTCAAAACAAACGTGGTGGTATATGATAAAGAAAAAAATATAATATAACAGAGCGTAAAGAAACAGCCCAGATTAGCTCAGAATCAACAAGCTAAAACCTAAACTTGGAAATTTTTTGGATATTACAAGGGCAGAACTGTGAACTGTGATGAGAACACTACAGATCCCCTAAGAGGCTCATTCTATGACTAAAATATCCAGATATTCAACACTGTCCAAGAATCAAACCCATCAACTTGGATCTATTGCTTAAGAATAATATCTAGAGTTGTCAAAAGTATTGAAAATCAGATACTAATTGATACTATGATTAGTATTTGAACAGATATTTATGCTATGTTATCATAAATATGTTATCTACAGTATATAAAAAGTCCCATTTGTCATTTGAAACTGGTATTTAAGGCCAAGAATAAATCTCTGCTTAAAAACATTCAAAAACCTCTTGTGGAGAGGTAAGGGGTTTGAAATTCGAGAGGCAAAACAACAAAACCGTGAGTGTGAGGACAACTAAGAAAAGCTTTTGTGCTTCAGTACGTGGCACAGTTTGCCAGTGGAATTAAAAGAAAGTGTACATACAAAGCAGTTCAAAAAGAAATACAAAAACATTTGTCATTATGAGATACGGAAGCGATGGAGATCCTAAGTAATGTGAAAGGGTATTGTATTGTGTGTATATGTTTAATAGAAGAATAATGTAAAAAAAACAATAAAAATAAATAAAAATAAAATAAAAGTGCTTTTTTTAGAAATGAACTTGAGCTGTATCAGAACATTATTACACAGATTATACAGATATAAGGCCACATACTAATATAAAAGAGAGTTTATTATCATTATCTTTATGATCAAAATTGAGTTTGAAATGTTTGTATCATGACAACACTAACTGTTCCTCTGACCTCCACCAACACTCACGCACACACCACTTTCATACAAGGCAAGGTTGATGAAGTGTCTTGCTTAAGGACACAATGACAGAATTTAAGTATGCAGCGAGTAATTAATGTGAGTAAACTTCCCTTTTGAAAATCACGACAAGTAGTGTTATATCTGTCAAGTATGCCTTCTGATTAAAAGATTTTTTTTTTTCTTTGCTCTTAGAAACAAAATGAACAACTGCAACGGAAAAGGCAATTTCAAGGAGGACCAGGTAATACTTAAAGACTTCATTTGCACCTGAATGGCCATCGAGAAAATTGTCCCCATTGAAGGCGCTCACTTCATTAGCGTTAGCCGATCAGAGGGGCCATGTTATTTGCTGCAATGTAATAGGTGTCAGTGGCACATTAAAGAGCAGCCTTGTTAGAAATGATAGCCTCACACTGACATAATGTAGGAATGGCATCTCATTAGAAACCAATAAGGTCAACTGAGGAAGACTGAGCTTAATAAGTTAGCAATTCAATAATGGTTAGAAATATAGAATAATTTTGATGCATTGCACCTGAAGAATTACATGTGTGAGGTCCATTAGAAAGGCATATGGGGGAAATGTGTGCTAAATGGTATAGCCCATAGTCACTGCAGGAAATGTCGATATACATTTTCAGGCAGTAACACACTTTCTCTAGAGAACAAAATCATTTGTTTATTAGCTAAAACTATGTAAAAAATATACAATCTCAAATAGTTGGCTAACTTGGTGTGGCAAACCAGTATGTACCATATTTCAATAACAATAGCTACAACAAATAAAAGTTCTGCATCCCAGTCATACACACTCATTCAGTTCATTAAAACAGTCACCTGACCTTTGACCTGTCAGACCAGGTACACGGTGTAATATGCAGTGCACTAAGAGCACCAAGCAATTAATCCAAACAAAGAAAGAGAAGCAAAAACAGGAGGTTAGACAGGGCGTTACCTGTCAACAAAGACGAAGGTGCCCAGAGAAATGAATGATATTTCAAATCAATGATATTTTATGAGAATTTGTAGTTCTGTGAATGACAGGAGCAGTAGATATTCATCATCAAATTATTATATATTGGTCATCAAAGACGAAGGCCCACGAGTCAGACAGCAGCACTGGAAGGAGAAAATATTTAATTTAATTAATTAATTTTGATATTATAAATGAATGAGGACCATCGGGCATGGAGGACAGAGCTGGCAGAGCTGCCGACCCAGAGACCTGGAAATGCATGTGTGGGGAAAGGGGAGCAGTACAGTGAGTTGCCCCAGCAACCATCTTAATACACCGGGATGTGCATCTTAAATGTAAGCTGGGTTTCAGAAAGCATCACAACGTTCAGATGTGTGTGAGTGGATTCATTATAGCTTCATGTTAAAAATGGAAATAGTTAAAATGACAAGGTCTATTATCTTGTTTGGTTTATTCTTGGCAATATTATATAACTGATACAGGAATATCATCACTACATTCTGAAAACTACCCATATAATAACTTTTTTTTCTTCAGGTTGGTACAGAGTAGGTGCACTTCTCAACCTTTCTGGGTTTGATGTAAGCCACCTTGTTGTTTCCATGGAGATGTTATTGATTTGCCCTTAATGTTCAACAGAATACAAATGAAAATAATCTGTTATGTTATATTGTTTATTGTACTTAATGTATTTTTAATTAGAGTCACCCCTCCCCACAGATGTGACCTGTGAATCTGGAGCCACGCTCCATATTTGGAAATGTGACTGCAAGGATCATAACAACCACAAGAGCCAATCATGATTGAGGTCATTAAATGTGCCCGCCCTTCTCATTGGAAAGCAGGAAGGCGGCTGTCAATCAAACCTCAGGGAATGAAGGCATCTGATTGGTGGGTTATTTATGTCTTGATTTAGGATTAAAATAACAAAAAGAAAAATTCAGGACCATGTAGACCAAAGACCAAAATGACGAGGCTCACAGCAGCAGTTACAGAGAGAGGTGACAAGATCCCAATGTAAGTCAAGTGAGCGAGGGTCAGAAGGAGCCAGAAGAGCCTCCTGGAGCACTTCCTATTTGAAAGGTCAGAGGTGCATAAGCTCACTTCCTCTTCCTGAGCAGGCCTAACACATGGTTATTTCTGAGTCCTAACAGTCCAGATTGTGGATGCTCAATGCTGGTTACCGTTTTATGAGAGTTTTTGAAATGATTATACTATTCACTTTGTAGCTCTGCAGTGGGTGTAGGCTTTAGACAGCGGGGTGTGGAGGGGCTCACTTTAGAAGGCGACCTTTATAGTTATTGGTGGGGGGGGGGCATTTGTAACTGGGTGTTTTTGGTTGTGGTAATGTTTTTCTTTGTGTTAATCTTGTTTCTTTTTCACCCGTAGCGTGGCTCCTTCAACCCAGCTGTAGGGTGGAGCCACACCACTGCAGTGGCATCTTCATCTACCCCATGTCAATCAACCTTAACTTTGTTTTATTCAACCTGTAAATAAAAGCTGCCTAATGCTGTTGGACCCTCACACTGACTGTCTTGATTTGCTTTTAAAGTTTACGTGTAGTAAGTGTAAGTGTGTAGTGCAAGTGTTACACAAAGTAACGACACCTCCGTGGAGACAAGCAAGTGACACACCATCCACTAGAAATAGTACACAGTGACACTTTTAGGAATTCCAATTCAGCATTTTTATTCAGTTATGTAAGGCTCATGGGAGGAGTATAAGAGCAGGCAACATGTTTTTAGACATTGGACTATAAAACTCTGGAGGGCTGGAGCTGTATGCATGAATCTTAACAACCTTCATCCTGTAAATATTTATTAAAGGTTTGCATTTTGGGAAGCTGGGTTAAAACCAAAATATAATTTCTGATTCTGCCATTTTTTTGTAGTGAGCCCACAACATATTCCATTTCAAAATGTTCCAACATGCTTGCTCTGCAATATGGCCACACTTGTGATGATGGATGCTAAACAACTGTTCTCCGCCTAACCAGTTTGTCCATACAACAATCAGTAGTATCCTTTTTTGTGTCTGAATTCTGGAAAATGTTTTTAAAATGAGGCTGATTAAATTCCAAGTCATGAGTGGAGAAGCTCTGATGCTTTGTAGTTTTCAGATAAATGGGATATAAGTAAAAAATCAGGAGTCCTCCGCGAGCCATGGAAGCGCATTAGACAACTTGTGTTCTTCAGGCCAGGGGAGATCTGTGAAAGGGCCATCCATCAGAGCAGAGTGGACGTGTCAGGGAGGCTGCTGCAGGCTCTGGGTCCACGGGGAGACGAGTGTGGACTGATGAAAGCTGTTAAAGCAAACCTATTATGTAAAATCAACTTTTTTCAGAGCTTTTAACCATGTTATAGTTGCTTTGCCCAGTAGTTTACCCTCTCAAAGGAGTATTTAGTGTGATTCATGCTTGTTTGCGTAAACTATATATAGCAGGCACAAGCTCTATGTCTTCTTTAATGCTAAACTGGTTTAAAATGAAATTGTTGGCATTTTAGTGCGTTTTTTGTTTCAGAAAAATTCAAAAGATCCACTTTGATTATGAATATTGGACATTTCTATCAATGTGCAGATGCTAAGATGTTTGTGAACTTCATTGGCTTTGGACCTTGGTGTTGTTTATTTTGGTTTAGTAAATGTTTTGTTGTACTCTGCAGTAAATCTGATTGTGTACCTTGATGTGATGGAGCTTGCCATTTTCCAAGCTGATAAACACATCTAGCTGACTTATAAATCTCAATCTAGCTGACTCATAAATCTTAATCTTAATAATCTTAAAATAGTTCATTTCTTTTCAATGGAAGAAGAGTTTTTTCATGTTAAAGGTGCATGTAACTTCCTTGCATTTGTTCTTTATATTCAGCACCAGTTCAATTGGTGTTTAAACACAAACGAAATCCAGGCACTCCAAAAAAGTAAAAATCACATGAGGAAAAGTATCGTTAAAAGGCCTTTATTTAGATGGCCAAAGCCAACATGTTTTGACCATATGGTCTTCATCAGAGCTTAGTTAACAGTTGGCGTTTATTGGTAAAAATGGTGGTGTCACATACATAGGTTAGTGTCATACATCGATCGAAACAAACCAGGCAAAACAATAACATCACTAGACACTTTCAGGTAACAGACCTAGAAAAATATCTATAAAGGCTCATATTTTTTCTTACTTTAAATAATATTAAATGAATGTCTTAACCAACATCAAAAATGTACTTAATGCTTGTCGTTATTTGGACAGGACATGTTGTAGAGTTTGCATGATTTCTCCGTGTCTGTGTAGTAGGCTTCAGATCTAGTCACGGGGTCCTCTTTAAAACACTGAGTCGGGGTGCTCGTTTTAGGGTGTTTTATTCCACAGTGCAAAATAGCGGCAGGGCGCACCTTTATACACCCCTTGCCCCTCTCTATGGGATCAATACAGGGTCATAATGCGAATAGGCTACGTTCTCAACACCTCTCCCACGATCTCTCCTGTGCACCAAACAGGAACATAACTTTACCAAGGCCGAGTTAAAGGATGTGGGTGGGTTCCCAAGTCCTCGAGAAGCACTGATTGGTTTGCAGTAAGCAATGTTTTGATTGGCTCTCCCAAGGTGGCAGTAAAATTCGGGTCAAAAATCCGTACATCTGTAGATCAGTTTCGCAAGCGTGAACTTTTGAGTTGCGAGCAAGGACATGTGTACAAAATATTTGTACACATACGCTTTTGTTTTTCTCACACACACCAAATATTTCTACAGTTACAAAATTCCCTCCGCACGTACAAAATATTTCTACAGGTACAAAATTTATTTGCACATGCTCGCAATATTTTTACAGGTACACATTTTTCACCCACACATGTATAAAATATTTCTATAGGTACAAAATGTAATTGCACATGCACAATTTCTCTTACACAGATGCAAAACATTTTTACAAGGGTGAGTTTTTATGGCCCTGTATTGATCCCATACCTCCCACCTTACGTAACTCCCCTCTAAAAGCTTAATTAAATCATTCATACAATCGAATGAAAAAAATATTACAGGGGCCAACAGTTACACGTAGAGAATCGCGATGATCTCACATCCATAAATGACCTAAAACAGGTTACATACAAATAAAACACAGTTAATTGTCCAGGCCACTCGCTTTTGGCTCACATGACCCCGGAGCGCGCGAACCGGGAGGATTTAAGCTCCTGGCGCGGATATGTCCGGGTTTGTCAGTACGCACCGGGATGAGGGAGCGGGCGGCAGCGCGAGGTGAGTAAAAGGTCGATTATTGCGGGTTTTGGAGGATAGTACTGGCGCTTCCAAGTGTGCACCTTTAGTCGCAGCCGAGACTATGCAAAAGTGAAGTTTATTGTGCGTTTGTGAGCGGTGAGCGCGCGTCTTCCCCCGCTTTCCCCCGGGGACCGCGCTCTCAGGGACGGACCTGCTCCCTCACAAGTGTAAAAAAAAAAAAGAACTTCACTTATTTACTCATTGCGAATGTGACAATTTATGATCTTAAACAATGACATTCTGGACCATTCATCGCAGCAAATATATATTTCCCCTTTTTAAAATTCTGAATCTATGTACACTGAATTCATGTAACTTAGTAAAAACTGAAAAGAAATGTTAGTCGCATAAAAATACAATGTTTTAAACTTAAGTTCAAAACAATTTAGACTAATTTTCATAACAAATAAAATATCTGCAAATAATTTCAGTGTCTTAAGCTCTGCTCTGACCCCCAGCGGATCTTCTTACCAACATCATAAAAATAAATGCCAACTTTTTGCGGATATTTGCACTGAGACAGGGTTATTTTATGCTACTGAATCTCACTTACTGAATCATTTGTGCATGTTTGAGTGATGTTGTGATCTCTCACAGGCAGGTTAGGTGTATAATGCATTACTTGACTAAGACTCAGCCCACAAGCCTTCTGTTCAGTCATAATTGTTTGCCTTATTGTTACTTTGCTAGGTAATTAGTCATTTTAGCTTATCTTTAGTATAATGTCTCTCTCTTCATTTTCATTTTGGGTCTTTTTTATATTTAAGTGCCTTTGTTCTTTGTCTGGTGGGTCAGTTTGGTTCTGTTCAGTTATTGTAAAGCTGATCCCAGTTGGGCCCAGCTTTTTGTTTTTGGGCATTTCACTTATAGCCTTAAACATTTATATATATTTTTACTTAAATTGTACTTACTGAACTTTTGTCTGCCTTTATATTTGGCTCACTGCAGTGTTCCATAGAAGTACAATCTCCTCTCTTTAAAGTTGAACAGTCTGATTTAACTTGTCAACACGAATAAGATCACATTTAGCAAAGTGGTCCATTGAAGTTCCCATCTGTGATGGAACTCAAATGAAAGCCCAGAACTGTCAAGTGCCTGGTTCCTGTTGTGTCCACTGTGCACAGCTCCATAAAGAGCAGAAGGAGTGTTAGTGCATAACAGAGTGAGTTTCCGTGAGTGTACAGTACGTTGAAAAGCAGTGCATTCCGTCACTGTCAAATGGCTGCCCTCGGAGCTGCCAGTCCCCAGATGCTGTAGCAGGCAGACATATTGACTACACATTTGAAACTTGAAAACAAACCTGGATGAGTGTTTTTACTTACTGATAAGTGAGTAAAAACTGATACATTTTAAGTTGTTCCTTCTGAACATTTTAACACTTAAAACCTCTGCCTGCCACTTAAAACCTCTTCTACCAGTAATTCTCCATTAAGTTTTTTGTTATTATCAGTCCCAGGTTCATACAAAATAAATGGGGGAAAAATGATGGCTCAGCCGCAAAAACTTCACTGAAGGGTTTTTTTATTCACACCACTGTCCAACTGTTCAAAGTGCAATATTTGCAGTCCAGAGGGAGTGAAAAAATAAAGTATTTACAGCAGAAAGCCAGTACCCACATAGTCAGGCCAAGGACAACTACTAGAATGAGTAGAGCTACCCCTTAAATACCCCTTAGCCCCTCCCCTGGGCTAGCCAAGGTTTAACTTAGCAAAAACTGTACTCATATATCTATAAAGCAAATTGTATATCAACATAATACAAATTACTTAAATAAGCCCCCATATGGCTATAGTTACATCTGACCAGGAAGTGGGGGCAGCAGGGGTACAGGACCACAGGACATATGTGCAGTCCTGTGGGGAAACAGTCTACCAGAGCCTGGCTCTGCATAAACATGGGGAGCCCTCCACACACTCCACTGGACAAGGTGCTCTTGGGCCAGAGAAAGAGACGTGCCGGTCGAGGGATGATGGGACAACTAAGAGCGCTCCATCACATTATGCATGCTCAAAAAGGCTCTGTTCATCAAAGTGTGAAGTGGAACAATATGTTTTCTTATTACACGCATCACAACAGGAAGGTTCTGGGTTAGAACCCCAGGTCGCCTGGGTCTTTCTGTGTGAAATTTCATGTATCTGGTTGGGTTTCCTCCAGGCGCTCTGATTTCCCCCATCAACTCAAAACATCCATCATAGGTACAATCCTCCAGGTACGGTAGTCCTGACCAAGCCTAGCAACAAGATTATGGAGAAGGGGGCAAATAAGGTTCACTTTACCTTTCCCTTCATATTCCATACAACTGTACAACTCAGCCTTATGAAACAGTTAACCCTATGTCCTGTCAATCATCACATCATCTTTCCACTGTTTTTCCTTATAACCTCTTTTAACTGAGATATATTTGTATTACTATATTTCTGTATTTTATTTTTATATGTAAATAATATACATTTATATAATTATGCCTTATTTAACACCAGTCTCTTGCTATTTTTTCTACAAATTTTGAATTTGCAGCAAAAATTATCAAATAATTTCCCGTCTGAATCATTAAAGTTTGCCTAAGTTTCACATGCCGAGGAACTTAACCTGATGCCACCCACCTCATTTTGTGTGTGCACAACAGTAACACATACCCAAATTTCATAGCTTCTTAGAACCCACATGCTTGTATCATCATTTTAAAGCTTAGGCCTTTTAGTTTCTGTAGATATGCATATGACGACTGTGAGTTCAGGCTAACGTACAGTACAGACATTCAAAAATGTCTAAACATTTTTTTTTTTGTCTTGAAAAATACAATAAAATAAAGGCCCTAGCTTGGGCATATTTCATCCTAGGCATTTGTGACTCACTACATGCACTGTTCAAGTTGTTGGCAACAACTGTGTAGAATTTCGGAGCTCTAGGACTAAGGGTTTTGATGCTGTAAGCCTTTTTGTATACAGAATGACAATTCGGCACAAGTGTGCCAAATATGCCAAATGTTCCAAACTGCGTTATATGCATTTTAGCACTCCTCTGACCCTAAAAAACACATTTCTTGGTGGATGCAAATTCCCTTCCCAGATTATAATTTTTAAATTTTTCAGCTATCCATATTTTAGCAGTGTAAGGATGCATTTCCATAAAATGCCACGCTATTGAGAAATAAACAATGCAACAGGTCCAATTTGCAGGCGTCACATATTTACCAATATACACAATCATTACTATGACAAAAAGTTACACTAAAACATAATGACTACAACTCTACTACTATAAAATACATAGCCTGTTGTCCCAGGACAACAGCATTCATGCTCTTAGATAAATTTAATAGTAGTTTACCACCACCGGGTCTGGAGTGAATGAATAATGCTCTGTAAAGCGTCTTTGAGTGTCCTGAAAAGCGCTATATAAAACTGATGCATTATTATAAATGCAGAGTTTACAGAGCTTTTACTATTATAATTCAATTCAATTTATTTTGTAGCGCCCAAAATCGCAACAACAGTAGCCTCTAAGGGCGTTCCAAGATATGGATGAGCAAAACATACACACAGACATATCAAAACAGGAATAAACAACATTCATGTAAAGCAGCAAATGAAACATTGTCCAGTCATCCCCTGTCCTTAGACCCTCCTTCTCAGCAAGGAAAAACTCCAAAAAACCCAGGGTCCTGGGAAAAAGAAGAAACCTCGGTGAGAACTACAGTGAAGGAGGGATCCACTCCCATGGACGGACAGGCTATAGATGTCCAGGCCCGTGGACCAGTTCGGTATGGCCACAGCTACCCAGGTGGAGAAGGAGCCGGGCGAGGAGGGGAGGCCGGGCAAGGAGGAGGAGCCGGGCGAGGAGGAGGAGCCAGGCGAGGAGGAGGAGAGGGGTCCAGCTGCCATCAGGCGTCTGAAAGAGTTACACTCCACAGGGGGAGTGGGACAGGGGACAACATGTGAATAGCAATGAACAAACTACAGATGAGAACATAGTAAGTGATGCTGATGAGAAAATAGGAGGAAACAGAGGACAGTGCTCAGGTTGCCACACTTCCCCCAGCTTGTTATCTCCTGCGGCAGCTTATCTTAGTGACATCAACTAAGTAACCTGGTCATAAGCTATTCCGAAGAGGAAGGTTTTAAGCCTGGTCTTAAATAAAGAGCCTGTGGGAGCCTGTTTAACATCAACAGGGAGTTGATTCCATAACACAGGAGCTTGGTAACTGAAGGCTCTCCCCCCCACTGTACTTTTAGACACTCTAGGAACCACTAATAATCCTGCATTCTGAGAGTGAAGTGCTCTATTTGGTTGATAGGGGACAATGGCATCCTGAAGATATGATGGGGCCATATTGTTTAAGGCTTTGTATGTCAGGAGGAGAACTTTGAATTTAATTCTAAACTCGACAGGAAGCCAGTGAAGTGATTTTAACACAGGACTGATGTGATCACGTCTTTTAGTTCCTGTTAGGACTCTGGCCACTGCATTTTGGACCAACTGGAAGCTTCTTAAAGTACCTTTAGTGCAGACGGTGAGCAGAGAATTACAGTAATCTAGTCTGGATGTAACAAATGCATGGATAAGTTTTTCAGCATCATTTTTAGGCAAAATATTTCTGATTTTAGTTATGTTTCACAGGTGAAAATATGCAGTTTTACAAGCTTGGTTTATATGAGCTATGAATGAGAGATTTTGGTCAAATACGACTCCAAGTTTTTTTACAGTAGAGCTAGAGGCTATATAGTGAGGCTGCTAACGTCTAGAATTGTTCAATTTAGTGATAGAAGCATGAAAATTTGCAGAAATACTGTTTAGCAAGGTAGTAACAATATTTGATATGGATCCAGACACAAATCAATTCCAGGGGGAGAGTTATGGGCACAGCCTTATTTGGTCAACATGGAAACGAGGCTGATAAGAAAATGGTCTGTAAAGGGGTCTACAATTAGTCATTTTCTTATTGTTTTGGACCGACAGAACCGGCTCAATGGTAAGAAATGCATAGTTGTCAGTTTGATTATTTTCAGGAATTATAAATTATGGCTCTTTGGGTTCGCTGTGTGGCTTAAAATGAATGATATGGTCATTTTACTGAGGAATTAAGCTTTCAAACGATGTATAGCATGTCAATAGTGAAAAAATAATTAAGGTGAATATCCTGCTTGACTTTTTAATGTTGTGTAAACCCGCGGGTGGGCGGATGTTATGAGTTAACAGGTCCCTTTTTCCAGATGGTTGATAAAAGGGAGCTCTTATCGCACTAGTATAATACAACACTTGAAAATGAATCTATGTACAGAATAATATATCAATTGCTAAGTCCCTCACAATATCCTTAAATTATTATTGAAAAGGGGGACATCAGACAACTGCTTTTAAATGAAATTCCAAAAAAAAAAAACATTTTATCCATGTATGGGTTATTGGACAACCCCGGGCAATTTTCTTCAGTTTTTTTGCGCTCAATCATTCTGCACAGGTTCTACAAAACTTTTTGTCATAATGAAAGTAGTTTTAGCTTTGAAATAGGCAATCATTTCAGCTCCTATGTAATCAGCAGGTCTTTGAGAGAAGGTCCAAGCTGATTTGAGCAAAATGAGCACAAAATGCTTCTTAAGTGCTGTGTGACAAATTTAAACATTATGTAGAAATGGTATGTTCCAGAAATGCCTGCTCCGCTAAAAACTAAAGTAATTGCATGCTTCTTTGCACCATACTTTGAGAGACACTTTCTTATTTACAAGATTAGAATGTCCACGAATTAAGACTTGTCAAGAGGTGCACACAGAGTTGGTAGCATAGGCGCCAATCCCATGGGTGCAGAGGAGCCAGAGCACCCACACAAAACTCTGATTTTATATTGACTTGCATTACAATAGCCTATAATATAGTCTCTCTCTCCTGTACCTCTCCGTGCTGTCAGTCATTTCAGTCACTGCGGGTTTGTTCTGTAGACTTGAGTGGCTGTGTTTTCCCTTGTGTAATAATGGTTAAATCCTTGACAAGGGTCTGAAACAAAACTTACCTAACAGCCTTTAAGCCTAAACAAATTCTCTCAAACCTGAGCCAACACGGTCTATTCAGTACCAACTTGAAAATGCATAAATGGTGGACTCCTTTCTTGTACATTAGTGACAGGGGTGACTTTTAAAATATTATGTCTGCAGAGGTAAGGAGAATGGGAGTTTTTTTTTTTTTTTGGTCTATTTTTCTCTATTTAAAGGTGCACTGCGTAATAATTTGTGCGTGGAGTTCTGCTACCGTGCTATTGCTTTGCCTGTAATGTTCCTCAATATGGTATTAAACTTATATAAGATGCACTCATTCAATTATAGGTGTTTTTAATGCTCAAAAATACCTTCCATTCTTATTTTAAGTGGGACCTCCTCTTCACAGATCTCACATGTAAATTGGTGGCGTGACCTGCTTGTTTCTATTTAGTTTAATGTCATACTTTGGAATATTGGAGGTAAAGCAATAGCATCTCCATGGAGACAAGTCACTGGAGGGCTCTCTACCAGAATAGTTACACAGTACACCTTTTAAATGTTAAAATCAATAAAAAAAAAACATAAATCGGGGTTGGTCAGATCAGCACGTGTTCTGTGGCTGTGAAAGATGCTGGTTGTCAAAGTAACCAACACCGCAATCTATTCAGAACTTTTACATTAGATCAGCAAAACATTCCTGATTAAAATAAGCTGCTCCTGATTTTCGCCTGCACTTTGATTACAGTAAAATACTACTTTGCTCTGATTGCTAAGACTGGATCTGAACTTTTCCTGGTTTCTAAAGAATGATGTTTCATAGTTGTTTTGTGCATTCTTAAAGGGACTCGAGGTCAAAATAAGATGTGTCCTCATCTTGACTATGGCATTTTCAAAACGATAAAAGGCAACATAGTGATATCAATAGTTAATTTGCCTTCATGAGATGTCGTGTCACGCAAGCCGAACGATAGAAAATGTTAGCATTTCCATTTTGCTATATACTGTCGTCGTGAAAGATTTTCAGCACATTCAAACTTTTAACTGAAGCCATATAAAACAGATTTTCTTCACCCCTGAAAAATGTGTGGCTGGGTGAACATTAACTGCTTTTAAATGAAGCTTAATACATACCTTTTTAGACTACTGCAGCAAAGGGCATAAACTTTCCATACATTTCAAACTTGGGAAAATTCAAACCATGTAGATCTGTCTGCCCTTACATCACAAAGTCATTATTGTAGGCTGCAGCATTTGGCTAAATAGCAGAATGAATAAAGTGATGAATAATTTATTTGTGCTAATATTCATAACTAAATATTTTTATGTATATTATTTACATTATTTATTTATATAGAGTTTTTATGTATTTGTTTTTGTATTTTATTTATTTTCACAAAATAAATACAGAACTTAATATATTTTTAAATGAAATACTATAGAAGTGTGATGGAGTAATACAGATACCAAAAGGTTTTTTTTTACCCTCGTGAAACCCTTTAAAATAGTCACAGATCCTTTGTGACAAAACTGTACATAAGAAAAAATACAATCAATGTCTTCATTTGCTGATTATGATCCCTAATCATACATAGCAAATAATGTATAATACTTTTACATTTTTAACCCATTAAATGCCATTTTTGACAGCAAAAGTATCAAATTATGTGCATGAAAGAAATGAAAAATCTTTCAAGTAATTTTAATTAGATTGTGTTGGGATTATCAAAAGCTGGGGATGTCATAAAATTGTGCCAACACTGATCTTGACATTTTTAAAACTTTTGCAAGACAATGTTTAATAAATAATCACACCTGTGGTCCTTTGTGACAAAAGAGTATAAACCGGAAAAGAACACCATAATACTTTTACGCAGTACAGATTTGTGTTCAACTTTTTTCTATTTATATATTTATATATATTTATATATTTATAGTTTTCATTTACGCTTGCCCTATCATACATACCAAATGCTATAGAAATTTGGACATTTTAACCCCTTAAATGCTGGAGAGGCTGGGGATGTCATAAAATAGTGCACGGTAGTGCAACACTGATTTTGACTTTTTTTTAGTTTTTGCACAAAATGCTGTTTTGCACAAAAAACTAGTAGTGAAATAAAATTGGAATTACTCTGCTTTTTACAATTTCCCTGTTTATCAATAGAGGCATACACAATGACAGATATATACACCTGAACATGTACACACATATACACAAACACACACTCTCCCAAACCAACACATTCAGTGCACTCTCGGACTCCTCGAAAACAAACCCAAATCATTTTAACCTCAAATATCTATGTCTCTGGCCTCCAGTGTCCACTAATATGTACAAATGTTTTTCTGTTGGTATGACCTTGTAATGGCAGAGACACAGTAAAAAGAAAAATATAAAAAAAATTCAAAAAGACACTAAAACAAAACAAAACAAAAAACACCAAATAATAAAAAAATAAATCAACAAGTAAAAATATACTGGCAAAGTTATGCCAGTAAAAAAGCCATTTTGAATGGAAGTCAATGGTACAAAAACATACCTAAGGACCATGGGTGTGAGTATTTTGATTATAGACCTTCAAATAATGTGATAATGAAAAAAAAAACAGAAATTAAAAATACATCACTAAATACACAAACGTGCCAATTTTTATTCTATTTGGTTTAATATAGCCAAAGTTATGCACAAAAGTACAGCTAAGCTAATTTATTTCTACACAGAGAAAATAGTACTATTTTTGTCATTGCTTGTTTAGTATTGTGAGTGAATTTGTCATTTCTTATTAAAGTAGTAACTAAAACTATGCCAGTTACATTTTTTTAATCATTAGAACAGCATTTAGAACAAAGGTGCATATTTGATCAATATTATTACCATAAATCAGCTTTAATTTGGAGAAAAGTGAAGAAAGCCTTTTTTAAATGTAGAATCTTTTTGCGATAACTAGGAAAAGTACTTATCCAGGCAATATTACAATAAGAAAGATAAGGATAGATTAAAGAATAATACAATGTTAACACAGAATTGTGAACATAACTTGATTTTTTTTTGTAAATAAAATGATAGAAACCTGTTCATGTCTTCATGTCTAACCTTTGAAGCATTTATCACACTATAGATAGATCTTACTGTATAATGTAAATGAAGGCTGATTATTCCCACTCAGAATGATAATGAGTGGCTGGTCCATTACTTCTTACTATTACAATCATTAGGCTGATTTGAAATGGCATGTCCCACCCTGCTGCGAGCAATAGTGGCACACTGAAATGCCCAAGCAGTACAAACTCCTCTCATTGTACACTGTTGTTTCATGTTGATCAGATTGTTTAATGCTATTCGTCTTCTTAATTCTGTTACAATGCTTGTGTATAAACAATCAGGGTCCATGTTGCATGTAACCAGTTGGTTAAAGGAACTGTACGTTAGATATTGATTTTAAACTTCATAAATTTACATGTGTAAACCTATATCTATGTCTGCAGATGTGAGTAAACATGTCCAAATCAAATATATCTTAATGCTGATTTATTCTAAATTGCAAAAATGTTCGACAAGATGTCTCATTTATTAATGTTTTATTTGAAAGCAGAATGAGCCTCACATGAGTCTCTCATTTGGGATGCAGTTTAAAAGTTGAAATCTAGTTGGTTTAAACCTAAAATGCTTCTCTCTGATCTGAATGGTCACTACCTAAACACCAGAACCTACAGCTGATCATGAGTCAGTGCTAGTGCAGCCTCTGCAGCTCAGGGAGGGAATCTGGAGGTTCTGGTCTTTCACATGAGACATGCCCCATGTCCTCGTAATGCTGGAACCTACACACTGTAGCCTGACAATTTTGGCTATTGTATCTATTGTTTTAGCTTCATACAAAGTACGTCACTTTTCAGTGCACCAGAGGATGCACTCCTGCTGCCCTCTGCTGTTGCTTATATGGACACATTTTGCCAACTGATTATCTAAGGGAAACACATCCAAAGAAGTTACTAAGTAGTGAGTTTTTCATCACCATAAACACGGATCAACTGTAGCTCAAAGAATGGTGCGGCCTGGTCAGTGCCAGGAGTACACACATTCCTGCCATGATGGATTTGGAACATTCACATTTAGAAAGTGGGTTGACGACACACTACCAACACAGGTTCAGTGAGCCAACAATCCAGGCTCCTAACGCCAGTCTGCCTGCCCAAGCTGCCTCCACTACGGCTGGGTTTCGCGTTACCAGGCCTCCCCTCCCACCCTTCCACTCTTCCCTTCTGTGTCTCTGGCTTTGAGAGTCTTCCGCACTGGAGTCTGACTGTCTGCGTTGTAAATAGAGTTGACCTCAGAGCTGCATGGCCGCGGCTACTGTCTTTAACTCTGCTTGGGAGGTCATGCATATGTACGGAGCATGTGTGTGCCTGGGGATGGGTATGTATAACACTGTGGGGACGGAAATTTGGACACACACTCACATCATGGGGACATGCCTCACAAAAGTCAGATGCCCATATTCCAATGATGTAGATCAACAACATGATTTAAAATGAAAGCATTTAACACACACACGCACACACACACATACACACACACACACACACACACACACGCACACGCACACACACACACACACACACACACAGGTCTGACCTAGAACTTGGCCTAGTGGTGTCACCTGTTTGACTCCATGAAGATAGATGAGCTTTTTGACATATTGTGGAACATTCTAGGTCTAGGCTAACAACTAACAACATTTCCATGGAAATAAGCAGTGCTCGGACCCTTCACCAGAAAATGTTACATACTGCACCTTTATGGCCAGGGGTTAGGTTATGCAAGGAGTGCCTACCGGTTAGGATCAGTCTCCAGTCAATGTAATGCCCCCAAAAAGCATGGAAACCCTAAGTGTGTGTAGGGGGTGAGGGCGTATATTCGCACTAACCAATATGCGCCACCGGACGAAAGTTTGCACACTTTAGATACATACAGGGGACATGAAATATATGGTGGAAGATGGAATTATGGATCAAAGAAAAAGCTATCCATTCACAGCTTTGAT
Organism: Odontamblyopus rebecca; assembly: GCA_030686955.1. Classification (NCBI taxonomy): domain Eukaryota; kingdom Metazoa; phylum Chordata; class Actinopteri; order Gobiiformes; family Gobiidae; genus Odontamblyopus; species Odontamblyopus rebecca. The sequence continues at coordinate 14,863,250 of CM060658.1, read as the reverse complement.
GCCTTCAGTGAGAATCTACAGTGTATAATGAAAATAAAGAAAAAACAAAGGAAAAAGTGTGTCTCCACTTTTGACTGGTCGTGTTTGTGGCACTGTTGGAGGAATGTGCCGGGCTCTCTGAGGGTTTGCCCCCAGTCAGTCACCTGTGGCGATGGAGACATCCATCTGTATGGACTTGAGTTACGTCTATAAATGTGTCTGGAAAGATAGGCTGTACATATACCCATAATTATGATAGTAAGTTATTCAGTCTATTCTGGGTTTTGGTGATTGACAGTATAATTGTCTTAAGTTATGCAGTGTACCAAAATAACTAATCCATGCTGTCCCACTTTTTGGACTCCATACTATTTGCTCTCTGAACTCATGATAAATATAGCATATAGACAGGCTCTGGTTTGTTAACATTTAAGAAAGTTAAGTCTAAGGAATTGTCACTTCTTTAGACTTGACATTTTACAATGCAAAGACAGATGTTTATTTGTGTGCAATAATAATTAAGTTAAAAGTGATTATTAATTGGAGTACCCACTATGTCTTTCAGCATGCATTGTTCAGTTGTTTGAATTACTGTTGAATACATGAGCAGAAGCATCCATAGTTCACATTTTGTGGTGGAAAACAGTGTATCTAAACAAGAATAATAGTGATTGAGCTCCTGTTTGTGAATTCACAAAATGCCTTGATTGCGAGTGGGGGTGTAAGGACATCTGCTGGCTCTATGAAGAAGCGGAGAGGCTGAGGAGGCTTGTTGGTCTGCTGATGTAGAGAAGTGAAGCAGAGGAGTGAACATGGTTGAAGGGTCAGGACAGGAAGTTGGCTGTGCTTGGCTGACAAGGGAAGAACAGGTCATAAAACTAAAGAACAGTTAGGTAGTAACTGAACATAGGTATTCAGAATAAAAAAAATGAGTAACTGTATTCTGATTAGTCATTTGGTAGAATACATAAAATCAAAAGAATTAATTGCAGTATTTGATCATGCAATTTAGGCTATGCACTGCATAGTATTTGTGAGAAAAGTACATAGTTCTTGTGGTGAGTGCAATTTTTCCTGCTTTAATGAGATGAATGAATCATTAACCAGTGTTGGAGAAGTTACTTTAAAAAATTGTGTTTGCTCATCACTTGTTACTTCTTTAAAAATTAATCTCGTACTTTACTTTGTTGCCCTCTATGGAAAGTAACTTTTTACATTACTTTGGTAAACTCCACCTAAGGCTAAATACCAGCACGAGACCAATAGTCAACAAGTACTGTAAGGGAACATTAAAAAGAACTTTGAAGAGAGAGTTCAAGAGGCTCTGAAACCGTTAAGAGGGTGGGGTCTGCACAGTCTGCCCGGGGGTTTCAACTCAGCAGGCGAGGGATGGCCGTTGCAGGAGGATCCCCTCGAGGAACCTCTCCCGAGTGTCGCTGGCCCCCACTGAGCGCAATTCTTCCGAGGTGTTGCGCCGCGACCGACTCTGGGTCAGCCGAGAAATGCTCAAGGTAAAGTAGCACGACGCTCCTGCTGCATGGAGTGTCCTCGGTGCCGCCGCCAGAGCAGGGACCAGACCCTGTACACAGAAAAGTAATGTTGCGCCGAATTGAAAAAGGAACTGCGTTTCATTACCAAATTTTCTGTAGGAGCGTGTTACTTTATTTTTACCCGAAAAAAGTAGTTACGCAACTATAACTCAACACTGTCCATAACAAACAGTGAAACAAACTTACAGTGCTGAATACAGTTCCCTGATTTAACCATGAATATCTTTCCAGTATTATTCCCAGTACTGGTTTTAAACAAGATCAGAATTCAAGTAGAATGTCAATGTACACCTTAATCTAATGTAACCAAGAAAACGTGCTCTGAACTTGGTGGTGTTAGATGGGAAAGTGGAGGCAGTGAGCCAGGGTATTTAGTCCATCCAATATGTGTAGAGAGAGGAGGGTTAATGAGGTTTAATTCAGCTGTTATTCACTCCCTACCTCACGAGGTGCCTATTCAGCAAAACAATGAGGAGGTGACTTTAAACAGCCCTTCAGGCTCCAATGTTTAACTGCCAGAGAAGGACAAAGTGTATTACACTTCAGTCTGATGCTGACTTTGAAGGCTCAGTCGCTCAGAGAAGAAAGTACAATTACTCAAGGATCAAATAGAGAATCTAGTATTTAAAAGAAGCCACCTGCTTGTCTTAATGGAGTTAGTGTTGTTTTGCTCAGAAATGTAAGATTGATGTTTAATGCAATATTGTGGAATGTTCCAAGCAGACTACTGTCATCTCCATGGAGACTTGCCAGGCAGACAAAGTGCACATTTAACCGTATTGCACATAATAACAGTGTAATCTAAAATACTTGTAACTTTGAAAACAAGCATTTGAAAAGACAGATTACAATTTACATCAAGAAGGGCATCTGGCATATATAAGCTCGTCTGTAATGTCACCTTACATATAGTGTACAAGTTGGCATGGCCCAAATTATACTGCAGTTGCAGACGTCCAAACTATTCAGAGCTTTACCATATGACACTACATGAAGCAACCTAAGTCTTAGCCTGTTTGTTTATACATATCTCCCTGTTACTAGTGTCAGTTTTAGAAGCATTTCCTGGTCTCTCTTTCATGTTATACTGGGAAGTGACAGATCACTATTATGACAAGTGTCCAAGTGTCCAGTTACATGTTATTTATGTTTCATCCTCCCATTTGTCATACTGACTTATTTTCACTTTATACCTGTTTTCTTGTATGCAAAATAGAAGCAAGTAGACCCGGATACCGTATAACAGGCTTATCCAACTAAATTCTGAGAAGGTCCAGTTAGAGAAAATCTTCTCAAGCAGAGGTCCGTGACATGCAGCAATACTGTTTTCACACAATCTTGATATGATACGATATCTTGATACATTTTAAGATGCAAAAAAAATGTAATTTTTTTCTGATGTGTTTAATATAATAACACTGTGATATTAATGAAACATTACATAAAATACAGTATAACAGCTGTACATACATACAGCTGTACATACTATACATGTACAGCTGTACTTCATATGTGAAGTGTTTCAGTTCATTTGGTTCAATGATTCACAGCTCAGAATTTTAATTCACTGAAAATAAGAACAGAGCTTTCTTAGGCTATTTTATATTTTATAATAAAGCCAGTCTTCTCTTAATATAGTGTGCTGGGGCAGCTAGACTATCATACTTTTCCTTCTTTGATGGTGACAATTTGATGATTTCTTTTCCTCCTCTTCCTTCCTCTTTCTAGACACTAAACTATATTATATTACATAGAAATGTCTCAACAGACCATTTTCTGAGTAAAACTTATGAGAGTCTGAGAAATAGATCGTGTATATCGCTAGTTGTGTCGCGTGTGGTGTACAAGCACATTTAATTAAAGCCAATGTATAGTTTAACGATTGTAAAGTATTTAAAAGTAAATATCTTTGTCATCTCTGGGTCTATCAATGTAAAATAAAGAGTGAGTGAAAGATAAAACCCACCTCTGTTAAAATATTGCTGTAAGTTGCTGTAAGTTCCTATGGAGCTGTTTTCTTACTGAATGTGATGAGGATGCAGCAATAACTGTTTTCCTTTGGACCAAAATAAATAAACCCAGCACACATGGAGGGACACGTGCGTATCGTCACGGGTCCGTATGGGATGGAGTCCGGGTCTGGACTTGGACCCTGGTCCACCAGTTAGTGACCCCTGCTGTATAATGTCAAAGTTATATCAAAGTTATCTTGTATATAAAGATGGTAGTGAACAGACGTGGGTATTAGAGTTACGTTTACTTGAGCAACTTTTTAAAGAAATTGTACTTTCCTAGTAGCAGCAAACTTTTATTCTTAATTGAGTAATATAGAAATATAGAATTTTGAGAAAGTAACTAAAAGATTTTAGCACGTTATTTATTTATTTATTTAAAGCTAAAAAAGTAATTTCTGATCAGAGGAATGCACCAAAGTTACAGAGAAAAACTTGAGTAAACAAAAGTATGTCTATGTAAAGGATCTTGACTGTAATTAAGGCATTCTGTTCTTGTGTCCTTGGGCAAAATACCTAAGTCTACTCTCTTCCCGTGTTTGTATACATTGATGGATGAATGTCTGTGTGTGGGTGAAATATTTGTTGATGTAAATAGATTTGAATGCCAAAAACAGTGTTTTAGTTTCTGTGAACCAGGAAGTACCTAAATTAGCCTTCTAGTTGTTCTTAGCACCCTAGTGGCAAAAGTGTGAGGAAGAACTAACTAACCACTGCAAACAGTTTAAAAACAGTTCTGGTTTTCAAGTAGCGTCTTTGAGAATCTTTGATTTAAAAAGTAACTTATTCCATATACCATTACACAAATGCATTAAAGTGGAAGCTAGACACTGGTTGTGTCCCTCTCTCCTGCTTGTTAAGGCTATTAGCGTTAGGCGTTTGATGTGCGTGTCTGTCCTGTCGTTACCCGCCACATATGTCAACATACTGGAGACAGCAGTGTGAACCTGACAGCTCTGGAGCTGTGATCCAGGCCAGACGCTAGTACCACGCACAGGTCACACTGAGAAAGCAGGCTCCCGTGGTGTTAGCCCAGTGATTAGCACGTTTCCACCTGCGAGTGCCCTGTCTTCTGCTCCATCAGCTGGAGCAGGCTTTTGAACGCAGTACAAAGGGATCAAAGCTGCACAGAAGCACCCCTTCGGACCCAGAGACATCAGATCCATTAGCGTTTAAATATTCTGCCGACACATGTTTGCAATCACACTGACTGGATGTGCTCCAGGTGTCGGAAGCCCCCAGTCCGACTAGTGAGAGATGTGCTGGAAGCATGGATGAATATCAATGTGGAGGATTTACATTTATGAAAATGTATGTGGTACATTAAAACGAAGAGAAGATTACTTAAAAGCTAGTTTCATGTTTCTTTAGGTTTTTGTAAATCCAAAGCTACCACCTGCAAGTTAATGTGATGTATTTTTCACCAGTGTATGGCAGATGTGAAACCTGTTCCCCTGTTCCCTCCTCTCACCTGACACACTCTCTGCAGTAACATAGCATCTAGTGGTGATAAGTGGTAATAGAAGAGAGGCTGGACCAATCTTACTACAGATGGTAGCTTTAAGGTCATCTTCTATAATTCACATTTTATATGCCCATCTTACTTAGTATGAGTGAGCGATTAGGGGTGATCGGAAGGGGCAATGACCCATGCAGTTTAATAACCACATCCTCATAATAGCCACCACTGACAATCACAACCTAACCAGGCCCACGGCAGATTGATATGTGTATCTCTCGAAATTGAGTTCTACACATCAGTTTTGGAAAGCAAAAATGCTGCAAGCGATTTGGACCTACAGGGCCATTCAAAAGAATTCTCCACATTCACTGGAGAAGCGGAAAAAGCTGATAAATCAAACTTCTGTTAAACCCAGTTGAAAGAAAAGCACATTTTTCACAAACAAAATAAAATAGTATTTTGTCAAGAATGATTCTTGTGACTTTATTGCACAAGGCTTGTCACGATCACCTAACACAAAAATGGATTACATGCAAAATAACAAACTAGCCTTGTGTCTAATGTTTGATTTTTGATTCAGGACATAGGCTAACAAATGAATTTGGTCAGCAAATAGGAATATAAATTTACCACTGCATTTGAAGGATGCTAAACCTGGTTTAAGACTGTTACATTTAAACATTTTCACATTTAAAAATTCCCATATCATCTGCGGACCAGCTGAAATCATTATTCAACCATTGCACTTTGCCACCATGCCAACGTCTACTTTTGACAAAGTAACAAGCAAATACAAGAACAGATTAATATAGTCCAAGCTTCCCTTTTGTTTTTCTACTATTTACTTTTGTCCACAATATCCTATTCCCAGCCACAAATAACACTTATTAGAATGACTGTGCACTAGTCCAAAATACTGAGTGGCAACACTCAGGCCTCACAGCAAGAAGGTTGTGGGTTCGATCCCCGGGTCACCCGGGCCTTTCTGTGTGGAGTTTGCATGTTCTCCCTGTGTCTGGATGGGTTTCCTCCAGGTACTCTGGTTTCCCCCATCAACTCAAAACATGCCCGCACCTCAATGAGCTTACATCAAGGACCATGTTGTCCACCCTTCTGTGGGCTCACCACCTGCAGAGGGGTTCATAGGGGGGTTAGGTGCTATGAGTATTGGGCAGCAAACTGCCCAGCCAGATTAAGCGGGAGAAGATGGATGGAAAAATACTTGATTATTATGAAATGATTTTGTGTTCCAAGTACCCAAGTTGCATGTCGACACTTGATGATTAGCCGGACATGTTTCAGAGGAAGCTAAGCCCACATAAAAGACTCCTCGCCCCATGCACACAGCACTACGTGAAAGCATCAGTCATTGCGCATAAGACATGAGACAGCATGTGATCTGCCTGTGAGGAATAGATTTGGAATATTTGGATGAGAGAAGGTGGGTGGAGTTGGGCATGCTAACACTGTCATGGCTGAAATTAGCTCAGACAAACACATCTATGACAGAGAAGGCAAGCGCAGATGCAGAGGAGGGAGTGTTTCATAGGTTTTAATCATATGCTAATGGAATGGTATTGTCAACCTCACAGTATGTTTCCTGCAATTATGTGGAATGTGCAATTATACAGTGAAATCTGCCCTCTCCCCTGGCCCACCGGTCCCTTCTACATTCTGTTTGACAGAAGGGACTGGTACCAGACAATAGGAGATGAAAATCCTCTGTCCAAACTTAAGACTTGGGCCATGTTTGCTTTTGACGCAAATAGGCCATGCATCTCTCTGATTGGTTAATCCGCTTGTAAATAGTGCCCTCTAAAATCCTGGAGACAGTATACGGCTTCAGATCCACTAGTCTTTGTGTAGTTTTGTGAAACTGTGTGGTTCTTCCTGGTCAGGTAACCCGCTCTTCCTTCCCCCTCTGTTTTTGTTCACCTGTCTCTCCGGTGGACTTCTTCTGTCAGGCTAAATAACGGAGTAACGTAAACAGCATCATGTAAGAATACAACATGGGCGGGATTACAAATGGTAGCTGTAAACAGTTTGCAGCGGTCCAAAGTTACTCAACTTTATGCATTCCACATCTTAATAATTCACTGCAATGTCTTTGAGTGCTTTTCACATCTTTCAGAAACAGAGCGGAGTGTTGCCATGACAGTAAAGCTAAGAATAACTAGCACGCCAACATTCACTTCCTGATTATTGGACTGTCATTTTTTTTTCTTAGACAAATACAGTTTTGTTTAATGGATAGAATGTTACTAGAAGATTAAGTGTGACTTTTTAATACAATTTCCAAAAAGTGGGGAAAATTATTTCATTGAAATTTAAAATGTAGCTGACTTATTTTGACCTCAAGACCAGCTTATACAAGATATCTGTACAAGATCAAGACCAACTGTGCTCAAATACAGTGGAATACAATACAATACAATACAACTGTGCAGGGTTTTAAAATAAAGGATGGCATTATTAGCAGTAGGTTTGCATGAACTTTTAACATAGCATTTCTGGGCTGACTCGAAGACTGCACGTTCTGCTACATTTTCCTAGTGGAACAGACCGTTGGGAGTCCTGTCATTGCAGTGAAGCCAACCCTACACACACATACACACACACAGCACACACACCCATCCAGCGTGCAGCTTCCAGGGGTGGGCTAGCTCTGACCACCCACCTGCGGCCAGCCGGTCAGAGCCAGGGCACCCGTCCAGTCTCTCCAAAATACTCACCCAAACCAGAACTGCCAGCCTCTGCTCACTTTGTGTGTCCTGGGTCTTTAATTTTGCTGATTTGGGTTTTGTGCCTCTAATAATAGTCCTTGCTTTTAAATTAACCTGGTGCAGTAGAATGGAATATTACGGAGATTAATGAAATAGGCTTGATGTAGCAGAAAAATAGCAGGCAATGCATTTCTAATGAGCACTTTTGGTAACCCACATGCAAGCCATTCTCCTCGAAACAAATAGAAAATACCAGATTTGAGGAAAGGAGCATACAAATTTGCATGGTTGATCTTTGGAACATCCAGTCACTGTTCCATCTCTGGTTATTTTTTTACAGCTAGCCTTGAGCCATCATTGGAGACGGTAATAAAGTAGTGACCTTTACATGGAAATGCACTGCGGGAAAGAATGGTTTGTGGTTTGTAGTTCAATGTGTGAGCAGGAAGCCTGGGCACACTATGTTTATGGAATAATCGTAGAGCGTTACTATAGGTACAAAAAAGAAAGGGAGCATTATAATTTTGTAGAAAATAGTATAAATTATTGCTGGTGATTGTCAAAATGGAGCAGTTATGCAGTTATGAGTCTGGCCACTGTTAAATTTCTCTGTTTGCAGATGGGAGTGATTGACAGGTGAATTAGCCCATTAAAAAACCATGCTCCATGTGTACAAAAACAAATGTGACTGCTTATGATGAGTCAGTGAGAAAAGCACTAAACTGATTGTGAAATGCAGTGGTGGAAGGTAACGAAGTAAAAGTAGTAAAGTAATGTACTTAAGTATTTTAGGTATCTGTACTTTGTGTTTTAAAGTGGATACTTTTACGTCACTACATTTGAGAGCAGGTATTTGCACTTCTACCCCACAACATTATTGAACTGTAGCAAAAAGTAAGTCTTTTTATTATACACTACCGTTCAAAAGTTTGGGGTCACCCAGACAATTTTGTGTTTTGCATGAAAAGTCACACTTTTATTTACCACCATGAGTTGCAAAATGAATAAACTATAGTCAAGACATTGACAAGGTTAGAAATAATGATTTGTATTTGAAATAATATTTTTTTTCCTTTAAAATTTGTTTTCGTCAAAGAATCCTCCATTTGCAGCAGTTACAGCATTGCAGACCCTTGGCCTCTAGCTGTTAATTTGTTGACGGATCTGGAGAAATTTCACCCCACGCTTCTAGAAGCTTCTCCCACAAGTTGGATTGTCTGGATGGGGACTTCTGATGTACCAGATGGTCAAGCTGCTCCCACAACAGCTCAGTGGGGTCTGTCCATAACACTTCTTTCCAATCTTCCTCTGTCCAATGTCTGTGTTCCTTTGCCCATATTCATCTTTTTCTTTTATGGGCCAGTCTCAGATGTGGCTTTTCCTTTGCCACTCTGCCCTGACGCTGCATCCCGGAGTCGCCTCTTCACTGTAGATGTTGACACTGGCGTTTTGCGCGTACTATTTAATGAAGCTGCCAGTTGAGGACCTGTGAGGTGTCTATTTCTTAAACTAAAGACTCTAACGTACGTATCTTCTTGCTCAGTTGTGCAGCAGGGCCTCCTACTTCTCTTTCTAATCTGGTGAAAGCCTGTTTGTTGTTTGTGCTCTTCTCTGAAGGGAGTAGTGCACACCATTGTAGGAAATCTTCAGTTTTTTGCATGGAATAGCCTTCATTTCCAAGAACAAGAATAGACTGTCGAGTTTCACATGAAAGTTCTCTTTTTCTGGCCAATTTGAGCGTTTAATTGACCTCACAAATGTGATGCTCCAGATACTCAACCTGCTCAAAGAAGGTCAGTTTTATAGCTTATCTAACCAGCTGGACTGTTTTCAGCTGTGCTAACATGACTGCACAGGCCTTCTGACGCAACAAGCAAACACATTGTGCCATAAGAACACTGGAGTGATAGATGCTGGAAATGGGTGTCTATACATCTATGTAGATATTGCACCAAAAAACAGACATGTTGCAGCTAGAATAGTCATTTACCACATTAGCAATGTATAGAGTGTATTTCTGGATTAGTTTAAAGTTATCTTCATTAAATAAAACAGTGCTTTTCTTTAAAAAATAAGAACATTTCTAAGTGACCCCAAACGTTTGAACGCTAGTGTATCTGTACTTTTATTTAAGTATTAAAACTGAGTACTTCTTCCACCACTGGAGAAATGTGATCTTGTTCAAAGTAACGTGACCAATGAGCTCCTTCATTTCACATGCATCAGTGAAATAAAAAAAAGTTTTAGGTGTGAGGGAGGGATCTGCTAAAAAATACAGAAATGTCATTCTGAAGCTGCCAGATAAAGGCATGCAGTCACTCCTATTTCAGATTTGAGTTCTTCTATCAAAGAGAAAACACTCTGTTCCACCTTATGATGTCATGTCATGGGGTAATACAGGAAGTGCTCCACTGTGTTCTTAAACTCCATACACCTTCACTAGAATCATCTGGCTAAAGTCGACCCTGGAATTACCCATCTGTATTAAACAAAAGGTAAAAGGTAGCTGTTAACATGATAACTACCACCACATGACATCACAAGGTGGAACAGAGCATTGTGAACCTTGAGATGGAGATGCAGACAGATTAATAATAAAGGGTCACTCAAACATGCATGAATGAAGCAAAACTCAACTCCAGGCTCGTTTTTGAGGTGGTAACAACGTGGATAAAAGCTCCAGGAGTCAATTTTTCATAACATAGGACCTTAAACATGGAAATACATCAAGATCGAAAGCCATGCAAAATCCTAGTAGAAACAATCTCACTGTAACTGTGACAATAGTGTGAGGAAAGTTGCCTTTAGTCAGCAGATGTTACTTTTGTCAAGGTTAGTTTTTGTCTTAAAAAGAAGTCTTGAGAAAGGGCTGAAAATGTCAAGTCACTCAAACGTTACAGGTGTGAATTGCGTTCCTATCTGTCTATCATTCCGACACATTTCATGACATTTCTCAGCAGGAGACATAAAGTTTTAATCCAGAATACCTCAGCAGCTTTTAAACTTTCGAAACAGTTATTTTTAAATGCATTTAATAGGAAATGACATTTTGCCTAGCGCGTTTCTAAACACCGCAGTAAGATGGAACAGAAGAAAATAGATGAAAAGGTAACTTGGAGAGACGCAGCAGGTAAATTAAGGTGGAATGGGTCTGTTGTTTTAATTTTGTTACCTGAATCAAGAGCAGCTTTAAACCAAGTAACATGTAGCCCCAGGGTCCCAGCATGAGGACCAGTTAAAAAGTGTAACTGATAACATTGTCAAAGAAGCAGGTAGAAATATGTCATCATCTTTGGAACATACTTATTAATTTTCTATTTTAATAAGAAAAGTTTGCACAGTCTATGCCTCTGAAATACCTTGTACTCAATTTTTATTCATGAAGTTGAGTAAAACTTGCCTCAGTGCAAATAAATTGTATAAACAGTTCTTGAGGGCAAAATAAGTGTACTGTTTGAATCAAATTATCTAATTACTGTCTGAAAGTTGTGAAAAGTACTTAAAATCTCATCACGCTGAATAATTAGGATGCTCAAAATGCGTACAATAAGTGAGGAATAACTAAGGAATAACTTTGGACCACTGAAAACTGCTTAAGATGAACTAATTCTGTTTTGAATGTTTTAAGACTGTGATGGAGCATCCCTGTCTCCCTGTCACTAAAAGGGCTCTGCAGTGACTGCTCTCCTCCAGTGCTCCATGCGCCACTATGCACTCCCACATATGCACGATACATAGCCAACCTTCGTCAGTCTGCAAAGAGAACAACATGAGCACAGTGAGAGGACACTAACTGTTGGAAAATTCATCTTTACCTGTAAATATCAACTTGTGTTGTTAGCACTTTTGGAAGTTGGGAAAAAAACACTGTAAAAATAGAATTTTCTGATTTGGCCATTGTAGTTAGGAAAGGTAAAAACAAAGTACAGTATTCAGGAGAATAGTCAAAGAGAGAAGTGTCAAAGGTGTAGCATTTAACATTGTTTTTTGGTTTGCCGTGATGCATTTTGACAGTTCTGTTCTGCTCTTTTATGATTTTTAATGTTCTTCGAAAATAATCAGAGTGATAGCACTATAATCCATCAAAGGATAGATTACATAATAATCTAAATTGTTTTAATGCTTTCCCCCCAGGTGTTGTCACAGTGAACCAGATGCACTGTTATTTGAATCTATTTTTCACCAGATATCGTACCTGTCACAACAAGCAGTCACTGGGGTGGGTAATGCATGCAATCTGTCTTGCTCAATGCATTTTTGGTGAGAGATCAGGGAACCATCTGATTGGAGGGATAATGCGTACAAGCTGTGCCACTGTTGCCCAGCCATAGTTTATTTATCACAGTATTTTAAAGATGCTCTACGTGTAACTTTGTTTGTCTGTGGTTTGTCTACCTATAGATGTTATAGAATGTTCCACATTAGCATTAAACTATACTCTTTTTATTCAATGACTTGTCTTTATGAAGCTAAAAATGCATGCATTGTTTCTACAGTGCTATGGTCGCCTCTCCGCAGATTTGACATGTAACCTACCCTGGTTGTGACACCTGTTTATCTCCATAGAGATGCTGTACTATGGAATATTCCAGTGAATAACCTAACATCATGAAGACAAGTAGGTGATGTGCCCTCTACCAGAATATGTATTTTCTTTTCATTTATATGATAGATTTTTTCCACCTGCATGATTCCATAGAGATAGAAAGTTAAAGCCATAGCAAATCAGTTTTTTGTTTTATTTTTGGTGCAATAACAATATATTTGGAATACATGCTTGTTTTTTGCTTAAATGTTACACAGGAGGGCTTTAATAAAAACACCATGCTTTCCCATTGCCTACGAAGAGAAACAACAACATACATTCAACAATTTCTATTTCAACAACCACAACAATGTCATCTTGATGATACAGTGCGTTCAGTTCAGTCCATCCTGCAAAATAAGAATTGATCGCTTGAAACCACATTAGCAGTGTTTACATTGAGCCTGTTTTCTCATTAATCACACAACTCAATTTTCCATCAACCAATTTTACATCTTTGTGTCTGGGGCCAGAACGACCTGCTACTTGATAGGTGATAAAAACTTATTATGTTTACCTTCCCCCCTCGTCACATCCATCCACTGTATTGATTTTTTGACATCTATATGAAATGAAATGTCTGTCTCCACTTTTCTTCATTTGCCAGACACTAACCATTCCGTATACTGTGTGTGTTTTTATCTGTTCCAGTCACCTGCTGGTACACATATAGCATAAGATGTCTTCATTTACGCTCAGATGACTTTTATTATCTATTCATGTCCCTATGTTTTATTTCATTTACACCACACATTAATAGGAAAACTCTCTATAGCTCAAAATGTTCCCCCCTTCCGAGTTTTCCAATAGCCTACAAAATTGTATTCTGTTAATAGGACAGACATTTTGGAGTTAATAC